>JBBDGP010000814.1:1230000-2455000 GCA_037952835.1 Lithobates septentrionalis | reverse complement strand
CTATGACAATAAACCAAGGTGTCTTATTCAACATGCTACCCCTCTTACAAGTGTTCACCTCATCAGTGCTAATCTATTCAAATCCAGCACGCTCAAGCAGAGTTCAATCACCATCTATTGCTATGTAGCTATAAAAGTGCTCTCGCTGTAGAAAACTTTACCCCAGTAGCTCCGGCAAACATCATTTAGAATATCAGTGCAAAAAAAGTAAAATTATTGCACAGGCAGAAAGCTCAAAATTAAATCCAAAAAGAATGTGAATATATGCTGCTGGCAACAACACAACAAGACAGTTGGTGATAGAAACAAAACTAGCATAAGTTGCCACGCTAATCAAAGTAATAAGAACAGTGAAAACAAAGTCCATACACATCTCATATTGATCTCCAAACACAAAAACAATATAGGTGAACACAGTCTCTTGAGTAAATATTCAATGTGAATGAACATATACTTCGTAAAAATTTCACCCAGGTGCACCTCCGCCTTGAATCTTATGAATTGCTAGCTAAACCAGAGGTCTAAACACCAAATTATAGGAGTCTAGGACAAGCGTATGTAATGCACAGAAGATCTATTCAGTTCCCTCCCCGAGGGAGGAGCTACAGGTGACGTCACCAGCAGCCAATTTTTTAGTGTATAGCCTGTACAACGAGAGCTCATCATATGCACTTGTTACAAGTGCCAGACTTGTAAGTTTTTACTTTTTTTAATAAATTTTATTATAAAAACAGAGAGCACTAGATGTTGCTTTGTTTTATTTCTGCATGTACACCATGGATGGATTCCTATCGTTGCTGCTGAGTGTCAACTGAAGGAATTGTGTTCCCATATTGGGGAAGGTGTATTGAGGCCATATTGGTCTAAACTAGGGATGCACCGAAATTTTCAGGACATTGCAAAATATTGCAGATAATGGAGCCCAAAATGGGGCGGGGTCACCTCCCCGTCCCCTCCCCTGGTGCCACCCATTGCGGGGGTGTCATCCTGGTGCAACACAGTCCTACCCTCCCTCCTTCCCCTCTCCTCCCTTCCACAGGGATCTCCGTGTGTCATGGAGCTGAACTGCACAGGCCGCCGTAACAATGTCCCGCCTCCTGTGACAGACGGCACACTGATCCAATGGTGGGAAATGGAAAATGTAATTGTACTGTGATATCCTGATGACACTCAAAGAGTGACATCTATTAAAAAAGAAACAGCTGCAACTATAATGTGAGACACACACACAATAAATAAAAAATAAAAAAATAAAAAAGGAAAAAGCTGCGCTGTGTGCTTATTGTGATCTAAAATTATACGGACTTGTAAATGACTATTCTAGTGTAATGGAGATATAAAATCCCTGTGTAATCCAATATTTAATATACAATGAACATAACACAAGAGAAGTGTACAAAAAATTATAAATATCACACAATGAATGCTACAAAAGATCTCCAAATGTCCAATTTACTCCGATGGATTGTTAAGACGTTCCACAAGGTATATAGTTCAAAGTGACAATTCAAGTGATGGTTCCTATCTGCACACAATATATAACAAGGAATGGAGGGGACTAAGACACCATTTAGAATAAGGGGGAAGTATTAAAAAAAAAAAAAAAAAAAAAAAAAAAAATTTTTTTATAAACACTCTATAAACATAAGCACGATAAACACGGTGGGGTGGGTACCATTTTATTTTTTTATTTTTTTACCCTCGCATATGTAAATGTCAGCTACTGGGACAGGGGGGAAAACGGTGGTAGGTGATGTAGGATGTAATGTGTAGTATGTTTCTATTGTTTGAACAAAGGGGTATAGAATGTTGTATAAATGGTGTGTATATAAATGAAATAAACAATAAAATTTTTGATTATAAAAAAAAAAAAAAGTGATGGTTCCTCAATCCTCTATTCCGTAGTGACATGTAATCACAACACCCAAGAAGATGTGATAGGGTATGAAAAGAAAGATCCTCCACCAGTAATAATACTGCCGCTTACCAACTTGTTAGATCTCTTGTTTAAGGAGATCACAAGTGCCTGTGGCTTTATCCCCAGCCCCGGGTCTCTGTGCTTGGATAGCTAGATGTTCCCAGACACTCTGCTCAGGATATCCTCAGTGCAACTGGCATTCACTCATTACCCATGTAAGGATATAAAAGCTTCCATAGTGTAATTCTTTTAAAAACATTAATAAAATAAGCAATATTGCACTTACAATTAGTGGATATAAAGCGTTTCAGGTAAAAGTTGAGCCGGCCGGCTCTCAATTGCAGGCCATTACTTCCAGGACAAGTGCGGTATGTGGTGACGTCAGCACGCCGCTCCTCCCTACACCATTTCATCACAGATAACGTCTTTTTTTTCGTTTTGATCCAATGGTGGGACATTGAATCAGTGTGACGTGATCACAGGAGACAGGACATTGTTACTGTGACCCAGGCATACAGCTCCATGACACACGGAGATCGCCGCTCTGATCCGGGCACTGGCAGGCTGCACGACGGGCACTGGTGAGGCTGCATGATGGGCACAGGCAGGCTACATCTAACAGCAGAGACAGGCTGCATCTAACGGGCACAGGTGAGGCTGCATCGATCTCTTGTATCATGTCTGCAGTCTCTGACCATCTCTTGTAGTAGGTCTGCAGTCTCTGACCATCGCCTGTAGTAGGTCTGCAGTCTCTGACCATCGCCTGTAGTAGGTCTGCAGTCTCTGACCATCGCCTGTAGTAGGTCTGCAGTCTCTGACCATCGCCTGTAGTAGGTCTGCAGTCTCTGACCATCGCCTGTAGTAGGTCTGCAGTCTCTGACCATCGCCTGTAGTAGGTCTGCAGTCTCTGACCATCGCCTGTAGTAGGTCTGCAGTCTCTGACCATCGCCTGTAGTAGGTCTGCAGTCTCTGACCATCTCCTGTAGTAGGTCTGTTCAGCTTGCAACGGACTAGTCTGTACAAAAGGATTTGCACTGAATATATATTTTATTATTGATGTACAAAAATATCAGTAGTTCCCGGGAACTGGTTCACATATTGGCAGGCTCGACTTGCAATGTAACATCACAGACATGGACTCCACCCTACGTGTTTCGTCAGAGCTGATGTCATCGGGGCAGAATATAAAGACAAAACCAATAGACAAGTAAAATACAGATGGTGTATCACATACGTGTCAAAATAGCAAGTATAGACGGTGGATGTCTGTATTTTAGCGCTGGTAGATGGCATGGCCCCATCTAGAGCTGTTCGCAAATTGCTCAGTTTCTTCTGATTTACTTGCTTCTGTTTTACGCTCAGAAGAGCACTGTACTCGAGAGTAGGTACAGAAGAGGCTCTCTACCTACTCTCAACAGTGGATCATCCCGCTGTATAAAGAAACCTACACATACAGGGCTGAAAAAATTTAACAAGGTGTGGGATATATGGTTAGACTCTGATACCACTGTGACTCAACAGCAAGACCCTGACACTAATCTACCCTAATAAGTCCTATACAGGTGGAGGTAAGGGTCCACATATCCTACAGATATGGCAATGTGGCCACACAGTACGTTCCCTACGCACCTCGGGGACTGACACAGCAGAGATGAGTAAATGCTTAAGGGGTTGTTGACAAGGGATTTTTTTCCCCCAACACGCATACTGATAAGTGTGAGTGAGCATCTTCCATCCTTTTTATTTAAGCAGCAAGTTTTGGGATGTTAGGTTTTCCTTGTTGAGCTTTTTTTTATTTTAGTTTTTTGTTTTGAGCTGGGGTATGCCTAGAGGCTCTGTATCTTTACCATTTTTTCCTTTTGCTTTAACAAAAACAATAAAAACAATTACATTTTTTTAAAATAAATAAAAAATGGTAAGTAAAAAGAAGTTCAATTAAGAACAGCAATACGTACCCATTATATACCATGCCCGCTAGTGGGAGATACCAGTGCTACATCTGGGAACCCCCTTGTTCCATAACAGCGACTCAGTTTTAACAGGAAATAAACTCAAGATCACAATCTGTGATAAATTAAGCAGTACCATGCCGTTGCCCAACAAATCAAAGGAGAAATAATATAGGGAGAAGGTAGAGAAGAGAAAAGAATTAAGTAAAAGGGAGAGGCCGAAGCCCATCCAAAGGCCCTTCCGGTCGCCATGACGCCCATCATATAGTCAAAGGTTGTAGGTAACGGATCCAGGGATCCAAAATCCTCTCAAACCTTGAGGCGGTATCTTTCAATAATCAGCTGTTTTAACGGCACTAGGAAATAGCTTTGAGACTATCACTGCAAGGCAAATGTAACACAAATAAAAGGTATGAATGTAAAGCCCTCGCGCTACTATGATAAATATGTGCAAAAATACAAGTGATATATAAAGTGATCAAACCTTAAAGTGCCTATAATGCATAAGTGTTGACATAAAATAAACGTGCCTGCCTGCAGCAGAACCTAAAGTGTATCACAATCCACTCACAGTAATGGTAAACAAGTGATTCCGCGCTACAGTAAAATTCAGATAAAAATTGAAAGGTAATCACAAAGTGCATCAATCAATAAAGCATTGAAACCTCACATGAGGAATAAATTAATGTAAATAATATAACAATTCATAAATTAGACTGGGCGAATGGTTTAAGAAAATGTGTAGTCTCTAAAACATCCTCAGCAAGAAGGAAAATGAACTGGAGTTGTGTCCTAAAATAATCTTTAAAATGGTGTTAAGCAAGTGGTAGACACAGAGCTCTCACCTTCATAAAATGTCCAAAGGGTAAATTAATTGGTGATCTAAAATCCGTTACTTAAAGTTATTTAAATTTCCACCACTAGGGGGTCCTCTGTGTCGACATCCATGCAATAAAACTCAATCCAAAATGTCAGCATTTAGCCATAAGTATAAAGATGTTATTCGCTGATATCTATTTCCACCACTAGGGGGTCCTCTCCTTCATCCACAAAGTCTCCCAGTCAGTGCTGCACTTCCAAGCCTCTTCATATACCTCGTAACCTCCGTAAAAAAGTGGGGGGGGGGGGGGCAGCAGCAAACAGAAGTGAGAGAGAAGGGGAGAGAGAGACAAAAAAATCCCAATGGTGTAGTATGATTAAAGTAACAATAGCTTTAATAGAGAAAGCTAAAATGGACTCTTACAATAAAAACAAGGAAATAGGCATAAACAGTTGCTAAGGCGTCTGAACGCCGCTCTCACTTCACTTCCTGGTATCGCTCAGTCTCTCCGGCCACTCCCTACGCGTTACGTCATCACGTGACTTCTTCAGGGGATGCGGATTGGCTGAGACGATATTGTTTATATTTCCAAAAACCGGAAATGAGCCAGCGGCCATTTTCTTGTGGTCCGCTCTATTTGCCGACGGCGGCCATTTTATTGTGGTACATTGCTGTTTCAATAGCGGCCATTTTCCGGAGAAGTGTATCTCTGCTGACACTTCTATGATAGATGCTTTGATTACTGGGCAGACGCAGAGGATGTGTCTCGAAACACTCGTGACACCGCCTCATCTAAAAAATACCTCTTCCGTTTCAGTAAAAAGAGTGTGTAGAGTTTGGAATATGTATTTAAAAACTTCTGGCATAAACCTTTTAATAGAGCAACGTTTAAAAATATCATAAATCATGCAAGTGCTCCTACATTAATAAAAAGATGGATTTATGACTCAAAAATTGAAGATAATAAACGTGGAAATAAAATTAAAAAATAAATAAATAAAAAATAAAAATAAAAAATAAAAATAAAAAATAATAATGAAAACCCAAATAAACAATAAAAATAAAAAAATCTCAAAGATGGAAAATAAAGAAAGGAGAATAAAAATAAAGAAAAAACAAAAATAAATAAATAAAGATAAAAAAAAAAATAAAAACAAAAACAAAAAAAATAAAAAAAATAAAAATAAAAATAAAAAATAAAATATAAAAAAAATATAAAAAAATAAAAAAATCGAAAAAAAAAAAAAATTGTGCTTAAAAATATTTAATCATCTAAAATAACTAATTGACTTAAAATCCGGGGATCTTAAAACAAAAAATGTCCAATCATCAGAAAATATATTAATCTAAAATGGTGGACCTGGTAGCTCCTCATATTAATATTAAAAACTATTAATATTAAAAAAACATATATATAATCAAAAGGTATTAACCAACCCCATAAAAATGGCTACATGTAAAAAAGAGAGTTGTCAGACGAACCTATATCAGGAATTGAGGGAGAGCCACGTTTAGATCAACATAAAATACATAGATAAAGGCAAAAAATAAATCCCAATGCATTAAAAATTGCTTAAAAAACAATTGAGATCAAAATCGACATTCAAGCCACCTGGTACTAAACTTTTCATTATATATATCCATCTTGACTCTTTCTAACTAATTGTCCTTATCTTGTGGCTACCTCTCCATGATGGATTATACTTTTCTATACCCCAGAATTGTAGGTGGGAAGGGTCTTTATTGTTTACTGCAGCAAAATGTCTCGAAACATTGTGTTTGGGAAAACCATTTACAATGTTCTGTACATGTTCCTTTATCCTGGTCTTTAAGGCCCTTTTTGTTCTGCCTATGTACTGCAGATTGCAGCTACATTGAAGACAATATACCACTCCTTCGGTATGACACCCTATGAAGTCCCTGATCTCATAGGTGTGACCCGTGGTGGTGGCTGTAAACTCTGACCTCTTTTTTTTAAATTTCTTAGTGCGTCGGCAGGCGTAACAATTCCTACAAGGATAAAAGCCTTTTCCAGAAAAGAACGTAAATGAGTTTTTTGGGGGGGGTTCAACTATGGATTTAACAATCATGTCCCTCACTGTTGGAGCTCTCTTATATACGATATTCGGTGTATCAGGTAGAATATCTTTCAAATCTTTATCGCTTTTCAGCACATGCCAGTGTCTTTTAATAAGTTTGGCTACCTCTTTATGTTGTATATTGTAGTCCAATATAAGGCATGGTGCTTCAGCCTGATATTTCTTCTTCCTTACATTTTCCTGTAGCATCAAGGTTCTATCCATTTTATTCACCTGTTGTATTTGATCGTTGATCCAAGTACCATCGTAACCTTTTTCAATAAATCTTACACCAATTAGATCCGCTTGAGTTTTGTAGTCCTCCTCATATGTGCAATTCCGCTTAATTCTAACCAGTTGCCCTTTGGGGATCTTATACAACCAAGGTTTATAATGGCAGCTGTTAATGGACAGATAGCTATTAGTGTCCACACTTTTAAAGTGTGTTTTAGTGATCAATCTGTCTCTCTGCACCGAGATATTGAGATCTAGGAAATCCACAGACATTCCATCTATTTTCCAGACAAGTTTTATGTTCTTCCCATTCTTGTGTACTGTGGAAGACCAGATAGAGTGAATGCAGGGTCCTGGGTTTAGTAGCACTTTAACATTACCTATTTTTTTCATTTAACTGAAAAACATCACTTTTTAAAGAACACTGTTTTACGCAATAGATTCTTCCCCAGCACGTTTCAGCATTCTGTAGACACAGCTGTAATTTTCTTTCAGCAATTAGCAAAGTTTGATAATTTCCCACTGGACACAAGGCATATTTCAACAGCTTGCAAAGACATGATTGAGATTCGTGATTAATGAGAATAAAACATGCTGGGGTGAGAGAGTCAAAATAAACTGGTGTGCTGCCCCTAGCAGAAAGGCTCTTTAACCAAAGAAATGGCCCGGCTATGAGAATAAGAAAGAAAAAGATGTTTGCAAAAGTTGAACACTATGAAATAAAGCGTGTGAGTGAATAGATTTCATGGAATACACAGAGAAATTGAGTACTGTCCGTGATACTTTTTTTATTTGCACTAACATACAATTTTTCAGGACAAGCTTTCGGGGTATGCCCCCTATGTCCCCTTCTTCAAGGCACCTTGAAGAAGGGGACATACCCTGAATGCTTGTCCTGAAAAATTGTATGTTAGTGCAAATAAAAAAAGTACCACGCACAGTACTCAATTTTCTCTGTCACAATTGCACTAATACGGCTACAATCAAATCATATGGAATACACATAAATTTAACATGACTTGACCTTGCCTGAAAAGTACATAAGATAGTAATGGTGCTACAGTGTAGGCACATTGTGGTGGACCTTCAAACTATGGGGGAGATTTACAAAAACTGGTGCACACAGAATCTGGTTACCATGCACACCTGCACCAATCAGCTTCTAACTTCAGCTTGTTCAATTAGGCTTTGACAATTAGGCTGGGTTCACACTGGTCCGACAAACGCTCCGACATTGGGAGCTCATGTCGCATGACGTGTAAAATCCAATGTTTCCCTATGGGAGCCGTCCTAACTGGTCCGACACAAGTCGTTCCGACTTTAGAAATGCTCCCTGTACTACTTTGGTCCGACTTTGATCCTACTTCAGCCTATTGACTATCATTGAAGTCGGATCAAAGTCGGATCGCCGTCTCGCATGATCCGACTTCGGCACGCGACTTGTGCTCAGATGATCTTGAGGGGGAACTCCGCACCAAATTTAAAATAAAAAACCGGCATGGGTTACCCCCCAAGAGCATACCAGGCCCTTAGGTCTGGTATGGACCTTGAGGGGAACCCCCTACGCCGAAAAAACGGCGTGGGGGTCCCCCCCAATCCATACCAGACCCTTATCCGAGCACGCAGCCCGGCCGGTCAGGAATGGGGGTGGGGACGAGCGAGCGCTCGTCCCCACCTCCTGGACCGTACCAGGCTGCATTCCCTCAACATGGGGGGGTGGGTGCTTTAGGGCATGGGGGGCACCCTGCTGGGCCCCCCCACCCCAAAGCACCTTGTCCCCATGTTGATGAGGACAAGGGCCTCTTCCCGACAACCCTGGCCGTTGGTTGTCGGGGTCTGCGGGCGGGGGGCTTATCGGAATCCGGGAGCCCGCTTTAATAAGGGGGCTCCCAGATCCCGGCCCCCCACCCTATGTGAATGAGTATGGGGTACATCGTACCCCTACCCATTCACCTAGGGAAAAAGTGTCAATTAAAAAAAAAACACTACACAAATTTTTAAAGTAATTTATTAGACAGCTCCGGGGGTCTTCTTCCGACTTCGGGGGTCTCTCCGGTTCTTCTCCGCGCTCTCCGGGTCTTCTGCCGGGCTCCTCCGCTATTTTCTGCTCTTTTGTCGCTCTTTTGCTATAGCGGAGGAGCCCGGTCTTCTGCCTTCTGCCCTCTTCTCTTCTTATGATGTTGACACGACGCTCTCTCCGGCTGGAATGCTCTCTGTGCGCTCTGCTCTGACTTATATAGGCGGTGACCCCGCCCCCTTATGCCTTCACAGTCCCTGGGCATGCTGGGACTGTGACGGCATAAGGGGGCGGGGTCACCACCTATATAAGTCAGAGCAGAGCGCACAGAGAGCATTCCAGCCGGAGAGAGTGTCGTGTCAACATCGGAAGAAGAGATGAAGAGAAGAAGCGGCAAGACAGCGGCGACAAGACAGCGGCAGCAGACCGGGCCCCTCGCTGGCAATAGAGCTGGAAGAAGATAGCGGCGGGGCCCGGGAGAAGAGGCGGAACACCGGGAGAAGTCGGAAGAAGACACCCCCTCCCCCCCCGAAGTCGGAAGAAGATGCCGGAGCTGCCCAATAAATTAATCTTGAAACCTGTGTACTGTGTTTTTTTTTATTGACACTTCCCTAGGTGAATGGGTAGGGGTACCCCATACTCATTCACATAGGGTGGGGGGCCGGGATCTGGGGGTCCCCTATTAAAGGGGGCTCCCGGATTCCGATAAGCCCTCCGCCCGCAGACCCCGACAACCAACGGCCAGGGTTGTCGGGAAGAAGTACATCTTCGCCAGCACACCATGGATCAGCAAACAAGGTTGTCCAAAGAAGGTTTTTTAATCGAAAATGGTCACATCACAAGGGGGGTGCAACGTTTCGGGGCCGCGCAGGACCCCTTCGTCAGGCATCACTTGCCTGACGAAGGGGTCCTGCGCAGCCCCGAAACGTTGCACCCCCCTTGTGATGTGACCATTTTCGATCCCATCACTTGCCTGACGAAGGGGTCCTGCGCGGCCCCGAAACATTGCACCCCCCTTGTGATGTGACCATTTTCGATTAAAAAACCTTCTTTGGACAACCTTGTTTGCTGATCCATGGTGTGCTGGCGAAGATGTACTTCTGTTTGATGCTTCCAGAACCCAACTGGTAATCGTTACAGCACCCATTAATGCTCTATGCCGTTTATCCGGGAACGTGTGCGACTGGAATATTGAATTGACAGGGTTGTCGGGAAGAGGCCCTTGTCCTCATCAACATGGGGACAAGGTGCTTTGGGGTGGGGGGGCCGCAGCACGCCCCCCCTCCCCCAAGGCACCAACCCCCCCCATGTTGAGGGCATGCGGCCTGGTACGGTTCAGGAAGGGGGGGGGCGCTTGCTCGTCCCCACCCCCATTCCTGTCTAGCCGGGCTGCGTGCTCGGATAAGGGTCTGGTATGGATTGGGGGGGACCCCCACGCCGTTTTTTCGGCGTAGGGGGTTCCCCTTAAGGTCCATACCAGACCCAAGAGCCTGGTATGCTCTTGGAGGGGGAACCCATGCCGGTTTTTTATTTAAAATTTGGCGCGGAGTTCCCCCTAAAGATTCATACCAAACACAGTGCCGGGCATTGGCGGTGATCCAAGTCGGATCCCCGTTCATTGAAAGTCGGACACATGCCGGCTTCATGTCGAGGGGCAAAGTCGGATCCAAAGTAGGACGGCTGTCGTGTCGCACCAGTGTGAACCCAGCCTAAAACCTAGAAGCTGATTGGTTACTATGCACAGCTGCACCAGATTCTGTGTGCACCAGTTTTAGTAAATTTCCCCGTGTCCCCTGGGAGCCCCTCAGATCCTAGGGCCAAGCTATACACAGGATCTTGACGTTTCTTCAAGTTGAGAATAAACCCTGCTCACTCTAATGCAATGGTTAACAGCTTGAGAGTTTATCATCCATTCTGCTAGTGGCATTTAAACAGAAAAATGTTAGGGTGATCTTTCTCTGGTCCAAAGGAAATGTTTAATCTGAAGAAATCAAGGCAGCCTGGGGCTAAAATCCTAGGGGCTTCCCATAGACCACTTTGGGTATGTGCTGGCAACGCAAGGTGCTTACACTTCAAAACTGTTATCTTATAAAGTTTTTAGGCTAGGTCTGGTTCACATTAAGTTGCTAGGAGTGGGCAATTTTGGAAAAACATATGGAGAACATTTTCATTGTCTTAAGCTTCCCTGACATTCCATATGTGATGCATTTTTAAGCTTAGCCTTCTAAATATCCATAAGATAGCATACATATACGAATAGTAATGATGTTAAAAATATGCAATCTTCAAAGTAAATAATAAAATTATTGGCTAGCCACATATGGCTTGATGTCAGCCTAGGTGAAGCAAGTATCCTTGGAGGCTATAACAAGCATTTCAGACTTTGTAAACACTCATTGCAACTGGACGTGGCCAATTGTTTTGCAATGAAAAATGGGAAGGTGTTAAACATGTGCATGCAGTTCTTGTAGATCAGTTGTATGTTGTGATCAGTTCTGGTGGAGTCCAGGACAAAAGACATCAGAGAAATGTATGCCTGAGTTCCACTCATACTTGGCAGAAGAGACACTGCACTGTCTGAGTCAGTCACCTACCAATACACAGGACACATATGAATACCGCATCATGCTCAGCAAGAGTAAGATAAAAGCAGAATTACCATGCAAATCAAGTGGAACATTAGCTTGTAAGGCTGAACTCTGATCCTAAATAATCACAAGGATTATAAATCCACTTTGTGTGTACCTGTAAACGTAGCAATGACATCACTGTGCTGCACATAGCCTGTGTAGACAACAAAGCTGTGGGAGGGATGCAGTAGGCCCACCCAATATGCACTGTCTACAGAAAAATACAGGAGGGGGCGCCAGTCAACCTGCTCAAGGAGAAAGAGCGTCAGGGACCGGTTTTTATTCCTGCACAGAGACAAACTTTCACACTGGATTACAGCACGGGTCTGAAAGAAAGACACAAAGCTCACCAAGATTAAAATAAGAGTATCCATTAAGGTTGCCAGATTCTTAAAATGAAATCCAGGAACACCCTACTAACTACTCTATGCCCATAAAACCCTAATTTGTAGCCACACCTAAAAAATCCTCACCCACAAAATCCACACTGCCATTTTTTTAACATAAAACTAAATCGATCAGCGCAAACCATATATCCTAACCCTGAGCAGCTATAGTACTGGGGGTAAAAATTTATCAAATCCCAAAGAGTAAAAATAGAAAGGCAGTACAGCGCATATAAAACTAAATAAAAACCATCAGTAATAGTCCATATAAAAACCATCAGTAATAGTCCATATAAAAAACTAGATCCAAATGAAATCCAGCAATTCCTCCAGTGATAATCGTGACATGCAATATCTTGTAAGGTGACTGTATTGAAATGGACCTCCACCTTCGGTAGCACAAGCCGCTCACCTCTACAGATGGACCCCTGAGTATATCAGTCAGGTCAGTTAAGCAGTTCCCTCACAGGGATAAAGGCAGAGGATGGTAGATGTAAATACTGGTCAAATATCAGCAACAGGTACTCTTGCAGTCATGACATGTGGAGATATATAAAAGAGATCTAGTGCTCTCTGTATATCACTAAAAATCATTTATTTTATAGATAAGTCAAAACACTTACAAGCGTCGCACTGTACCCCAGTGCATAGGACAACAGCATGTAAAGATAGGTGATCCACGTTGGATAGACGAACGGAGCGCGGGTAACGTCACGATCCAGACACGTGTCTGGATCGTGACGTTACCCGCGCTCCGTTCGTCTATCCAACATGGATCACCTATCTTTACATGCTGTTGTCCTATGCACTGGGGTACAGTGCGACGCTTGTAAGTGTTTTGACTTATCTATAAAATAAATGATTTTTAGTGATATACAGAGAGCACTAGATCTCTTTTATATATCTCCACATGTCATGACTGCAAGAGTACCTGTTGCTGATATTTGACCAGGATTTACATCTACCATCCTCTGCCTTTATCCCTGTGAGGGAACTGCTTAACTGACCTGACTGATATACTCAGGGGTCCATCTGTAGAGGTGAGTGGCTTGTGCTACCGAAGGTGGAGGTCCATTTCACTACAGTCACCTTACAAGATATTGCATGTCACGATTATCACTGGAGGAATTGCTGGATTTCATATGGATCTAGTTTTTTATATGGACTATTACTGATGGTTTTTATATGGACTATTACTGATGGTTTTTATTTAGTTTTATATGCGCTGTACTGCCTTTCTATTTTTCATTTTTTTAACATGCCCGTAAAAATTGGCCAAAATGGAAATGATGTTGTGCACCTAGAATGTTGTGGGTGTGGCCAAATAGTGGTGAAAGTAGGCAGGACTTAAAAGTGTATGATTACATAAAACATGAATCTATGCTGTTATGGGTCAAGAGAGTGAAAGCATAGAGTTCAGGGGTCAGGATTAAGTAACGAATAGAGTTCAGGGGTCAGGATTAAGTAATGAATAGAGTTCAGGGGTCAGGATTAAGTAACGAACAGCGTTCAGGGGTAAAGGATTAAGTAACGAAAAGAGTTCAGGGGTAAAGGATTAAGTAACTAATAGAGTTCAGGGGTAAAGGATTAAGTAACAAATAGAGTTCAGGGGTAAAGGATTAAGTAACAAATAGAGATCAGGGGTAAAGGATTAAGTAATGAATAGAGTTCAGGGGTCAGGATTAACCACTTGCTTACCGGGCACTTAAACCCCCCTCCTATTAAGACCAATTTTCAGCTTTCAGCGCTGACGCACTTTGAATGACAATTGCGCGGTCATACAACACTGTACCCAAATGAAATTTTTACCATTTTTTCACCACAAATAGAGCTTTCTTTTGGTGGTATTTGATCACCTCTGCAGTTTTTACTTTTTGTTAAAAAAAATATAAAAACTGATTTTTTTTTTTTTTAATTGTTATTTTTTTATATTTTGTTATAAAAAATTTTAAACGGGTAATTTTTCTCCTTTATTGATGTACGCTGATGAGGCTGCAGTGATGGGCACTGATAGGTGGCATTGATGGGCACTGATAGGCGGCAGTGATGGGCACTGATAGGCGGCAGTGATGGGCACTGATTGGCACTACAGGCGGGCATTGATAGGTGGCACTTGTGGGCACTGTTAGGTGGCACTGTGGGCACTGTTAGGTGGCACTGTGGGCACTGTTAGGTGGCACTTTTAGGTGGCACTGATGAGGCAGATGTGCCTCTTCCACTTGGGGACCGATGTCCCTCACATCCTAGCCGGTGATCGGCTTTTTGTTCTACTCACGCTGTCAGCGTGAGTAAAAAAGAAAAAAACTATTACCGATCTTTTGTTTACATCATGTGATCAGCTGTCATTGGCTGACAGCTGATCACATGGTAAGGGGCCGGGAACGGCCCCTTACTCGGATCGGTGATCAGCCGAGTCTCAGTGACTCGGTGATCACTGCGCGCCTGGCGTGCGCCTTGCAGGGCGCGCGCAGGGAGCGTGCACAGGGGAGGCCGTCATATGACGGCCTCCCGGAAATTAAGGTCGCGGATGCCAGGAGGTTAAGTAATGAATAGAGTTCAGGGGTCAGGATTAAGTTATGAATAGAGTTCAGGGGTAAAGGATTAAGTAATGAATAGAGTTTAGGGGTAAAGGATTAAGTAATGAATAGAGTTCAGGGGTCAGAATTAAGTAATGAATAGAGTTCAGGGGTCAGGATTAAGTAATAGAGTTCAGGGGTCAGGATTAAAGCGGCAGTAAACCCGCTGACATTTTTTTTCCCTACACCTGTAAGGGAAAAGGCATAATGAGCTAGTATGCACCACAATACTAGCTCATTATGAGACACTTACCTTAGAACTAGGCGCCGGCATCTCACCCGGTCCATGCCGAGGGAGCTGACAATTCCCCTCGGCATGCGCGCGGGAGACTTCTTTCCGGCAAGGTCCGGTGTCTGCCGGGCTTTCAGCCGAGAATCCCCTGTGTGCATGCGCCGCTGCAGTCAGCAGCTCATTGCGAGGGGAATATCTCCTAAACCAGGGTTCTCAAACTGGCGGCTCTCCAGCTGTTACAAAACTACAAGTCCCATCATGCCTTTGCCTATGGGAGTCATGCTTGTAGGAGATTTTTTTACCTACAGGTAAGCCTTATTATAGGCTTACCTGTAGGTAAAAGTTTAAAAAAATAAGTATACAACTGCTTTAAGTAACGCATAGAGCTCAGGATTTAAAAGTGCACAGGGTGCAGGGGTAAGGATTATGTAAAGCAGAGATTTCACAGGTCAAGATTGAGTAACAGACAGTTTAGTGGATCAGGAATTTAAGGAACAGATAAACAGAAAGGAATTCACAGATTGCAACTTGTCTCAATCATCCGCAGGAGCCCAGAATCGTCCTGGGAAGCCGAGTGGTGTAGTATAAAGTGTGCAGTGCTCAGGCTCCAGCTCATCACACTACAAGCATCAATCCAAAATGGCATGGCTGGAGTGGTGTGTATATGTACGACAACAATAATCTCTGTGCACATGCAGGGTGCTCTAGTGACAATTTAAATTTCTGCTTAAGGGATGATACAAGTCAGAGCCTGCGCACTGAAAACTTCACTGTGCCCAGCTCCCGGTACAAATCTGGGGATGCCCATTTCCAGGGGACAGACTCCTCATAACGAGGACTGTACCCAGAAAACATTGACAAATGGCAACCTTAATACACATGCCTCTTGTAATTAAACAATATTTGCTGATTGTGAAGTTTAGCTTTAATTATTAGGAGACTAATCAGATTGGATAAATCTCTATGCAAAGTAATTCACACAGTTTCTTTTGATTCAGACAGAATGCACCTTTGTTTATGTCAGCAACCCATTCATTTTAAAATTGAAATGAAAGGCAAAATATTAGTGTATAGATATATATAAAAAAAAAATTAGTGTATAGATATATAAAAAAAAAAAACACATTATTTGTTTTCCTTTTTTTATAAGTGATCACATTCCCTCTGTTGTCAGCTGCATAAGAGCTGGGGGAGGAGAAGCAGCAGTACACTGAATTCTCCAGTGAATGGCTGTGCAGGGAGGCATGTCAGGGCAAGTCTGATCATTGGAAGAGAGCAGGCTGAGTTCCCAGAATAGCTAAAGAACTGACCAGGTGTGTTCTCCTGTTTAGTGTGGGCAGTTTCTAATAGGAAAGCAGAGGGACTAGCAAGAACACCAGGGATTTCACACAAAGAAAGCAATATAAAGAGAACCGGATGCTTTTCCATACAGGTACATGGTACAGCAGGCACTTTTCAGAAATATGAAATGCTGGTGTAACAAAGACTTTCAAGTATGACTAAAAGGCAAAAGATTTTTTTTTTTAGTTTTGGATAGAGTGGAGAGAGATTTGAACACCTGTCAGTTTTTAGTGCTTTCTGTGTCCCTGTTAGGTAGATTCACCCTCTCCATTTATCCTGTTTACCTATTTCATTTAAAGTGAAAAAGAAAATCCCAAATTTTGGGTTGTCCCCTGAAAAGTAATTGAGAGGATATCTTCCAATGGGGACGCTAATTATGGTGACCTGGCGGTCCCCAAGGAATTCCCTTAATTTGCAGGGATTTCCTCTCAAATCTTGTTTGGCTATGGGACAGGAAGCAAAGGTAAATCTCCGCAATGGGACACAGATGGAGTAAAAAAGAAGTTGACAGGGGTTATAACCCTCCTTTGCTCTATCCAAAATGATTTTAAAAAAAAAAAAAAAAAAAAAAAAAAAAAAACTCTGCCTATAGTTCTACTTTAAGTAAATTATTATTCTGACAATGCAACTTTAGTCCGAATACACCTTTATAGCCCTCTGATCCCTCCTGTATTGATTTGTATTGTAACTGTCCTGTCTTGCCCCCATGTAAAGCGCTGCGTAAGCTGTTGGCGCAATATAAATCCTGAATAATAATAATTATTATAAAGGATTTTTATAGAGCCAACAATTTGCACAGTGCTTTACAACATGGGGCAAACAGTACAGTTACAATACAATTTAATACAGGAGGAATCAGAGGGCCCTGCTCGTTAGAACTTACAATCTAGGAGGGAGGGTCAAGTGATACAAAAGGTAATAGCTAGGGGGGAAGATCTGATGGAGAAAGTACAGTTGTTAGGTGGGGGCCGGATAGGCTTCTCTGAAGAGAAGGGCTTTCAGGGATTGTCGAAAAGCAAGCCGAGTAGGAGATAGTTAGACAGATTGGGGTAGGGAGTTCCAGAGGATGGGAGAGGCTCGGGATAAGTCCTGGAGGCGAGCATGGGAGGAGGAGATGAGGGAACTAGAGAGCAGGAGGTCTTTGGAGGAACGTAGGGAACGAGTAGGTTGGTGTTTCGAGACTAGGTTAGGTATGTAGCTGGGGGCAGAGTTGTGGATGGCTTTGTGAGTTATTAGAATTTTGAATTTAATTTGTTGGGTGAGTGCAAGCCAGTGGAGGGATTGGCAGAGAGGGGTAGCAGACAGAGCAATTGGTAAGGTGGCTGAGCCTGGTGGCAGCATTCATGATGGACTGAAGGGGGGATAGACTATGTGAAGGTAATCCCGTGAGGAAGGAGTTGTAGTGGTCGAGGTGGGAGATGACCAGGGAGTGAACTAGGAGTTTTGTGGTCTCATTGGTTAGGGAGGGGCGTATTTTAATATTTACTTAATAATTCACTTAATAATAATAATCGATTCAGAGATCAAAATTATCAGTCTCAAAATAAGCAAGGTATGTGTCATAACAGCAGACAAATGTAATGTCCACATAATCAGCAATCTTCTTATATATTGTCACATAATGAAAGCCATAATAACTAGAGCACTGGTAAGGGAATGTCGGCTAGTTGGAGATCCCCTGCCCAGTGTGGATCTAATAATAAAGCTCTAAGTGAATACAAGCAGACTATCTTGTCAACATTCCTCACAACATGAAAGAAAAAAAAAAGTCTTTATGCTTGAAGGAGCGCTGTGTGAAATTTCCTCCATTTGCTTCCAGAAGCAATTTGAAAATTGCTTTTCTAAACAGCAATGCTAATAGCTGCTCAATATAATACCCCATTCTAAAGAGCAGGCAAGGTTGCCTTTCTCATCTTGTTCTTCATGTGCCATTACGACTCACCGGGTCAATCTGGGTTTAAGAGATTGCAGCCAGTAAGTAGAAATTCAAACAATGCCTAAGAAACATATCAATAATGACAAGTGATTTGAAAGAAAGTGTATGCATCCGGATACGGATTGAGCACTTATCTCGATACATATCCTATCTAGCATCAGATTACTGGGGTGAATAACGAGGATAAAAACTGCATCAATTGTTCCGTTTCACGCATGGGGCAAGCTAAACACATTATGTGTCGCAATTTCACCAAATGTGCCTCCCATTATGTACTGAGCCATGTTAAATCGCTATGCCATGGCAGATTATGCTTTGCACTGTTGGCATTTGCTTACAATGTGAATACTTAATCCATTGAGGTATGTTTATGGAGGAAAACGATGCTTGGATATATTGTAAGGGTGGATAGCAGTTCTCATCAAGAACCACACACTGGGACCGATTTACTAAAACTAGAGACTGCAAAATCTGGTGTAGCATAGAAACCAATCAGCTTTCAGGTTTTATAGTCAAAGCTTAATTGAACAAACTGAAGTTAGAAGTTGATTGGCTACCATAAGCAGCTGCACCAGATTTTGCACTCTCCAGTCTAATGCCGGCCATACACGGTTCGAATTTCCAAAGAATTTTCTTTCGAAAATCGTATGAAGAATTTTCGCACCATTAGTGGACTGCAACAACGGCCGATTTTCGTGCGGCAATCAAATTTAAGGAATCGGACATGTTGGAAATTTTTTGAAAAGCGAACGATTTTCTAATCAATGACGGGAGAATCGTGCGAGAAATGTAATAAGAAAAGAAAATTTACGGGGAGAAAAGAAGATTCCCGCCCCACGAAAATTCTTTTCTGTAGCAACATGAGGTGAAAGGCTTGGTTGGCCGAATTTCGAAAATCAATGGTGGCATCATCGGATCACAAAAAAAAAATGAACTTTCTGATTTTGAAAAGAAAATTGGTTTGAAATTTGACCATGTATGGCCTGCTTTAGTAAATCAACCCCATTGTCCTCTTAGGGATCACATACCTCAAGTGACCTTTGTCGCAAAGCTGGATAAGCGACCACCAGCTTACTGCGGCTGAAATTGACATCTGCCGGCTCACTAAACTGCTTTGGTTTAGTGTGTGAAGAGACCTTTACTACCCCCACCCCCTCACCTTTTCACTCTTTTCCTTTCCTACTTGATTCCACTTTTTTTTTTTCCATTTCCAATTCAAATTTTTATCACCCACAGCCTTCATTAAAGTGGATGTAAACCCTCTCATATACCCAGTGAGGTGAATAGCCCCAGATGATACACAGAGATTAAACAAATCCTCCTACATAAGTTTTACTTGTTTATCTGCTCTTTCCCTTTCTACACTCTTTAGAAAGTGCAGATCATGTTAAAAATCTTTCTTCCTCTTTCAGCAGCACATAGGGGTGGGTGGGGATACTGGACTTACCCTGTGTGTGAGCTAATTGGAGGAAAGGGACACACCCCCTTCACAGAGGAACATAGGAACAGGCAGAGCTGTAGTCTGGATAGACAAGCTCCCTGCTAAGCTCCCTCCAAGCTCCATCCCCAACACAAATTTTCAGCTCACGTTTTCTCATGTGTCGGATATTTGAGAACTTGAGCTGCTAACAGAGGAACGAAGCGCCAGAGAGAAGCAACACTTAGAGCTTTGGAGAGAGATAAGTAAACACTACATATACATGTTCTTAGATCACCTTTCATGAATGGGGTTTACAACCACGTTAAGCCTTGAAGGGGGGCTAATAATGTTAGGTATCTTGAGAGGGGTTCTAGTGCGATATTGAAGAGGAGTGGGGAAAGGGGGCAGCCTTGGCGTGTGCCCTTATGGAGGCGGATTTCTTCTGATAGAAGGCCTGCTACCACTAATCTAGCTGTTGGAGCTGTGTACATGGCTGTGATAAGGTGATGGAAGGGACCAGTGAAGCCCATTGCTGACATTGTCAAGGATAACCAGTCGAAGCTGACGTTATCAAAAGCTTTTTCTGCATCTAACGTGATGATGGCATGATCAGTGTTTGGGGAATGGAGTGCATGTTCGAGTGCTAGCATGACTTTACGAATGTTAAGGGTGGCAGTTCTTCCTTTGATAAAGCCTGATTGGGCGGGGTGAATTAGTGAGGGCATAATATCTGCTAGCCTAGTGGCAACGATTTTGGAGAGGATTTTCACGTCTAGGTTGAGTAGGGATATGGGCCTATATGAACCCGGCTCCTGAGGGTCTTTGCCTTTTTTTTCCAATAGTTTTATAATGGCTTGGTTCCCTGATTGTAGGTATGAACCTCCTAACCATATGCTCTGATAGACTTGGAGAAGAGTGGGTTCCAGGAGGGGTTGTAGGGTTTTGTAGAATTCACTGGTGAAGCCATCTGGGCCCGGGGCCTTAGATAGAGTCAGGTTCCGGATGGTTACCGAGAGTTCAGGGAGAGTGATAGGTGCGTTGAGGGATTCTAGTTGTGTTGGGGATATTTTGGGTATAGTTATTTTTTCGAGAAAGGCGCGTGCTTTTTGTGTATCTATGGGATCTGTGGCATAAAGAGTAGTGTAAAATTGTTGCATGACTTTGTTAATTGGGAGTGGGGTGGTGTGTATGGCGCCTGTGTCGTCACGTAGAGATGTGATGTGTGTGGGTCGGTATGAGCCTTTGCATAATCTGGATAAGAGTTTTCCTGCTTTGTTTCCGAATTTGTGAAATGTAGCATCTAGATGGGCCTTCTTGGTTTTTTCTAATGTGTTTACCCAGGTGTCAAATTCTCTTTTTGCTACGTGCCATTCGGAGCGTGCGGCTGAGGAGTCTTTAGTGTATAGTTCTCGTTGTGCTTGATGTAGGCGGGAGCTAGCCTCTTTGTATTTAGTAAGAGTGTTGCGTTTGTAGGAAGCTGCATATGATATGATACGGCCCCTCAGGAATGCTTTACCAGCATCCCAGAATAGATTGGGGTCATGAATGTGTGGGGAGTTGTTTGAGGAATATTCTGCCCATGCTTGTGAGATATAATGTTGAAAGTCCGTGTTGTTGTGCAGGTAGGACGGGAATCGCCAAATGTTGGGGTGTGGGGGTAAATCTAGGTTGTCGAGTGTCACCTCGATAGGGGCGTGGTCAGAGATGGTTATGTCGTGAATAGTGGAGTTCTGGAGGAAAGGGAGAAGATTGTCAGAGCCGAAAAGGTAGTCTATCCTAGTGAATATTTTGTGTGGGTTAGAGTAGAAAGTGAATTCTCTTTCTGTCGGGTGGGATAGGCGCCATAGATCTTGAATGTGGATAGAATCCATGGTACTGGCCAAGAGGGAGGGGGCTGGAGGGTTCGTGCCCTGTTTGGGTCCTTTCGGAGAGGATCTGTCATCTATCTGATGGAGAGTGTCATTAAAGTCTCCTCCGATCAGGTGAGGGAGGTGGGTGTTGTCTAGAAGCCAACTGGTTAGTTCAGTGTAGAATTGTCTGCCTGGGTTGTTGGGGGCGTAGACATTAGTTATTACTAGTTCTTTGGAGCCTATTTTGACGTGAGCCGTGAGTAGACGGCCCTGAGTGTCCTTGTTCACAGAGAGGACTGAGCACGGGAGATTCTTGTGTATGAGCAGGAGGACGCCGGCTTTGCGTCCAGCTGCCTCTGAGCCTAGAACCGTGCCTACCCAGAGCTTTTGCATACGGTGAAAGTCTGGGGCGGATAAGTGCGTTTCCTGCAATAGTGCTATGTCAGCTTTGAGCCGTTTGAGATGCCTTAGGATCTTCATTCTCTTTTGGGGGGATCTGAGACCCTTTACGTTCCATGAGATTATTTTCATATTAGGGGGGGTTGAAAGGGGGTATGTGTATAAAGGTTTGGTTTAACATTATGTGTATGGTGTGGTAATGTACCTGCTGTGACCGGGGGGGATGACGTTATTATATGGAAGGAGACTGAAACCTGAAGTGCACTTGATTTGGTAAGGGCCATGGAGGAGAAAGGGTGGAGGGGGAGGGGCATAGCATAAACAGGGAGTGATAGACAAAAAAAAAAAAAAAAAAATGTCACAAATAGAACCATTAAACATGAGAACTTCGCTTTTTTCCGCATGGAGTCACTGTGTAGGTCAACTCCCATATCAGGACCTTTGTGGTATATCCCCAGTGGGCCCTTGGAATTTAGCCAGGTATTCGTATAGGCACCACGGGGTCGTAGTCTTGAGGGGAAGAAGGGGGGGTGGAGTGTAGTTAGCCGTACACAGTGAGGCCAGGAGGGCGTGAGAAACATATTTCAGAAAAGTATTACTACTATGTAACCTAGAAAAATAAAGCATAGAAAACAGCTGTATATAGCAACATTATACATTACGTGTCGGTGCACGATATAGAAAAGGAGGAACCTGGGAGGGGACAGAGGAATCTGCTGTCCAGAATTTTGAGACCAGAGAAGTATGATGGTGGTTTCCGTTCAGCGGGTTGTGAAGTGGAGCTGGTTCGGGACGGAGGATCTGAAGCGCTTGGGAGAGTCCTTGCGCGGGCTTCTCTGATCCAGAGAGCGGTTGAGTTGGGAGCCTTTTGAAGGGGTGTGTTGTTGCGCGTTGGGGAGCAAGGACCGCAGGTAGGCTTCTGCTTCTGAAGGTTCCTGGAAGGAGAGTTGGTCCCCGCTTGGTGTCTTAAGGCGCAGGGTGGCCGGGAAGGCTAAGGTGAATTTGATTTGTTGTTTAAAGAGTTCGGAGCATATCTGTTGAAAGGCCTTGCGTTTCTTGGAGACTTCGATGGAATAGTCGGCAAAAATCAGGACCCTCACGCCGTCGATTTGAAGCGAGCGGGATTGTCTGAATTTTTGGAGGATAAGAGCCTTATCAGCGTAGTTCAGGTATTTGGCTATGATGGGCCGAGGGTTTTTGCGTTCTTCACTGTATGACCCCATCCTGTGAGCGCGCTCCACCGTGCAGGAGCCTGTTAGGCCTAGCGCCTCTGGGATGCGTTGAGAGCAGAATTCTGTTAGGGCAGATGCTTGGAGCGATTCGGGTATCCCCACGAATCGCAGGTTGCTCCTTCTGGATCTGTTTTCCAGATCGTCAAGTTTTTGAATTATGTATTGGTTTGTCTTGTCTTGTGCTTGTTCCGTGGCTTGAGCTTGGTACATCTCTTCTTCCATGCTTGATTGGCGATGTTCCAGCTCGTTTAGCCTAGTGTTATGTTCTCCTAGCTGGGCCTTTATCTGTTTCATCCCCGCGTTCACAGCTTTTTCCACTGATGCAGAGATCATGGGGGACAGAAGTGCTGCTACAGCTTGTGCAATGCGTTCTGTTTTGTGATCCCCGGCTAGCTGTGGAGACGCGGCTGACAAGGAGAAGGCCTGGGAGGAAGGTGCTTGAGGAGAGGAGGCATGAGGTTGTGGTTGGGCAGGAGATGCCTGAAGGGGAGTGTGTGAAGCGGTACTTTCACTTACTTCCATCTCCGCCGAGTGCTGCTGCTGCGCGCCTGTGTGAGTGTCCGTGTAGGCCGAAGCCGGGGCCTCGATTTGCGGCTGGGCCGGCGGCGCCGTGAGGGCCGTATTGGAGCGGGAACCGCGGACCTCCACAAATCGGTCCATAAAGCGGGTGAGTGTGCCCGAGGTGTCCGGTGTTGTTGGTTGGCTTCTGGGCAGGCTTTTTATGCCGTTTTGGTGTCCTTAGAGCGGGAGCTGTGCGAGGGTGCAGCTACTCCATGCGGTGCCGGAACCGGAAGTACGTTAAGCCTTAACACAGGTCCCTTAGTGCACTCATCGGGCAATACTGATCACCACAGGGGAGGATCATTTTTGCTGGGATGCAAAGCATAGTGGCTACAGCATGTGTAAACCCCCATACAGCTGTCTTTGCAGGTTGGGATAGGAAACGTGGTGGTGGGGGGGGGGTGAACCTGAGTCCAACCATCTGTTTTTACCAACCCCCCCAACTTCAAACAAGGTCTTGAGGCTCATTCAAACAACCAGGTAAGAACAAAAAAAAAAAAACAGGTGGTCGAGATTCAATTTTATCATCCCCAATCACCCACCTGAACAAGGAGGTGCTGCTGCTCAGGGCTGTACACATGGCAAAAATTAAATGATATGTCACCATGAATGGGGCTGTACCAGAACTGCTTTGCAGCCACATGCAAAGCATGTGGATGCAGTGTGGTGGGTCAGCATTTTCATGGTTAAAACAGGCAGTGTGGAGGCGACATATGATCCCCTCACAGCCTGTCAAACACCAGCAATGATAACCACACACCTGAATAAGCCCTTTTAGCCCTCTTCCTCCCTCAGAGCCCCCCTGGAGCCCCTTTAGTTTCATGCACCTTCAAAGCCCACCCCCTTGCCTTCATCCCACTGACTATTAGGCCCATTTCTTTTGAAGGAAGCCACGATAACAAAGAAGTGATCAATTAAATACCATACTCAAAATTGATAAAAATACAAATGTATAAATAGTGAAATACATAAATCGAGTGAAAAGTTCATAAACAATAAATAAAATCTAAAGTTCATGCATAAATGAAAAAAGTTCCACCACAAAAAGTGAATCCAAAATGATTCTGGGATATGACAGCACAAAATCCCAAATAAGTCCCAAATCGGATGTCCAAGCAGAGGAAACCCCACGTGTTCTTTCACCCAACATGCATAGATGCTTATGTAGAGATGTCAGAAAATGCTTGTGTGAGTGAAACCTCATGATCCATGATGCATGATCCAAGGTCCACCAGCGTTCCCTGTAACCTGAAAATTATTTAAAGGGTACCTCTGGGGTAAAAAGTTTGAGAAAGGCTGCTCTGTATTAAATAGGACTGACTGTCTTAAAATAAACCCGCTATACTATTCCCATGACAGCACCTTGACAGAATGAGCATCAGCGCCAGCTGTAAGCTACCAAGCTACTAAGAAGGATACCAGTACATCACATGTACGTAGAGCTGCACGATTAATCGTTAAGAATCCAGTATGCGATTCTTTCCCCCTCACGATCTTAACAAAACATTTTCCCAATTCTATTCAGAGTTCTCTGCTCAAGTGGACAGCTGTCAAGAAACAAAACAAAACAAAAACAGGCTGTCTGCCAATTTTTACAACATTCCTCAGCAGTGGAGCTAACTATAAACATTGTAACATTGTGTTCTTTTAATCATAGGCATTAACTTCAGTCTGTAAATGAGGGAAGTTTAACCACTTAAAGACTAAACCTTTTTTTTCTGACACTCGTTGGTTTCAAGTTAAAATCATTTTTTTTGCTAGAAAATTACTTAGAACCCCCAAATATTATATATATATATATATATATATATATATATATATATATATATTTTTTTTTTTTTTAGCAGGGACCCTAGAGAATAAAATGGGGGTTGTTGCAATACTTTATGTCACACTGTATTTGCGCAGCGGTCTTTCAAATGCAATTTGTAAAATATACACTTTAATGAATTAAAATTAAAAAAAAAAAACCAACGAAACAGTAAAGTTAGCTCGATTTTTTTGTATAATGTGAAAGATTGCACGCCATGAGAATCGTGATCTTTATTCTAAGCAAAAAAAAAAATAATTGTGATACGTATTTTTCCCAGAATCGTGCAGTTCTACATGTACAGGTACATTGTTTTTCAGTTGTACTGTTCATTTTGTAATATTTTTTTAAACAGTATACTCCTAAAGCATATCTCAAAGCAATACATACACATCTTCCTGTGTTTTATCCATTTAAAATAACCTGCAAGTACAGGAAAATACCAGTTGATCTGTCAAACATGCACTCCACTTCCAAGTCTTGTAATGGGCTGTTTTTCCCCTACATCCCATCAAAGTGCAGAAGTTTCACAGGATCTCTCAGCTCTGAAAACCAGGGGGCGGAGAGCTGAGACAGTTTTCTGTCCTTCAGGTTTTTGGGGGGTTGATCTGTGGCCAGTGGGAATAGAAAATGCCCCATCATCAGTGCCCCATCATTGGCATCAGTGGGAGGAATAGTGCCCCACCATTGGTATCATTGGGAGGAATAGTGCCCCATTATTGGTATCAGTGGGAGGAATAGTGCCCAATCATTGGTATCAGTGGGAGGAATAGTGCCCCATTATTGGTATCAGTGGGAGGAATAGTGCCCCATTATTGGTATCGGTGGGAGGAATAGTGCCCCATCATTGGTATTAGTGGGAGGGATAGTGCCCCGTTGTTTATATCAATGAGAAGAATAATGCCCCATTGTATTTTGTCAGTAGAGGGAGTGGTACTCCATCATTGGTGTCAGCTGGTGGAATAATGCCCCATGGGCCAGATAAAGGCAGGCAATGGGCCATATCCAGCCCCTGGGCAGCAGTTGGGAGACCATTGCTATAGAGGGGTGTGCCTTGTTCATATTTTATGTCTGAGTTTTACAACCACTTTAAGCCTTGTACACACAATGAGAATATTGGACGAGTGATTGTCCGTTTTTTTCTCGCATGCTATTCTCATATGAAAAATAAATAGCTTAATAAAGTTGAGAAAAGTCTTGTAAGACAGAATACAACTTTGGAAGTAATGCAATATATTGTATTGTATTGTATTGTATTGTATTGTAATGTAATATAGCCTTTTGTTTCCAAGCATGTGCGTTCTTAGTCTATCGATTTGTTTCGTATAAATACTATACTAATTACACAAAAATCATGTGTTCTGTTATCTTACGAGTCTATTTGTTGTGATCGGCATTCGAAAGCTGTGTACTAACAGATAATTATCGGACGATTGCTCCAAATGGTGTGTTTTTTGTACGATGTTCTCATCATGTGTACTAGGCATTATTCAGGTAAAAGGCAGCTTTTGGTTGATTATGGAAATCCAACCCTCCCCTATCCAAGAATTTAATCAGGACTGAGTGACATTCCTTAACTGGCCATTGGTACCTTCTCAAATTAGTAAACCCAATAGCAACTTAAAGTGGTTGTAAACCCTCTGGGATCACTTTTACCTACAGGTAAGCCTAGATTAAGGCTTACCTGTAGGTGCAACATATATCTCCTAAACCTACACGGTTTAGGAGATATTTGCAAAAGACTGGCACTGATGTCTACGGCGCATGCGGAGACAGGGGAGGGGGCGGAGACAAATGGCAGCTCTGTGTCTAAATGGACACACAGAGCTGCAGCTTCGGCTCAGGTGCCCCCATAGCAAGCTGCTTGCTGTGGGGGCACTCGACAGGGGTCAGGGGCCAGGAGCAGCGAAGAGGGACCAGAGAAGAGGAGGATCCAGGCTGCTCTGTGCAAATCCACTGCACAGAGCAGGTAAGTACAACATGTTTGTTGTTTAAAAAAAAAAACACATAAAGACTTTACAATCACTTTAGGGACAGGAGATATTCAGATACACAGCAGACCAAAAGTATGATGTCAAGTGTGCTGATTTTTGTGATGAATGGGACTCCTTATAATATAGATATTCTAACATGGCCACAACTGAAGGATGAGGTATAACAAGACATACCATGGATTAAATTGCTATGCACATGCCTTTAGATTTATACACTACACAAAAATGGAACATAATTATACTTCAAATCTAATAATAAAAAATAAACGCAACAATACCATACAGAATGCATAAAAATTACCACTAAAACAAAATAAAACAAAAGCCAAAGAACCACAGGTCCCAGCAAGGAGCCAGGTCCTTCTCCTAGACTAGGCAGAAAAAAACTGAGTGGCCTGTAGCAGAGTGGGGGGTTATTGCCAGTAAGGACTGCCCCTAGGTGGTGCTGTTTTTTTTTTTTAATTTCGGCCTAACCCTACTCCTGAAGGTGGCAATATAACCCTAAGGTCAAGACTGGAAGTGCTGTGTCCATCAATGAACGAAAGAGAAATTGGTGTTATTGCTCTCACTCTCATACTAGTCACTGGAAGTTCAACATGGCACCTGACGGCAAAGAACTCTCTGAGGATCTGAAAAAAGAATTGTTCCTCTACATAAAGATGGCCTAGGCTACAAGAAGATTGCCAAGACCCTGAAACTGAGCTGCAGCACAGTGGCCAAGACCATACAGCGGTTTAACAGGACAGGTTCCACTCAGAAAAGGCCTTGCATGGTCGACCAATAAAGTTGAGTGCACGTGCTAAGCATAATATCCAGAGGTCGTCTTTGGGAAATAGAGGTATAAGTACTGCAAGCATTGCTGCAGAGGTTGAAGGGGTGGGGGGATTAGACTGTCAGTGCTCAGACCATACGCTGCACACTGCATCAAATTGGTCAAATTGGTCTGCATGGCTGTCATCCCAGCCTCTTCTAAAGATGATGCACAAGAAAGCCCACAAACAGTTTGCTGAAGACAAGCAGACTAAGGACATGGATTACTGGAACCATGTCCTCTGGTCTGATGAGACCAAGATAAGTGTATTTGGTTCACATGGTGTCAAGTGTCTGTGTCAGCAACCAGGTGAGGAATGCAAAGGCGTCTTGCCTACAGTCAAGCATGGTGGTGGGAGTGTCATGGTCTGGGGCTGCATGAGTGCTGCTGGCACAGAGGAGCTACAGTTCAATGAGGGAACCATGAATGCCAACATGTACTGTAACATACTGAAGCAGAGCATGTTCCCCTCCCTTCAGAGACTTGGCTGCAGGGCAGTATTCCAACATGCTAACGACCCCAAACACACCTCCAAGACAACCACTGCCTTGCTAAAGAAGCTGAGGATAAAGGTGATGGACTGGCCAAGCATGTCTCCAGACCTAACCCCTATTGAGCATCTGTGGGGCATCCTCAAATGGTAGATGGAGGAGCACAAGGTCTCTAACATCCACCAGCTCCATGATGTCATCATGGAGGAGTGGAAAAGGACCCCAGTGGCAAGCTGTGAAGCTCTGGTGAACTCCATGCCCAAGAGGGTTAAGGCAGTGCTGGAAAATAATGGTGGCCACACAAAATATTGACACTTTGGACCCAATTTGGACATTTTCACTTAGGGGTGTACTCACTTTTGTTGCCAGCGGTTTAGACATTAATGGCTGTGTGTTGAGTTATTTTGAGGGGACAGCAAATTTACACTGTTATATAAGATGTACACTCACTACTTTACATTGTAGCAAAGTGTCATTTCTTTAGTGTTGTCACATGAAAAGATATAATAAAATATTTGCAAAAATGTGAGGGGTGTACTCATCCATATAGCTTTAGAGAAAATAAAAAAAATACAGTTTTTACCTTTTCAATATGGTACCCAAACCCACTTTTAGAGAGCTATTAAAGTAATTTTAAACAGAGAAGTCTTAAAGCAGAGTTCCAGCTTTTTTTTTTTTTTTTTGCTTATTTTTTTTTTAAAACCACCTCCATGTTGTTTCCACCTAATCCTATATCCAACGGGATTAGTAGTGAATGTAGGTTTTGTAAAGGCTTTTTAAAAAAAAAAAAAAAAAAAAAAAATTTAAAAACTGACTTTGCTAGGATACTGGGCTAACTCTCACGCCGCTGTACCCCATAGGTATTTATAGCAAGATCTGCTTAATCTTTTTGCATGTTATGTAAATGTGTCTATTGTATGGGATTGTGCCTTAAGGGTGCTTAATGTAATGTGCCTTGTATAGCTCATGGGTAACTTGGAACCTCACTGCTGACATGCACTAATTTAAAAAAAAAAAAAAAAAAAAAAAATAAAACTCACCTTGCTGTCCCCACTGAGTGCACTCCCATCTTCAGTTTGGGCATCTGAAGCCCACTGGTATCTTCTGGGATACAGCGCTGCTGGCTATCTTGCACATGTGCATATCATACAAAGCGCAGTGCAGCGAGGCGATGCTACAAGCAGCGGATGCCCATTGACTCCTAGGATTGATGAAACCCAGGAGCCAATGGGCAGGCAGGCGTACATGGCGTACCTTGGCGTGGCAAGGCACTGCGGAAGCAGAGGATTAAAACCACAAAAAAGGTATTTGCACTGCAGGAAAAACAAAAAAAAAAAAAGTCAGTCAATTATAGGAAGCGGTCAAGAATGCTGGGGGGGGTTGGAGCTGATAAAATGCCCGGAACTTCGCTTTGTCACAATTCATTCACATAAACTATATATATATATATATATATATATATATATATATATATATATATATATATATATATATATATATATATATATATATATATATATATATATATATATATATATATATATATATTTTACTTGAACAAGCTGAAGTTAGAAGCTGATTGACTACCATGCACAACTGTACCAGATTTTGCACTCTCCGGTTTTAGTAAATCAACCCCAATATGTGTCAACATTTGGAGTAATGAGAAAAAGGGCTCAGATTGCATTGAGGTGGAACATAAGGAACCTACCCCTTCACCTCTACTAACATACTGTAAAAAATATAATAAAATATATATATATATGTATGTGTGTGTATAAAATATATATATATATACACACACATACATACATACATACATACATACATACATATACACACAGACACACACACACACACAGTCTGTTTCCTTGTTCTTTGGAATCTGCAGGGAAAGATCCTTGGGAAGGGCTTCCTTTATTCTGCTTTTGTATACATTCTAAAGTGCAAGTCTGTGTGTGGCCAGTCCAGTTTCAAAAGGTCAATTCAAATTAAATTATAAAATGTAAAAAAAAAAATGTTTTATAGCTCCCTAGAAATCTTTATTTAACAACAGATGTGTATTTTTTGTGCATCAATATGGTGTGGGCATAGATGACTGACACTTTACAGGTATTAGCAAGTACAGTACATTAGATATATTTAATACTAACATATTAAAACTATGCATTTTTATGAATTTATTAGTGAATGTAATCAATCCACATACTATATCCCACCCGATAGTGTTTAGCAATAGGACATGTAGGTGGAAGAGTGTCATTTACCACTCTGTATACACCCATGTGTGGCTCTATAGTCACATGGGCTGCACATATAAGAAAAAGGAAGAAATGAAGATTTTAGAAGGGAACTGAAATCCAAGCATGCTCTGTAAAGTATGCCAGCGTGTCTACACAATCTCAGACTGCAATGGGGGCACAGAGAAGATGAGAGGGACAGCTGAAGGCAGGATCGACCAGGTATATTTCACTTTACACAAAACAAATGCTTTAGTGGCTTTGTAAGTATGCATACTTTGGTATATAGCATGCAATGAGAGTTTTGGGGTTTAAGGACACATAGCCCCATTTCTGGATAGCTGGTATGGATACATAGCCTTACTTTTGGAGATCTGGTATGGGTACACAGCCCCTCTTCTGAAGAGGTGGTATTGGTATTTAGCCCTAATTCTGGAGAGGTGGTATACGTACAAAGTCCAACTTCTGGAGGGGTGGAATGGTACACAGCCCCATTTCTGGATAGTTGGTATGAATACACAGCCCTGATTTTAGAGAGGTGGTATAGATAACACAACCCTTCTTTTGGATGTGTGGAATGGGTAACACACTTCTGCAGAGATGGAACAGTAACACAGCCCCACTTAAGAGATGTTGTGGGTACACAGCCCCATTATGGAAGCAGTAGTATGGGTACAAAGCCCAACTTCTGGAGAGATGGTATAGTTACACAACTCCACTTTCGGAGAAGTGGAATGGGCACACAGCCCAATTTCTGGTTAGATAGCATAAATATAGAGCCTCATTTCTGGAATCATGGTATGGATATACAATCTCTCTTCCGGAGAAGTTGAAAAGGGTACAGAGCCTATTTTCTAGAGAGGTGTCATGGGCACACAGCCCCATTTCTGGAGAGGTGTTATGGGTACACAGCCCCATTTCTGGTGAGGTGTTATGGGTACACAGCCCTATTTCTGGAGAGGCGATATGGATACACAGACTTCCAAAAGGTGATATGGGTGCAAGGTCTCATGTATGGCACTGGTGGTTTATAAACATTTAGGCCTCTAGTAAAGCTGAACAAGCAAAGCATCTATACAATTATAATGGTTCTTGGCAAGACAAATTTAAATGTAAATTGTCTATGCCACAGCCCTACCTTTAAAATGTTCTGGGTTTCATTCCACTTATTGGTCCATTCTTTAGTCAACTCTTCAACCTGAAAGATAGTGGATACGTTTTAGTAATAGAACATTTCATCGCAGAAGTCACAAGACCACTCCATTCCAGCAAGCAGCCTGGACACCTATGGAGCAAGCCAAGCACCTTTTTCACATGCGGCAAGTCCAGGACTAGAAAGCACCCAGCAACAATGCCAGTAATATCAATATGTTTGCTGAGTAAATTTGCAGCAAATCATGAATACAGGCTTACGCCTTTCTTACAGTCACTCAATACTTTTTCATATCAGCTTTGACTAAGACTAGTGCTAGCCAAACACGTCAGATGAAGAGATGAGAGGAAGCTCTGATAACTTCCAACATCCAATCATATGCAAGCAAAAGTACTGTTTTTATTATTTTCCTTGCATGTAATTGGGTATTTTTGGCAAAGTGGATGTTCAGCATATTCACTAAGCTCTAGGGAAAATTCTCTTGCACAGCGCAATTTCCCTTGCAAAGTGAACAGCCTATTTGCCTTTAGTAAATAAACTCCCTAAATCTAAAGTGTTTTAAGCAGAATGTTACTCAAACTATTTATACACTACCAACCACCCATCAAGTGTTTTTGTGTGGGTCTTGTTTAATAATCTTATTAAATCAATCTCTTAATGTATTTAACATTCCAGCATCAGGACCTGCTGCAGCTTCATCCTACATGAACACTGCAATTTCTCTACACTCTACAGGGAAAAATTTAAAGGCATGTGATTTGCATACAGGAAGTTTTTTCCAATATGCTGCATTTTAAAACTAGAGAAACAGCTTTTCTGGCTTGCTTTATTTAGAGGCAGCCTAAATTAAAATAAAAGGGAGATTCCGTGTAGGCACCAGATGATCATTTTGCATGGGGAACAATAGAAAAAGCAAAAAGAGACATCTACAGTATATGCACCCATAGATTCAGTGTATAACTGTATCTTCCATTATTCTGCAAATGTATGAACACACGATCACCGTTAAAGTCTATGGGACATGAACATGAAAAATCAAAAGTGCTCATTTTAAAGGCTTATATGCAAGTTATTGTCATAAAAAGTGTTTGGGAACCCGGGTCCTGTCCCATGGGACATGTATCAATGCAATTTTTTTTTTTTTTTAAAACAGATGTTTTTTCAGGAGCAGTGATTTTTTTTAATACTTAAAGTGAAACAATAAAAAAGAAATATTCCTTTAAATATCATGCCTGGGGGGTGTCTATAGTATGCCTGTAAAGTGGCGCATTTTTCCCGTGTTTAGAACAATACCACAGCAAAATTACATTTCTAAAGGAAAAATTGTCATTTAAAACTGATCGCAGCTGTAATGAATTGTCAATATAGATAAAACTCATTGAAAAAAAAGGGCATGGGATTTCCCCCCCCCCCCCCCCCAGTCCATTACCAGGCCCTTTGGGTCTGGTATGAATATTAAGGGGAACCCTGAACCAAAAAAAAAAAAAAAAAAAAAAAAAGTGCGTCCCTTCAGGTCTGGAATGGAAATTTAGGGGAATCCTGCGCAAAATGTAAAAAAAAAATGGCGTAGGGGACCCCCGAAAAATCATACTAGACCCTTATCCGAGAACGCAACCTGGCAGGATGCAGGAAGAGAGGGGGGGACGAGAGAGCGCTCCCCCTCCTGAACCGTACCAGGCCACATGCCCTCAACATGGGGAGGGTGCTTTGGAGTCTGACCCCAAAGCACCTTGTCCCCAAGGGCCTCATCCCCACAACCCTTGCCCGGTGGTTGTGAGGGTATGGGGGCGGGGGGGCTTATCAGAATCTGGAAGCCCCCTTTAACAAGTGACTTAAACATGTGACCCCACCCCCCTCTGACGCCACAGGGAAGCCCCCCGTGGCATCAGAGGAGGCGGGGTCACCCATTTACGTCACCGGATGGCCTCGCCCTCAGCTATATAAGAACTGTCATCTGGGGGTCCCCTTGTTAAAGGGGGCTTCCAGATTCCAATAAGCACCCCGCCCGCATACCCCCACAACCACCAGGCAAGGGTTGTGGGGATGAGGCCCTTGTCCCTATTAACATGGGGACAAGGTGCCTTGGGGTCAGACCCCAAAGCACCCTGCCCATATTGAGGGCATGTGGCCTGGTACGGTTCAGGAGGGAGGGGGAGCTCTCTTGTCCACCCCTCTTTTCCTGCGGCCTGCCAGGTTGTGTGCTCGGATAAGGGTCTGGTATGTATTTTGGGGGGGACCCCTATGCAATTTTTTTAAAATTTTGGTGCAGGAGGGTTCCCCTTAAAATCCTCAGGTCTGGCATGGATTTTAGAGGGGGGGACCCCTACACCATTTTTTTAAAAAATTTTGGCGCAGGGTTCCTCTTAAAATCCATAGCAGACCTGAAGGGCCTGGTATGGATTTTAGGGGGACCCCCACGCAATTGTTTTTCTTAATTTTGGTTCAGGGTTTCCCTTAATATTCATACCAGACCCAAAGGGCCTGGTAATAGACTGGGGGGATCTCAATGAGTTGTTGCAGAGACCCAACAATTCATTACAGCCACGATCAGTTTTAAACAATTTTTCCGTTAGAAATGTCATTTTACTGTGATATTGTTCTAAACACAGGAAAAATGTGCCACTTTACAGGCATACTATAGACACCCCCAAGGCACAATATTTACATTTCATTTTTATTGTTTCACTTTAAGCATTAAAAAAAATCACTGCTCCCGGAAAAACATCCGTTTAAAAAAAAAAAAAGCATTGATACGTGTCCCCTGGGGCAGGACCCAGGTCCCCAAACAGTTTTATGACAATAACTTGCATATAAGCCTTTAAAATGAGCACTTTTGATTTTTCATGTTCATGTCCCATAGACTTTAACGGTGTTCGTGTGTTCTGCAAAATTTTTTGCCTGTTCGGTATGTTCTAGTGCGAACCGAACCGGGGGGGTGTTCGGCTCATCCCTAATGAGTACCTTAATACATTGTAACTGATTACATTTCCATGAACTGAAGACATAATTGAAGACATAATTGAGGCAAGGTCAATTACAGCTGGTTGCAGTTCCTCCTTTATTTCACATACTGCTATTTGTTTCTGTAATCAGGATTAATACACATTTCAGACATATGCTTGTAAGAAAAAACAACACTTAGTTAAAAAGTAAAAAAAAAAAAAAAAAAAAAAGATACTGGTAAGTCTACTAGAGTGGTTATTGAAAATTCCAATATTTCTATTCCAAAGGCTCCAAAAAGAAAGTCTGCTACAAAATAGGGGATAGATTTATAGCATTTTTATTTTATTTTTTTTCTACTAGTAATGGCGGCGATCTGCAATTTTTTTTATTGGGACTGCAACATTATGGCGGACACATCGGACACTTTTGACATATTTTTGGGACCGTTGACATTTATACAGTGATCAGTGCTATAAATATGCACTGATTACTGTAAAAATGTCACTGGCAGGGAAGGGGTTAACACTAGGGGGCGATCAAGGGGTTAAGTGTGTTCCCTGCTACGTGTTTTTTAACTGAAGGGGGAGGGGACTGACTAGAGGAAGTGACGGATCATGGTTCCTAGCCAATAGGAACACACAATCTCTCACTCCTCTCCGAACAGAACAGGGATTTGTGTGTTTACACACACACACACACACACTTTCCTGTTATGCCTCTCGTGCTCGCGATCACTCGTGGCCGGCGGTCACTGCGACCATCCGCTACGAGCATCGGTACCCCTGCAGTGCAGCCGGCGCGCGCCTACTATCCCGATCCCACGAGCCGACGTTTAACTACGACGGTTCGCAGGATCGTGCCGACCAGCCAGAGTAAAATTACGGCGGCTGCTCGGCAAGCGGTTAATTTACATCATCCCTTCTTTTTCAGAATATGGATGATGGAACTGTAATATCTTAGAACATTTTTCCTAATCGATATACTGTACAGCTATCACGTCATCCAGCTCTTTCCCAGCCCATTTGAAGGGAAACATAAGCGGGAGGAGCTACTAGTCCTCTGCTGCTGGTCACAAGCTTAAAATAAAAATTTTAAAAAAAGCATTTTGAACACAGAGTAAAAATGAATAATTAATACCAACAAACTTGTTTGAATTGGCATACAAATATATATTTGAAATTAAATCTTTATTAATTTTTGGCAATAACATAGTGTGGGCAGATTTCTGCCAGTCATAGGCTGTGTCACGCCCCTCCAGCATGTGTCTTAGAATAAGAGGGAGGTGAAGCCTCTATCAATCTACATATAATATCCCACCGCCATTGTGTTTAGCCGGTTATTGGGCATGGAGGAGGAAGGGAGTGGGCTGTCATTTACCACTGTGTATACATACATATATGACTCTATAATCACATGGACTGCTCAGATGTGATAGAGAGGAAATGCTCAGCATAGAAACTCACTGAGCATGTGCAGAGTTACCACCACAGCTGCAAAATCCCTAGCTGAATTTGGAACATGAACAGAAGGTGGTGAGAGTACAGCAGGATCAACCAGGTTTTTTGTAGAATACAGAAAACTAATCATATAGCGACTGAGTGAGTATGAACAGCATGTAATACACCATTTATTGATAGTTTTTATGATGTGGGTTTCCTGAAACTTTAAATTCCCATCACGAAAATTCTTAGTTCAAAATTAATGCTTTGTTTCCTGCAAGCGATGTGCTCGACCTTTGAAGATCCTGCAGGCAGATTTTCACCTCTACCACTTGCTTCTAAGTAATAATCTCCAAATTCTGTGTTCTACACCCAAGTTCAAAAGCTGTTCTGTATAAATTATGAAGCTATCTCTTCACAGCGAAAATAGAGGAAGATTCTTTTAAAACTACTTACACGGGCTTCATTCTGTTGCAGTTTTTCTTCCATACTTAAAGCCGTTGGCGAATCCAAGAGTGCAATCTAGAATAAAATTGAGACACGTTATCATTTTACAGTAGTTCACACACAAAAACATTGGTCAAAAAAAGAATAAAAATCTCTTTTTAATGGCTACTGCTCAATGGTAAAATGTTTTTTTTTTTCCTGTGCAGTCATTCATCGTACCTGTTAGGGCACTCCATACAGTAAGGTAAAACCCCATGCCTAAAAAAATGGTGTGCTTCCTCCAAAATTAATAATAGGCCCTTCAGATCTGGTATGGATTTTAAGAGATCCTCAGCAAAAACAAAAAATGGCATGGTGTCAACACTTAGAAAAAAAAACATATCAGACCTTTTTCCGAGCATGCAGCCTGGCAAGCCAGGAAGGAGCCATACCAGGTCACATGCCCTCAACATGGGGTGGATACTTTGGGTATGTTCATATATGGGGGTATGTCAATATATGATCAATTATGACCCCACCCCCTTATATCATCATTGACCAATAATGGACATGTTTACATCAGTGGCAGGGGGGAGGCAGAGATGTCATTTGGTGCTGGCAAGCAACAGGGCCACACGCTCGCCGCCTCCCCCCCCCCCTCCTTTTTTGGCCTGCCAGGCTGCTTGTTCAGATAAGGGTCTGCTATGAATTTCAGGAGCAAAAAATTTGTTGCAACTCTGCACAGAAACCAATCAGCTTCCAGGTTTGTTGTCAGAGCGCAAAGTGCAGGTCCACTTTTTTTTTTTTTTTTTTATGTTCCCAATGTCTCATGTCTCCCCCAGTGCTAAATGGATACTTTTTTTTTTTTTTTTTCTAAATACCTTTTTTTTATATCTTCGGCTGTCACTTCCTGTCATTAGGCATTCCCATTGACTCCTGGGATACAGTATCAATGTCATCCACCCCAGAAGTCTTCAGGAAGCCCAATAATGAAATCCTGCGGTATTTAAATACTGGAAATTACAACATGGCACCCTGCAATCTACTGCGCAGGCGCAAGATCGGAAGGTGCAGCTGCATCCAATTCTGGAAATGCAAATGAGCCGGTTCAGATGCCCACAACTGAGATGGACCCTGCCTGCTTCTGAGGTCATGTAAGAGATTAATTTTTAAATAACTAGCATGAATGCATTTAGGATAGTATGCAAATATTATTGTGCATACACTGACAATCAGGGGAGAGCTTTTAAAAAAAAAATATATATATACATATATATATATATATATATATATATATATATATAAAAAATTGGGGGACTGGACCTCTGCTTTACTTGAACAAGCTGAAGTTAGAAGCTGATTGACTACCATGCACAACTGTACCAGATTTTGCACTCTCCGGTTTTAGTAAATCAACCCCAATATGTGTCAACATTTGGAGTAATGAGAAAAAGGGCTCAGATTGCATTGAGGTGGACCATAAGGAACCTACCCCTTCACCTCTACTAACATACTGTAAAATATAGCATTGCCTTTATTCAGTTTGAGGGTAGGTGGGGCAAAGGGGTAATTTCTACCTTGGTCATTTAATTTGCTGTCAAAATGTCTGTTTAACACAGAAAATTGTTGGATCCTAAACAGCCATACCATAGCATCAATATTGGCGCTTTCAAAGTCCTTTCTGCCTTCGAAAGGGAAAATGGAGAGGCGGTCACTTCCACAAATTTCAAATGACGATCTTCTAGATTGTCATTGTAGAAGTCTGTGTACAAGATTATGGAATCCGGAACCATGTTATAAATCTCAAGTGCTGATAGAACACCGTTTAAAATCTCGTAAAAAGGCTAAAAGCTCTACAGTGCATTGCCTCTGTTGTCTTCTTCTATTAAGTATTTCACGATATTATCACAAGTAATGCTTTGCCCAGACTTAGGATCTCACAAAACTGCATACTGTTGACGTATTGTATAAATAGCTTATAACTTTCTGGTCTCATTGGTCACTTTGGTTTCAGCATCCGCCCTGCACAGCGCATCCATAATGATGACACAATAACACCCAATGTTTCACTGGGAAGCCATCCTTTATGTTTCACAAGCCTATCTTTTGAGATCTCCCCTCTTTTAGAAGTACCCGGCTGGGATCAAATGACTGGACTTAAAAAAGAGAAGTATACGCATTTTTTTTATTTTTTTTAACACAGGGCAGGCAGGATAGGTATTAGACGAGGGAGGGAACAATTTTAAGAACAGCAAGCATTAAGCTTGAATTCCACTTTAGAGCCTGCTTAGCTGAATATTTTTTTTTTCTAGGTTTCTGTAGCAAGAAACAGCTTTTTTTTCTTTTTTTTTTTTCTTTTTTTTTACACCCTATGACACTGTCACCAGGCTTGTAAAAGTTGAAAGGTCAGCTGCTGGAAGCTCAGTTCCTATTGATGTAGGCAAGCCACCCAGAACTACATCACCCGATAGCCCTTCCCTACACTCTGTTGTCTATTTATAGAAAAAAGCATTCAGCCAATCCACATATGGCCACTAGATGCAGCCGACGCTCATAGGAAATCCTCACAGTAAGCAAAATACATCTAGAAGTAGATGTATTTTGTTTACTACGGTGATTTCCTATGAGTGTCAGCTGCATCTAGGTGGTCATATGTGGTAATTTTTTCAGAAAATTTGAAAAAGCATTATGGCCACTAGATGCAGATTTTTTTTTTCTTTTTTATAATGACCCCATATTGTGTGCGTAGGTTAACAACAATGCTTGGGTTTCAGATCTGTAAAGGCACTTGTGCTGTTAGTGCAAACAGGAAGTTTGGGGCACACTGGATTTCTGGAACATCAACAAGCATTGTTCTGCACTTGCAGTATTTTTAAAGGTTCAAAATAAGGGGAAATGTGCATTACTGCAGATATATACTGAATATGTATGTTTTATTCTGCCCAGACACATACTTTAATGCCAAGTTGTTGTTTTAAGATGATGCAGAGAAGCCCACTGTGCGCCTCAAGAGCTAACCTTCCAGAGCACTGTTTAACCACTTCCGGACCGCCCGCCGTCGATATACGTCGGTACTTTGACGTTGAATACTGTTATTATGGCATCAAATAGCATAACCCCATTATTTTTAAAAAAGGCGGTTGGTCCGCTTTCAGATAAAAGTGGTCTTTGCGGCGGATTCGCCACAAGATCACTTTTATAGGCAGCGGGAGAGTTGACCACCCCCCTCCTGCCGTGTTTTGATGGTCTCCGCTGCTAAAATGTAAATATGAGATGCGAGATCTCAGGTCTTTTTGACCCCAGAGCCCACATTAAAAAAGGGTCCCGTCATGCTCTTTTTCTATTACAAGGGATGTTTACATTCCTTGCAATAGGAATAAAAGTGATCCAAAAAGTTTCTTTTAATTAAAGTGACAGTGTAAAAATTAAAAGTAAAATAAATAAAAAAAAAAATTTGTGTCCCATCCCGCCAGGCTCGCACGCAGAAGCGAACGCATATGTAAGTCACGCCCGCATATGTAAGCGGTGTTCAAACCACATGTGAGGCATTGCCCCGATCGTTAGAGCGAGAGCACTAATTCTAGCAAAAGCCCTACTCTAACTCAAAACTGGTAACTAGGGATGGGCCGAACACCCCCCAGTTTGGTTCGCACAAGAACATACCGAACAGGCAAAAAATTTGGCAGAACACACGAACACCATTAAAGTCTAAGGGACACGAACATGAATAATCAAAAGTGCTCATTTTAAAGGCTTATATGCAAGTTCTTGTCATAAAAAGTGTTTGGGGACCTGGGTCCTGCCCCAGAGGACATGTATTAATGCAAAAAAAGTTTTAAAAAACTGCAGTTTTTTCGGGAGCAGTGATTTTAATAATGCTTAAAGTGCAACAATAAAAGTGAAATATTCCTTTAAATTTCGTACCTGGGGGGTGCCTATAGTATTCCTGTAAATTGGCGCATTTTTCCCGTGTTTAGAACAGTCTCTGCACACAATGACATTTCTAAAGGAAAAAAAGTCATTTAAAAGTACTCGCGGCTATAATGCATTGTCGGTCCCGGCCATACAGTTAAAAGTCATTGAAAAAAACGGCATGGGATCCCCCCAGTCCTTTACCAGGCCCTTTGGGTCTGGTATGAATATTAAGGGGAACCCCGAACCAAAATTGAAAAAAAAAAAAATTGCGTGGGGGTCCCCCCAAATTCCAAACCAGGCTCTTCCGGTCTGGTATGGATATTATGGGAACCGTTCGCCCATCCTTACTGGTAACCTGTAGAAATTTTTAAACTTTCGCCTATAGAGACTTTTAAGTGTCAGTTTGTCGCCATTCCACGAGCGGGCGCAATTTTGAAACGTGACATGTAGGGTATCAATTTACTCAGCGAAACATTATCTTTCACAATATATAAAAAAATAAATTGGGCTAACCGTACTGTTTTCTTATTTTTTAATTCTAAAAAAAAGGGTATTTTTTAAAAAAATTGCGTTTGTAAGACCGATGCGCAAATAAGGTGTGACATAGTATCGCAATGACCGCCATTTTATTCTCTAGGTTGTCTGGAAAAAAAAAGAATATAATGTTTGGGGGTTCTAAGTAATTTTCTAGCAAAAACAAACTGTTTTTAACTTGTAAACACCAAGTGTTAAAAATAGGCCGGTCCTTACATGGTTAAAATAAACTAGGACTTTGCCTTTGCCTATTGAGTACCCCATTTCAATAATCTCTGCAAGCAGCGTCATTTGCCTAGTGATGAACCAGTCACATAGATCTCTGTCCTCTTGTACATATGACTCTCAATGTTGGAAGTATGGGCTCTGTCATTGCAGGGCTTCTTCTGAATATGCTAGATGCCTGGCTGGGCCTTCAAAATGTTTCATTCACAGTCTGGAATACGCATTGCCGTAAATGAGTATCAGAAATACTTAGCTCTTTATTTGTTCAGCAATTCAAACAGCATTGAAGTCAAAGTATCAGAATGACAGCCAAGGAACTAGCAATTTCAAAGGAGAGTTTAGCAACGACAGCCTCAATTATTCTAAAATGACAGCATCACTTTAAGCCCTAGCACATAAGGTGAACCAGCTTTCATGCTCTAACCTGCATCAGAAGAACGGAATCTGAATGTCTGCCATAGGCAGCACCCATATTTCGACTGAGGCCAGTACATAAAGTCAGCTTAGTGTTGCAGTGCCAGGTCAAGGAAAAGTCATAGTTGTCACAAGGAAAACATTAACGCATCTATTACATACAATTTAAAAGTTTTACTTTAATACAGTTTTTAAATTAACAGTATGGATGTGGTTCTTTGGTGCGCTTTCCCCGAATACGATCACATGTACATAAAGCATGTATGCATTTAATGAGCTCAGCTCCAGGCAAGATATTTCAAATACATATTAATTTGGTCTTCAGTTGAAAAGGGACAACTAAAGTGACAGACACAGAAAAATACAGTAAGTGGGCTGATTAGAGTCTAGCTACTTCCTCATATCTGGAGGTGGTGGATGTATACTCTTACCCAAATAAATTTAATGAAAGAGATAATGATCATATTAAGACCTTGAAATAGATGCCATTAGTCAAGGAAAAGTTAATTATAAGTTGAGAATTAAAAGCACTAACCTGATTCCCCTGAGCTAGCAAGGCTTTCAGGCGAGCTATTTCTGCTCGAAGCTCCCGGATTAGCTTGACATTAGAATCCTCATTAATGGTGGGCTTGTTGATAATGTTTTTGGCTCTATTTGCATAGCGAAGTGTACTTAAGGTTTCTCCATAATTGATATCAGCAGGCGAAATAGCTGTGAAGAAAAGAAGTCAAAGACAAATTATTCAGCGCCTTCAGCTCCAATGAACAAGAAGTTGGTTTAAAATTTGAAAGTCAAATCGCTTATGAAGACGCCGCATTTCAGCTCTCTGTTGCCCATTCTGGGAAAAAAAAGATACTGGTAATGCTGGACTCCAGCAGATGTGAAAAAACACAAATGGTTATGCATCTAAAAATGAAATATATTTTTAAATGCAACAAATGGAAGTACCTTGACTTGTCCTGATATCAGACTGGGAGAGGGAGGCACTAGTAGACAATCAGATTCTGCTGCATGCACATTTGTTGAAATGGAACATACTGGCAGAAATAGAGAAGAGTGAGAACTCTACTTCACTATCCATTCAGTAGGCTTAGGTTGTGTTTTTAACCTAGTTGGGCTGCAATGAGGGCCCATGAGTGTTATCTAGCATTGATGTCTGGATCCCAAGGTCAGCTAAACGGAAATATTTTTGTACCTGGAGCTAAACCCTTAGTAAGTGGAACTAAACCCTCCTCTACTTTACAGCCAAGGAAGCTACTTTCTTAGCCTCTGTGTGTTATGACACTAGCCATTTCATTTGATGGCTTGACAGTTTGGTTTAAAGCACAAGCCACTGTAACATTTACTCATGGCATGTCTTGAATGTAACTGTTTTGGTTTGGGGTTTAGTTCCATTTTAAGACAGTTCCCATACCATCTAGCTGCTTACATGGAGTTTGGCTTTAGGAAAGAACTGAAGTGTACCACGTATTTGGCAAAGCTCAGGGTGGCCTGAGATAGTAAGGTTACCCATATCCTACACACAATTTAGACAATGAGGCTTCCCCTGACTGGTCCATAGAAAAAGGCAGGAAAATTGCAGAAAAAAAGATAGGGGGACTCTCCTGAATCCTACCAGTAATTCTTCCAGTAGAAGGAAGAGATCACAACAATTTTCAACACATGACAGTGCGGTCACTTCTGTCACTGGCTGGTTTGTTAGTCGCAGGGCTCCAACTTTAAAAAGTCTCTCGTCTCCCAGTCTTTTTTCATCAGACACTCACCCAATCCCTACCTAGCTTCATACTCCAGGCTCTTTTCCATGTGGCCACATGTCTTGTAGATACTGCCACTTGAATGCTCATTCCAAAGTTTTTAAATCTTTAGTTACTGGTGATTTGTTTTCTATCAAGCATTATATAAAATTGCAATACAACCTATGTGGTAGAATGCAATACATGATGTTTACAGTATGTAGGTTGCACAATGTGTTCCCTAAAGAGTAGAACTTCAGAACATTTCTGTGATTCACTGAATCCCAATGCAAGAGCAATCTCAAATGTATCTAAACCAGGGGTCTCAAACTGGCCGCCTTCCAAGTCCCATCATGCCTCTGTCTGTGGGAGTCATGCTTGTAACGGTCAGCCTTGCAATGCCTCATGGAACTTGTAGTTTCACAACAGCTAGAGGGCCGCCAGTTTGAGACCCCTGATCTAACCACTTTAAAAAACAGAACTTGGGAGATATGAGGGGTTTTGGCTTTTATGGGATAGAACGTATACCTCATGTTGTAAGAGGAGAAGATTGTCATCGGAGACTACTAGCCAGAGAGGCTTGGTGGATATTTGAATTACAGACCAGAGGATCTACATCTGAAGTATTTCATCTCTACCTCTCAGATACAGATTTGTTGCTTTCTAATTTCACACTTCAATTCTTTATTTATATTAAAATTGCTTCTGTTAATGATTTATAGCTTGTATGTGTATATCAGCCGACAGTGATAGATTTTCATTCATTAGATAAGAGAGGCTAGTGCAGCTGGAAAACCAATGAAGGGTTAGTTTACCTGGTCTGAAGACTGCCCTGCCCATTCCTCTTTCTTGCACCTGTGAATTTTAGCATTGAAAACCTGCTTTCATGTTGACATTTTATGATGACTAAGGCCTATGTAAGAGGCGGAAATGTGTCAATAATTACAGGTATTGATTCCTTTTATTGGATGGATTTAATAAAATCGTATATGTTTTATTTTTGAGACCTTGTGGATTTTTTTTTCTTTGATTGGATGTTTGGATGCCTTAGTATTGGGGCCAACACGAACACATGAGTCTCATCCTCTTCATTATTAAGGGCTATTTTGGGTTTTTTTTTTTGTCATTGGCCCTCTACCCCTTGCTAAATCATGAATGAACTGTAATTAACCACATTTTTGGGAAAGCTGAGTTATTTCACTTGCCACACCCAGATCTGTTGAATCAAAAAACCACTATGGCTACTTTCGCACTGAGGCCCTTTACAGGCTCTATAGCGCTAAAAATAGCACCTGCAAAGTGCCTCTCCTGTCACTCCATTCACGCCTGAGTGCTTTCACCCTGGAGCCGTGCGCTTGCGGGACATTAAAAACAGTCCTGCAAGCAGCATCTCCGGGGCACTTTAGGAGCGGGGTATACCCCGCTCCTAAAGCTCCCCCATCATTGAAATCAATGGGCAGTGCCCCCGAAGTGCCTGCAAAGCGCCCTAAGCAGCGGCGCTTTTAACCCTTTGTTCGGCTACTAGCAGGGGTTAAAAGTGCCCCACTAGCGGCCAAAAAGCGCCGCAAAAACGTCAGTAAAGCACCGCTAGAACTAACGATGCTTTCCTGCCGACGCCCCCATGCCTAAGTGTGAAAGTGCCCTAAAATAAAAGCTGTCTGAAAGTGAAGCATGCTGAAAGATCTCAAAATGCAACACATCATGCTGTGATCTAAAGAAATTCAAGAACAGATGAGAAACAAACTAATTGACATAGTAATGGTCTAGAAAGGGTTACAAACCATTTCTAAGGCTTTGGAACTCTAGCGAACCATGGTGAGAGCCAATATCCACAAATTGAGAAAATTTGGAATAGTGGCAAACCTTCCCAGGAGTGGCCAGCCTACCAAAATTACTCAAAGAGCACGACAACTCATCCAGGAGATCGGAAACCCAGAACATAAATCAAAAGAACTGCGGACCTCAATTGCCTCAGTGTTCATGATTCAACAATAAGAAAGAGACTGGGCAAAAATGGCATCCATGTGAGTGTTCTAGTGGCGAAAGCCACTGCTGACCAAAAAGAACACAAAGGCTCTTCTCACATTTGCCAAAAAACATCTACAACAAATATTCTGTGGACTGATGAGACAAAAGGTTGAACTTTCGGAGCTGCGGATGTGGCAGCGGGGCAGGAGTCTGTAGACCTCTGAGACAGGATTGTATCAAGGTACAGATCTGGGGAAGGGTACAGTAAAGAATCCGCAGCATTGAAGGTCCCAATAAGCACAGTGGCCTCCATCATTCATAATTCAAAGGCGTTTGAAACCTCCTGGACCCTTCCTAGAGTGGGCCGCCAGTCAAACTGAGCAATCGGGGGAGAAGGGCCTTAGTCAGGGAGGTGACCAAGAACCCGATGGTCACTCTGACAAAGCTCCGTTTCTCTATGGAGAGAGGAGACCTTTCCAGGAGAAACAACCATCTCTGCAGCACTCCACCAATCAGGCCTGTATGGTAGAGTGACCAGACAGAAGCCACTCCTCAGTAAAAGGCACATGACAGCCCGCCTGGAGTTTGCCGAAAGGCACCTGAAGGACTCTGACCATAAGAAACAAAATTATCTGGTCTGATGAAACAAAGATTAAACTCTTTGGTCTGAATGGCAAGCATTATGTCTGGAAGAAACCAGGCACCGCTCATCACCTGGCCAATAACATCCCTACAGTGAAGCATGGTGGTGGCAGCATCATGCTGTGAGGATGTTTATTAGCGGCAGGAACTGGGAAACTAGTCAGGATCGAGGGAGAGATGAATGCAGCAATGTACAGAGATATCCTTGATGAAAACCTGCTTCAGAGCACTCTAGACCTCAGACTGGGGCAAAGGTTCATATTCTAACAGGACAATGACCCTAAGAATGACCCCCAAGATAACAAAAGAGGTGGCTACGGGACACTGTGAATGTCCTTGAGTGGCCCAGCAGGAACCCAGACTTTAACCCGATTGAACATTGAGATCTAAAAATGGCTGTGCACGGCACTCCACATCCGACCTTATGGAGCTTGAGAGGTCCTGCAAAGAAGAATGGGAGAAACTGCCCATAAATAGGTGTGCATCATACTCAAAAAGACTAGAGGCTGCAATTGGTGCCAAAGGTGCTTCAACAAAGTATTGAGCAAAGGCTGTGAATACTTATGTAAATAGGATTTTTTTCAGGTTTTATTTTTAATAAACTTGCAAATATTTCAAACAAACTTCATTTGTGGGCATTATGGGGTATTGTTTATAGAAGTTTCAGGAAAATAATGAATTTAATCCATTTTGGAATAAGACTGTAGCATACCAACATGTGGAAAAAGTGAAGTGCTGTGAATACTTTTCGGATGCACGGTGGTCTCCCTGCAGCTGATCCTTCCCCCCCCCCCCCCAATTTCTGATTTACTATGCCATTTCCTGCACTATTTGGGGGAGGCCATCTTGGTAAAGGCAAGGTTTTGCTTCCTTATGTCAGAGGCTCCAGAAAGGAGAACAGTGAGCAGCACAACCATGTCATTATCATATCTCACTATACATCTCCTGAGACTAGCTGTGAGAGGCAGCAGTGCCAGAGATCTCATATATAGCCGATATACAGCTATAAGCTATATGGAATATAACACTTGGTATTGTACATAGAATAACCGCCCCTTCCTATGTGCCAGACGCTGCGCTCACAGACCTAAACCTCACTGACAGCTGCCGCTTAAAAAATTCGAACAGTGCAAAAAATAAATGATTCACTATAACCTGCCCTTACCTAAAGTGAAATCAAATAGCAGCGCTAAAATTAAATGTTCGGCTCACAGGCTATTCCCACACAATAGGGGGTACAGTGATAACCTCCATTCAATCTCTGTTGGATATCCAGAGTATATATACAAGCGTCCTCTCCACATGAAAAAAAGAAAAGCGATCCAATAGTGCAGTAACGCAATAAACTTTAATGCATGCAACACTCTCCTTCACCATTGAACTCACATTTCATAAACTTGAATCAAGCAAAGAGGCACAGCAAACTTGGTCATCACCAAAAAGAACACACTCTCCAAACAATAAATGGACGTATGGTGGTCACGGCGGACCCAGGCAGCTAGGAGTTCGATAACACTCTCACCCGTTCCCCTGAGTCTCCTGGAGCCGCTTCCTCGTATGGCGCTTCCTGTCACAGCGTCCTACGTCAAGCGCGTCAGATTGCCTAGTAGCCACGCCCCGACATGTTTCGTCACAAGGGACTTATTCATGGGATTGGCTAAACAGTATGGCAATCTTTCTTAAATACTCCCCTCTCGTATGACGCGTGGCAATGATGATACGGCGCTTGCGCACTACCCGTGTCTCCGCTCGCACCATACGTGTACATTGCTTTGTGCACAAGAGCCAATATACATTTTAAAATCCTCTATTTACTGCAAATGTTATAATATGACACTATACAGCAACACCAAGACTGATTGGTAGTCCCGCAGAGCCCACAATGGACAGCACAGATCGCCAATCATGCTCACATGTGTTTTATACTGCAAGTATAAAGTGCCGCTTTATAAAACATCATATAAAAAATGTATAAACATTTAAAAAAATAAAATTAACATTAAAACTGAATAGTTGGAAAAATGAAAAGACTTAACCCATTACGGTCCACCTCAGATTATTATATCCTCAGGGCACCCTAAATAAAACACTATGACACACATTTCTTATCTCAAGTTCCCTTTCTATAATTACTAAAGTGCAGTATGTTATCATATCCAGCCTGTCCTCCCTACATGTCACTCCCACCTCTAGGTGATCTCATGATTGCGTTGGTGTTGCAGATTCTCGTCCTATCAACTTTTAAGATTAGGGTGACATGTAAGACGGACCTCAACTGTTCACTCAATAATCATTGATAAAAAAGTTGAGGTCCAATTCTATATTCAAACCCCCAGGAAAAAGACATCTTAAAAGGTATATCCATCGAGTTTCTCGTTGAGAAAGATCTCTTATTCTGTTTGAGCCCCTCCATGATGGATATACAATGTCTATCCCACAGAACTGAAGCAAACTAGGGTCCTGATAATGATATTCCTTAAAATGAAGGGACACACTGTGATACTTAAAACCATTTTTTATATTGGTTAGATGCTCAGAAATACGGACCCTCAATAATCTTTTCGTGCGTCCTACATAGAACAGGCCGCATGGGCACCACATCAAGTAAACCACAAATGATGAATTACATGTGATGAATTCCTTTATTTCAAATGTCTCATTTACTCGATTAGTGATACTCTTCATGCTCCTGCTCCTATTTTTCACTGTTCTGCAACATATGCACTTATTGCACGGGAAAAAACGTTTTAAATTAATTTTAATTGATGGTCGGCCTGGAGAGTCAAGGATTTTTCTTACCACTTTGTCTCCAAAGTTAGGGGCCCTTCTATAAATAAATTTGGGAATTTCTGGTAGCATCTCTCCTAGATGTCGGTCCCTATGGAGAATGTACCAATATTTTTTAAAAATGTTCTCTATCTCTCTGTACTGACTGTGATAATTCGATATGAAGCCCCATTGGTGTTTTCCCTCAGAACTAGTCCTTTCTTTATTCTTCAGACAGTCCTCCCTTGGTATATTAGCCACCCGCTCTATGACCTCATCCATAGATTTTTCTGAGTACCCTTTCTGAAGGAATCTCTCCTTTAGAACATTTGCCTGCGTGTAATACTTCCCTTCCGCGCGTCATACGAGAGGGGAGTATTTAAGAAAGATTGCCATACTGTTTAGCCAATCCCATGAATAAGTCCCTTGTGACGAAACATGTCGGGGCGTGGCTACTAGGCAATCTGACGCGCTTGACGTAGGACGCTGCGACAGGAAGCGCCATACGAGGAAGCGGCTCCAGGAGACTCAGGGGAACGGGTGAGAGTGTTACCGAACTCCTAGCTGCCTGGGTCCGCCGTGACCACCATACGTCCCTTTATTGTTTGGAGAGTGTGTGCTTTTTGGTGATGACCAAGTTTGCTGTGCCTCTTTGCTTGATTCAAGTTTATGAAATGTGAATTCAATGGTGAAGGAAAGTGTTGCTTGCATTAAAGTTTATTGCGTTACTGCACTATTGGATCGCTTTTCTTTTTTTCATGTGGAGAGGACGCTTGTATATATACTCTGGATATCCAACAGAGATTGAATGGAGGTCATCACTCTACTCCCTATTGTGTGGGAATAGCCTGTGAGCCGAACACGAGAGTGTAAGGCAAAAGTAGCTGGTGAGTTTGCTCGCTGAAGGGGAGTGGAGATCACATTTCACAGCGGTGTGGTGGAAGATTTTGTCACTGAAGATCTATATCACATTATTTTATGAATCATCACCTACATCACTACGTCACTGAATATTGGACTTTTTAATTAATTCAATATATACTGTATGTTTTTTTTTTTTTTTGGTAACACTATTCCGCTCTTAAGTGAGTATTTAATAGTTTGTCACATTTTATATATACCGTATATACTCGAGTATAAGTCGAATTTTTCAGCACATTTTTTTGTGCTGAAAGTGCCCCCCTCGACTTATACTCGAGTCAAGCACTTTTCTGCAGCAAAAAAATTCATTTTCCGAACCGACTTTGGGGCCCCGTATCTCAGGCCCACTTGGTGCTAGGAACCCCAAATTTGGTGTGCAAACCCAGTAGAACTGGTACCATAACATATCCAAAGCTGAGATACGGGGCCCCAAAATCGGTTCGGAAAATGTCATTCTCTGCTGCAGAAAAGTGCTTGACATTTTCTGAACCGACTTTGGGGCCTCATATCTCAGGGCCACTTGGTGCTAGGAACCCCAAATTTGGTGTGCAAACCCAGTGGAACTGGTACCATAACATATCCAAAGTTGGGGTTCCTAGCACCAAGTGGCCCTGAGATACAGGGCCCCAAAGCCGGTTCGGAAAATGTCATTTTCTGCTGCAGAAAAGTGCTTGACATTTTCTGAACTGAATTTTGGGGCCCTGTATCTCAGGGCCACTTGGTGCTAGTAACCCCAGCTTTGAAAATTTTATGGTGCTAGTTCCACTGGGTTTGCACACCAAATTTGGGGTTCTTAGCACTAAGTGGCCCCAAGATACAGGGCCCCAAATTCGGTCAACTGTGTCCATCTGCAGCAATGTCATTTCGGGACCCTTTGGGTTCAGAGACCCCAAATTTTGGCTGCAGCTAGGGGGCATCTAGGAACCCTTAACTACCGAGTTTGAAGTTCAGGGGACCTATGGCTGCAAATGGGCACAGTGAGGCATGCAAATGGGCACAGTGATGCTGCAAATGGGCATTGTTGACCCTCTTTTCCACTTACAGTAGCTGTGCATTTCTCACCCTCGTCTTATACTCGGGTCAATACGTTTTTCCCATTTTTTGTGTGGTAAATTAGGGCCTTGACTTATACTTGGAACGACTTATACTCGAGTATATACGGTACTTTTTTCAATATATACACATATATATTTCTTTAGATAGTATTTAATTTTAGCGCTGCTATTTGATTTCACTTTAGGTAAGGGCAGGTTATAGTGAATCATTTATTTTTAAGCTATATGGAATGCCTAGGCACACACATACCAGGAAGTGCACTACAAGTTTTCTAGACAAGGAGGTATGACTTTAAGGGAATTTCTTAGGCACAATCAACACTTCTAGATGTTGTCCATAACTACAAATCTTCATTTTTTTAATTAAGTTCAACTTTGACTAACTTCTGGTTAATAAATAACACTCAACTTTGTTTCCGATTTTACAGATTTAAAATTAAACTCAATTTAAATACAAATCCATTCATTCTAAATCATTAAACATATTTTTAAATTAGAACTATTGGCAAATATTTTTTTTCATTTTGGATTGAGTAAGGGAGGGATATAATACCGGTCAGATCATTTATTTTTTTGCCACCTGTGTCCCATTGGGGAGATTTTTCTTCACTTCCTGTCCCATAGCCAAAAAAGGAAGAGGGAGGAAATCCCTGCAAATTAAGGGAATCATTTGGGGCCCCAGGTCACCAGAACTAGTGTTTGCATTGGAAGAATTTAATCTATTTCTTTTCTAGTGACAAACCAAAATTTCCACTCACCCAACCAATTCAATTAAAAATACTAACAACAACTTTAAAAGCCATCCACAACTCGGCCCCCAGCTACAACACTAACCTAGTCTCAAAATACCAATCTACTGGTTCCCTTTGTTCCTCCCAAGACCACCTGCTCTCTAGTTCCGTCACTTCCTCCATTGCTTGCCTCCAGGCCAAGCCTCTCCTATCCTATGGAACTCCCTACCCCAATCTGTCCAACTCCTACTCTGCTTGCTTTTAGACGATCCCTGAAAACCCTTCTCTTCAGAGAAGCCTATTCTGCCTTCACCGAACCACTGTACTTTTACTTTGTCCATCCGATCATCCCCCACAGTTATTATCTTCTGTATCACTTGACCCTCCCTCCTAGATTGTAAGCTCTAACGAGTAGGGCCCTTTAATTCCTCCATGTCTTGGTAGGTTTGCAGTTGTACTATACTCGTTCCATTTTCAGGTTATGTAATGAACAGTGCTCCGTGAGATGTTTAAAGCGTTGGATATTTTTTATAACCTAACCCTGCTTTAAACTTCTTCACAACTTTATCCCTGACCTGTCTGGTGTGTTCCTTGGCCTTCATGATGCTGTTTATTCAATAAGGTTCTCTATCAAACCTCTGAGGGCTTCACAGAACAACTGTATTTATAGGGAGATGAAATTACACACAGGTGGACTCAATTTACAAATTAGGTGACTTTAGTTAGGGGTATCAGAGTAACGGGGCTGAATACAAATGCATGCCACACTTTTCAGATAGTTATTTGTAAACAATTTTGAAAACCATTTATCATTTTCTTTCCACTTCACAATTGTGTGCCACTTTGTGTTGGTCTATCACAGGGGTCGTCAACCCCCAGGCCGCGGCCCATTACCGGGCCATGGTCTTTCTGCAGCCGGCATGAGACGCCTGGGCGGGCAGCCTACATCTGTGCTAAATGGACCAGTGCTGCCACCAATGCAGTGGTGGCAGGCAGCATGGCAAGTGACATTCTGCATCTGGTGAGAGGCAGCGTGGCAGGTGGCATGGCAAGTGGCAATCCACATCTTGTGGCAGGCAACGAGGAAGGTGGTGTGGCAAGTGACAATCCACATCTGGTGGCAGGCAGCGTGGCAAGTGACATGCTCAGGGCTCCCACTGATTCTGCATTATGGAGAGTTGAACTATTTCATTTATTACTACAATGTTATAAGAGAAATAATGCACTTAAATCACCCTGACACCATATCAAGCAAGGTGCCGAGATGATTGAAGCGCTAACACTAGCCATTGCCCGCAAAAAAACAAAAACCTTTACCCCCCGCATGCCAAAAAGGTTGGGGACTACTGGTCTATCGCATAAAATCCCATTAAAATACGTTTAGGTTTTTGGTTGTAACATGACAAAATGTGGAAAATGCCAAGGGGTATGAATACTTTTTCAAGGCACTGTACCTGTCAAAATCAGGTAGCCACACCCCCCATCCTCACCAAATGCTCCATTTCAAAAACAGGAGGCAGGGAGGAGGCCTTAAAGCAAAACTTGCCCTTTTGGGTGGAGCTCCGCTTTTAGCTTGCTCAGTTAAAGTGATTGTAAACCTTCCTCTTTTTTTTTTTTTTTAAATAACATATCATACTTACCTCCACTGTGCAGTTCGTTTTGCACAGTGTGGCCCCGAACCTCGTCTTCTGGGGTCCCCCGGCAGCGCTCGCGGCTCCTCCTTGCAACGGCGCTCTCCCGGGGGGATTACCTTGCGGGCACGCTCCCAAGTCCAGCATTTGCGTCCATAGATACAGAATGCCGGACTCGGCCCCCCGCGTCATTGGATTTGACTGACAGCAGCCGAAGCTGTAAACCTCCTTCTTAAATGTGAGTGCAAACCCTGCTGTTGCCTTTTTTATATTAAATTGTTTTAAAGTCTGCACCCAGAGGCGCCTCAGTTTCCTTGTTTTACAGTGTCTTTTGGGAATATGGCTTTCACTCCCACCGGAAGGCTGCCATGAATGTGGACTACACATATCACCTCCATCATCTCATCTGCTGTGTTTCATCATGGACTCTACTCTTAATACCATTTCCTCATCCTATTTAGAGTTCATTTATGTACATTGTTATATGATTTTATTTTTGCTTTTAATTCTTGCGCCGAATACTTGTCTTGAAGCCAATGGCTGCGCTGCTATCAATCTATCCAATTAAGAGCTGAGAACCCCGGGCAGAGAAGGCAAGCGCGTCTCCGCCGAGGGAACAAACGGGCTCAGGTGAGAAAAACAGGGGGGCTGGTTGGCCAGTCACTGTCAGAAGTCTTTTCACCTTAATGCATACGATGAATTAAGGTGAAAAAACACAAGTGTTTACAACCCCTTTAAGCTTTAACAATAAAACCTGGAAGCCGATTGGTTAATGAGCAGAGCTGCACCAAATTCTGTTTGCACCAGTTTTAGTAAATATCCCCTAATGATTACTATCGTCACACAAAAGGTTTTTGTTTCATCACAGAAGCTAAATTAATATGCAATTTGAAAAAAAAAAAAAAAAAAAAAAAAAAGACACTGGTCCATCTAGTTCAACCAATAAAAAAAAAAAAAAAAAAAAAAAAAAAAAAAAAAACACACACAAATGGAAAGCCTCTATATATACACACACATTATCCTATAGGAGGAGGGAGGCAAACAAAAAAAACCCCAATAAAGCCTGATCCAATGTGCTCCAGCGGAGTAAAAAAAAATCCTTCTTGATTCCCTATGAGGCAATCGGATATTCCCTGGATCAACTACCCCGGTCATTATTACCTCTAAATAGGAATATCCACTTATATTTTGTGCATTTACAGATGCATCTAGGCCTTTTTTAAAGCTATCCTTTAATTATCCATCTTTGTCTGAAGTTGTTCTTTAAATGTTTTCTGCATCTTTAAATAGAGAAATACAGAGTGGCACAGTACAGCTGAGCATATAAAGCAGTGATTAAAAATAGAGGAGTACTAAAACCTTACTGGCAATCATTATAGTTTTAGCGTTTCCTCCCAGGCTATCTTTTAACAGCCAAGTCAGAACGGAATCCCGGTAAGGCACGAACACTTGCTTTTTCTTCGCAAGATGGTTGGTTGCGTCCTGAGATAAATCAGCTGAGAACAAAGAAGAAAAAAGGCGAAAATCATTTTTAAGGAATAGGCTTCACTTTTCCCCCCCCAGGATATTCTCTGCATTTTTACAGTCATAAAGTAGACAACATAATTTAAACTTTTAAATGGACCACGGCAAGGCATATTATATGTCAAAGCTACAAAACACTGAGTGCAACAATAACAATGAAATGGAAACTGTGCGAGGCAATGTCAGCTTGAAAGAGGACCGGTCACGGTCTGCAAAGTTGACTTTCCTATTTTACACCCTCCTCCCCCACTGCTCCAAATCCATACATTGTATATATTTGCTTAAAGCGGGGTTCCACTCAAATTTTTTACTTAATCTTATCCCCTTCAGTTAATTGCATAGATGTTCAAATGCCGCACGAACATTTTTTAAATCGCTGTAATTACCTTTATATTGTACTTTATTGTGGCACTTCCTGTCTCTCCTCCCATGGGAGTAGGCGTGTTTATTGCCTTTCCCCGGCACCGCACTGTCTCCTGGGAGCTTAGTGTCAGGCTTCCCAAGATTCAGTGCGGAAACAATGATCATGCGTGTGAACAAGCTGTGAATGAACAGCATTCACCGCATCCCGGAAATCAATGCTTGTGGGCTTCACATGCCCACAAGCAAGATGGAAACAGCCAGCATCACATTTTTTAAGTTATTCTTCAATACGAAAACAGACAGCGGTGGAGTCGCCGGACTCCCGCTTTAACACTGACCTGTCCTGGATAGCCTACTGTTATAGGCTCCGTCAGTCAATACATCACCTAACTAAGGCAGGCCATACACGTTGCACATTTTTTTTTTCCTGCAACGGGTTGCAGGAAATAAATTTGCACGATTCCCCCATCAACGCAGATGGTGCAGACAGGGGGGTCCTTCCTGCTGAGCGATTGTCTGCTCCTGGTGGGGGGGGGGGGAAGCCGTCCCCGCCGGAAGAAGACAATGATTATCGCTAGCGGTTATAGCAGCAGTTAGCGATAATCACAAGAGAATTCGGCAGGCCGGTTGTACCCAAGTTGATCGATCAATTTATGTGCCTAGGTTGATGGGCGGTGGGCGCCCCTCTGGCAGGTATACTCCCCCTCCTAATTGTTGTACCTGTGTGACGTTGGGAGGAGCCCGCTGATCACATATAGTGTTCCCATTCACTGTCAGCCTCCCCACCAGGCAGCATGTCCTGTCTCTCACTGCACCTCCATGGACCACATACGAATATATTTTTTACTACAGGTAATTATTTGCTCACCTTTTTGACACTTATGCCCCTTTAGTATTTAGTTTTCATTTTTCACACTTTTTTCTTTTTCTTTTTTCCCCTCCACTAGCTTTCATGATGGTTCTTTAACCCACATCTTTACTGTGGCTATAGTCCATCCAGCCCATTTATTATATCACACTCATATCCTTTAATTGGATTTGTGGTGTTGGGTTTCTATTATAGCACATTTCATTAGTGGTACACTGTAATACGCATTTACAATGCACCTATTGTAATTAATTTCCAGAATTTTAACCCACACCTACTACTATTTGGCTATGTGTTTCTCATCTTTGTTGGGATCATGGTATGCGCCCAGTCTGTTCAATGCCGGGTTCTGACCTCAGATCCCGGGAATGATACCTTTGGCAGCCCTCCCTGTCTAGATGCACAGATTCAGACTCTACAGGCTTGTAATGCCCTGTACACCCGACCGGTTTTTCCGTCGGAATAAACTCTGAAGGTTTTTCTGACAGAGTTCTGACGGAATTCCGCTCAAGCTGTCTTGCATACACACGGTCACACCAAGTTCCAACCGTCCAGAAAGCGGTGACGTACAACACGTACGACGGGACTAGAAAACGGAAGTTCAATAGCCAGTGCACCACCCTTTGGGCTCCTTCTGCTAATCTCGTGTTAGTAGAAGTTTGGTGAGAGACGATTCGCGCTTTTCAGCTTTCGTGCTTTTCAGTCCGTTACTGCTCTTCAGTTTGTGCTTGTGGGGTTTGTATCTGTTTTTCAGTGCATTCATGTCCACATTAAAAAGTCGAAGAATTTGCAGCGTGAGGAATGTGCTATCTCCATTACGAACGCGCGTTTTACCAGACTGAGCGCTTCCGTCTCGTACTTGCTTCAGAGCATGCGTCATTTTTGGTGCCTCGGAACAGCATACAGACGAGCGTTTTTTCCGATAGTAAGTTTTTCCATCGGAAAAATACAGAACATGTTCTCCATCCAAGTCAGTCTGAATTTTCGATGGAAAAGTCCGATGGGGCATACACACGGTCGGAATATACGATGAAAAGCTCACATCGGACTCTTTCTGTCGGAAATTCCGACCGTGTGTACGCAGCATAAGAATCCATAGGGATGAATTTCCATCTCTCTCCCTATATGTATATACTTCTCCCACATATGGTTTCAACCATGGTGCATATTTATTTATTCATGTTTTGTTGTAGACTCAAGTGCACCTGTCCCCGAAGAGTGTAATTTTATATACACAAAACGCGTCGGGCCTACTGGATGCACTTCTTCTGTAGATATTTATTGATTCTAAAATACTGTATGCACTAGATTGTTGTAGATTGTGATCTTAATTTGTTTCCACATGGAAGATCTTACCTTTTACCATACCATGGGCCTGTCAAGCCGCATTACTGTTTATATCATACATGGTTTTTAACATGTGATAGTATATTTACTCATTGCATTTAATTTATGCTGTGATGCTTTTTGACAATAAAAGGTATCCTTTTCAAAACCGACTTATCATTTAGCCACTCTCACCCCCCTCATTCAAAGTCCCGAAATCCCCCCTCTTTGATCAATCAATTTGGTACTTTCGGCCTGCCCATTAACGATTCGAATCTTGGCCATTCAGCAGATTTGAACCCTGTATGGCCTGTGTTCTATCGAGAAATGCCTCAGATCAGGTCTGCACATGCGCAGTACGCAATGTCACTCCAGCTGATATGTTGATCAGTATCTGACGATCTGCTAAGCGCAGAGAGAGAACAAAATTGTCAAATTCTGCCTCAATGTTGCGGGGCAGGTTTTGGCTGTATTGAACGGCGCGTTTTCCTCGTCTGTTGCACGGCAGCTTCAGTGCGTTTAACGGCGGGTTTTGGCTGTATCTAAGGGCAGCTTAAAACAAACAAGCACAAACCCGGCCATAAACACACCCACAGCCCACCCCGAAATAGCGAGGCAGAATCTGACAATTGCATTCTCCCTCTGCAATTAACAGATCGTCGGATACTGCCCCCGACGAACTGCGCATGCGCCGTGTTGACGTCACGCCAGCTGATCAACATATCAGCTGGAGTGCCGTTGTGTACTGCGCATGCGCAGACTAATCGGAGGCATTTTTCAAAGGAGGGCATTTTTCGATAGAACAGCGGTCTAACGCTTAAACAGTGGTGATGTGGTCACAAGTGGAAGAAGGAACAAAAACAAAAAATGTCAAACTACTGCTAAATGGTCCATCAAGGAGGATCAAATATAAACACCAACTTATTTTTATCAAAATATAATATCCTTACAGCCATAAATTTAAAAACATATTGTATGTACTCATTCACACGGACAGAAAATAACGCTGCGTTTAGATTTTTTTTATGCAAACGCAGCACTATAGTAGTCAATGAGCCCATACACACAGGTGCATCTACATACGAAAATGTGCGTTGCGTTTAATTGTACACATAAAAAGTAGTAAACAGCTGGAGAATTTACACACGTAGTTCTTCAGATTTTACGCACGTATATGCACAAATGCATATAAATGCGCATAAACGAAAGTACTTTAGGCACGTATTTTAAACAGGATCCTGTAAAGGAAGAGGGAGGCAGCAGGTTATGGGGCTGTGCACGCTGACCTCGTTTAATGTTACACCCTAAATATGGAGGTAGCATGAATCCTGGTCAAAAACGAGGCTGTACCTTTAAGGAGTATAAAACATAGCAGCATACCTAAGGCAGAAATGACATTTCCCAGAGTTACAAGAGATTTATTTATGTTTCCTCCTTCTTTAAGTCGCACGCCAGTTGCGCCGGTAGCATCGGCTCTCTCACTTCCAGCCAGATCCACTAAATGAATCTTGCTTACTGTCTCACAAGGCATCTCAGCATCAAATTTAGCCTGGTGGAAAGAAACAAATTAGACAGATTAAAATAACTGGTTGGCATGGAACTGCCAGTGCGGAAAGTGACACGAAGTGGTGAAATACAAGACAATAACTTTAGTTTGAGGGAAACTTCACTTGATTAAATTAACATATCCTGCAGGCTCTGCCAACTGTCACATGTGCAAAACAGAACTTCAACTGCGCCTATAATTAGAGAGGAAAATTGGGCTGCAAAGGGAAAAGGGTAGGAATCATAAGTGCTGCCCATCCACTCTACCTTTAAAGTAGAATTCCGGCTAAATCCTAACTACTGTAGTCTTAAACATGCTCTCTCTCTCCTCCTAACACCCATGCTGACTAACCGGTGTAAAAATAAATAAATAAATCACAACACATACAATATATTAATATTATTATAATACAGGTTTTTTATATAGCGCCAACAGTTTGCACAGTGCTTAAAGTGGATGTAAACCCGATTTTTTTTTTTATGTCATAATATAGAGTATAGGCTTTCCTATCATTTGAGCCCAGTCTTGCCACAAAGAGTTAATCCAGCTCTGAGCAATCCTATTTTATTTTTTAGTAAGATAAAACTTGACAAACAAAGAAAAACTTTGTCAAACCCCCCCCCTTGCTGTGAGTGACAGGTGATTTACATATCTTGTGCACGAACCTAAGACATGCATTATTTTTAAATTCCCACCCCCACTCCTTTCTTCAGCAGCTCTGCAAGGATTGGCTGTTCCACACCTCACCATGATTTGGCATGCTGAAGTCATGTGGTTACTTTCCTGTCTTTCCACTGGATGTTAGAGATTATAGCAGAAGTTCAGTGTAAGAAATACACAGGAGAAAATGTATATTGACAAGGGGAGTGTAGAGGTGGGCGGGGAGTCTACTGACATCACGACTCCACCCACCGAGCTCCAGACAACAGACCCGCCCACAGAATCTGCAGTTTTTCGGATCTCATAACAGACAGAGGGGAGACATTTGACAGGTAAAGATACATGCAGGAGGCATGTATATCCTTATAGATAACCCCTATGGCAGTAGTTTAGAAAGGATGACATTGGGTTTACATACACTTTAACAAAATAGAGGAAGACATTACAGTTGCATTACAATTTGGTACAAGAGGAATCAGAGGGACCTGCTCATTAGAGCTTACAATCTAAAAAGCAAATTGGATGCCTTTTGAACCGCATCTGATTTGCATGACATGTGAATCAAACCGGCTTTCTATGCAGCCGGTTCACATATATTAATGGGGTTGGCAACTACATGGCAAATGAGTTTTAATTAAGAAAAATGTAAAATAATGCATTTGGGTGGCAAAAATATTAATGAAATATATACACTGGGGGGAGAACCTCTGGGGGAATCTAGGATGGAAAAAGCCCTGGAGGTCCTAGTAGATGATAGGCTCAGCAATGGCATGCAATGCCACGCTGCTGCTAACAAAGCAAACAGAATATTGGCATGCATTAAAAAAAAGGGATTAACTCCAGAGATAAAGTGATAAATCTCTCACTCTAAAAGACTCTGGTCCGGCCACACCTGCAGTATGCTGTCCAAATCTGGGCACCAGTCCTCAGGAAGGATGTACTGGAAAAGTAGTGAGTACAAAGAAGGACAACAAAGCTAATAAAGGGTCTGGAGGATATTGCACGGAGCGAAATTATAAAAACGCAAAACTTGTGTTTGCCCCTATTTATCATGAGCTGAATTTAAAGATCTACGACTTTTTCTATGTACACAAAAGGCCTATTTCTCTCGAACACTGTTCACAAATCTGTCTGAGGCCCCTTTCACACTTATACGACTTGTCCCACGATTTTGTACTGCAAAAGTCGCATGACAAGTCATTCTCTATGATTTTCAATGACTACCATTCATACTGGCACGACTTCAAGTCGTGCCGACTTCAAAGTAGTCCCTGCACTACTTTGGTCCAACTTCCATGCGAGTTGATGTCCATAGACCTCAATGTTAAACCCTCAAGTAGCATGCAAATCGTACCTGAATAATATAGACACGATTTCTGTACGACATTGTAAGCACAAGCTGTAAGCACAAGCAGCTTTTTGCCCCTTTAATGCCAAAGTTGTGGCGAAGTCGTACAAAGTAGTACGGATCCCAAATTGCGGCAAAATCGAGGCCACAAAATCGCGGTAAAATCACGCGCCTTTGAAGTCGCACAAGTGTGAAAGGGGCCTAAATCTGTGTTAGTGAGCACTTCTCCTTTGCCGAGATAATCCATCCACCTCACAGGTGTGGCATATCAAGATGCCGATTAGACAGCATGATTATTGCACAGGCGTGCCTTACGCTGGCCACAATAAAAGGCCACTCTAAAATGTGCAGTTTTACTATATTGGGGGGTCCGAGGGATCCAAAAACCAGTCAGTGTCTGGTGTGACCACCATTTGCCTCACGCAGTGCACCATATCTCCTTCGCATAGAGGTGATCAGGTTGTTGATTGTGGTCTGTGGAATGTTGGTCCTTTGCGCTTCAATGGCTGTTCAAAGTTGCTGGATATTGGCAGGAACTAGAACACGCTGTCGTATATGCCGATCCAGAGCATCCCAAACATGCTGAATGGGAGACATGTGCGGTGAGTATGCTGGCCATGCAAGAACTGAGATGTGTTCAGCTTTCAGGAATTGTGTACAGATCCTTGCAACATGGGGCCGTGCATTATCTTGCTGCAACATGAGGTAATGGTTGTGGATGAATGGCACAACAACGGGCCTCAGGATCTCGTCACGATAGCTCTATGCATTCGAAATACCATCAATAAAAACGCACCTGTGTTCATTGTCCATCGCATATGCCTGCGCATACCATAACCCCGTCACCACCATGGGCCACTTGATCCACAGCGTTGACATCATCAGCAAACCGCTCACACGCACAACGCCATACACGCTGTCTGCCATCTGCCCTGTACAGTGAAAACCGGATTCATCCGTGAAGAGAACACCTCTCCAAAGTGCCAGATGCCATCGAATATGAGCATTTGCCTACTCAAGTCGGTTATGATGACGAACTGCAGTCCAGTTGAGACCCCAATGAGGACGACGAGCATGCAGATGAGCTTCCCTGAGACGGTTTCTGACAGTTTGTGCAGAAATTCTTTGGTTATGCAACCCGATCGTTGTGAGGCCAGTTGGATGTACTGCCAAATTCTCTGAAATACCTTTGGAGATGGCTTATGGTAGAGAAATGAACATTCAATTCAAGGGCAACAGCTCTGGTGGACATTCCTGCAGTCAGCATGCCAACTGCACGTTTCCTCAAAACTTGCGACATCTGTGGCATTGTGGCCAGCCTAAGGCACACCTGTGCAATAATCATGCTGTCTAATCAGCATCTTGATATGCCACAACTGTGAGTTGGAAGGATTATCTTGATAAAAGAGAAGTGCTCACCAACACAGATTTGTGAACAATATTTGAGAGAAATAGGCCTTTTGTGTACGTAAAGTCGTAGATCTTTAAGTTCAGCTCATAAATAGGGGCAAACACAAAAAGTGTTGCGTTTATAATTTTGCTCAGTGTAGTTATGAAGAAAGGTTGCGAGCACTGAACTTATTCTCTCTAGAGAAGAGACGCTTGAGAGGGGATATGATTTCAATTTACAAATACTGTACTGGTGACTCCACAAAAGGGATAAAACTTTTTCGCAGAAGGGAGTTTAACAAGAGTTTAACTCACTAAAATTAGAAGAAAAGAGGTTTAACCTTAAACTGCGTAGAGGGTTCTTTACTGTAAGAGCAGCAAGGATGTGGAATTCCCATCCACAGGCGGTGGTTTCAGTGGGGTGCATCGATGGTTTCAAAAAACGAATAGATAAGCACCTTAGAGGGATATACAATGTAATACTGACATATAATCACACACATAGGTTGGACTTGATGGACTTGTGTCTTTTTTCAACCCCACCTACTATGTAACTATGTAATAAGCGGTGCAGCCGCAGTGCAAATTTGCTGGGAATTTAAAGAGAGTCCTGTGCGTATTCTGAGCACTGCAGTGCGATTCAGGTGTGAATTCCAGGCTCATTGCCTTCTATGGAAACGCACCTGATTTGCGCATCTCATCAGTTTTGAAAACAAATTTGATCAGAAAATCCGAGCATGCAGACTGGCAGACCAGGAAAGGGGGGAGGGGGGGAACGAGCGAGCGCCCCCAGCCCCTTCCTGAATCATACCAGGCCACATGCCCTCAACACAAGCCCCCTGTCCACAGACCTCCACAACCACCGGCCAGGGTTGTGGGGCAGAGCCCCCCTCCACTCCAAAAGCACCTTGTCCCCATGTTGATGGGAATAAGGGCCTCTTCACCACAACCCTGGCCGGTGGTTGTGGGGGTCTGCAGGTAGGGGGCTTATCGGAATCCCACCCCCCCCCCCACCCCCCATGTGAATGAGTATGGGGTACATTGCCCCCTCACTCATTGACCAAAAAAAAAAAAAAGTGTCAAAAAAATTAAAAAACACAAACACAGTTTTTGACAGTTCCTTTATTAAAATGTCCCCCCGGAGTAGATCCATTGTCAGTGACGACACCCGCCACCCCCACCCCCACCAACCCCTGAAAAAAAAAAAAAATAAATAAAAAAAGTCCACTCGCGCCAAAAGGCTCCCGCTGTCTGCCAGTTCTTAAATAGCAAAAGGGCAGGACCACCCAGTGACCTCACCAGGTGACCCCGCTTCCTTGTGCCGTCAGCAACCCTGGCCCAGCGTGCACCGGTTAATGATGTCACAAGGGGCGGTGCCATCCGATGACCCAGAGCGCCCCTGTATTCACTCGTCCCCCATCTGGGTCTGGATTTGGGGGGTCCCCACGTAAAGAAAATCCCCCCCATTTTGGCATGGGGTTCCCCTTAAAATCCGTACTAGACCCGAAAGGGCCTAGTATGGATTGGGTGGGACCCCCACATCGTTTTTTCACAATTTTTTATTGCTGGCAATTTTTTTTTTCTTTATTACATTTAGCGGTCAGTGGGGAACTCTGCTGACAGCTGATGAGTCATCAGTAAGCAAGGATTAGGCGGCTGGCTTCCCAGCCCGCTCCTCAACAACCAGCTAATGTTAAAGATAAAATCAGCTCCAAAAATTTGCATCTGAAAAGCATCTAAATCTCAGCTGAACTGCTAAACAGCTACTTTTAAAAAATTTACAATGAAAACTGAGGGGAAATTTGCACCAGACATGTGTGAACCTATCCTAAAAGTCCAGCTCTAATAATAATCACTATTATTAAGGCCATCTTAAGCTTGGTAAATAATGGCTCTGGTGTTTTATTAATCTGACCACTTATAACACAATCAGAATAAGATGTCATCTATCTCTCGTATACAGTTGTCACGGTAACAGGTTTTCCAAGTGGAAGACTTGGGTCCCTGGTGCCAACCTGCGTCCCTTTGGCACTTTTAGTGCAGTCCTCATACATTACCTTCATACATTAATCTGTATTTCTTTTTTGCCCTGTAAATAGCAGTGATCTCTAGCAGTCTCTAATAACGTGTCTCCAGTCTTTGACAAATTTCTGAGGCATGTCCCCAGTTTCCAACAACTATTATAGCATAATCACATTCTCCAACATATCCTATAGCATGTTGTTTTGAACCATCCCCTGTTGCATGGCTGCAGTGTCCCATGGCTTTCTGTAACATTAAATTATTGAATATTATGTGTGGCCCTTGGGGGTGGTCAGGGGCTGCACAGAAAGTTGACCACAACTGACTTAGATTCTGTACCTCTTGTTCTGGTGACAATGTTAAAATGTTATATTCCACCTTACTTTTGGTCTTGCTGACAGTAGTCACCTGACACATTGGGGCAGATTTACTAAAACTGGAGTACTCAGAATCTAGTACAGTTGTGCATAATAGCCAATCAGCTTCTAATTTCAGTTCAATTAATCTTTTCCAATAAAACCTGGAAGCTGGTTATTCACTATGCAGAGCTGCGCCAGATTTTGAGTGCACCAGTTTTAGAAAATCTCCCCCACGGAGTCCCCAGGAACACAGAAAGCAATAAAAGCTTGACAGGGGGCCAAACTCTTGTCTATTCTATCCATAACTTAAAAAAAAAAAAAAATTGTTTTTATGAACCTGCATTGAGTAAAATTCTAGAGCTGCACGATTCTAGCCAAAATGAGAATTACCATTTTTTGCTTCGAATAAAGATCACGATCCTCGCAGTGTAACATCTCTCACATTATACAAAAAAAAAATGGGCAAATGTTACGGTTTCGTTTTTCTCTTATTAATTCACTGCATCTAAAAGACCGCTGCGTAAATACAGTGTGACAAACTATTGCAACAACCACCTTTTCTCTCTCTAGGGTCTCTGCTAAAAAAAAGAAACACATTCTATATATATATATATATATATATATATATATATATATATACACACACACACACACACATACATACATACATACATACATATATATTTATAAAATGTTTGGGGGTTCTAAGTAATTTTCTAGCAACAAAATACTGATTTTAACTTGAAACCAACAAGTGTCAGAAAAAGGTTTAGTCTTTAAGTAGTTAAACTTCCCTTATTTACAGACTGAAGTTCATTCCTTTGATCTAAATAATAAAACCTTACAATGTTTATATTTAGCTCAGCGAGGAATCTTGGCAGACTGCCTGTTTTGTTTTGTTTTTTGACAGCTGTTGGCTTGAGCAGGGAATTCTCTGCATTGAAAAAAATTGGGAAAATGCTTTGTTAAGATCGCAAGGGGGGAAAAAAATCCCAATTTTTAACGATCGTGCAGCTCTAGTAAATTCTTAGGCAGATCTAAATAAAATAATAATATCTCATGCATTTATAATTAAAGAATAATAAAATGTATTGTTAAATGCAGCCAGAGGTCAGTAGCACTCAGACTGGGAGAGGAAGGAGCCGTGCTGTGAGCCAATCTGATGTCTCAGTGTTCATGCTTTGACAAAAAAATAAGTATTTTATTTCAAAATGTAAGGAACATTCTGATCACTTCAGAGAACCATTACGGAACAATTTTCAGATTATGTTCCCCCATTGTGTATTCAACATTAGAGCTTGTATTCCTGTTTTTGTTGTTGTCTGAACATGAATTGGCACCAGGATAAAGAAAAAAAAAAAATTATACTTATTAGCAGAAATCGAGGCAGTCAGGCGCGACGCCTACCTGAGTGAAGTTGATGGTAAAGATGGCGTGCGATCGACTGCTCACATCATTCATTCCGGTGGCAGCTGTGGTCCTGTTAATGTTCCCGGCCTCCATTAACTCCTCCACGTCACTGTAATTCTGAACTAAGTGCTTTGACAAGTCTGCAAATATGACATGAAATGGAAAATGCAATAGTCAACATCTACACGATTCTGTAATGTTTATGCTTTAATCAGAGCCAAACTTGTGTGACTGGCATATCTTATATGTGTTCTCGACTACTATCCCCCAAAATGTCAAGGACAAAAATGACCGGGAGCGAGCCAATCAAAATGGCACAAGCTGCCCCAATTGGCTCACTCAAACTAACTGCATTGCCATGCTCTATGTTTCATATACCAACATAGGCAAAATGCATGGGCATGAAAAAAAAAAAAAAAAAAAAAAAAAAAACAACACGTTGGTTTTAACAGGGCCATTTCCAACCAATCACTGAGTTGCACTATAAATATGTTGGGGGAAAAAAAAACTGGCTTGCATTCTGGTTCTCTAGATCAATACAAATAAAAAATCTTTCAAAAACAGCATTATAAAGTTGATTGTACAAATCTCCTTTAGGCGAACCACACACATTATAATCTGGCTGTACAATCTCCCTTAGATCTACCAACAATTGTGTAGTGCAGGGGTATCCAAACTTTTTAAACAAAGAGCCAGCTTACTGTACTTCAGACTCTAGGGGGGCTGGATTGTGGCCATTGGCAGTAAAAAAAATCTTCCTGGTAACACTGGAAGTAAACAGTGGCTCAAATTGGTGGTCAAGGAGAGTGAAACAATTACACAGCTCCTGTTGTCAATGGAAGTGTCACATCAATGGTATTAGTGGGAGGAATAGTTTCCCAGCATTAGTATTAGCAGAAGGAATCGTTGGTATTAGTAGGAGGAGTAGTGCCCTATCATTGGTATCAGTGGGAGGAATAGAGCCCCACCATTGGTATTAGAAGGATGAATAGTGTCCCATCATTGGTATTAGAAGGAGGAATAGTGTCCCATCATTGGTATTAGGATGAATAGCCCCCCATCATTGGTATTAGGAGGAATAGCCCCCCCCCCCCATCATTAATATTAGTAGAAGGAATAGTCAGAGGAATAGTGTTCCATTATTGGAATCAGTGGAAGGAATAGCGCCCTATCATGGGTATTAGTGGGGGGAATAATACCCCATCATTGGTATTAATGGGAGAAATAGTGCCCCATCATGGGTATTAGCGGGAGGAATAGTGCCCCATCATTGGTATTAGCAGGAGGAATAGTGCCCCATCATTGGTATTAGCGGGCGGAATAGTGCCCCATCATTGGTATTAGCGGGAGGAATAGTGCCCCATCATTGGTATTAGCAGGAGGAATAGTGCCCCATCATTGGTATTAGCGGGAGGAATAGTGCCCCATCATTGGTATTAGCGGGAGGAATAGTGCCCCATCATTGGTATTAGCGGGAGGAATAGTGCCCCATCATTGGTATTAGCGGGAGGAATAGTGCCCCATCATTGGTATTAGCGGGAGGAATAGTGCCCCATCATTGGTATTAGCGGGAGGAATAGTGCCCCATCAATGGTATTAGCGGGAGGAATAGTGCCCCATCATTGGTATTAGCGGGAGGAATAGTGCCCCATCAATGGTATTAGCGGGAGGAATAGTGCCCCATCATTGGTATTAGCGGGAGGAATAGTGCCCCATCATTGGTATTAGTGGGAGGAATAGTGCCCCATCATGGGTGTTAGTAGGAGGCATAATACCCCATCATTGGTATTAGTAGGAGGAATAGTGCCCATCGTGGGTATTAGGGGGGGGAATAGTACCCCATCATGGGCATTAGTGGGAGGAATAGTGCCCCATCATATGTATTTGTGGGATGAAAAGTGCCTCATCGGTATCAGTAGGAGGAATAGTTTCCTATCACTGGCATTAGTAGAAGAAACAGTGCCACATCACTGGTATCAATGGGAGGGATAATGTCCCATCGTAGGTGTCAGTGGCAGGATATATGCCGCACTGTTGGTGTTCAGTGGGAGATATAGTGCTTTGTAGCAGAGGAAATGTGCTCCAATGGCCAGATAAGAGCCAGCAAAAAGTCACATCTGACCCACGTGCCACAGTTTGGAGACCAATGGTGTATTGCACAGGCCTTACTGACTGCATACAGATTGAACAGTTTAGGTAAGTACTACTACTACTACTAATAATGATACTACAGTTAGATTGTAATGTGTACCTATATGTATATTTACTAACTACATAGGGAGGGCCCAGCCAAACCATCCATACAATTTATGTCCGATCAGACAGTCCTTGACCCTACACAGCTTTTAGCAAATCTAAAGGAGATTGTAAAATAAGATAATGGAAGTGGCCTGCTTTAGTAAAAGGTGGGCTAGCCTGGCTTCAACAGTCTACAATGCAGAAGTCCATTGTGCCGGATGTGTTCCAATGGTGACACACACTCACTTCATGTTGATTAAAGAAGGGCCATTTTCTTAATTTGTGTGACATACTACAAATTTATTTTAAGCAGAAACAAAATTGCTGTTCTGCAGCTCAGGGCGCATCTGAAAGAGTAGGACATGTTCCATTTTTGTGTGTGAACATGTGTTAAGCAGACACATAGAAATAAACAGAAACATGTTATGTGTTTGTCTTTGGAGCCTCAACCTCAAAAACACGTAAAAAACAAATCTGAGCTTTGCCTATGAAGAACAAAGCAACAAGTTTGCTTTCATGCCCCCTCCCCAGCAGTATACAGTCATTTCCTCTTGGATTTGCTTTAAAGCTCATCTGCACATAGAGTTTAAAAACAAATTATTGCAGCTAGTTATTCATGAATACATGTATATTTTTTTGAATGTAGTTTATTTTAAAACGAGTGTTAGTACATGAATTTGAAGTATTACTATACGTAATTTGACGTATTAATATAGCAACACTCAGACTGGGAAAGGGAGAGACAACAGGGAGCCAAACAAGTGTGCTGCATTGACAAAAAACATCTTTATAGGAGGAAAGAGCAGAAGGATGAGCTCATCAGTCAGCAGCTGCTATTCAACAGTCCAATCGGAAGGCTCAGGGTGGAGGAAGAACTCCACCGTATTAAAGAATAATTCTAGGCATCAGCATGATAGATATATATATATTTTTTTTTTTTTTTTACCTTCTCTGTTGGTTGAACTGGATAGACTTGTGTCTTTGTTTCAACCATTTTTTTTTTAATTGCATTTTAGTGTAAATCTGAGATCTTTTTGTCCCCAGATCTCATATTTAAGAGGTCCTGTCATGCTTTTTTTCTATTACAAGGGATGTTTACATTCCTTGTAATAGGAATAAAAGTGAAACTTTTTTTTTTTTTTTTAAACAGTGTAAAAATAAAAAATTAAAAAAGGTAAAATAAATAAGAAAAATATATTTTTTTTTAAATGTGCCCCGTCCCGCTGAGCTCGCGTGCAGAAGCGAACACATACGTGATTAGCACCCGCATATGAAAACGGTGTTCAAACTACACAGGTGAGGTATCGCCACGATCGGTAGAGCAAGAGCAATAATACTAGCCCTAGACCTCCTCTGTATCTCAAAACATGCAACCTGTATAATTTTTTAAATGTCGCCTATGGAGATTTTTAAGGGTAAAAGTTTGTTGCCATTCCACGAGCGGGCGCAATTTTGAAGCGTGACATGTTGGGTAACAATTTACTCGGCGTAACATTATCTTTCACAAGGCTAACTTTACTGTTGTTTTTTTTTTTTAATTCAAAAAAGTGTATTTTTTTTCAAAAAAAGTGCGCTTGTAAGACCGCTTGTATAAGGTTTGGGGGTTCTAAGTAATTTTTTAGCAAAAAAAAAACCTGTTTTTAACTTGTAAACAACACATCTAAAAAAGAGGCTCGGTCCTTAAGTGGTTAATGAGCTGACCACTTGTCTCAGTGTCAGCCTCATAATTCAGATCCTAGTAATTTGTAAAGGATTTAGCCAAGATCAAATTTGCCAGCCATCAAAGTATCTGCCAGGATAGAAATAAAAGCTACTCAGTTGGTACCATGTCCCCAAAGCTACTTAAAATGCTAATAGTTCTTGTTTGTCTGGAGGATATCTGTAAGTTTCACGACATGCTTCTCAGTATAATGGTTTTCCCAAATAATCTGCTACTTCAGGGTGGGTATAAAAAAATGGATATTCAAAAACAGAAACAGTAACTTATAGATGCCAAAATCATAATTCATCTTTCTAACTACCACACTGATTGGGAATGGAATCTGATTGGGTGGCGTGGATACGGATTTCAGCAGCATTATAGCATTCCAGCTCTGGCAGATGTAAAGTCATTTTTTTTTGCTGGAAAGCCTGGGATCGATTTATTATTTTTTGGGTGGATCTCAGGCTTTTCAGCTTAAAAGGAAGGCTGTGGGGACCTATAGACTTCTGATCTCTCTATAAAGAGGACCTGTCATGCCCCATTCCTATTACAAGGGATGTTTACATTCCTTGTAATAAGAATAAAAGTGATCAAAAAATTCAAGGGAAAGTGTAAAAAATAATAATAATTTTAATGCACTCCCATCCCCTCAAATGAATACGTAGGTCGCGCCTGCATATGTAAACGGCGTTCCAACCACACATGCGATCGTTAGAACAACAGCAATATTTCTAGCACTAGACCCCTCTGTAACTCTAAACTGGTAACCTGTTAAAAAATTTAAAAGAGTCGCCTATGGGGATTTTTAAGTACTGTAGTTTGGTGCCATTCCACGAGTGTGTGCAATTATAAAGTGTAAAGGTTTTTGGTATCTATTTACTCAGCGTAACATCATATTTTTTATTTTACCTAAAAATCGGGTATTAAAATTCATTAAAGTGTATTTTTTTCCCCAAAAAATGTGTTTGAAAAATTGCTGCTAAAATACCGCGTGACATAAAAATTTGCAATCACTGCCATTTTATTCCCTAGGGTCTCTGGTAAAAAAAAAACTGATGATTTTTACATGTAGAAGAGAAATGCCAGAATTTGCTTGGGTGGCAAGTGGTTAATTTGCAGAGAATTCCTGTTTTGGTAATGAACAGGAAGTGAAGGTAAATTTCCTGACTGACAGATGGAAAAAAAAAAAATTTGACAGGGGTATAACCCTCCATTACTCTATCCAAAATGGGGGGGGGGGGGAGGAAGAGGTTTTGCCTGTAGTTCTACTTTAATGTAAGTAACAGATTTATTAACCCTTTCATGACTAAGCCTTTTTCGACATTTGTTGCGTACAAGTTAAAATCCATATTTTTTGCTAGAAAATTACTTAGAACCCCCAAACATACATACACACACACACACACATCAGCAGAGACCCTAGGGAATAAAATGGCAATCGCTGCAATATTTTATTTCACATGGTATTTGCGCAGCGGTCTTTCAAACGCATTGTTTGGGCGAAAAATAAACACTTTCATGAATTACAAAGAAACAAAAAAACAGTAAAGCTAGCCCATTTTTTTCTTTTTTGTATAATGTGAAAGATTATGTAACGGCGAGTAAATAGATATCTAACATGTTATACTTTGAAATTGCGCACACTCGTGGAATGGCGACAAATGACGGTACTTAAACATCTCCAGAGGCGACACTTTAAAAATTTCTACAAGACAGGGCGCTTTAATTTTTTTTTTTTTTTTTTTATAGTCTCTTTACATATTTTTTTTCTGATCATTTTTATTGCTGTCACAAGGAATGTAACATCCCTTGTGACAGTAATAGGCAGTGACAGGTACTCTTTATGGAGAAGTCTCGGGGTCTATAAGACCTCAAATCCCTCCTTTGTACTTAAAAGCAATCAAATACGTAGATTTTCATTTTTTTAAATTCGGCGCCTTTGAGTCTTCTGTAAGCTGGAAGTGAAGTCATGACATCGCTTCTGGGTTACTAGATCAGACTCTCGATCAAAGCCGATTCTGGCTTCGTTCGGGTCTCCGGCCAGCCAGGGGACGTGACAGCTGGTTGCTCTGGCCTCTCGGTGGGACTGGAGAGCCAAGGAAGGTCCCCTCCCGCTCCTTGAGAAAACAGCCGAGCAGCTTTTAACCGCATCGGTTGGTATCCCAAGAAAGCCGACCATTTTTTTGATGCCTGCAGCTGCATGCATACCCCTGATACAACCCCTTCAAGCCGAAGCTGCATATTTGCGTACGGTTGGCGTGAAGGGGTTAAAGGATAAGTTCACCTTAAAAAAATAGGATTTTTTCGTCATACTTACCTGTAAAATCCTTTTCTTGGAGTACATCATGGGACACAGAGTTAGGATAATATTAATTACCTGCTGGGTTATACTTCATCTCCAGGTGAATGGACACTGGTAGACCAAAGGTCTTTAGACAGGAAGTGATCTCCAATATATCCTCTCCCATACAGGAAGTACTTCAGCTTTGTAGCAAGCACTGAATCCTCAAAAAGAGGGAAGGGACCTCTGTGTTCCATGATGTACTCAAAGAAAAGGATTTTACAAGTAAGTATGACGAAAAAAAATCCTATTTTCTTTTTCATACATCATGGGACACAGAATTGGGCTAATATTCATTACCTGTTGGGACGTCCCAGAGCAATAGCTTTGAGGGGAGGGAGACACCCTGCCAAACAATAACCATCAGACCTTATACGGCAGCCCGCAGTACACTGCGGCCGAAAGCTGAATCCCCAGCTGCTCGAACATCCACTCGATAAAATTTTGTGAATGTATGCAATGAAGACCAGGTAGCAGCCTTACAAATCTGAGCCACAGATACCTGATGGCGAAAAGCCCAGGAGGGGCTGGTAGAATGAGCTCTCACCCTAAAAAGGGAGGAGCTTTACATTTCAGACCATAGAACTGAATGACCAATTGATGGACCCAATTGGCAATGGAAACTGCCTGCCCCTTCTTGGGTTCTTTTGGTAAAACAAAAAAGGAGTCTGATCCTCGGATCTCCGCAGATCTAGACAAATGAACCTTGACTGTCCGGACAACGTCCAAAGAATGCAGTCCTCTCTCTTCCACCGAACGAGGCAGAGAGAAAAAAAAGGCAAAATAATGTCCTGATTTAAATGAAAGGCCGACACCACTTTTGGCATAAAGCATGGAACAGGTCGTACGACGACCCTGTCATGGTGAAGGATCAAGTATGGTTCCCTGCATGAAAGGGCCACCAACTCCGCCACCCTTCTAGCCGAGGTGATCGCCATCAGGAAGGCTAGCTTGCGTGAAAAGTCTAATGGAATTTCCTTAATAGGCTAAAATGGTTGTTTCTGTAACTAAGGCAGCACAAAATTCAAGCCCCAAGGACACATGGGTGACCTAATGGGGAGAAGAATGCGAGTTGCCCCCTGCATAAAGGTTCAGATCAATAAATGGGAGGCTAAAGGCCTTTGGAAGAATACTGATAGGGCCGAAACTTGACCTCTGATTGCATTCAAAGCCAATTTGATTTCCTCACGTATTTCCGAGGATGCCATTTTTTGGCTTCATACCAAGCAATGTAAAAGTCTTCCAGACCTTATGATAGATCTTCCTAGTGACAGCTTTTCTAGCATTCACTAGGGTAGACACCACTGATCCCGAGATGCGACAGTCCTTTAACACCCTGGCTTCAATAGCCATGCCATCAAAATTTAGAGTTTGTAAATTGGGGTGGAATATAGGACCTTGAGACAGTAGATAGGGGCGACGTGGAAGCATCCATAGCCCGTCTATTGTCAGTCTCAGAGTCTCACAGTCTCCAGGAACCAGGGCCTTCTGGACCAGGCTGGTGTCACCAGAATGACTGGAACTCCCTCTCTCCGAATCCTGCGCAACAAATGTGAAAGGAGAGGGATCGGAGGGAAAGCATAAACCAGAGAATACTGGCTCCATGGAACTACCAGAGCATCTGCTCCGATTGCCAGAGGATCTCTTGTTCGGAACACAAACTGCTGTAGCTTGTTGTTGAACCTGGATGCCAGTTGGTCGATCTCTGGCCATCCCCAACGTTGGCAAATTTCCTGGCACACCCCTGGGTTTAGGGACCATTCCCCCGGGCAGATCTGCTGGCAGCTGAGATAATCTGCCTTCCAGTTCTCTACTCCCGGTATATGGACTGCCGATAGAATCGGCAAATGTCCCTCTGCCCAGGCTAGTATGTGGTTCACCTCCTTCAGAGCTGAACGACTCCTGGTACCACCTTGGTGGTTTATAAAGGCCACTGCAGTGGAATTGTCGGACTGAACCCTGATGGGGCAGTCCTGAAGCTCCACCGTCCAGGACCATAGGGCCAGTCGTACTGCCCGTAATTCCAGGACTTTGATGGGCAGGATCTGTTCTGTCCTTGACCATTTCCCTTGAGCTGTGAGCCTCTAGGGTCGCTCCCCAGCCTGAGAGACTAGTATCTGTAGTCAGTACTCTCCAAGTTACCGGGAGGAAGGATTTTCCCCTTCGCAGGTTCTGATCCTGCAGCCACCAGTTTAGGCTTAAGCGTGCCTGAGGCGATAAGAACATCCAGGGCTTGTCCTCTCCTGTTTCAAGCCAGCAAGATGTCTTGTTGTAGAGGCCTGGAATGGAACTGGGTATTGGGCACCGCCTCGAAGGAGGGTACCATCGTCCCTAGAAGACTCATACAGAGCCAAATGGAGGGTTGTCTTGTGCCTCTTATCTGACGCACCTGATCCTTCAGGGCACAGATGCTTACGGGTGGCAAGAATACTCTTGCTTGGACCGTATCTAGGATCAGATTTAAATACTTTAGACTTTGAGCTGGTCTCAAGGTTGACTTTTCGGTATTTATGATCCAGCCTAAGCGTTCCAAATACTGCACTATGCATGTTATGCTCTGTTCTAGAGCCTGTAGTGAGTGATCTCTGAGCAGGAGGTCGTCCAGATACCCGAGCACCTGGATCCCTTGGGCCCTTAAAAGACCCAGTACTGGTGCTAGGACCTTTGTGAACACTCGGGGAGCTGTTGCAAGCCTGAAGGGTAGAGCCACAAACTGAAAATGACGTTCCTCTACTGCAATTTGCAGGAACCTCCGATGAGGTTGAAAGATAGGTACGTGTAAATATACGCATGCTTTATATCGATGGAAGCTAGAAAGTCTCCCATCTGAAGTGAGGCTACTACTGAGCGGACAGACTCCATCCAAAAGGACTGGATCAGTAGATACTGGTTCAGGGATCTTAGGTCCAAAATTGGCCTTGTGTCCCAGTTTGATTTTTGAACCGTAAACAGGTTTGGGTAAAACCCCATGCCTTTTTCAGATACAGGAAGCTCTACAATCACTCCGTGATGCACTAAATGATGTAGTGCCTGAAGCAATAAGTCTCTTTTTGGAGGATCCGAGGAAACGCTGGATCTTAAAAACCTGAGGGGGAACTCCTCCGCAACTCCACCTCGTAACTGTGGGATATAGCGGAGGTGACCCACTCGTCCTGAACTATTGTTCTCCAAATGTCCGCAAAGTGCAGAAGCCTTCCCTCCACCCGATGGAGTGGGGCGTCCCCTCAAAAGGAGGGTTTGGTGCTGGGTTTAGAAGAATCTTGGACCCAGGGCTTTTTCTGGCCCTGGCCTTGCGGCTTGCCCCTGGCCCTAGCACCCTGTTGTCGGCGGCACTGCGACATTTGAGGAAGCAGTCCCTGAGGTTTTAAACGAGAGAAGACTGGTGCTTTTCTTCACAGGAAGTAGAGAACTCTCCCCTCCGGAAATCTTTTGGATATATTTGTCCACATGATCACCAAAATAAAAACGTTCCCCATGAACGGGGAGACCTGCCAATCACTTCTTACAAGGAAGCTCGGCTGACCAGTTCTTAAGCCACAAAAGTCTGCGCACATGTACAGACAAGAAAGCCAAACGAGAAACCTGCTGTATTGAATCCTTTAAAAAGGCGTAAACAGCAAAACACAGCGCTCCAGGAATATCTGCCTTATTTTCAGGCAGATCACCCTCCTGGTTAGGCCTGTCAGGCCATCTGACCTGATCCTTTATGGACTGGCAGATACTAATTGCTGCAACAGCTGACTGAATAGATGAACTGACCAAAGAAAAGGAAGCCTTTAATAATGACTCAAATTTCTTGTGAGCCCTGTGCATTATCTACCAAACAAGTCAAGTTCTTGTTTAAGGAAGAGACTGCTGCATCTATGGCTGGCATGCTTCACTTCCTAACGAACTTTTCATCCATGGGATATAAAAGGGAAAACCTCTTAGGAGGAACAAAAATCCTGTCAGGATGTTCCCAATCAGCATACACCACCTGTTCCAACAGAGGGTGTAAGGGGAAAGCCTGTGTGGCCTGAAGAGGCCTCAGGGATCTCAAGAGGACCAGGGAGGCTCAGTAATCTCTGCAAGAGGCAACTTAAAAGGCAGAATGAACCATTTCTATAAGAGTCAGGATCAAAAGCCTCCTGTGATTGAGAGGCAGACACCAACTGGATATCTTCCTGTTCAGATTGTTCAGAAGCAGACTCATCAGCCAGGCCATCCACAAAATCCTGAGCTTTAAGCTCTTCCCCATCCATTCCTGCTCCAGTCTGGGAGGCTCCGGCAAGGGGGATCGGGCACGCTTCTTGCCACCCGGCGGGATGGAGGCAATCATGATAGCAATCCTGTGCTCTAACCCGGCTAGGGCCGAGGACAGTTCATCCTTAGTGATAAAGTGTGAAGCAACGGCGTTGACTGTAGGCACAATCCCAGATAGGTGCAGCGGCTTGGATTGCCCGGAAGCCTATGGTTCTTCAGGGGATACAACACTAGGGATACAACTAGGTTCTACTGATGACATAGGTGTGTGCCCTTCCTTGTAGTGTTAGTCCCGCTCCTCTTTTTTGAAGGCATTTACTAGCCACAAAAAAGGAGTACCTGGTGTAGTATTAACACACCTCAGAAGGGAGACCCTTTAATAGGGCTCACCAAGCCCCTATGCAACAATCCTGCTAAGCACCTTTATCCTGCCAAGCAACAAATAGAGACTCACGTGACCCGGGTAAGGAGAAATGAACTGCTGCAAGTGCCTGGTTCAGAGCCTGCTCTGTGTCCCACAGCTGCCTTCTGGAAGCACCACATGCTTGGCATTACCAGCTTAATTAAGCTGGCTGTACGCCAGAACGTTCCATGCATGCGTGCGCACGCACGTGCGCGGTCCCGGAGAACAGGCATGGCCGCATTCGCTTATGACGCAAATCTTCGTGCGCCCAATTAAAGGCTACGGCGCATGTGCGGTAAAGCAGCGTGGGCCATGGCCGCCAAACAAACTGCTGAGCCCAGCGGCACGCTTGCGAATGCACGTGTGCCATGGCAAACCAAGGCTAAATGGCGCACCGTGTGCGCCATCATACAGGTAAAAAACAGCCAGACACAAGCAAAAAATGTACACTTTGCAAACACCCACAGCTAGCCCAAAAACTCCCCCGTATGGTTACCGCACACAGGTGTCCAGCCTCTAGCTAGCTTGACTGATTGTTACAATCACTGGGACACACTACAATAATAATAAAGGGGTTTCACTTACCCGTCCAGGCGCTTAGAAACTTAGAAAAGAGCCCAATCTTCACCCTTCATGGCTGGTTCCCGTCACTTGAGGACCTTCAAGGACTGTGTACCCTTTTCATGGTTAGGGTCCACTCCCTTGGACCTGTACAGCACCCTGCAGGAATGCCTTAGCGCTGTAGTGTCCAGGATTACACTTCGCAGGGTCCAGCGCCCGGAGGCCGCATTACAGGCAAGACCTCGCAGGATCTTGAGTCTTCTTTGCGAGGCTCGGGTACCATTTATCTAAGCATATAAAGCCCTGTGTCAAATGGATCCGATCGGTCAATCCTTTGATTCATTTAAGGACCGCTTGGGGAACTAGAGACCTGGAGCTCAGAGAACTCAAAACAACCGTGCCATCCATCTTGCAGACACTGGTAAAAAAAAAAACGAAGTAATTCCTGTATGGGAGGGGTTATACAGGGGATCACTTCCTGTCTAAAGACCTTTGGTCTACCAGTGTCCATTCACCTGGAGATGATATAACCCAGCAGGTAATGAATATTAGCCCAACTCTGTGTCCCATGATGTATGAAAAATAAAAAAAAAAAAAGAAATGCACGTTTTTTTTGCAGGTAAGAATTTTTTTTTTTACTTTTGGAGCCTGTAAAGCATTGCACCAGCATTTAGCATATCGCTGGTGCCATGCAGGTCTCCTTCAGATCGGTCAGTATGTCTGTGTGCCATACATCCCCCATACGGGCAGGCAGATACACTGATAGGAAGAAATCAATGAACTACTACGACGCTCCACATGGGAGGAACATGTAACATATTCTCAAAGTGAACTTCTCCTTTAAAGGACTATAAAATGTTTTGGGATCAGCACGCGGAGATGCATGCAATACAGATTGTTCGGGGAAAAATTCAACTTTAAAACTATAATATTTATAATTGAATAAAATGATGTATAATTACCCACCTTCAACATAAGGGCCTTCTTTGGGATGCTCTCTAACTCGTAAATTAAAGGTTTTTGATGACTTCCTTCGCAGCAGATCTCTCACTCGCTCATTGTAAATTTCTAGGTAGCTAAATGAAATGCAGAAAATACACAATGAGAGCTATGAGGTGCTGTGCCAGGGAAAAAAAAAAACAAACATCAGCTAATGTACTTTACAGCAAACAATATGCAGCCACTGGTACTGGTGAGTTGCTTTAACACACATTGGGTAAGCCTGTAAAATGCGTTTTTCATGCAGCCCATTTATTAGAATCGCAAGGCAGAAAAACAGACCTGCAGCATCTTTTGCAATCCACTGCAAAATAATGCAAGATTCTGTGTTACCGTGCACTGATATGTGGTGCAACATGCATTGGGGTGCCATTAAATATGAATGTCACACGCCCATGGTGCACATACCTACATAAAGGTATGAAAACTCTGTTCCACCAGACCATGCTACTTGGATTTCTATGATTGACTACATGCTTTTCATTGAGAAGTTGATGTATCAAAGTAAGGTTTGACCAGCTAAATTTGAAAAATGGAGTATAATTGAGTAATAGATTAAATTTTATTGATTTGTAGAATTCACAGTATTCATATTTGTGTCACAGCAGATGATGGTAACGGTAGGTTTCAAAGAATTTATGTGCAGTTATAATTTGGTTTCTCAATTTTGAGGAGGCTACGGCATTTAGGAGCAGGTGGAAGGCACAAGCGCATGGCCCAGCAGCGCTGCCAGCAGTCTGTTAAACAATATGAGAGGCCGATAGCTGCTGTGGCTGGATTGTGCACAGAGTTCTACTACCGTTTAGAGCAGTATTCACTGAGGGACGGATGCATTCCTCCATGGATTCATACTTCCCTAAGCGTTGGTAGCATTCAATGAACCGTAAAGCCACAGCAGCTATCGGCCTCTCATAAAGGCTAACAAGCTACCAGCAGTGGGGCTACTTGGTGCTCCTTTGCCTTCCGCCACCTAAAATGTAAGAGCCTCATGCACTGGGGCTGAAAACCATGGACTTGATTTACTAAAACAAGAGAGTTCAAAATCTGGTGCAGCTGTGCATGGTAGCCAAACAGCTTCTAACTTCAGCTTGTTCAATTAAGCTTTGACTAAAAAAAAAAAAAATGTAAGCGGACTAACTTCTTGCCGCCTGAGCTATAGCCGAAAGACGGCTACAGCGTGGGCCTTAATTGCCGGGAGGGCATCCATAGACGTCCTCCCGAGCATATCTGTCTGCCTGTCCCTGTGGTTTGCGCGTGGCGCACTCTGTGATCACCGAGTCTATGAGACTCGGCTGATCACAGATCGGAAGAAGGGGTCGATCCTGGCCCCTTACCACTTGATCAGCTGTCAGCCAATGACAGCTGATCACGTGATGTAAACAGAAGATTGGTAATCAGTATTTTTTTTTCCCTCGCGCTGTCAGCGTGAGGGGAAAAAGAAGGCTGATCACTGGCTTCTGTCAGAGGGACATAGGTCCCTCACAAAGAAAGCCGCAACTGCCTCATCTGTGCCCACCTGTGCCACCTGCCAGTGTCCACCGTGCCGCCTACCAGTGCCTACAGTGCTACCAATCAATACCCATCAGTGCCTCATCATCAGTGCCACCAATCAGTGCTGCCAATCTGACGCCCATCAGTGCCACCTATAAGTGCCCTTCAGTGCCATCTATCAATGCCGCCTCATCAGTGCACATCAATCAAGAAGAAAAATTACCTGTTTTCAAAATTTTATAACAAACTATGAAACTGTCTTTATTTATTTTTTTACCAAAAAATAAAAAACCCAGCAGTGATTAAAAACCACCAAAAGAGAGCTTGATTTGTGTGAAAAAAAATGATAAAAATCTCATTTGGGTACAGTGTAGCATGACCGCACAATTGTCATTTAAAGAGTGACAGCGCTGAAAGCTGAAAATTGGTCTGGGCAGGAAGGGGGTTTAAATGCCCAGTAGGCAAGTGGTTAAGCTGCACCAGATTTCACACTCTCCAGTTTTAGTAAATAAACCTCTAAGTGTGCATCGGGCCTTAGTGTGCTTGAAAAAGATTTGCTTTGTTTATTCTGTGTAAAGCCCCAACATGTGCGCCTTACTTTAAAAGCTAGTTAAAAAGTGGGGCGTTTGCCATTTTTGTTTAGCTTGCTGCAATTTGCAAATTAGATGCCTTTAGCTGCCATTGTGCTTTGCTGGGCTTCTGGTGTGTCCTTGTGCTTTTAAGGAGAGATGGGCTGCCTCCAGGCATACCTGTCCTTAGGCTCGGCTCACACTAGTGCGGGCTGTGAGTCCCACGTTTGCTCTGGCATGACAGCCCATTCATTTGAATAGGCTGCTGTGCCGAGTGAACCGCACAAAACATGCGTGTGCACCTTTTTAAAACTGCGGCTGCAGGAAAACGACATGGTGTTTTTGACCATGCGGTTCCCGCACCCCCGATTGTGTTCCAGGCTGAGATGCATGGGGGTGCCATTCAGAATGAATGGCAGCCCCGCGGGTTTCGCAAGAGTAGTGCGATTTGGTTGAGGGTGCAGGAATCGATGCGAACTCCGCAACGCACGGCCTGCACTAGTGTGAACCGAGCCTAAATGTATTCATTGCTATATGTGCTCCAACATGGAGGCTTTCATAGATTAGAGTTAGAACTGCACTATACAGAAGGGCCTGAACAAGGCACTTGATGAGGCAATATATTTGCTAATGTCAAGCAACTAAAGCGTCTGTTTTTAAAAGAAATTTTTGCTGTAATTTGTTTTCTTTACTGGCTGGCAAGTGTGGAAAATGCTTGTCAGTGTAAAGCCTTTCCATGTACACCTTACTCTAAAAGCTTACATTTTATCTGGGGCGATTGCCATTTTCGTTTAGGGCCATGGCTATACCGGACTTCACCTGCACCTTCATTGGAGGTACAATTTTATTATTTTAACCAGTAAGTGGCAAGATCACTGGTGGGGTAAAACTATGGAATAACTACATTTGCGTTTTAAATGAAAAAATATCATTTTAAATAACGGTGTATGATAACCTTGTTCTGGAAAACTGAACAATCATAAAACATACCTGACTTCTGTACGAAATGATGCAATGCCCCTCCTCGTAACGTCAGCAATCCTACTGAACAATCCTTCACAAATCCGGGGTATTAGACCAGAATCACCCTGTGGTACCAGTGGAATCCAGGAGATTAGACAGGAGAATTTAAAAACAAATCCTTCAAAACTACACAATCATGCTGCTTCTTATTAGAGTTCAAGCAGAGGCTAAAGAACTGCAGTGCACGACTCCGGAACAACTATATACAATCTCACAAGTATGTCCACAAAAGCAAAGAAAAAAAAAAGGGGGTGCATGTCAAGTGGATTGAATTACATACTAGGGATGACTTACTAAAAGGAGTAGAGCAAGGGTGCTCAAGGAGCGAGGGTCACTTAAGTGATTTGGTAACCGGTCATGGGACACAATGAACTATGGGGTTTTACTGACCCCCAAACGGCAAATGTTAAACAAGCCCTCACCGTTCCGAGCCCCCTATAGGGCTGCTTTCACACTGATGTGCTGTAGTTTACCCGCACCAGGCAGTGCACCTGTGGCTTCCCTGTGGGTTAGCTGTGCTTTATCATAGACTTCTATTACACCTTGCAGGTGTGGTGCACTTTCTGAAAGTGCACTGAACCCACAGTATATTATAGAAGTGTATGGCTCAGTGCAGTTAACCTGCAGGAAAGCTGCAGGTGCACTGCACTGCACCTGTGGATCAGTGTGAAAGCAGCCTAATACAGTATATACGCCGACCTGAATATAAGCCGAGGCACCTAAAACTGGGAAAACTTATTGACTCAAGTATAAGCCTAGGGTGAGAAATGCAGCAGCTACTGTAAATGGAAAAGAGGGTCAACAATGCCCATCTGCAGCCTCACTGTGCCCATCTGCATGCCTCACTGTGCCCATCTGCAGCCTCATGTACCTGATCTCCAGAACACCGGCGCTGTGACATGCAGTCTAGTCGGCAGCCGTCCCGTGTAACAAAGCCCCGCCTCCTCCTCGTCCGTGACAGAACACGGATTCAGTTTCCCAGCAGTGAGTCAGTGTTCTGCCTATCGCGGACGAGGAAAAGGCGGGGCTTTGTTACACTGGACGGCCGCCGACTAGACTGTTTGTCACATCGCCGGGAGATCAGGTGCAGGAGGTTGCAGATGGGCACAGTGAGGCAGAGAGACTCGAGTACAAGCTGAGGGGAGCGTTTTCAGCACACAAAAAAATGTGCTGAAAAACTCGGCTTATACTCGAGTATATACGGTAACCCCTTTTTTTTTATAAGTGCTAATGTTTTATAAGTGCTAATATGCCCATTGCAAAAGTGCAGTGTATGGATGTTTAATACACTGACCTTCTTTTCGTTTTCCAGCTTCTGCTGACTTTGCTCTCCAGGCTGCTAGAAAGGTCCCAGGTGAAGAGCACTTGATATCACTCCTCCTGGGACAAGAGACAGTGCTACAGAGGAAGCATTGGCTTAAGCGGCTCCTGCTCCCTCTATGGATGTCTACTTCCTCTGCTGCTGGCAGTGGCTTCATACACTCTGATGCTCTGGGATGGCGGGTTGGCAATCTGTTGATCATGATCTGGGCTTGCCGAGCCCCCCATCCCAGAGCATGGGCATGCACTACCCTAGTTTGAGGTTGCGCCACTGTGCCACCAGTGTTAATTTTGTTGACTAAAACATTTTAGTCAACTAAATGAATACTATTTTAGTCTACTAAAACGATTGAGAGGACTAAGATACGACTAAAACTAAAACGGCATTTTAATCAAAAAACTAAAATGGGACTAAAACTAAAATGCCAAGACTAAGGCCGTGTACACACGGGCGGACTTTTCGGCATCAAAGGTCCGATGGTCTTTCCAACAGACTTTCGAGCGAACGGACTTGCCTACACACGATCACACCAAAGTCCGACGGATTCGTACGTGATGACGTACACCGGACTAGAATAAGGAAGTTGATAGCCAGTAGCCAATAGCTGCCCTAGCGTCGGGTTTCGTCCATCGGACTAGCATACAGACGAGCGGATTTTTCGACCGGACTAGAGTCCGTCGGAAGGATTTGAATCATGTTCTAAATCAAAAGTCAGTCTGATTTTCGACCGAAAAAGTCCGCTGCAGGTCCGATGAAGCCCACACACGGTCGGATTGTCCGACGGATTCGTCCCGTCAGTCCGGTCGAAAAGTCCGCCTGTGTGTACACGGCATAAGACTGAAACTAAATTGAAATTTGACTTCAAAATTAACACTGGTCTGTAGTGCATGTTCATGCCTCAATACCATAAATAATAACATATTCGATTTTTCACTCCAGCAGTATATAATGTGTTTGGAAATTGTAGAGAAATGTTAACTAATGCATTACAATTTAATTACACTCATTAGATTTTAGACGACTGAAATTAGTTTTAGTCGACTAAAATGTAGTGGAGATTTAGTTGACTAAATAGGACTAAAACAATTGCAGAAGACTAAAATGGGACTAAAACTAAAATGCCATTTTAGTCCAAAGGCTAAGACTAAAACTGAATCGAAATTTGCTGCCAAAATTAACATTGCGGGCCACATGTGCCACTGGAGTAGTGTGGGTTCACAGTGCAAACTAAATATTCAATAAGCTTAGTAAAAAAAAGTCAGAGCCATGTTCACTTTGATAACCCAAACACCTATATAAGTTAAAAAAAATAAATAAATAAAAAAGATTTTTGCCAAGGCATGATTGAATGATGAGTGGAAACCAGCTTCATCACATATACTAAGGTTAGTGAATATGTACCTTGCTAGGTGAAAAGTCTCTTGCCTTTTGAGAAAAAAAAAAGCCTCTCTATCCTAGTTACTGCTGATTATGCAAGGTGGACATCTGCCCAAAGGCCTCAGATTCACAGTATAAGGCCTGATTCGCACCTAGGCATTTTAGTGGTTTTTGCATTTTGCAGATGTGCACTACAGCCCATTTAACATGGTTTCCTATAGAACGCTTTCTGTAGGGCAAATCTGCCAAATGCAAAAAGCACTAAAAATGCATTAGGTGTGAATCAGGCCTAAGCAAGCATTGTGGTCACCCACCTCCTTCAAGTTCCCAGTTATGGCTGCCGCAGGACATGGAGCGATGGATCTCCTTTTCAATATCCTTGATGGTTAGTGGATAACTAACTCTATACATGTTCACTGCAGAAATCACGTCTAAAAGAATGTGTTACCCAACATTTCACATTTCTGATATATGCCCGTTGTACCATGTATTTGTGTTTAAAAACTATGCTATTCTCTTTGTGAATTGCTTTATTAGAGTGAAATATCTGGTGATCTAGCCAGTACCCTGCTTTCCTATTGCAATCTGACCATGCTAGTTATGAGAGCACATCCAACCCAGCGTGATGTTTTCTGTTTGTGCTGGGAGAACAGCCTGCCTGTCCTCCAATGGTCAGACTTCTGCCTACACGCTCCCCCTGGGCACAGCCATTAGTTGGGAAGATCAGTGTATTGTTGTTTTTTCACCCCCACCTCTCTAAGCCCCATTAGCAACTGAGAACAGACATTTTAGTTCTGGTCTGAACAGGTTTTTAATAAAATATTACCAGCCCCAAGTGTCCCTGTGCAGGCACTTGCAGCCTGGTATAGGGTGACAACGCTGTCCTTGTCTCCTAGCTGTTTTCCTGCATTGTCACCTTGTCAAAATATTCTCCAAGTGGCCTCTCTTCCTATAAGTTCTGTATGTATGCAGACGACGTCCTTCTGTTCCTAACGAATCCACACATTTCCCTACCAAACCTCCTCCAAACATTATCATATTTTGCGGGGGTCTCCGGCCTTAAAATCAATGTCTCGAAATCAATCGCCCTCCCACTGGGCTTTTCTCCAGCGGAGGTGCAACAATTTAAAAATACCTTTCACTTTGTGTGGAAGGAAACTTGTCTATCATATCTGGGCATTGATCTGGCGGGAGACTTCAACAAATTTTTTGACCACAACTACCCCCCCATGATCTCTAAACTGAAGAAAACACTTCATTCATGGTCTCAGCTTCGTATCTCTTTTTTAGGCAGAATCACAGCCCTTAGAATGGTGATACTTCCCAGATTGTTGTATCTTTTTCGTTCCCTCCCTATTAGTCTCTAAATCTTACCTCCTCACCTTTCAAGCCCATATGAATAAATTTATTTGGCAAGATAAACCCCCTAGATTTGCCAAGGAAGTCCTCGATCGATCTCCTAAAAGGGGAGGCTTAGGGGTCCCCCGTATTTGGCTTTACTATATTGCTTGCAGATTTGCACAACAAGCCCAGTGGAACATCAGAGACTCCAGAGTCCCTTGGGTAAAGTTCGAACAGGACTCTATTACCCCATTATATCTACCTGGATTAATGTGGTCTTCCTGCCCCCTCCTCACAGAAGTCTCTAACAAAAACCTAATAGTCACAGTCAGTCTAGCACTCTGGAACACATAAGAAGAAATACAATCTCATCTCCCAGCCCCCCCTGGGTGCCTCCTATGTAGGTGACCCTAGATTCCCAACTGCCTTTACTCATCCGGAATTATTCGAAGGGTGGATCCAACACAACCTGATCACCTTAAAAGACTTCTTAGAAAACTCCAAATTTATTTCATTTGCTACCTTTAAATCCCGTTTTCTTATCCCCGATAGGGAATTCTATCATTTCCTTCAGATAAGACATTTTTTTCAACACCATTACCTCCCCCCCACTCTGACCACTCGACTCTATATGAGGACATGTGTTGTACTGCCCCTCGTCAAAGGGGCCTTATCTCACAGATCCATGGCTCCCTGGTCTCAATTGAGGACACCCTGACCCTGAACTACAGATCACAATGGGAACAGGACCTAGCACTGGACCAAGATGTCATAGACTGGGACAGGGGATGGTTGAACATATGTAAATGTTCAAAATCCCTTTCTATAAAAGAGACAGCCATTAAACTCATAACAAGATGGTATTATACCCCTACACGTATACAAAAAAATTTACCCGCAGTCCTCTCCCCATTGCTTCAGAGGTTGCACCCATTTAGGCACATACATACACACCTTCTGGGAATGTGAAAAATTGCAACCCACCTGGAAAGAGATACTAAAACTGATTGACAAATTAGTAGGAAATCCTGTTAATCTCACCTTCTATCATTGCATCCTATTTCAAGATATTCCTGAGATCACCAAACCCTTGATGAGGTTAATTCACTCAATATGTATCGCTACGCTTTGGGGTATTGCTCTTCACTGGAAATCTCCTTCAATCCCTTTTGCACAAATTATTTCTCGTATAGATTCTATGAAGAAAACTGAGAAAATATTTCACACCCTACACGATTCCATACCTATTTTTGATGCTAAATGGAACCCTTGGTTCCTTTTCAGGCTTCAAGACTGACCATGCAACATTTTGTTTGACTAAGCTACATTTTTTTCCTTTATCTCAGTTTTTTTTTTTTTTTTTTTATCCTTTTTTTTTTTATGATTTGTTTCTGGTCCCCTCCCCTTTGATTTTATTATGTTGATTTTGCTGAATTATGATATCCTACCAATACTGAATGTAATTCAATTTGTTTCCACTATGATATATATTGCTCATAGGCTTTACTGTGAATGTACATTCTAGATCTGACCTCCTATGGTTATCATATTTCTCTGTAGGATATTGTTCCTAATGCTACTTTCTATGTACGTGTTTTCTTTTTCAATAATCTCAATAAAAACCTTTTGAAAACAAAAAAAAAATATTCTCCAAGTGGAAACTACAAGCAGTTGTGTGGACGTGAATTGCACAGGCATGCTCCATTATTGTGACTTGCAGTAAAAACACAATAAAAAAATAAAATAAAAAAAAAAAGTAGCTATAGTGGATATATGTAGACAAGAAGTGGGTGTAAAGAGACTACTAGAGATAAGCAGTGATGATATGCTACAAAGGATGAACAAAAAAGGAGAAAACAAGTATTTAATTTAAAAATTGACATTTCTGATATGCAGTGCCTTAGAAGACTAAATATCATTCAGCTAAGGGTTACTTCCACTTTAAAAAGCAATGGCTGAAATGGTGCATTTGAATAATTTTCTTATTGTTTTCCATAAGTACTCAGCTGGGATAACAATTATTCCGCAGCAGTTTAATATCATTCTCAGTGCCATTTCTAGGAAATGTGGATTGTATTACATAGAGGCACATATGCTCATTACCTCCAGCGAATGCTTGACTGAGTAAGCGGAAGACAGATTGCACAAGCCTATGGGATAAACTGAATCTGCGTGGAACGATTGTGGCGTATTATTACACCCCTCGCTGCTGGGTACATTTATACCGTGCAAGTGAAGCTGCGCTAAGCCATAAAATTACAGCAACCGTTAATGAGGCAAAAGTTGCTGCACTGGAACTTTTTAAGTCAATGGAAAGATGGCAGAGGAAGAAGATGCATTACAGGCTGCAGCAGGCATTGATTTTCTAAGCACATTTTTTTATTTATTTTTTATGCATTAAGAATCCAGATGAAAATGATATATGAAGTGATATTTGGGGATTGCAGAGATTGTAAGACACAACATTAATTAAAACTATAAATACTAGAGAATACCCTAATACAGGGGTCTCCAAACTTTCTAAACAAGGGGCCAGTTTACTGTCCTCCAGACTTTGGGGGGGCGCCAGACTGTGGCCATTTGGACTAGAAAAGGTCCTGACGAGTGTGGGGAAAAACAGTGCCCCATCATTGCTGTCATCGGAAAGAATAATGCTCCGTCGCTGCAAGGAATTGTGCCCCATCATTGATGTCATTGGAAGGAATTATGCCCCATCATTGATGTCATTGGAAGGAATTGTGCCCCATCCTTGGTATCATTGGAAGGAATTGTGCCCCATCCTTGGTATCATTGGAAGGAATTGTGCCCCATCCTTGGTATCATTGGAAGGAATTGTGCCCCATCCTTGGTATCATTGGAAGGAATTGTGCCCCGTCGCTGCTGTCATTGGTAGGAAATGTGCCCCGTCGCTGCTGTCCTTGGAAGGAAATGTGCCCCGTCGCTGCTGTCCTTGGAAGGAAATGTGCCCCGTCGCTGCTGTCCTTGGAAGGAAATGTGCCCCGTCGCTGCTGTCCTTGGAAGGAAATGTGCCCCGTCGCTGCTGTCCTTGGAAGGAAATGTGCCCCGTCGCTGCTGTCCTTGGAAGGAAATGTGCCCCGTCACTGCTGTCCTTGGAAGGAAATGTGCCCCGTCGCTGCTGTCCTTGGAAGGAAATGTGCCCCGTCACTGCTGTAATTGGAAGGAATTGTGCCCCGTCGTTGCTGTCATTGGAAGGAATTGTGCCCCATCACTGCTGTCATTGGAAGAAATTGTGCCCCGTCGCTGCTGTCATTGGAAGGAAATGTGCCCCGTCGCTGCTGTCCTTGGAAGGAAATGTGCCCCGTCGCTGCTGTCCTTGGAAGGAAATGTGCCCCGTCGCTGCTGTCCTTGGAAGGAAATGTGCCCCGTCGCTGCTGTCCTTGGAAGGAAATGTGCCCCGTCGCTGCTGTCCTTGGAAGGAAATGTGCCCCGTCGCTGCTATCCTTGGAAGGATATGTGCCCCATCGCTGCTATCCTTGGAAGGATATGTGCTCCGTCGCTGCCGTCATTGGAAGGAAATGTGCCCCGTCGCTGCTGTCATTGGAAGGAACTGTGCCCCTTCGCTGCTGTCATTGGTAGGAATTGTGCCCCGTCACTGCTGTCATTGGAAGGAATTTTGCCCCATCATTGCTGTTTTATAGGAGATTAGCTAAACCCCCTTCCAATTGCCCCCCCGTAAAAAAAGTAGTATTAAACCCAAAAGCAAACATTATATTGCAGCTTACCAATTCTTAGATGTGATGGCTGTATTTGTTTTCTTTTTTTAGGCTTTGTTTTCTTTATTTTCACCTGGTGATCCAACCAGTAAGTCTGTTTTACAACAGAAAAAGCTGTCCTGGAGACGTAGCAGTTAGGGGGTTGGAACAAACCATTTGCTACTGATCGGGGTGTTTATATTGAAAAGAAAGAATACATGTTTGCTGTATCTGCTTGTGTAGCCCCAGTGTGAGTTAGAGTTTGGCTTCAATTTGTTAGTTTATCTAAATATGCTAGTACATCTAACACTCCCCTCCCCCAAGACTGACAATGCTGTTGTTGAAAAGGTGCCCCCTGTGCTCCTTCATCCAGAGTGGGGGCACTCAAATACAGGGAGGTGTGTTACTGTACAGATCAACACGTGCAAACAGTGGGGAAAAAAAAAAGAAAAACTAATGCAGCCACCACATCTAATGATTGGCAAGCTGCAATATATTACATGTTGGGTTTTGGGCTTGATACCACTTTAATAGGTTCTGCTGATTCTTTAGAAACTAGAGAGAACTTTTGATTTTGGCTAGAGTTCCTAATAACAACAGTTCTACATCCAAGTCATAGAAGCATACGTGTCTAATGATATGATAGATAGAAGAGATAGGAGAGATAGGAGGGGGTGAGAGATAGGAGGGGGTGAGAGATAGGAGAGATAGGAGGGGGTGAGAGATAGGAGGGGGTGAGAGATAGGAGAGATAGGAGGGGGTGAGAGATAGGAGGGGGTGAGAGATAGGAGGGGGTGAGAGATAGGAGGGGGTGAGAGATAGGAGGGGGTGAGAGATAGGAGGGGGTGAGAGATAGGAGGGGGTGAGAGATAGGAGAGATACGATAGATAGGAGAGATACGATAGATAGGAGAGATACGATAGATAGGAGAGATACGATAGATAGGAGAGATGATACAATGCCTTGAAAAAGTATTCATATCCCTTGAATTTTTCAGCGTTATACAAGTATCTGAAATAATAATAATACATTTTCCACATTTTGTCATGTTACAACCAAAAAAAAGTAAATGTATTTTATTGGGATTTTATGTGATAGACCAATACAAAGTGACAGACAATTGTGAAGTGGAAGGAAAATGATAAATGTTTTTCAACATTTATTTTTTTACAAATACCGGTAAATATCTGAAAGTGTGACGTGCATTTGTATAGCGCCCCCCTGAGTCAATACTTTGTAGAACCACCTTTCTCTGCAATTACAGCTGCAAGTCTTTTTGGGGATGTCTCTACCAGCTTTGCACATCTAGAGTGACATTTTTGCCCATTCTTCTTTACAAAATAGCTGAAGCTCTGTCAGATTGGATGGAGAGTGTCTGAACAAAAATTTTCAAGTCTTGACAACACATTCTAAATTGGATTTAGGTCTGGACTTTGACTGGGGCCATTCTTACACAAGAATATACTTTGATCTAAATCATGGGTGCTCAACCTGTGGCCCTCCAGCTGTTGTGGAACTACAATCCCATCAAGCCCCTGCCTTTGGGAGTCATGCTTGCAACTGTTAGCCTTGCAATGCCTCATGGGATTTGTAGTTCCACAAGAGCTGGAGGTCCACAGGTTGAGCACCCATGATCTAAACCATTCTATTGAAGCTCTGGCTGTATGTTTAGGGTCGTTGTCCTGCTGGAAAATGAACCTTCGCCCCAGTCTCAAGTCTTTTGCAGATTCTAGCAGGTTTTCTTCTAAGATTGCCCTGTATTTGGCTCCATCCATCTCCCCATCAACTCTGACCAGCTTCCCTGTCCCTGCTGAAGAAAAACATCCCCACGGCATGATGCTGCCACCACCATGTTTCACCATGTTCAGGGTGATGTGCAGTGTTCGTTTTCCGCCACATATAGCGATTTTCTTTTAGGCCAAAAAGTTCAATTTTGGTCTCATCTGACCGGAGCACTTTGTTATACAAGTTTGCTGTGTCCCCCTCGCTTCTCGCAAACTGCAAACGGGACTTCTTATGGCTTTCTTTCAACAATGACTTTCTTCTTGCCACTCTTCTATAAAGGCCAGATTTGTGGAGTGCAGGACTAATAGTTGTTCTGCGGACAGATTCTCCCACCTGAGCTATGAAATCTCTGCAGTTCCTCCAGAGTTACCATGGGCCTCTTGGCTACTTCTCTGATTAATGCTTTCCTTGTCCGGCCTGTCAGTTTAGGTGGACGGCCATGTCTTGGTAGGTTTGCAATTTGGCCATACTCTTTACATTTTCGGAAGATGAATTGAACAGTGCTCCATGAGATGTTCAAAGCTTGGGATATTGTTTTATAACCTAAAAAAGGAAGGTTTCCCCACATTGGGGTTTTTAGGCAGCACAAAAACAAATGTAGTCAATGTTGTGTGAAAAAATCTAACACTTTTATTGGATAATAATATATATCATCAGAGTTAAAAACAATGAGCTCCAGTGGGAATTATTTAAAAGAATAATTTGGCTGAACATACAAAAGCAGACATTTGTTCATAGCAATACTTTATATCATGAACATTAAAGCTGACGCGTTTCAACCCCTATAATTATGGTCTTCTTCAGAGGATCAGTCTGCTGGGGAGAACATGAAAGTAAAGTTGATATACATATACATGTTCCATTCATATAAATATAATATGAGCTACATTGATTGTGCGGTACATCAGTACGGTATAGTTACCAAGTAAAAGTATGTCCAACGAGAAACACAAGTTCCCACATGGAGATCCCTTTAAAAATTATATTGCTTTGTCCTCTTCTCCAGAGGGGGGTTCCAACCTCCTCTACCGCCGCCACAGCCCAGACCAGGATAGTGAGAAATAACGTGGCTTGCGAGAGGTCACACTTTTGAGCACCGCCCGCCAGAGAGGACCACCAACCGGAGAGCACCAAATTACCCGTGATAAAGATTTGCAAGGGAAAAGTAATAACTAAAAAACCCATATGAAGGTAATTAGGTTTGATCTGTGGGCTAAAAGAGCCTCTAAGGGATCAAGGGCATTATAGGTATGATATATATGGCCCAAACCAACAGAGGAGTTCTGAACCATATTTTTTTGGTGTATGTTTAAAAGGATTACCATATAGAGAAACAAATATGGTAAATGCAATAAATATTATATCTGTGCTAGAAAAAGAAATAGTAGTGACAAAGTAAGGGGAGTGGGAGAGAGGGGGTGAGGGAGTGGAATAAAGCATACAATCTAGGTGTGGTAGAATGTGAAAAGAAGAGCATGTAAGGTGCAAGCAAGTGCCAATGAGTGGAGGGGGGAGGAAAGGATAGGGGAAGGGGGGGAAGGGGGGAGGGGGGAGAGAGAAGGGGAGAGGAGGGGAGACCGTGGGAGAATGGTGATGTCACAAGATAATGTATTGTTATTACCTCAAACAGGTGCTAAATGGCACATGTGGATGCATCGAGTTGTCCCATATACCTAAACTGTTGCTTGTTGGCCAACCCGGGATTGGTCATAAGCTGTATAAGACTCAGGTGATAGTATCCAAGAACTGAGTCAACCAGTCTGGAAGTAAGCAAAGTATATAATTGTGAGGAGTGTGACCACATATATTATCAGTGGTCGAGAAATATTATCAATCATAGGGGTCAGTGACCCCGATTAGTTGGGGCAACACGATGCTATGTAACACATGGCTAAAAAGGTATACTTACTGTGTGGAAGACGAAAATAACAGCAGAAGTAGTGACAGGCAGCAGGGTGTGTTTGCAGTTCACCAGACAGGAGGAAATTAAACACATACATCAAGTATAGGCTTTTATACCCATGGTTAAAGGGGCGTATATACCTTGCCTCTTATCTATCCAGGTGTGCGCAATCCGGTGATGATCCCATGACGGGCGGCAAGGCGGCCAAACATGGCAGCCAAGTGTGGTCTCCCCGGCGTTCCGGAAGAGCAGCGCTCCGAATTCTCGTCATCCTCGCCAAAATCTCGCGATGTCTATGACGTCACGTCGCTCGCGCGGGGCCCTGCGCATGCGCGGTGACGTAAGGCATCCGAGGATGTTCCGGAATGCCGCCGGCAGGGAGAAAAGGATTCCCAGTGCGGCGCCCGGTGGTGCTTTATTCCACTCCCTCACCCCCTCTCTCCCACTCCCCTTACTTTGTCACTACTATTTCTTTTTCTAGCACAGATATAATATTTATTGCATTTACCATATTTGTTTCTCTATATGGTAATCCTTTTAAACATACACCAAAAAAATATGGTTCAGAACTCCTCTGTTGGTTTGGGCCATATATATCATACCTATAATGCCCTTGATCCCTTAGAGGCTCTTTTAGCCCACAGATCAAACCTAATTACCTTCATATGGGTTTTTTAGTTATTACTTTTCCCTTGCAAATCTTTATCACAGGTAATTTGGTGCTCTCCGGTTGGTGGTCCTCTCTGGCGGGCGGTGCTCAAAAGTGTGACCTCTCGCAAGCCACGTTATTTCTCACTATCCTGGTCTGGGCTGTGGCGGCGGTAGAGGAGGTTGGAACCCCCCCTCTGGAGAAGAGGACAAAGCAATATAATTTTTAAAGGGATCTCCATGTGGGAACTTGTGTTTCTCGTTGGACATACTTTTACTTGGTAACTATACCGTACTGATGTACCGCACAATCAATGTAGCTCATATTATAATTATATGAATGGAACATGTATATGTATATCAACTTTACTTTCATGTTCTCCCCAGCAGACTGATCCTCTGAAGAAGACCCTAATTATAAGGGTTGAAACGCGTCAGTTTTAATGTTCATGATATAAAGTATTGCTATGAACAAATGTCTGCTTTTGTATGTTCAGCCAAATTATTCTTTTAAATAATTCCCACTGGAGCTCATTGTTTTTAACTCTGATGATATATATTATTATCCAATAAAAGTGTTATATTTTTTCACACAACATTGACTACATTTGTTTTTGTGCTGCCTAAAAACCCCAATGTGGGGAAACCTTCCTTTTTTGTTCTAATTTTTAAGGAGTGAGCAGCAATCCTCTTTTTCCCCTCCCTAGTGTCCCTTCCATTTTTTTGTTTTATAACCTAACCCTGCTTTAAACTTCTCCACAACTTTATCCCTGACCTGTCTGGTGTGTTCCTCGGCCTTCATGGTGCTGTTTGTTTACTAAGGTGCTCTACAGAACAGCTGTATTTATACAGAGATTAAATTACAAACAGGTGGACTCTATTTACTAATTAGGTGATTTCTGAAGGCAATTTGTTCCACTAGATTTTAGTTAGGGTATCGGAGTAAATAAGAGTAAATGTGGAAAATTTCAAGGGGTATGAAGACTTTTTTCAAGGCACTGTATGAGATAGGAGAGATATGATAAAGGAGAGGAGAATATGATATATAGTATATTATATACAATATATGATATGATATACAGTATGATATAATATATGATTGTGCCCCATTGCTGTCATTGGTAGGAATTGTGCCCCATCGTTGATATCCTTGGTAGGAATTGTGCCCCATCTTGCCGTCATTGGGAGGAATAGTGCCCCGTCGTTGCTGTCATTAGTAGGAATTATTGGTTTTATTGGAAGGAATTGTACATTTTCATTGGTGTCAGTGGGGGGTGGAATTATGCCCCATTGTTGGTATTAGTGGATGAAATAGTGCCCCAAGATAGAAGCAAGCAAAGGGCCACATCTGGCAACAACTGCCCTAATATGTACTATATGCAACTAAATTTAAAACATAACCCAATGTAAATGTCAGAAAATAACCTTTTTTGAAAAAAAAAAAAAAAAAACAACACTATCAATTGAGCATCATGGGCTCCAACAGGAGTTGTACACCCTCAAGGTTTTTCACCTTAATGCATTCTATGCATTAAAGTGAAAAACATTTGGAAGTGCAGCTGCCCCCTAGAGCCGCCCCCCCCCCCCCCTCTTTTACTTACCTGAACCAGATCGTTCCAGTGACGGGGAGGAGCAGAGCAGCACCAGCCAATGTCTTGGGTCCTCAATGGCTGGATTGATAGCAGCGGAAGCATTGGCCCGCTGCTGTCAATCCAGCCAATGACACGGGAACTGGGGGGCAGGGCCGAGTTCTGCTGTCTGTGTCAATGGACGCAGCAGCAGGACTCGGGAACATGCCCGCACGAGTGTAGTAATAGTGGTGATCTACGATTTTTAGAGGGACTGCGACATTGCGGCTTGCAAATTGGACACTTTTGACACTTTTTTGGGACCAGTGACATTTATACAGCGATCAGTGCTAAAAATAGTCACCGATTACTGTATAAATGTCAATGGCAGGGAAGGGGTTAACACTAGGGGGCGATCAAGGGGTTAAAGGTGTGTCCTAGGGAGTGATTCTAACTGTGGGGGGATGAGACTGCCTGGAGGAGGAGACCGATCGCTGTTCATACTTAGTATGAACAGCAGATCAGTCTCCGCTCTCTTGACAGAACGGAGATCTGTCTGTTTACATTGACAGACCTCTGTTCTGTCTCTCTGAGGAGCGATCGCAGTTTTCTCCAGCGGACTTTGCAGCTGCCGGGCACATACATTGGCTCTGTCATCGCGCCCCCTAGTGGTCCTAAAGCGGCCAACATACAGCTGCAGCGGCTGGTCCTCTAGTGGTTAAAAAAAAAAAACTTTACAACCCCTTTAATGTAGAGGAGTTAAAAAGAAAAAAAAAAAGATATGTAAGGCCTGCAGATGACCTATCTGCCAGAGATCGACAGGTCTAGAATCAGTCTAAGAGCAGATGGATTCCAGGAAGTAAATGCTACATGAATCATCTGCCCTTACTCAAGATGGCCATGGCCAGGAATTTTAGGGGGTGTTTTTAAAAGTGATTTCTCAAAATAAAGCATGGAGACATGGATAGATGGGAGCAATTTGCGTTAAATGTTAAAAATGAATTCAATTGCGTGTTTGGTTTGTGTTGCTCAGATGCAGTGTAGTTTCGCTTTAAGCAATACACTTTCAAGGTGCAGTTTTGACCCGGAGGGTTTCTTCTATAAATTTGTAATAAATGTAGGTACCCGCTCCCACTTCTGATCGGATTGCTGTGGTGGATCCCCCATGCCTACAGCCTTCTGGGACATGTCATAGGTCTCAGAGAGCTTCAGGGAAATTCACAAAGTGCAGCGCGGCTCACGCATGCGCAGTGGGTAACCGGCTGTGACTCTGCAAAGCATCACAGCTGGCTGCCCACAAATAACATGCTGGCACCAGGGACCTTAGACCAGTGAAGAACCGGCCCGAGAGAAGATGGTGCTGGATCCCTGGACAGGTAAGTTCCTTTTTTTTTTTTTTTTTTTTTAAAAGTCAGCAGCTACAGAACCGCTTTAAAGTCAGGGGCATGACACATTTTCAGTTCTTCCTTATGACATTTCCAACCAATGTAAAATCATAAAAAAGGGACACTGGATGAAGTGGGGAGCAACAGACAGAACAAGTCACCTATACTAAGCAGTGATTGGCAGTGCCCAGCCAATATTTGGAAGGGAAAGGAGATGATCTAGTCTTGGGTTACTTGCAGCCTAATCATTGCACCGCACGTTACAACTAGAATACCATTTACAGAGCTGAAGACACTTGTAGAAGAAAAAAAAACATCTTCATACCGGGTTTCCCATCATAGTATAGGACTTTCCAGAGCCAGTCTGTCCATAGGCAAAGACACAGGCGTTGTACCCTTCAAATGCTGACTTGAGAACTTCGCTGCCAAGATCCTTAAAAACCTGAATAAGAGAGATTTTGATTATCAAAATAAAAATATAACTGAAGGCAAAACTTTTTTTTTGTTTTTTTTAGTTTGAGAGTGGAGAGGGATTAGAACACCTGTACAGTCTTTATTGCTGTTTTTGTCCCTGTTAAAGAGGAGTCCCCCGCCACCCCCCCCCCCCAAAAAAAAAATAAAAATAAAAGTCAGCAGCTACACATACTGTAGCTGCTGACTTTTAATATTAGGACACTTACCAAATCCAGAGATGTCGGCACCCCAGCCAATGTGTTCATCGGTTCTCAGGTGCTCCTGCCGCCATTGTAAGGGAAAACGGCAGTAAAGCCTTGCGGTTTCACAGCCGATTCCCTACTGCACATGCCTGGCGGCAGGGGAAGGAGGTGGGGGGCCAAACTTTCGAGTAATCGCGCCGTAGTGCAATCTCCCAAAAGTAGGGTCAGGTACCTGTCAAAAACAGGTATCTGCTCCCCCTCCTCCCCCCCCTAATGGTGCCAAATGTGGCACCGTAGGGGGGAGGAGTCAGATAAGCGGAGTTACACTTTTGGGTGGAGCTCAGCTTTAAGGAGAGTCACCCTCTCTATATGTTCTGGTGACCACCATCACCAAAAGGGAAAGAAAATCCTGAATGTTTAGTGGTCATCAGTACAGCAACAGAGGGGAAATCGTCTAAATGGGGACACTAATTCTGGTGGCTACAGAGATTTCCTCTGACTTCCTGTTGTGGCTGGAGAAACCTCAAAGTGAACATCAGAGGATATAAAGCTGAACAATGGGATAAGCAAATATTGTCTAAATACAAGAGATACGCAATGTGCTTTGTGTATTTCTTTCAGATCTGTGCAGTATTCCAGTGTAAACTCTTTCTTTATGCAGGAGCTTTCTGTAATAAAGACCAGTCACTAGTGCTCTCTTCTCCTTGTCCAGGACTGGTCTTGTCTCCTCCTCCTGTAATTTTCCATAGGTTGCCTGTAGTGGGTGGGCTTACTGGGTACTGCTCTCTGCACAGGCTATGTGCCACCTACTGATTATCTCACTACTAGTTTTGGGTCCTACAGGAATTGAGAACCACTGGTTTAGAGGATGTTTGCTGAACACCCAAAAATCACACTCAGGAGAAAGAATTTAGAGCACAAAAAACACTAAACACGCTTAAACACAACTAAACACGCCTAAACACTAGGCGCATTTAGCACTTCAGTGTTTATTTCAATGGCCAGAAAAAATTAAAATTCTGGCCAATGAAATAATAGCCCAATCTCTAGTGTAGCACACTCTGCTAAACTGGTTTGAAAGAATGCAGCTTAGGTTTATAATGCTGATTTTCTCCCGTCAGGATAAACAGTGTTTACAAGAAACCAGTGTGCAGTAAGGTCTAAAAATGAAAGTTTTTGTGCCTGGTGTTCAGCTTTAAACTCTAAATGAAACCTTCAGAAAAATCTAACCAAATGGTAGGCTTTTCTGTTCATGAGCAACGCTAGAGGAAGCCTACAGCAGTATTTTCCCCAGGAAAGGTAAGCCGTTCTGCATGTTAATACACTCCTGGTTTTATAGGTTTGTTTTAAAAAGGTGAAGTTTGGGGTTAAAGAATAAATAAAAGATCTATAATAACCTCCTATGTACGTGTATGTGCTTTGAGCATTTTTTTATGCTTAAAAGCTCCTCTCCTGAACGCAACTTTGGTGGGTTTTATTCTGCCTCTAAACTCCTATTAAAGGACACAGGGCTAACCAAGTGTCCCCATGGGACTTGGCCATAAGTTTCCACACTTCAGTTTCATGGTTTTCCTTACCATCATGATTGATCAGATGGTGTTGGTGGGGTGGAATTAAGGTGGCTGTTTGTGGGGTCATACGGTCCCATGTAAATGCCTATTGTGTGCAAGGATACATAGGCTAACATAGGGGGCGTTTAGAGGCAGAGAAAAAGGAAAAGCAGCATTTTTGTGTTCAATTGTGCATGAGTCTTTAAGGAAACTTGTACAGAGATAAAATATGGGAGGTTGCCATTGCTGACCACCTCCTGAAAATGCCAGTCTAGCTGCCTCTGCTGACCACTGGTTTCTGAATTGTTGGTCTGGAACAAGCATGCACCCAAGGAAGTCAGAACTTCTTATCTACAATTCAGGTCAGATGCCACCACCACAACCGGCTCTGGCTGTATTGCCACCATCTAATATTTGATATACATTAAACCAAGGGTCTCCAAACTTTCTAAACAAAGGACCAGTGTCAGTGGGAGGAATTGTGCCTCATCATTGGTGTCAGTGGGGGGGGAAAGAATGCTGAAAGAGTGCTCCATCACTGGTGTCAGTGGAAGTAAGCAATGCATCTTTGGGGTCAGTGGGAGGAATAGTGCCCCATCATTGGGTCAGTTTGAGGAATAGTGTCCCATGATTGGCATCAATGAGAGAAATAGTGCCCCATTGTTGTTATCAGTGGGAGGAATAATGTTTTGTATCAATGGAAAGAAAAAGTGCTGCAAGAGCCAGATAAAGGCAAGCAAGTGGCTGCATTCAGCCCCCAGGTCGCAGTTTGGAGACCACTGCCTTAGATTCATGTACTGTGTCGGACAACAGTCCTCCCCTTCTTCGCTTTCAACCCTGTATTATTGAAAAATGTACTCAATTATTTACCCAAAAAATAAATAAATAATAAAATAAAAATATTGGAGGCCAATGAATCAGGACAGAAAGGCAAATCAGCATTTTCAGGAAAGGTTGGTTGAAAAGCATATTACACTGATCTCTAGCAATTTCTTTAAATAAGCCCATTAGTATTTAGCATATGGTTTTCAGAAAACCAACTGTGAATTCATATAACCATACAAATGCTTTTAAAGAAAGAGAAGGCTTTGACATTCAGAAAAAATATACCGCAAGAATTTACATCTTTGCTGAATAACTGTAAATATACGTGTAATTCACCCCCAAAGAAAAGTGGAATATAAATGTCATTTATTCATTTTTCCACATTTCTTTTCCTATAATTTTAAGGTCATAAGCATGCCAAACTCCCTCTAAAATGGAAGTTACCCCATACAATAACTGCATTCTCTGAGCAGCTACAAAATGCTGGAAGTTTGCTGTGAATACAGAGCAGCTCCCACCCTCCACCAACACAATCACATTTTTTTACAAGGTTTAAAATCCCATACCACATCAGTACGACATGAGCCTAAACACGATGTAAGAAATACAGAGAATTTATGGAAAGTGAACAATTATAGGCCGAATCTTGGAAATGCTTACCCATTCTTGAGATATGTAGTTTGCATTTTTAGAGTCTGCTGAGAAGTAGGAGAAGTCGTAGGTAAATGTTTTGGTCCGTTCTCGCCCAGAGTCCCCAGTTATCCCATCCGGCAACTGTGCAGAAACAAAATATACCTGGTTAGGAAAACATATTCCTGTTATATCAGTGTACAGAACATCCCAAAGCACCCTTCACACTAAGCCAAGTATAATACCTTTCCTTGAAGTTTCAGAATACTAGTTCTTTTGGTTTTAATTATTAAAGCGGTTGTATACCCGCTGAAATTTTTTTTTTTTCCTCCTGTAAAGCAAAAGGCATAATGAGCTAGTATGCACTGCATACTAGCTCATTATGAAATACTTACCTTAGAACGAGGCGTCGGTATCTTACCTGGTTCACGCCGAGGGAGCTGTCATGTTGCCTGGGCGTGTCTTCCGGGTATCGCGGTTCCAGTGCTGTGAGTGGCTGGAGCCGCGATGTCATCGCTCCCGTGCATGCGCGCGGGAGATTTCTTACCCAGCAAGGTCCGGCAGTTGCCGGGCCTTCAGCCGAGAATCCCCTCTGCGCATGCGCCGCTGCAGACAGCGGCGCATAGCAAGGGGAATATCTCCTAAACCGTAATGGTTTAGGAGATATTTTTTTTACCTACAGGTAAGCCTTATTATAGGGCTTACCTGTAGGTAACAGTTAAAAAAAACACTATACAACCACTTTAACTTTATGTATATCCATATACATTTTTGGGCTCCCCAATTCAGCACCCTACTGTTTTGGACTCCTGGTATTCACTTTTATGTCCTCTCACTTCCTTAACGACCTAACCTCTGGAAGATTTACCACCCTTCATGACCAGGCCTTTTTTTTTTTTTTTTTTGCGATACGGCACTGCGTTACTTTAAATGACAATTGCACGGTTATACAATGCTGTACCCAAATAAAAATGTACGTCCTTTTTTTCCCACAAATAGAGCTTTCTCTTGGTGGTATTTGATCACCTCTGTGTTTATTTTTTGCGCTATAAACAAAAAAAATTCTGGACAATTTTGAAAAAAAAACAATATACCGTATTTATCGGTTTATAACATGCACCGGCTTATAACACGCACCCCAATTTAAGAGGGAAGTTTCAGGGAAAAAACTTTTTTTTAAATAAACCACTTTGAAGCAAAATAATGGTCATTGAGCATCAATGCAGCTTGATTAGTGGCCATCTGCAGCTTCAGTGCAGCCTGATCTGGACCCATCTAAAGCCTGTTCTGGGCCCATCTAAAGCCTGATCTGGGCCATCTAAAGCCTGATCTGGGCCATCTAAAGCCTGATCTGGGCCATCTAAAGCCTGATCTGGGCCATCTAAAGCCTGATCTGGGCCATCTAAAGCCTGATCTGGGCCATCTAAAGCCTGATCTGGGCCCATCTAAAGCCTGATCTGGGCCCATCTAAAGCCTGATCTGGGCCCATCTAAAGCCTGATCTGGGCCCATCTAAAGCCTGATCTGGGCCCATCTAAAGCCTGATCTGGGCCCATCTAAAGCCTGTTCTGGGCCCATCTAAAGCCTGTTCTGGGCCCATCTAAAGCCTGTTCTGGGCCCATCTCCCCCCTCAATGCAGCTCACCATCTCCCATAGGAAATTACAGAGCTGTCATACTCGGCTCTCAGTAGGCAGTCGCATACACAGTCCCGCCCCTGCCATCGGCATTGGACCAGCTCCTGTGATAGACAGAACACTGGTCCAATGCTGGTGGCGGAGGCGGGACTGTATGTGACACGCGAGCCGAGTTAGAGCCGGAGAGGAGATAACGGCTCGGTGAATTCCGGCGACACTCGTCTCCCTCCTTCCCCTCCAAGGTACGCTATTGGCGTATAACACGCACCCGCGATTTTACCCCGATTTTCAGGGGGAAAAAAGTGCGTGTTATACGCCGATAAATACTATTTGTTGCTTTCTATTTAAACTATTAAAACATTTTAAAAAATCTAATTTCTTCATAAATTTAGGCCAATATGTATTCTGCTACATATTTTTGGTAAAAAAATCCCAATAAGTGTATATTGATTGTACAGTTGTGTGAAAAAGTATTTGCCCCTTCCTGATTTTTAATTTTTTTTTGCAGATTTCTCACACTTACATGATTCAGATCATCAAACAAATTTTAATATTACACAAAGATACCCCGAGTAAATCCAAGATGCAGTTTTTAAAATTATTACTTCATTTATTAAGGCAAAAAAGCTGTTCAAACCTGCCTGGCCCTATGCGAAAAAGTAATTGCCCCCTCCCATGCTGAATCATGAATGAACTGATTAACCACAATTTTTTGGAACGCTAAAGTAAAATTTCTTTTTCCACACCCAGGTCTGATTGCTGCCAGACTTGTTAAATCAAGAAATCAAATAAATAGAAGCGGTCTGACAAAGTGAAGCATGCTAGCAGATCACAAAAAGCTACACATCATGCCACAATCTAAAAAAATTAGAATTAGAAACAAAGTAAACAAAGTAATGTACATGTATCGGTTTAGGAAGGGTTTCAAAGCCATTTCTAAGGCTTTGGAACTCCAGTGAACCACAAGAAGAGCCATTATCCACAAATGGAGATAACTTGGAACAGTGGTGAACCTTCCCAGGAGTGGCCTACAAAAATTACTCCAAGAGCATGACGGCGACTCATCCAGGGGGTCATAAAAGAACCCAGAACAACATCTATAGAACTGCAGGCCTCACTTGCCTCCAGTAAGATCAGTGTTCATGATTCAACAATAAGAAAGACTGGGCAAAAATGGCATCCATGGGAGAGTTCCAAGGCCAAATCCACTGCTGACCAAAAGAACGCAAAGGCTCATCTCACATTTACCAAAAAACATCTTGATTATCCCCAAGACTTTTAGGCAAATATTCTGTGGACTTATGAGACAAAAATTAAACTTTTTGCAAGGTGTGCATCCAGTTACATCTGGCATATAAGTAATACAGCATTTCATAACAAGAACATCATACCAACAGTCAGACATGGTGGTGGCAGCGTGATGGTCTGGGGCTGCTTTGCAGCTTTAGAACCTGGATGACTTACCACAATTGATCCATGAACCATGAATTCTGAGCTCTACCAGAAAATCCTAAAGGAGAATGTCGGGCCATCACTTTGTGACCTCAAGCTCAAGTGCACTTGGGTTATGCAGCAGGACACTGACCGAAACACAACAGTAATGCCGCGTACACACGGTCAGACTTTTTGTCTACAAAAGTCCGACGGATGCCGACGGACTAAAGCCGGCTGACAATCCGATCGTGTGTGGACTTCCCCGGACTTTTCCAGCCGCAAATCTGACGGACTTTAGATTTGAAACATGCTTCAAATCTTTACGTCGTAACTACGCCAGACCCAGAAATCCGCTCGTCTGTATGCTAGTCCGACAGACAAAAACCCACGCTAGGGCAGCTATTGGCTACTGGCTATCAACTTCCTTATTTTAGTCCGGTGTACGTCATCACGTACGAATCCGTCGGACTTTTGTGTGATCGTATGTAGGCAAGTCCGCTCGTTAGAAAGTCTGCCGCAAGTCCGCCAAAAGTCCGTCGAAAGTCCGTCTGACTTTTGTAGCCGAAAAGTCTGACCGCGTGTACGCGGCATAAGTCCACCTCCAAGTAGTTCAAACAATGAAAAATTTTAGGTTTTGGAGTGGCCTAGTAAAAGCCTGGACTTAAATCCAATTGAGATGCTGTATCATGACTTTACACAGGGCGTTCATGCTGGAAAACCCTCCATTGTGGCTGAATTAAAACAATTCTGCAAAGAAGAGTGGGCCAAAATTGCTCCACAGCAATGTGAAAGACTTATGGCCAGTTATCGCAAACGCCTGATTGCAGTTGTTGCCACCAAGGGTGGCACAACCGGTTATTAGGTTTAGGGGGCAATTACTTTTTCACATAAAGCCAAGCAGGTTTGGACAGCTTTTTTGTCTTAAAAAATGAAACCATTATTTAAAAACTACATTTTGTATTTACTCGGGTTATCTTTGTGCAATAATAAAAATTAGTTTGATGATCTGAGTCATTTAAGTGTGACAAATATGCAAAAAAAATCAAAAAAAAAAAAAATCAGAAAGGGTCAAATACTTTCACACAACTATACAATCATATAACTTTTGCGCAAACCAAACTATGGGATATTTTTATGTATTTATTTATTTTTCTACTAGTAATGGTGGCGATCAATGACTTATAGTGGGACTGCAATATTGCGGCAGACAAAATCAGTCACCTGACACTTTTTGGGGACCAGTGACACTAATATAGTGATCAGTGCTAAAAAATATGCACTGTCACTGTACTAATGACATTGGCTGAGAAGGGGTTAACATCAGGGGCAATCATAAGGCTGTGTGCCTAGCCAGTGTTTGTGTGTACTGTAGCAGATGCTTTTGCTATGGGAAGGCATGGAATTTGTTCCCTGCTTAGCAGGGACAAACATTCCATCCCTTCCCTCCTGTCAGAACGGCGATCTGCGTAACGATCGATGTGTGCCGGTGTGCACTGGCTGATTGGCTTACTGTGTGTAATCATAGCGGAAGCGTATGTGCCCCCTACCCCGAAGCGTCAGATCACTAATATATTATATATATATATATATATATATATATATATATATATATATATATATATATATATATATATATATATATATATATATATAAAAAACATTATTATACACGGATAACATTCACATGTACATCCGAAAGCCCTAGGCAAGCCAAATCCATTTATTTATTTATTTTGGATAGTGAGGTAAAGCTACAGCCGCTGTCTGTGTCCCTATTGGGCCAGGAATGAGCTGAACGTATCTGGGTTCAATTTGAGGGTTTGTAGAACATGACTAAAGTTCAGTAGCTAAATCCAAACCCTACTGATGTCAATGATGTCATTTTATCATATATATGTCATTTTATCATATATATGTCATTTTATTATATATATATATATATATATATATATATCCCCATTTGCCTCCAAGCTCATTGAACACCTTGTCCATGACCAAATGAGTCGCTACCTCACGGACAACAACCTTCTCGACCCCCTACAGTCCGGCTTCAGTCCACAACATTCCACTGACACTGCCCAACTAAAACTCACTAATGACCTACTAACTGCTAAAACCAATAGCCATTACTCCATACTCTAATGCCGCGTACACGCGGCCGGACTTGCCAGCGGGCTAAACTCCGTCAGCATTTCCGACGGAAAGATTTAGAACATGTTCTATATCTGAGTCCGTCGGAAATGCCGACAGAAAAAGTCCGATGGGGCATACACACGGTCGGAATGTCCAACCGAAAGCTCCTATTGGACATTTTCTGTCGGGAAGTCCAGCCGTGTGTACGCAGCATTAGACCTCTGCTGCCTTCGACACAGTTGACCACCTGCTCCTCCTCAGCAAACAACACTCCCTTGGCCTCCATGATTCTGCTTTATCCCGATTCTCCTCCTACCCATCTCAGCGCACTGTCACTTACAACTCCATCTCCTCTTCCTGTTGGGGTACCCCAAGGCTCTGTCCATGGGCCCCTCCTATTCTCGTTCCATATCTCTTCCCTGGGACAGTTGATAACCTCCCATGGCTTCCAATATCACCTCCTACGCCACCCAAATCTATCTCTCCGCTCCTCAACTCACCCCCTCACGTATCTCAAACTTACTGAATGACATATCGTATGGATGTCATTCCCTTCTGTATTGAACTGTACTGTAATTGTGCTGCCCCGCCCCCTACATTGTAAAGCGCTGCGTAAACTGTTGGCGCTATATAAAATCGTGTATAATTTATATATATATATATATATATATATATATATATATATATATATATATATATATATATATATATATATATATATATATATATATATATATATAAAACATTATTATACACGGATAACATTCACATGTACATCCGAAAGCCCTAGCCAAGCCAAATCCATTTATTTATTTATTTTGGATATATATACACACACACACACACACACACACACACACACACACACACACACACTATCTACATACACACAGTGGGGACAGAAAAGTATTCAGACCCCCTTTTCACTTTGTTATATTGCAGCCATTTGCTAAAATCATTTAGGTTCATTTTTTTCCCTCATTAATGTACACACAGCACCCCATATTGACAGAAAAACACAGAATTGTTGACATTTTTGCAGATTTATTAAAAAAGAAAAAAACTGAAATAATCACATGGTCCCAAGTATTCAGACCCTTTGTTGTGACACTCATATATTTAACTCAGGTGCTGTCCATTTCTTCTGATCATCCTTGAGATGGTTCTACACCTTCATTTGAGTCCAGCTGTGTTTGATTATACTGATTGGACTTGATTAGGAAAGCCACACACCTGTCTATATAAGAACTTACAGCTCACAGTGCATGTCAGAGCAAATGAGAATCATGACGTCAAAGGAACTGCCTGAAGAGCTCAGAGACAGAATTGTGGCAAGGCACAGATCTGGCCAAGGTTACAAAAAAATTTCTACTGCACTTAAGGTTCCTAAGAGCACAGTGGCCTCCATAATCCTTAAATGGAAGACGTTTGGGACGACCAGAATCCTTCCTAGAGCTGGCTGTCCGGCCAAACTGAGCTATCAGGAGAGAAGAGCCTTGGTGAGAGAGGTAAAGAAGAACCCAAAGATCACTGTGGCTGAGCTCCAGAGATGCAGTTGGGAGATGGGAGAAGATTGTAGAAAGTCAACCATCACTGCAGCCCTACACCAGTCGGGGCTTTATGGCAGAGTGGCCCGACGGAAGCCTCTCCTCAGTGCAAGACACATGAAAGCCTGCATGGAGCTTGCTAAAAAACACCTGAAGGACTCCAAGATGGTGAGAAATTAGATTCTCTGGTCTGATGAGACCAAGATAGAACTTTTTGGCCTTAATTCTAAGTGGTATTTATGGAGAAAACCAGGCACTGCTCATCACCTGTCCAATACGGTCCCAACAGTGAAGCATGGTGGTGGCAGCATCATGCTGTGGGGGTGTTTTTATTGGTCAGTATTTTTATTGAGGTTTTAGAAGTAATGATAGTTAACAATCTTTGTTATACATTAAAGCTTAAGATGAAGTATATATGAACGAATGTATATGTCAGAACAAAGTTACCAATCATGGTCAAACATAGTATCCATAACAAGTGCTGAATGTAAGGTGAGCTGTGTAGTCCAATGCCCCCAGACACCCCATTTGGGAGCAAACTGTGTCATAGGGGGCCTGGAACACATTTCACCTGTGGATAGAGTAAACCTTTAGGCCCCTTTCACACTTATACGACTTCAAAGTCGCGCGATTTTACCGCGATTTCGCAGCCGCGATTTAGGAGCAGTACTACTTTGTACGACTTTGCCACATTTTTGGCATTAACAAATGAAAACATACAGTAGTTGGTATGAATCATAAGGGGGAACTCCACGCCAAGTTTTAAATAAAAAAACTGGCGTGGGTTCCCCCCCAGGGGCACACCAGGCACTTAGGTCTGGTATGGATTGTAAGGGGAACCCCCTACGCCGAAAAATCGGCGTGGGGGTCCCCCCAAAATACATACCATACCCTTATCCGAGCACGCAGCCCGACCGGTCAGGAATGGGTGTGGGGATGAGCGAGCGCCCCCCCCCGCTGGACCGTACCAGGCCACATGCCCTCAACATGGGGGTGGATGCTTTGGGGCATGGGGGGGCACCCTGCGGCCCCCCCACCCCAAAGCACCTTGTCCCCATGTTGATGAGGACATGGACCTCTTCCCGACAACCCTGGCCGTTGATTGTCGGGGTCTGCGGGGGGGGGGGGCTTATCGGAATCCAGGAGCCCCCTTTAATAAGGGGGCCCCCAGATCCTGGCCCCCCACTATATGTGAATGAGTATGGGGTACATGGTACCCCTACCCATTCACCTAGGGAAAAAAAGTGTCAATAAAAAACACAGTACACAGGTTTTTAAAGTAGTTTATTAGGCAGCTCCGGGGTCCTCTTCCGACTTCGGGGGTCTCTCCGGCATCTCCTCCCGGTGTCCTGATCTTCTGCCGGCTCCTCCGCTATCTTTTGCAGCTCAATTGCTAGCGGTGGCCCGGACAGTGTGAACATGGTTTGGAAATTAAAGACAAGCGGCCTTCGCATGTAGCAAACATTTTTTTCATAAGCCCCATGGGTGTGTACCAGGGTTATTACTTCGTTTTTACTCAAGCACTTTGAGGTTCTCCAGTGGCGGACAATGGCGAGTCTGGCAGCCAAAAGAATGTGGGTGATTATAGTGCGGAAGCAGTAAGGTGTGTTTTCCATATTGATGTTCAGGAGGGCTAGCTCTGGTGAGGGAAAAAAGCGATAATCCTGTCACTTCAGTGATGATTTGGAATACCTCTTGCCAGATTGTAGTTGTATGTGTACATTGCCAGAGAAGGTGAAATAGACTTCCTATTTCTCCGCAGTTTCTCCAGCAGAGTGGTTGTGTGGTGGGGTCCTATGTGTGGATCATAGAGGGAGCGAGTAATGTACCATCTGAGGTTAATTTTGTGAACTAGTTCCCAGAGGTTGGAGGATCTAGAGGCTTTGTAGTTAGTTTTGAGTGCTGTTCGCCATTGGGATTCAGTGAATGAGCATCCAAGATCTCTTTCCCATGTTAATAATGGTAGGGATTTACTGACTGATGTCTTGTCCCCTAACATATTGTAGAACAGGGATATACCTTTTGTGTTTGCTGTAGGTGAAGAGAGATATGTCCAGACGAGTGGATGTACGTCAGTAGGTAGGTGCGGATTGCGAAGTAGACAGTGTGTTATTTGTGTGTATTTATAGTAGTCCAGCAGAGTGAGGTGGAAAGAGTCTTTTAGTGATGTGAAAGGTCGAAGGAGATTGTTATGCCGCGTACATACGAGCGGACTTTACGGCAGACTTTGCCCGGCGGACTTTTCGACCGACTTTATGACGGACTTTCCGAATGAACGGACTTGCCTACACACAATCCACCAAAGTCTGTCGAATTTGTATGTGATGACGTACGACTGGACTAAAACAAGGAAGTTCATAGCCAGTAGCCAATAGCTGCCCTAGCGTGGCTTTTTGTCGGTCGAACTAGCATACAGACGAGCGGACTTTTCGACCGGACTCGAGTTCGACGGATAGATTTAAAACATGTTTCAAATCTAAGTCCGTCCAACTTTTGAGAAAACAAAGTCCGCTGGAGCCCACACACAATCGAATTGTCCGACGAAATCCCGTCCGCCGGGCAAAGTCTGCCGTAAAGTCCGCTCGTGTGTACGCGGCATTAGAATAGCAGTCTGAGACAAAACCAATGCCTTTGTCCTGCCATGTTTGTGTGGAGAGATTGGGTATGAGTATGGAGAACACAGAAATCGACAGCGGTATTCTATAGGGGGAGGTTCCCTTGGAAGCATTGTTTAGTAGGTATTTAAATGCTAATCTGGAGGCAACAATGGTGGGTGAAAAATTAAATTTTCCGTATGTTCCTATGAAGTGAACCGAGTAGCCAGACACTGAGGGCCCTACCAGGGACTTGGTATGTTTCGATGTCTAACAAGGGACTTGTGTAAGTGGGTGTGAACCATGCTTTAATTTGGGCAAGTAGTGCAGCGTTATAGTATAGTAATCTCTGAAGTGGATGAGTCCCGCTCCTCCAACCAGTTTAGGTTTTATGAGAGTGGCGCGAGAGCATCTCGCTCTTTTTTTTTTTGCCATATGTAGTGTCCGAGTATTTTTTGTAGAGAGGTAAAGAAGGAGCCAGGAATCGGGATTGGTAATGACCTAAATAGGTAGGAGTAGTTGTGGTAGTTTAAGCATTTTAAATGCTGCCAATCTACCCGACCATGATAAGGCAAATTGGGGGAATTGTAAAAATTCTTTTGGGAGGTTGTTCAGGAAAGGAGTAAAGTTGGCTCAGTAGAGGTAGGATGTTTTGCTGGTTAGTTTTAAACCTAAGTAGGAGATGGACTCCTTAGGCCATGTGTACGGATATTGGTTTTCCAATTCTGATTGGTGTGCGGTAGGAATTCCTAGGGGCAGAATAAATTATTTAGAGTCTTTTCCTTTATAATATGAGACCTCGCTGAAATCAGATAGAGTGTTTTGTACCGATGCCAGGGAAGTTGCGGGGTTAGTCAGTAAGGGAATAATGTCATCCGCAAAAAGATTGATTTTGTGTTCAGTTTTTTCCGATTTTAGATGGTACTTTGGGTTCTTATTTTCTCTGTTAATGGCTCCATAACTATATTAAAGAGGAGGGGAGAAAGAGGGCATCCCTGTCTGGTGCCGTTACTTATGTCAAATGGTTTGGATAACATGGAAGAACAATAGACTTGAGCTGAGGGATGGGAATAAAGTGCCATTAATCGCTGAAAGTATATGACCCTGAAAACCAAATTTCTGTAAAAGCCATGTCTAGATAGTGCCAGTGTACTTGATCAAATGCCTTCTCTGCGTCCAAAGACAGGAGCAGAGAAGGCATTTTGTGTTAATCAGCGTGATGTATGATGTTAACTATCCTCCGGAGCGTCTGAGGTTTGACGACCTTTTGTGAAGCCCAATTGATCGGGGTGGATTAAGGTTGGAAGAAGGTCAATCAATCTGTTCACTATGATCTTTGCGTATAGTTTTATGTCATGGTTTAATAAAGATATGGGACGGAAATTTTGCGGGGTATTAGGGTCCTTCCCTGGCTTCGGTAACGTCACAATCATTGCTTTTAACATGTCTTGAGGAAAGGAGGCAGAGGAAGCAGCGTCATTGAACACCTGGACAAGATACTCATTCAGGATAGATTTGAATTGTTTGTAGTATTCCCCTACAAAGCCGTCTGGACCTGGGGATTTGTTTTTTGGTAGGCTGTCTATGGCTTTGTCGACTTCTGAAATGGTGAAAGGTATGTTTAGTGTTTCTATTTGCCTGTCAGTTAAGTGTGGAAGTTGTATTGAGTCCAAAAACGCTTGAATGGCGGTGTGATTTGGTTGTGTTAGGGAAGGTTCATTTTTTAGATTATACAGGGTGCTGTAATAGGTGCTAAATGCATCAGCCATATCTTGTGGGTTCCTCAATTTTTTGTTTGTGGTAGGGTGGTAGATGAAGGGTATGTGGGCTTTAACACGTTGCCCTTTGATTTGTTGGGCTAGGAGTTTTCCAGCTTTGTTGCCAGAGCTGTAAAAGTGCATTTTGCAGCATTTTAGGGTTTTGTCAAATTTTTCTAGAAGCAATCTTAGTTCTAGACGTAGTTTAATTCGTTTAGATTTATGATCAGGGTGTGGTTGTTGTTTTAGTGTGTCAGTGCTTTGAACATCTTTTAGCAACTCCTCAACCCGCTGCCTCCTTCGCCTCCTGTCCCTCGCACCAAGCTGAATAAACATGCCTCTCATAAAAGCTTTGTGGGAAGCCCACAATATCGAGGTAACAGATACGGAGTCATTGTTTGTTAGAAAAAAGGATTCAAGTTCTCGGTAGAGGAGCGGTAAGTATTCGGGAGATTGGAGTAACCGTGTGTTCATTCGCCACATGTATGCCGGAGAAGGGCTGGCAATGTCCTCTATGGTAATGCTTACCGGTGAGTGGTCAGACCATGTAGTGGGTAGGATGGTGGATGCTGATATTTTCTGTAAAGTCCATTGGTCGAGAAGGAAGAAATCAATGCGAGTAGGAATTATGACTGGGTGAGAAAAAGGTATAGTCCCTCTCTTCTGCATGTTGACATCTCCATACATCGTATAGTTGGAAAACGGGAAGCAGTGGACCCAGGGAGGGTTTACAACGTACAGAGGAGGAAGAGGAATCTAGGATGGGATCCGGGGTGATGTTAAATTTGCCGCACCATATGGTTGCTCCTTGTTGCACCGTACTGACTTTCTTGTGGAGCTTACGTAAGAAGCGTAGCTGATGTGATTTAGGCGTATATACTGTAACTATGGTGTATACAGCGTCGTTAATGGAGCAAAGGAGGATGATGCATCTTCCATCTTGGTCCGTTGTACAGGTATGGAGCTGAAAGGTAAGTGTGTTTTTAATAGCAACAAGGACGCCTTTCTTTTTGGTTGAGGCGCAAGCAGAGAAGGTAGTATTGAAATTCTTGTGCGTGCAGCTTGGCGCATTGGAAGCCTGGAAGTGGGTCTCTTGTACACAGAGAATGTCACATTTGGATTCTTCAGCAAGTTTCCATAGAGAGGATCGTTTGGCAGGATGGTTGAGACCTTTTGCGTTGATGGTTAGGATTTTGATGGTCACTGTGGTAGTGGATTATATGGAAAGGTTGTGGTTGGGTGAGTTTGAGGGATTTACAACGTTCCGTGAGGAAATATCTCGATAGAAATAGCAGTAAGTTCTGCTGGATTTTAGCACTTCTATGAGATTTTTTAGAAGGTGTGGCTGGTAACTAGTAGTGGTAGTTATGAGATGTTGATAGGAAAGAGAATAAAAGAGAAAAGAAAAATGAAGGTATAACAAAAAATCTAGGTCAATAGCCTAGAAAAGACTTCCTGATTTTGGGCACAACCGGTGCCAGGGAAGTCAAAAGATTTGGGGTGAAAAGTTTCTGAAGCCGAGCGTGGACTCATAAGACACAGAACCATGTAGAGGTGGGTATTCCTGCGGTCGCTGTTTAGCGTGGGTGATGACCATTGGATCTCTGAGGTAATGGCTGGTTCTGTTGACTCTCTGCATTGCTCTGATCCATGGGTGATGCGGCAGGTGGATCCAGAATGATATGCCATCTCTGCAGGAGGTGTAGACCTTCTTGGAGTGTGGTCACAATATGCTTAGACCCGTTTGCCTGCGGCGGCTTAGTGTGTGTTGGGAGAGATCCGCAAAAATTTGTAGCTGACCGTATGGGTCTGGTAGATTTCCCTAGACTTTCTTTTTTGCATGAGCTGTTCCTTTACATGATAGAAATGGATGCGGAGGATCACATCCCTACGTACCACCGCGGGGAACAAGGGGGGTTTGGGGAGCCTGTGTATGCGGTCAATGACCAATTCTATGTTTTTCAATTCAGGCATGAGAGATTTAATCAGGCCGCACGCATATGAGGATAGGTCAGTGGGTTGCACCGATTCCGATATCCCGCAAATTTTAATGTTATTTCGACAAGATCTATCCTCAATGTCCGCCAACTTGTCTTTTATCCACTTGGTTTCTTGAATGTGGGTCTCTTGTGTGTCAATGATGTCATTTACTGTGGAAGTAATGGCACTGACATTGGTTTCAATATGAATGATTCTATCCTCTATGAGAGTTAAATTATGGCCTATATTTTGCATTATAGACAGCATGTCAGTTTGAAGGAGCTCCTCAGGGACACCAGCATGTCCTTTAAGGTGGTATCTATTACTGGTTGCCCCATAGTGTGGAAAGCAGTAATTGAGTCATTTGGCAGATTTTGTTGCAGCAGTGTGACAGGCATGTGAGGAGTATGGCTTACCTCACTGTGCTCAGCAGAGGGATCCAGTCTCATACGTGCTTTAGCTGGGCTGCTGGAAGCAGGAGAACGTGGTGGGGACAGCTGTGGTGCCTTCCTGCTGTGCGGGAGCGCTTCAGGGTTGTAGGGAGAGTGTTCCGACTGCCCAGGCTGTGGAGGAGAGATAGACACTGCCACAGCTGCCGTGGATGTTCCTCCCGCGGCGCCATTTTGCCCGCTCCTCACTGCCGGTTGATACGAGAACTCTCTTTTCTTTTTTGTGCCATGATACGTGGTGGCAACGGGTGTGCGGTCATGGCTCCGGTATGCAGGATTTCACCGCTGGAAAGCAGGCAGACGCAGTGTGAGTGGTCCTGTGTGTGGAGCTCACTACTCACACGTCGATCTTGTCCGTGCGCCGGCCACCGTGGGGGTGTTTTTCAGCTGCAGGGACAGGACAACTGGTTGCAATCGAGGGAAAGATGAATGCGGCCAAGTACAGGGATATCCTGGACGAAAACGTTCTCCAGAGTGCTCAGGACCTCAGACTGGGCCGAAGGTTTACAAGACAATGACCCTAAGCACACAGCTAAAATAATGAAGGAGTGGCTTCACAACAACTCCCTGACTGTTCTTGAATGGCCCAGCCAGAGCCCTGACTTAAACCCAATTGAGCATCTCTGGAGAGACCTAAAAATGGCTGTCCACCAACGATTACCATCCAACCTGACAGAACTGGAGAGGATCTGCAAGGAGGAATGGCAGAGGATCCCCAAATCCAGGTGTGAAAAACTTGTTGCATCTTTCCCAAAAAGACTCATGGCTGTATTAGATCAAAAGGGTGCTTCTACAAAATACTGAGCAAAGGGTCTGAATACTTAGGACCATGTGATATTTCAGTTTTTCTTTAATAAATCTGCAAAAATGTCAACAATTCTGTGTTTTTCTGTCAATATGGGGTGCGGTGTGTACAATTAATGAGGAAAAAAATTAACTTAAATGATTTTAGCAAATGGCTGCAATATAACAAAGAGTGAAAAATTTAAGGGGGTCTGAATACTGTGTGTGTGTGTGTGTGTGTGTGTGTGTGTGTGTGTGTGTGTGTGTGTGTGTGTGTGTGTGTGTGTGTGTGTGTGTGTGTGTGTGTGTGTATCACATATACATATACACACACGCACACACACACACACACACAAATGTAGCAGTAAAACTGCTATAGGGTGGACCTGAAGTGGTTAAAGCAGAACTAAACCCATCAATTCAAGTTTGGGAAAATAGTTACAATTCTGGCATGTGACGGGAATGTAAGGCCTCATGCACACGGACGTTTTTACAGCTGCTTTTTTGAGCGTTTTTTGCAGCTTGAAAAACGCCTGTCTATGTTAGTCTATTGCTTCATGCCCACCTAGGCGTTTTTGAGCTGCAAATGGCATAGGCGTTTTTAAGCTGTAAAAAAACCCAGGACCAGTGGGTTCTGAGAGACGTTTTTTAGCTGTAAAAACGCTCTAACGCGGATTAACGCTCAAAAACGTCGCTCACCAACGTTTAACGTTTTTGATCCATTGGAAAAAAAAAACGCTAAAAAACGTGAGGGATCATTTTATCACACTCATTAACAACTTATAATCCCGTCCCCGTCAACTCTTCTCTACCTTAAACTCTTTACTTCGTCCTCCACTGCCTCCTCCCACTAACTGACTCACTGTCCAGGAATTCGCCAATCACTTTGAACATAAGATTGATAAAATTCATGAGGAGATCTCCACTGTACAGATGCCTTCTTCACCCAACACCCCATGTCTACAGGTACAATCATTATTTTCTTCATTCAACCCTGCCACTATAGACGAAGTTGCTAATCTTTTTTCGAACATCCACCTTACCACCTGCTGTCAGGGCTGGGATCAGCTATTCCTTCTCTGAGCTGGCCACTCAGCTGTCGGCTAATTGCCAGCTCCCATCTCTCTCCACAGTTACTCAGCTGTTGATGATCCTGCTCGTCAGTCCTGCCTACTTAAGCCGTCCAGTCCAGAGGAGCTCTGCCTTCGCCTTGGTCACACCACAAGAAACTATCGCCTGCGTTCCTGTTTAATGACTGGCTTTGCCGACATCCCTTCTGGCTCCAGATCCCGCTTGCTGGTCCACTACAGTGATCCCTGACTTCTGGCTTGTTTGACTAACCGTTCCGGTTACTGAACTTTGGCTATGTTTTGACTAGGTTTGTTCTTTTTACTTTTATTATTAACCACTTGACGACCGCCTCACGCCGATGTACGTCGGCAAGGCGGCACGGACAGGCAAAATCACGTACAGGGTACGTGATTTGCCTTCCGCGGGTGGGGGGTCCGATCGGACCCCCCCCCCGCCGCCCGAGGCGGTCCCGTTTTGTCCCCCGGCGATCGGAGACAAGGGGGAGGCCATCCGTTCGTGGCCCCCCCCCCCTCGCGATCGCCGCCGGCCAATGGGAACACTCCTTTGCTGCTGTATGCTAAACAGCAGCAAAGGAAATGATGTCATCTCCCCTCGGGTCGGTAGTTTCCGTTCCGGCCCGAGGAGAGACGACAAGTGAGTGACTGCACCAACACACACACACACACAGTAGAACATGCCAGGCACACATTACACCCCGATCCCCCCCCCCGATCGCCCCCCGATCCCCCCCCCAATCACCCCCCCCCCCCCCCCCCCCGTCACAAACTGACACCAGCAGTTTTTTTTTTTGTTTGTTTTTTTTTTCTGATTACTGCATAGTGTCAGTTTGTGACAGTTACAGTGTTTGGACAGTTACTGTTACCCCCCTGTAGGTCTAGGGTACCCCCCTAACCCCCCCTAATAAAGTTTTAACCCCTTGATCACCCCCCGTCACCAGTGTCACTAAGCGATCATTTTTCTGATCGCTGTATTAGTGTCGCTGGTGACGCTAGTTAGTGAGGTAAATATTTGGGTTCGCCGTCAGCATTTTATAGCGTCAGGGACCCCCATATACTACCTAATAAATGTTTTAACCCCTTGATTGCCCCCTAGTTAACCCTTTCACCACTGATCACCGTATAACTGTTACGGTTGACGCTGGTTAGTTTGTTTATTTTTTATAGTGTCAGGGCACCCGCCGTTTATTACCGATTAAAGGTTTAGCCCCCTAATCGCCCGGCGGTGATATGCGTCGCCCCAGGCAGCGTCAGATTAGCGCCAGTACCGCTAACACCCACGCACGCAGCATACGCCTCCCTTAGTGGTATAGTATCTGAACGCATCAATATCTGATCCGATCAGATCTATACTAGCGTCCCCAGCAGTTTAGGGTTCCCAAAAACGCAGTGTTAGCGGGATCAGCCCAGATACCTGCTAGCACCTGCGTTTTGCGCCTCCGCCCGGCCCAGCCCACCCAAGTGCAGTATCGATCGATCACTGACACTTACAAAACACTAACCGCATAACTGCAGCGTTCGCAGAGTCAGGCCTGATCCCTGCGATCGCTAACAGTTTTTTTGGTAGCGTTTTGGGGAACTGGCAAGCACCAGCCCCAGGCAGCGTCAGGTTAGCGCCAGTACCGCTAACACCCACGCACGCAGCGTACACCTCCCTTAGTGGTATAGTATCTGAACGGATCAATATCTGATCCGATCAGATCTATACTAGCGTCCCCAGCAGTTTAGGGTTCCCAAAAACGCAGTGTTAGCGGGATCAGCCCAGATACCTGCTAGCACCTGCGTTTTGCCCCTCCGCCCGGCCCGGCCCAGCCCACCCAAGTGCAGTATCGATCGATCACTGTCATTTACAAAACTCTAAACGCATAACTGCAGCGTTCGCAGAGTCAGGCCTGATCCCTGCGATCGCTAACAGTTTTTTTGGTAGCGTTTTGGGGAACTGGCAAGCGCCAGCGGCGTAGTACACCCCGGTCGTAATCAAACCAGCACTGCAGTAACACTTGGTGACGTGGCGAGTCCCATAAGTGCAGTTCAAGCTGGTGAGGTGGCAAGCACAAGTAGTGTCCCGCTGCCACCAAGAAGACAAACACAGGCCCGTCGTGCCCATAATGCCGTTCCTGCTGCATTCGCCAATCCTAATTGGGAACCCACCGCTTCTGCAGCGCCCGTACTTCCCCCATTCACATCCCCAACCAAATGCAGTCGGCTGCATGAGAGGCATTTTTATGTCCTCCCGAGTACCCCTACCCAACAAACCCCCCCAAAAAAGATGTTGTGTCTGCAGCAAGCGCGGATATAGGCGTGACACCCGCTATTATTGTCCCTCCTGTCCTGACAATCCTGGTCTTTGCATTGGTGAATGTTTTGAACGCTACCATGCACTAGTTGAGTATTAGCGTAGGGTACAGCATTCCACAGACTAGGCGCACTTTCACAGGGTCTCCCAAGATGCCATCGCATTTTGAGAGACCCAAACCTGGAACCGGTTACAGTTATAAAAGTTAGTTACAAAAAAAGTGTAAAAAAAAAATATATATATAAAATAAAAAAAAATAGTTGTCGTTTTATTGTTCTCTCTCTCTCTATTCTCTCTCTATTGTTCTGCTCTTTTTTTTACTGTATTCTATTCTGCAATGTTTTATTGTTATTGTTATTATGTTTTATCATGTTTGTTTTTCAGGTATGTAATTATTTATACTTTACGGTTTACTGTGCTTTATTGTTAACCATTGTTAACCATTTTTTTGTCTTCAGGTACGCCATGCACGACTTTGAGTGGTTATACCAGAATGATGCCTGCAGGTTTAGGTATCATCTTGGTATCATTCTTTTCAGCCAGCGGTCGGCTTTCATGTAAAAGCAATCCTAGCGGCTAATTAGCCTCTAGACTGCTTTTACAAGCCGTGGGAGGGAATGCCCCCCCCCCCCCACCGTCTTCCGTGTTTTTCTCTGGCTCTCCTGTCTCAACAGGGAACCTGAGAATGCAGCCGGTGATTCAGCCTGCTGACCATAGAGCTGATCAGAGACCAGAGTGGCGCCAAACATCTCTATGGCCTAAGAAACCGGAAGCTACGAGCATTTCATGGCTTAGATTTCGCCGGATGTAAATAGCGCCATTGGGAAATTGGGGAAGCATTTTATCACACCGATCTTGGTGTGGTCAGATGCTTTGAGGGCAGAGGAGAGATCTAGGGTCTAATAGACCCCAATTTTTTCTAAAAAGAGTACCTGTCACTACCTATTGCTATCATAGGGGATATTTACATTCCCCGAGATAACAATAAAAATGATTAAAAAAAAAAAAAATGAAAGGAACAGTTTAAAAGTAAGATTAAAAAAGCAAAAAAATAATTAAGAAAAAAAAAAAAAAAAAAAAAATAAAAAGCACCCCTGTCGCCCCCTGCTCTCGCGCTAAGGCGAACGCAAGCGGCGGTCTGTCGTCAAACGTAAACAGCAATTGCACCATGCATGTGAGGTATCACCGCGAAGGCCAGATCGAGTGCAGTAATTTTTCCAGTAGACCTCCTCTGTAAATCTAAAGTGGTAACCTGTAAAGGCTTTTAAAGGCTTTTAAACATGTATTTATTTTGTTGCCACTGCACGTTTGTGCGCAATTTTAAAGCATGTCATGTTTGGTATCCATGTACTCCGCCTAAGATCATCTTTTTTATTTCATCAAACATTTGGGCAATATAGTGTGTTTTAGTGCATTAAAATTTAAAAAAGTGTGTTTTTTCCCCAAAAAATGCGTTTGAAAAATCGCTGCGCAATTACTGTGTGAAAAAAAAAAATGAAACACCCACCATTTTAATCTGTAGGGCATTTGCTTTAAATAAATATATAATGTTTGGGGGTTCAAAGTAATTTTTTTGCAAAAAAAAAATAACTTTTTCATGTAAACAATAAGTGTCAGAAAGGGCTTTGTCTTCAAGTGGTTAGAAGAGTGGGTGATGTGTGACATAAGCTTCTAAATGTTGTGCATAAAATGCCAGGACAGTTCAAAACCCCCCTAAATGACCCCATTTTGGAAAGTAGACACCCCAAGCTATTTGCTGAGAGTCATGTCGAGTCCATGGAATATTTTATATTGCGACACAAGTTGCGGGAAAGAGACAAATTTATTTATTTTATTTTTTTTTTTGCACAAAGTTGTCACTAAATGATATATTGCTCAAACATGCCATGGAAATATGTGAAATTACACCCCAAAATACATTCTGCTGCTTCTCCTGAGTACGGGGATACCACATGTGTGAGACTTTTTGGGAGCCTAGCCGCGTACGGGACCCCGAAAACCAAGCACCGCCTTCAGGCTTTCTAAGGGCGTGAATTTTTGATTTCACTCTTCACTGCCTATCACAGTTTCGGAGGCCATGGAATGCCCAGGTGGCACAAAACCCCCCCAAATGACCCCATTTTGGAAAGTAGACACCCCAAGCTATTTGCTGAGAGGTATAGTGAGTATTTTGCAGACCTCACTTTTTGTCACAAAGTTTTGAAAATTGAAAAAAGAAAAAAAAAAAAATGTTTTTTCTTGTCTTTCTTCATTTTCAAAAACAAATGAGAGCTGCAAAATACTCACCATGCCTCTCAGCAAATAGCTTGGGGTGTCTACTTTCCAAAATGGGGTCATTTGGGGGGGGGTTTGTGCCACCTGGGCATTCCATGGCCTCCGAACCTGTGATAGGCAGTAAAGAGTGAAATCAAAAATTTTCACCCTTAGAAATCCTGAAGGCAGTGATTGGTTTTCGGGGTCCCATACGCGGCTAGGCTCCCAAAAAGTCCCACACATGTGGTATCCCCATACTCAGGAGAAGCAGATAAATGTATTTTGGGGTGCAATTCCACATATGCCCATGGCCTGTGTGAGCAATATATCATTTAGTGACAACTTTATGAAAAAAAAAAAAAAAAAAAAAGTGTCACTTTCCCGCAACTTGTGTCAAAATATAAAATATTCCATGGACTCAATATGCCTCTCAGCAAATAGCTTGGGGTGTCTACTTTCCAAAATGGGGTCATTTTGGGGGGTTTTGTGCCACCTGGGCATTCCATGGCCTCCGAAACTGTGATAGGCAGAGAAGAGTGAAATCATAAATTTACACTCTTAGAAATCCTGAAGGCAGTGATTGGTTTTCGGGGCCCCGTACGCGGCTAGGCTCCCAAAAAGTCCCACACATGTGGTATCCCCATACTCAGGAGAAGCAGCTGAATGTATTTTGGGGTGCAATTCCACATAGGCCCATGGCCTGTGTGAGCAATATATCATTTAGTGACAACTTTTTGTAAATATTTTTTTTTTTTTTTTTTTGTCATTTTTCAATCACTTGGGACAAAAAAAATAAATATTCAATGGGTTCAACATGCCTCTCAGCAATTTCCTTGGGGTGTCTACTTTCCAAAATGGGGTAATTTGGGGGGGTTTTGTACTGCCCTGCCATTTTAGCACCTCAAGAAATGACATAGGCAGTCATAAACTAAAAGCTGTGTAAATTACAGAAAATGTACCCTAGTTTGTAGACGCTATAACTTTTGCGCAAACCAATAAATATACGCTTATTGACATTTTTTTTTACCAAAGACATGTGGCCGAATACATTTTGGCCTAAATGTATGACTAAAATTTAGTTTATTGGATTTTTTTTATAACAAAAAGTAGAAAATATCATTTTTTTTCAAAATTTTCGGTCTTTTTCCGTTTATAGCGCAAAAAATAAAAACCGCAGAGGTGATCAAATACCATCAAAAGAAAGCTCTATTTGTGGGAAGAAAAGGACGCAAATTTCGTTTTGGTACAGCATTGCATGACCGCGCAATTAGCAGTTAAAGCGACGCAGTGCCAAATTGGAAAAAGACCTCTGGTCCTTAGGCAGCATAATGGTCCGGGGCTCAAGTGGTTAAACAAGTGTGATTTAAATGTACTTCTGTCTCGGTCTTCATGGTTTCTGACACCTGCCCCCTGGACCCTGTTCCCTCACAAATGCTACGTTCACCCTCTGGCTCTATTCTACACTCCCTAACTCACATCTTCAATCTCTCCCTCTCCTCTGGAATCTTCCCAAACACACTAAAACATGCATTAGTCACCTCCATTCTTAGAAAGCCCTCACTAGACCCCACCAATCTTGACAACCTACACCTCATCTCCTTGCTCCCCCCTTTTTATTCAAACTCCTTGAACGTCTGGTCTACAAAATCGACTGAGCGACCACCTCGCCAAGAATAACCTTCTTGATCCCCTTCAGTCTGGATTCTGCCCTCAACACTCCATGAAAACTGCTCTTCTAAAACTCAAACAAACAATCTACTAACAGCTTAATTCAATGGACACTGTTCTGTACTCTTACTCTTAGAGCCTTTGACACAGTGGACCACCCCCTCCTCAAAAAAAAACAAAAAAAACTCCATGCCTATGGTCTCCGTGACTGTACGCTTTGCTGGTTCTCACCCTATTTATCCAACCGCACCTTCAGTGTCACTTACAACTCTACTTCCTCCTCTCCTCTCCCTTTCTCTGTCGGGGTCCACCAAGGTTCTGTTCTTGGACCTCTCTTATTCTCCATCTACACCTCCTCCCTGGGTCAGGTAATAGCCTCCCATGGCTTCCAATACCATCTCTATGCTGACAACACCCAAATCTATCGCTCTCCTCAGCTCACGCCTTCAGTATCCTCACTTATCACTAATTTACTAACAGACCTATCAGCCTGGATGTCACACCACTTCTTCAAACTCAATCTATCCAAAACTGAGCTCATGATTTTTCCTTCCCCACGTGTCTCTCCCCCTGATTTCTCTGTCAAGATCAATAGCACTGCTATTAGCCCATCCCTGCATGCCAAGGTTATAGGTGTAACCCTGGACTCTGAACTATTCTTTCGGCCCCACATCCAAACATTTTCCAAATCTTGCCACCTCAACCTCCGCAACATCTCCAAAATACACCCCTTCCTAACCAATGACACCACAAATCTTATATTTCACTCCCTGGTCATCTTCACCTCGACTACTACAACTCCCTCCTTGCGGGATTACCTTTACATAGGCTATCCCCCCTTCAGTCCACCATGATTGTGCTGCCAGGCTCATCCACCTTACCAACCGCTCAGTGTCTGCTACCCCTCTCGATCAATCCCTCCACTGGCTTCCACTCACCCAACAAATTCAATTCAAAATACTAACAACAACTTAAAAAGCCATCCACAACTCGGCCCCCAGCTACATCACTAACCTAGTCTCAAAATACCAATCTACTCGTTCCCTTTGTTCCTCCCAAGACCACCTGCTCTCTAGTTCTGTCACTTCCTCCCATGCTTGCCTACAGGCCAAGCCTCTCCTATCCTATGGAACTCCCTACCCCAATCTGTCCAACTAACTCCTACTCTGCTTGCTTTTAACCCTTCTCTTCAGAGAAGCCTATTCTGCCTTCACCTAACAACTGTACTTTTACTTTGTCCGTCAGATCATCCCCCACAGTTATCTTCTGTATCACCGACCCTCCCTCCTAAATTGTAAGCTCTAACGAGCAGGGCCCTTTAATTCCTCCTGTATTGAATTGTATCTGTACCATCTGCCCTCATTTCGTAAAGCGCTGTGCAAACTGTTGGCTCTATCTAAATCCTGTATTATAATAATAAAATATTTAACTTTAAAGCCCAATTGAACATTCAGTTTTAGGCTTCTTGCACACAGACGTAAGAATTTACTGGTGTTTATACTCAGGATCTTGTTGACTAAAATTTCAAATAAAGACCTTGCGTATACACGTGTTTAGGCACGTAAAAGCGCGTACGAATATGCATGCATAAAATTCTTCTTCACCCTCTTCTAGTTGCCATTGTTGCAATATACGTGCATATAAAATGTGTATGCACATAAAATTACTGCACTTAAACTTAACATTTTGTATTTTTATTTTACGGTTCTCCACTCATCATTGCTTTACTGATCATTATACAGCTGTGTGCATTGTTCCATAGACAACAATGCACCTGTGTTCAGATCAGTAAAAAATGTGGTGTGGTTAACTCCCATGTGCAAAAGGCCTAAATCGGCTAAATACATTCTAGATGCATCAAAACAAAAAGCAATGTTTTTCAGTTTATTTTCCTAAGAAAGCAGCAAACATCTGAATAGAAAAGCCTCTCCCTCTGCCAGACGCTGCAGCAGTGGTCTCTTTACAGAGGTCCAACACACCCCCTGTTGAGTCAGAGCTCTCCTGGTTGCAAAGCTTTAGCTGCAACTCAGCAGAGGGCATTTCGGACCTGACTTTTATCTGGCAAGACACACATTGGCACTTCATATACAGCTTAAAGTGTTACTAAATCCACAACAGTAAAATCAGTCTGTATATGCAGTAAAGCATGCTTGTTATACTCAATGTGGAACCTAAGATGTTAATCCTCTGCATTGTATAAAAAGGTTGTTTGTATGTTTTATGCACAGATCCTCCCCTTTTTACATTGTACCCAAAACATCTCTGGATTAAGACAGTTAGTGGAGTCACTCTGCACATGCTCAGTTTGGTGTGTATTGCTAGAGAGTTTTTTTTCTTGGAAGAGTGCATGTGATAAGCACAGGGCCAAACAGCACTGTCCAGAGGATCAGGAGTCCTGCAACCTCATAGGACAGTCAGAGTAAAATGAAAACGCCTGCTACAAGCTTTAACCACTAGCTGCCCGCCCACTGTCATATGTTGGCGGGACGAGGCAGCTGTTCTGGGCGGACGTCATATGACGCGATTGCCCTCCCGAGCCACTAGGGGGTGCGCGCGCGCCGCTGGCCGCATCGATCGGGACCGAATGCGCGTGCCTGGCGGCCGCGATGTCCGCCTGTCACCCACGATTGCCGGTTAACAGAGCAGGACTGTGGATCTGTGTGTGTAAACACACAGATCCACATCCGGTCAGAGGAGAGGAGACCTATGGTGTGTCCCTTGTACGTAGGGACACCGATCGGTCACCTCCCACAGTCAGTCCCCTCCCCCACAGTTAGAATCACCTCCCTAGGACACACATTTAACCCCTCGATCACCCCTAGTGTTAACCCCTTCCCTGTCAGTCACATTTACACAGTAATCAATGCATTTTAATAGCACGGATCGCTGTATAAATGTGAATGGTTCCAAAAATGTGTCAAAAGTGTCCGATATGTCCGCCGCAATATCGCAGTCGCAATAAAAAAAAAAAAAAAAAAAAAAAAAATCGCAGATCGCCGACATTACTAGTAAAAAAAAAAAATCTATCCCCTAGTTTGTAGACGCTATAACTTTTGCGCAAACCAATCAATATACGCTTATTGCGATTTTTTTTTTTACCAAAAATATGTAGAAATATACATATCGGCCTAAACGGAGGAAAACATTTTAAAAAAATTGGATATTTATTATAGCAAAAAGTAAAAAAAAGTGTGTTTTTTCAAACTTGTCCCTCTTCTTCTGTTTATAGTGCAATAAATAAAAAACGCAGAGGTGATCAAATACTACCATAAGAAAGCTTTATTTGTGGGGAAAAAATGATAAAAATTTCATTAGGGTACAGTGTTGCATGACCACGCAATTGTCATTCAAAGTGCAACAGCGCTGAAAGCTGAAAAATGGCTTGGGCAGGAAGGGGGTAAAAGTGCCCAGCATCGAGGTGGTTAACCAGACATTAATAGAAGCCACAAGACTGCTATATACTGCTTATGAGAAAACGTATTTAGCAGTTTAAATTTAGTAAAACAATTGCATTTCCATGTTCTGTGTACTGTGGGAGACCAGATATAGTGAATGCAGGGTCCTGGGTTTAGTAACACTTTAATCACTTCCCTTACATCTTGTTCCTATGCTGTATCCCTAAAGATTATAAGCTTGCAGGGGAAGAACCCACTCCTCATTTGTTCCTCATTGTTCTTACACTTTGCAAAACAAAATTTGTTTTTAGTACATTTTATGATTTACATGTACTAAACTTCCCTGGTACATCAATTACTTTGTACATCATCATGTGAGAGGGCGGCACTATATAAATATTAGCTCTATCTCGCCATTACATGATCCATAGTTTTCCAGACCAATAAGAAATCAAATATCTGTAAATGTGAGAAAAACATTAAAAAAAAACTATACCAGCAAATGTGCATATTGTTTCGTGAATGTAAAGGAACTGTGTAATGCACATATATTTGCTCTGAAGGGATATTTATCATGCAAGTTACTGGACAGGATCAGATGCAAATCAAACTGACTCTCATTTAGCAAAGTATTTCCTGCCTAACCTGTGCTTTAATCCAGCAGCACATCCTCCCCCTTTCCTTCGTTCCCTCGCTACTCCATTCATTTGCTAAAAGCGAGGAAACAAAATCAGATTTACGCTCCATGTTGCTCTAGTTGGAGAGCACGCACTTGAGAACTCTCTCCTTGCCCCTAAGGGGTAGATTTAATAAAACTGGGGCACTCAGAATTTGGTGCAGCTGTGCAGGGTAGCCAATCAGCTTCTGACTTCAGCTTGTTCAATCATGCTTCAACAATAAAACCTAGAAGCTGATTGGTTACTATGCAGAGCTGCACCAGATTCTGTGTGCACCGGCTTTAGTAAATCACCAAACACAAGCCCTGTCAAAAGAGAGTGTCACATGTTGTCTATACTCAGATGTATGGGACAATACCTACATTAGCAGAAAGAACAGAGCAGGGGAGGAATAAAGAAAAGGAAAATGTATGCTGCTGGGGATGAAGGCATTAAAGCCACCTGTTGCTTTGCTCTGCATGAGCAAAAATCACAGGTTTGCTTTAACCACTTGCAGACCAGCCGCCGCAGTTGTACTGCGGCAGAATAGCACGGCTGGGCGAAACGTTATGTTACATCGCTTAGCCCTGTGGCCACTAGGAAAGCATGCGCCGCCAGAGACGCGCATTCCTGCTCCCAATGCGAGTGCCCGGCGGTCACGATCACTGCTGGGCTCCCCGCGATCGCTGCTGACACACGGAGAACTGGGATCTGTGTGTGTAAACACACAGTTTCCGGTTCTCTGAGGGAGAAGAGACAGATCGTCTGTTCATACAGAGTATAAACAGCGATCTGTCATCTCCCCTACACAGTCCCCTCCCCCCTTCAGTAATTACACACACTAGGGAAGACAATTAACCCCTTGATCGCCCCCTAGTGTTAACCCCTTCCCTGCGAGTGACATTTTTACAGTAATCAATGGATTTTATAGAACTGATCGCTGTATAAATGCCAATGGTCCCAAAAATGTGTCAAAGTTGTCCAATGTGTCCGCCATGTCGCAGTCCCAATAAAAAAAAATCGCAGATTACCGCCATTACTAATAAAAAAAAAAAAAGAATAATAAAAATGCCATAAAACTAACCCCTATTTTGTAGACATTATAACTTTTGCGTAAACCAATCAATATACGCTTAAGACTTTTTTTTTTTACCAAAAATATGTAGAATATATATCGGCCTAAACTGAGGAAAGAAATTGTTTGTTTTTTTTAATATATTTTTGGGGGATATTTATTATAGCAAAAAGTAAAAAATATTGTTTTTTTTTCCAAAATTGTCGCTCTTTTTTTGTTTATAGCGCAAAAAATAAAAACCGCAGAGGTGATCAAATACCACCAAAAGAAAGCTCTATTTGTGGGAAAAAAAGGACGTCAATTTTGTTTGGATGCAACGTTGCACGACCGCGCAATTGTCAGTTAAAACGACGCAGTGCCGAATCGCAAAAAGTGCTCTGGTCAGGAAGGGGGGTAAAATCTTCCGGGGTTGAAGTGGTTAAAACACTTTTTTTAACTCAGCATGTAACCCAAGAAACAAAAGTATCAGGTCAAAAATGTGATACTTCCTTTACATCACTCACCTTGACTTATACAATGTTTGTGTTGCACTCACTGAACACATTCACTTTAAAATATAAATCAGATGCATTTATCAAGCAAAGGATAACAATTTTGTAATTTCAGTTGAAATCAATAATGACCCACCCTCCACAGACAGAACACAACCTACACAAACATGCTCAAACAAAGGTCACCTAACTGTAGCCATCTACAGACATGGGATGGCAATGCACCCTTTTGTTTATTTTCAGATGGTGATTGGGCTCTGATCACGCTCACAGGGAACAGATAAATGAACAAGTAAGATAACCTGGCCCAGCTTTTTAATGTTCCCCAGTGTGATGAGCAGTGTTGTTAGCACCAACTAGTGCACATGTGTCAAACACAAGGCCCGTGGCCTCAATTAGGTCCTCCAGGACATTTCATGCGGCCCTCATCTCCCCTGCAGCTGCGGCATTCCCCTCCTCGCTATCCCTGCCTTGTTTCAGCAGTAGTGAAGACAGACCTCCTCAAACAGATCCTGTGCCACTCGGTGCAGGCCGCAGAACCCCCTAGTCTCCGCCTCCCCTGGTCTCAGCATTCAACAGACTCCAGCCTTCCTCTGGTCCTCCTCCAGACCCTGCACTTTCTGCTCCCCAGCTTCTTCCCAGCAACAGCACAAGGTGGTGCACTGTAATGTAAGGGAGGGTGGAGGACCCTTGATTTCGGATGATGGGGGCTCTTCACATTTGATGTAAGGGGAGTTGAGGTGCTGTGGACTTTTTTTTTTTTTTGATATACACTATAGGATTGTAACAGACCTTGGGCACTCCAAAGAGAATAGTAATGTGGCGCATATAGTGCCTCCTCACCCTCCTGTCAGGCCATGTTCCAAGCCACATTCCTGTCGGAATATTGTGTCTGGGTTTCAGGTGGACTGAAACCTGGACACGATTCAAAACCCAGAAAGTCCGGGTGAATTACGGACAGGTGGCAACCCTACCTGCCCTTCACAGCTTAAGTCTTAATTTATTACTAAAACCAGTAATATTCATATACAGAGGCCATTATTTAATATAATAGAGTAGATACATTTATGTAGTCTTACAGATACAACTGGCCGTTTGAGGGCAACCATAATGAGGATGCGGCCCACTAATAAATCGAGTTTGACATCCCTGTACTAGTGTCTTATCTTCTCCTCTCCATTCACTCACATAAAAAACATTTGTCCGACCCAAAAACCTGTTTATGTGAGAACTGTAAAACCTGAATTCCCGAGAATGAACGCGCCCTTTGTGTATAACCAAGAAGCCCCATAAGCCCCTGGCCAAGACTAAGGGTCACTCACATAATAGCTTCAATAACTAATTGCCTTTCAATTAGTCGCATGCATCTTTTCAGAACTCTGCTTTCTCTACCATTTACGAATTAGGGCCACAGGCTTTCTTCTGTATAGTATCCTGGATTTTCCAGAACAAGACTGACCACATTTTTTACAACCTGAACATAGGTAATCCCCTTTTTGCTTTTTTGGACAGTTCACTGCTTCAAGTCCAAAGATGAAACGGCCAAACAACCTATCATGTGTCAGTTTAAAAGACCAAAGCACAGGGCTTAGTCTATAATTATTTCTATCATCCAAGGCAAACAAGAGAGCGCCGGGACAGGGATACCAATACTGCAGCTATTTTCCAATTACAGTGACTAATGCTGTTGTAGCCGTCAAAAAGCAATGCACTTCATACCCAAGACAATTTGAAGGGAAAAAAAAAAAAAAAAAAAAAAAAGGGGGGGGGGGGCTAGCTTCTGAGAAAGAACTACAAAAAGGGATTATATATTTTCCCTGAATCAATTTTACCTATTAGGCTCCATGCACACTGGAGCTCATAAACGGCCGTTCTGAATGTCGGATTGCTGGCAGGAAAACGCTGCTTTAAAAACGCGATTTTATCAGCGTTTTCCATTGCCGTCAATGCACGTTTAGCGGCGCTAGCTACTAACCGCTTTTCTCTGCCTCTATTCAAAATCGATGGTTCCCTAAGGGAGCCCATTGATTTGAATAGAAGTCGCACCAGAGGGGGCGTGGCCTGACCTGACACGAAGATGGCTGCTTAACTCCACAGCTCCTGCCACCTCACGACCTAATATCAGCGTACAGGAGGCTCAACAGCGCGATACCTGCCTCAAATTATGGGGACGGCTTCTAGGAATACCTCAACTTCACGCTCCCGATCACCGAGGGAACACCCGGAGCCCACGGGACACAATATCCCCAAAATGTTTAGGACGGGCAGAGGAAACATGGCGTCCTCCCGTTACAGGACCTCACAGGCCGCGTCTTCCTCTCAACTAAGAGAGCCGTCTCTCACTCCCCCCGTCAGCTTGCCTGGAGACATTACTCCGGAGGAACAACCCCACCAACTCAACATAAATGATCTACGAATGATCGCAACCGATATTAAAGACACTCTCTCCGCGGCCATATCGGAACTTCGTTTGGACATCCGCGCCCTGTCTGACAGAGTCACGGCAACGGAACAAATGGCCGAACAACACGATCTCCAATTGCGCAAAACCACCCGCCATGTAGATACCCATACCCTGCAGATGAGGGAAATGCAGAGACACCTCGAGGATCTCGATAATCGGGGCAGAAGACGTAACTTGAGGGTCAGGGGTCTCCCTGAGTCCATTGAAGGAGATCAACTGATTCCCTCTATCACCAGCTTGTTCAATGGCATCTTACACAAACCTCTCCAGACGCCCATCGACTTTGAAAGAATCCACCGAGCACTGAGACCCAAAGGAAGAGACACTGAACCGCCCAGGGATATTATATGCTGCCTGACTGATTATAAGGTTAAAGAAGAAATTCTAAGACAGGCTAGAAGTATCCCACAAATCGTTCATGAGGGAAAGAACATCCAGATATTCCAAGACCTGTCAGGTATAACCCTCCAACACCGTAGAGATCTGAAACCCCTGCTAGACACCCTCCGAGCCAAAGGCATCACCTATAAATGGAAGTATCCTTTCTGCCTGGCTGCCACCTCGCAAGGCCGCACAGCCTTCCTTAAAGTGCCTGAGGACCTTCCTTTCTTTTGTGAGGCATTGAACATCCCCAATGTGGAGGTACCTAATTGGTACGCGGACTTTCGTCGCTCGGCTGTGAGGAGGGAACAGCAGCCCGCAGAATCTATGGAAGCCTCCAATTCAGGCTATAGGAGGAGGAGATCGCCCTCCACTACAGCGCATCACGGCACCCACAATACTCGCCACCGTAACTTCAACACCGCCGACTCGCCCTCTTCGAGGAGAGCCAGACGAGACCGCTAGGATTACAGGGAAGCACCTCATGTCACAGCATTCTACTTTTTCTATTACGCCATGTTAGGTTACCCTTGTTCTTTATTTGTTTTTGTTTTTTTGTTTTTTCACTGTTTTTACATTTAAACTGATCTAATTACTCGACTCAACGCACAAGTGCCTGATCCTATTGCAGCTATCATTAACCAGCGCTGTGTGCGGAGAACATCCGGGCCGTATGTACTCGGAGCGAGTACTCTACCGGGACTTGGAATAATCTCTTCACACCGCGCTTCCTTCACTGAGGTTCCAACACATAACCGGTAAACTACAATCCCCATACTGCCTCGGGAGCCAGAGCCGGAAACACGTACCTGCTTACGTACTCGACGCAGAAGTCTACCTCTTCTCCTGCTGGCTCATGTCGTACCCATCACCACAGGGGGATCGCTCCGTGCGCAATGTGACACCTGACACAGCCTAACCCGCACAACACTCACCTGGATCCACAACCACAGCTACAGCTCAAGAACAGGTGATCGACACAACGGAACTGCGCTGCACACCTCTTACAAGGCAACTACACTGGACGTCAGAGAACACGCGACACCATCCTAATCCTCAAGTCGACTGCCTCTTCTTAGACGATTACGCCAGGGACCCCTGCAGGCAAGAACACACAACGCACACCTCTCCTGCTATGGACTCAAGCAATACACCAGCATTCTACTGATGAAGCAACTGCTTGAAGGCTGGCGGACTACTCTTCTCAGGCAACTTGTACAGCAGTTACCTTGGTACCTAATGTCGGGAAAGGCGAGGGGCTCCTAGAGGTATGTGGTTACCCCACACGCATATCTCAGACTGACTCCCAGGATCCACTCCAAACTCTACGATGTGACATTAATTTACATCAGCAATATGTCTTGAGTTCTCCCCTCGCATAAGACAATTGTGTGAGGGGAGTACTCAACATAGAACGGGATACAATCATACAGTGTCATTTAATCGTAACAGACTTCAGCAACAGACTTTCAAGTACGGACACGTCCCCATGCCACACCTAAGGGTGATTATGTGCCTCACACGAGCTTTGAGTAAGTTGTTATGGTTTCTCTCAGGTTAGTTTGCTAGATAAAATATTAGACCACACTAACATCCTCAGTGACCGCGGAGTGGTATGGCAGACCCGGACTCGCACCCTGGACTCTCCACCATACGCGTATACGGGTATGGTGGTGACCCCGACAGTCTGATTTTGCCTCATGCAGAGTATGAGATTGCAAACCACATCCACAAAGTGCTCCCTTACAAAAGCGGTTACTGAGAATACCGGAGTTATTTGTTTTATTGTTATTTATTTTTCTTTCTCTCTATCAACTGTTCGCATGTACACACAAACTTATAACACATAGCTGTGCACCTACACTGTACAGATTCGTTCATCACCCCTCCTACCATTCTTTTCCATGGTCAAGAGTTGGCAGGACACTCACCTCTCACGTATATCCACCAGTTATCTCGTGTCAGGATCTCACCAACCCCCACACAGTAACGGTGTAGTATCCTAGCCCACATACCGTGGGCTTTGCGCTACCCCTGCGCTGTACACTACCGATTCTTTATATTGAATCGAGGACACAGGGTAGTTACTTCTCCCAGGTGACTCATCGGTTTTTCCCCAGAGTCTTACACAACACAATACCAACAACCCTCCTCAAGACAGAAGGACTCTAACCAGAACCCACCCCCTGCTCCTTTACTTACCCCTGTATTCCACCCCCCCTTTTTTTGTATTTTATTTTATCCCCAACCCGACGGAGGTCATGGACCTCAATCGAGCATCGAACGATGTGGTACACCCTCACACCTCTCTAAATCTCAAATCTATCAACGTACGCGGTCTGAACACACCCGAAAAACGCTCCCTCTTACTCTCCTCGCTACATAAGTCCAAAACGCATGTTGCACTAGTACAGGAAACACATTTTAGAACAGACGCAGTCCCAAAACTGCATAACAAACAATACCCAACAATATACCATGCAACCAATAATGAAGCCAAATCAAAAGGGGTCTGCATTCTCATTTCTAAAGACTGCCCACTCATTGTCTCAGATACACACAATGACCCACAGGGACGTTTCCTTTTTATAAAAAGGTACCTTACAAGGGAAACACATCACGATTGCAAACCTATACACCCCTAATACACACCAAGTCTCCTTTTTCCGCAACACGCTACAACTTCTCACGACTTTTAGCTGTGGGACGTTGATAATCGGAGGCGATTTTAACGTACCTCTCAACCCCGCTCTTGACACCTCAAATGGCCATTCTTCCATCACTTACAGAGCACTTCGTGCCATTAAAACGCAACTTAATGATCTTCTAGTACACGACACCTGGTGCACAATGAACCCTAACGGAAAGGATTATACCTTTTTTTCCCCGCCGCACTCCAAATACTCACGAATAGACTATTTTTTTATCTCCCAAGGTGACCTACCACTACTGAAAACCGCTACTATCGAACCGATGGTCTTATCAGATCACAACCCCATAACCTTGACCCTTCATCTCCCCAACACGTTAGTACGCCAACATTTATGGAGATTAGACAACTCCTTACTTACCGACACTGACATTTCAAGCAAGATTTCCCAACATCTTACCAACTACTTCACGGAGAATGGAACGGGTGACACGTCACCGGATATAATCTGGGCCGCACATAAATGTGTTATACGGGGCGCTCTCATCTCGATAGCTGCACATCGTAACAAACTCAGACAAGCGAAACTGGTAGAACTGACTACACGCATCTCTAAACTGGAACAAAAACACAAAAAATCCCTAGCCTCTGAGGCACTCGTCGAACTCACACAAGCTAGAACAGAACTACTAGAAGAATTACATACCAGGATTAAACGCAAATACACACTGCAGCAGAAATGCTTCTACGAATTTGGTAACAAATCGGGGAAGCTTTTAGCTAGAGCCCTACAAGCCAAAAAAGCAGCCCACACCATACATACAATCAAAGACCCTACAGGTAAATCCTTTGCCAATTCAAGTGACATTGCAAAACAATTTGTACACTATTTCACAAACCTATACAATTTACGCTCCCCTCTACAGTCCAACACACCAGCAGACAGAAAGGAAGCAATTGAAACATTTCTCTCCCAATATGCCCCCACCCCTCTCACGACGGAAGAATCCGCTTCACTAGATTCCCCGTTAACAGCAGAAGAACTCACAATAGCCTTGAAACAGATGAAGCCAGGCAAGAGTCCCGGACCCGACGGACTCACAGTAGGGTATTATAAATCCTTTTCGGACATCCTTATACCCCCCCTAGTCAAAGCTTTAAACAGTCTCTCACCGTCAAGTTCAGCATCCAGGGATGCATTAGAAGCGCACATTACACTTATCCCCAAACCGGGTAGAGATACTACCATGGTCTCGAACTACCGTCCAATCTCCCTCCTTAACGTAGATGTTAAAGTATATGCCAAAGCCATCGCCAACCGTTTATTACCGCTGATTCCCAAACTTATCTCCACTGACCAAGTCGGTTTTGTCCCCGGAAGGGAAGCCCGAGACAATACCACTAAAGCCTTAGATATCCACCACTGGTTAACCACTTCTGACACACGCGGCTTCTTCCTATCCTTGGATGCGGAGAAGGCGTTCGACAGGGTGGCTTGGGATTTTATGGAAGCCACATTACAATCTATCGGCTTACCGATACAAATGGTCCAAATGATTATGGCTCTATACTCCTCACCCACGGCCAGAATAAGAGTGAATGGTCACCTGTCGGACGCCTTCTCCGTTTCTAATGGTACGCGACAGGGATGTCCTCTGTCCCCCTTAATTTTTATATTAACAATGGAACCTTTACTCCGTAAACTTCGAGAAAACCCAAACATCAAAGGGATAGAAATTGATAATAAACATTTTAAAGTAGCGGCCTATGCGGACGATATCCTATTATTTCTCACAGACCCAATTATTACTATCCCCAACCTCCTTAAAGACTTCGCAACATTCAAATCCTTATCAAACCTACAAATAAATTTTTCCAAATCCAAAGCCCTTAACATCTCCTTAACTGCTGAGACAGTCACACAATGTAAACGAAACTTCCCATTCGGCTGGGAACCACAAGCACTCACTTACTTGGGCATCAAAATACCCACCAAATTGACAGAAATCTACCGAATGAACTTCCTGCCTATCTTACAAACTATCCAGACGGACCTGCACAAATGGACCTCGGGCCCGTTTTCTTGGTTTGGAAGGTCAGCAATTTTAAAAATGAATGTGCTACCTAGACTGCTTTATTTATTTCAAACTATACCCATACGAATTCCCCCTGCCTTCTTTTCAACACTCAAGAGGTATTGTAGGAATTTTATATGGTCCTCCAAACAACCTAGACTAAACTGGACTAGACTAACGACCCCCAAGCTTCAGGGGGGTCTACATATACCTGATATGGAAAAATACTACTGGGTATGTCACCTTTCTAGAATAGTAGACTGGCACGTTAATAGTACAAGCAAAGATTGGGTACATATCGAGAACGCATTCACCCCGATACCGATAAAACTATTACCCTGGATCAATCAAAAGTACCATTAACAGCCTCATCAAACCCACTTATTACTTCCACATTAACTAATTTCAAAGCAGCATGCAAAACGCTCAAGCTAAAACCCGTTCCCGGTCCCATGACACCTCTAGAAAATAACCCAGACTTTACCCCAGGAATACGCTCCCTTCACCATGTGACTGACCCGAACAGACCAAGACTCCAGGTGCATCAATTGTTCCACCAAGGAACTCTTCTAACATTCCAAGCTCTGTCTAGCAAATTTCCGGACTACCACATACCCTTCCACAACTACCTGCAGATCCGTCACTTCATATATAGCCTCAAACCCGTGACAAACTTACACAGGGAACTCACGCCCTTTGAACTCTTATGCAATAACCCTGAACCCCAAAGACACCTCATCTCATCCCTATACGCGCTCCTCTTTTCAGCTGAGGAAATCAAAACGGACGACGTAGTTAAAAGATGGGAAAAAGATCTGCATATAGACCTCTCCGCCGAAGAGTGGATGCACGCCCTCTCTCATATGCATAAAGGCTCTCTCAATGTATCAACTCAGGAGAATAGATATAAAATCTTTACAAAATGGTATAGGACTCCCGACAGAATTCACAAATTCCACCCCAACCTATCTCCCCAATGTTGGCGGTGCAACGCCTCGAGAGGTACACTACTTCATATATGGTGGGAATGCCCTCTCATCCAAAACTATTGGATCGAAATTCATCGCTTAATCACACAAATAACGACATATACTCCAGACTTCACCCCTGCCCAATATCTTCTCCATCACACGTCAATTCCACAACACACTTATAGGAAATCATTAGTTCTACACCTCATCAATGCTGCAAGCCTATGTGTTCCTGTGCACTGGAGAACCACATCTCCCCCCACCATCTCTGAATGGATTCAGAGGGTGGATAGAGTGGCGGAAATGGAAAACCTCATCCATCAAGCTTCAGACGCACCATCTAAGTATAGGAATACATGGGCATGCTGGTTCCATTTTAAATCATCCCAAGCCCAAACCGATTCTACCAGTCCCCCACCCACTGGTGCAGGAAACATCTCAAACGCATAAATACTTGTATAACCTCATACACTAACACAATACAGGCCATCAATCTCCGTCCCCCCTATCTCCTTCATTTCCCTTCCCCCCCTTCAATACACTCCCTACCATTTAAAAGGTGAACTAGAAGCCACCCAGTCTTTTGGGGTAATACCTCAGAAATTGTAATATCATACATAGCCAGACCTATCAAGCTACAACCAGGTCTTTCCATACACTCCACACACTGGACACAGATAGTTCCCCATAGGGGTGCCCAGTGTTGGGAGTGGAACTGCCTAGGCCAGAAACACCAGAACCATCACCAATTACCACAAGGTTTGATACGACATTCTGATACTCTTTCTAACAGATTTACAATCGACCCCATCCTCTCTACCTACTGGTGATAACAAACAAGAAATAGACCTATTATCTCTGTTATTAACGTTATTCCATGTAATGTATAACCCAGACCTTTATGTTACATCTGTTAACTTGCTTATCTGTTACTCTGTGACATGTGCCTTTGTTTCTATTGATGTACTTTTGTGAAAACTTAATAAACTATATTTAAAAAAAAAGAAGTCGCACCAGAAGTCGGATCATTATGATCCGACTTGCGGTGCGACTTGTGTGCTGAGGATGAAGGGGAACCCCGCCACAATAAAAAAAAAAAAAAAAAAAATTGACGTGGGGTTCCCCCCTCAGACAATACCAAACCCTTCGGTCTGGTATGAATTTTAAGGGGAACCCCCTTCGCTGAAAAAACGGCGTGAGGGTCCCCCCCAAAATCCATACCAGACCCTTATCCGAGCACGCAGCCTGGCCGGTCAGGAAAGGGGGTGGGGACGAGCTAGCACCCCCCCTTAACCGTACCAGGCCGCATGCCCTCAACATGTGGGTAGGTGTTTCGGGGCAGGCTGCGCCCCTCCACCTCAAAGCACTTTGTCCCCATGTTGATGTGGACAAGGGCCTCTTCCCGACAACCCTGGCCGTTGGTTGTCGGGGTCTGCAGGCGGGGGGCTTACTGAAATCCGGGAGCCCCCTTTAATAAGGGGGCCCCCAGATCCCGGCCTACCCATTCACCTGGGAAAAGTGTCAAAAATAAAACATGACCGAAGGGCTTGGTATTGTCTGAGGGGGGAACCCCAGGTCAATTTTTTTTTCATTGTGGCAGGGTTCCCCCTCATCCTCAGCACACAAGTCGCACCGCAAGTCGGATCATGACGATCTGACTTGCGGTGCAACTTCTATTCAAATCAATGGGCTCCCATAGGGAACCAATGATTTTGAATAAAGGCAGAGAAACGCCGAACGAGACTTATCGCTCTTTTTACATTGTTAACCCTTGCTTAACACTTTACTGGTGTCTGGCATTTCCAGTACTGCTCTTGAACGTGAATTTCTGGCGTTCAGAAAAAAGCCCATAAACTCCACTGCTCATTAAAGCTAAAAAACATCCATGTGTGCATGGACACATAGGCTAACACAGAGTGGAGTTTATGGGCTTTTAAAAAAAAAAAACACCCAAACTCCAATAAACTGCAGTTTATCAGCTCCAGTGTGCATGGAGCCTAAATGTTAGTACCCAGTTATATTATGTACATTTGGGAAAGAATCCAGGCCTTTTTTAAAACAATCTACTGAGCTGGCCAGAACCACCTTTGGAGTGAGTCTATTCCACATTTTCACAGCTCTTTCCGTATTTGGAGATGAAATCTTTTTCCTCCAAAACGTAAAGAGTGCGCCCTTGTCCTCTGTGATGACCTTAAATTGAATAACCCAAAACCAAGTTCACTATATGGACCACTTATATATTTGTACATGTTGATCATATCCCCCCTAATCTCCACTTCTCAAGAGGGAATAGATTCAGTTTCTCTAACCTTTCCTCATAGCCAAGTTTCTCCGTGCCTATCAGTTTGGTTGCCCTTCTCTGTAATCTCTCCAGTTCCACGATATCCTTTTTGAGAACTGGTGCCCAAAACTGAACTGCATATTCCAGATGAGGTCTTACTAATGATTTGTACAGGGGCAAAATGAGATCTCTCTCTCTGGAGTCCATACCTCTCCTAATACAAGAAAGAACTTTGCTCGCTTTGGAAACCGCAGCTTGGTATTGCATGCTATTATTTAGCTTATGATCTACCAAAACCCACAGATCCTTCTCCACCATTGACTCCCCCAATTGTACTCCCCCTAGTATGTATGATGCATGCATATTCTTAGCCCCCAAGTCCATAACTTTACATTTATCAACATTGAACCTCATTTGCCACTTAGTTGCCGTGCACTGAGGTCGGCTTGAAAATTGGGGACATCCTGTAAGGACGTTACTCCACTGCATAGCTTAGTGGCAACTGCAAAGACAGAATGTTACTTTTAATTCCAGACCCTAGGGTCCCAACACTGAACCTTGGGGTACACTGCTGATACTCTGAATGGTCTAAGGTTAATGCCCCGTACACGGTCAGACATTGATCTGACATTCCGACAACAAAATCCATGGATTTTTTCCGATGAATGTTGGCTCAAACTTGTCTTGCATACACACAGTCACACAAAGTTGTCGGAAAATCCTATCATTCTGAACGCGGTGACGTAAAACACGTACGTTGGGACTATAAACGGGGCAGTAGCCAATAGCTTTCATCTCTTTATTTTTTCAGAGCATGCGTGGCACTTTGTGCGTCGGATTTGTGTACACACGATCGGAATTTCCGACAACGGATTTTGTTGTCGGAAAATTTTATAGCCTGCTCTCAAACTTTGTGTGTTGGAAAATCCGATGGAAAATGTGTGATGGAGCCTACACACAGTCGGAATTTCCGACAACAAGGTCCTATCACACATTTTTCCGTGTGTACGGGGCATTAGAGTCATTAACCACTACTCTCTGAATTCTGTCTTTTAGCCAGTTTTCTATTCATTTACAAATTGATCTTTCCAATCCTGTAGACTTTACCTTACACATGAGCCGTGTGTGGGGAACTGTGTCAAACGCTTTTGCAAAATCCAGGTATACCACGTCCACAGCCACCCCTCTGTCCAAGGATTTACATACCTCCTCATAAAAAGAAATCAGGTTTGTTTGAACTCGTCTATATGGTCTTTTATTAAACTCTCCAGTATCGTCCCGACTATAGAAGTTAAACTAACAGGTCTATAGTTACTTGGTAAAGACTTTGATTCCTTTTTTAAATATAGGCACCACATTGGCTCTATGCCAATCCAGTGGTACCATTCCAGTTATTATCGGGTCCCTAAAAATTTAGAAACAATGGCCTTGAAAAGACAGAGCTCAATTTTTTTAGGATCCGTGGGTGGATGCCATCTGGTCCAGGTGCTTTATTCACCTTTATTCTGTCTAAATATTTCTGGACCATATCACTTTTGAGCCATTGTGGATCATTTGGGGCTGTGTCACTACCACCCCCAATTTCGCCATGAGCTCCCCCATGCTCCTTTGTATACATGGAGCTGAAGAAAAGTATTTAATAAATTTGCCTTCTCTTTGTCCCCAGTCACCCACTCTAGATTATCTTGTAAAGGGCCTACATGCTCAGACCTGACCTTTTTATTATTAATATTTGAAAATTGGGGTTTGTCCTACTATCTTTTGCAATCTGTCGTTCGTTTTTTTGCATCCCTGATTTCCCTTTTACATATTCTGTTATATTCTTTGTGACGTTTAAACGATAATCCAGTTACTCTCCAGCATCAGTAATTGGAGATTTCAACGAGTTTGTTGTTTTGACACAAAACCGTCAGCGTATACACTACGGTACACAAAGAGTTAGCGGTTTTGACAAAACCGCGGCTAAAGAGGAAAAAAGTTGTCACCACCTTGGAGGTGGCCATTTTGTTGGTTATTATCGGGTGGACTAACAATGTCCACTCATATTATGTACTGTACACGCTGCCGGTGTTGTGTCAAAACAGAAAACTCATCAAAATCTCCAATTACTGATGCTGGAGAGTAACTGGAAGGGACGTGATTGGAGATTTCGACGAGTTGGCTGTTTTGACAGAACACCAGCCATGCCACAATAACATCACTTTGCGCGTGGGAGTTACAGGGCTTGAGGCTGTGAAGGGATGACACGGGTATGCTGTCCCTTCAGAGCGCATATGCCGGTGACATCGCCGGCTGCACGCAGTGTGAATATCTCCTCAACCAGGGGTAGGCAACCTTGGCCCTCCAGCTGTGGTGAAACTGCAAGTCCCATGAGATATTGCAAGACCCTGACAATCAGAGGCATGACTCTTAGAGGCAGAGGCATGGATGGGATTTGTAGTTTCACCACAGCTGGAGGGCCGAGGCTGCCTACCTCTGTCCTAAACAGTGCAGGTTTAGGAGATATTCACGGTACCTACAGGTAAGAAACTAGGCTTACCTGCAGGTACAAGTGCAAAAAGAGAAAAAAGTTTACTTCCACTTTAAGAGAAGTATTAAAATATGAGATTTGCTGGTCGGATCACCGGGTGCAAATAAATGAAAACAAGTCTATAAAAAGAAAACAAATGCAACCATCACATCTAAGGTTTGGTAAGCTACAATATAGTACATTTTTCCTTTTGGATTTATGCCATTAATAATGGCGTCATTGTTGGGTGAAGAAGGGATCGAACAAAGACTGCATCATGGTTTCTGTTCTTCCATATGCTCCTGTGTATGGATTAGCTCAAAAGAAAGAAAAAAAAAGAAGAAGAAGATCTTCACAAAAACATCACCTGCAAAAAAAGTATGGAGGATTTGTCTACCGAACAATGAACGCTGAATAATGCACAGGCATTTCCGCGGTGTCCTCTATAAACAGGAATTTGAAGGTATTTCCAGTAAACTCTCTGAAACATTAATATAATAGCCCAGCGGAGGATGAAAAGCTTTGTGCTGGCAGCACTTTTCGTCTTGTCCATTACATCAGAACCTAAGACCTCAATCGGCAACACCGTATATAGATGCACAGTATACATTTACTATGGCTGTCTGGCGCAGGATAAGCTGAACTGCAATATACTTCTGCAAGCCATTATACAAGCTCATTAATTCCACCTTACTTGAATATAATTATAATAAAAAAAAAAAAAAAAGGCATACAGGCAGATTACAGAATACACTTCTCTCCAGATGAAACCCTTGGGTGCCACTAAAAGTGCAGCATTCATCAACAAATAAATATTGGATCACACTTGCCTTCATATTGGTAATGGTTGTTTTCTTGCCTTCCATTTCAATAATAAATTTAGCCTCCAGATCCTTCTCCCTGAAGAACAAATAAAAGAATGTGTTAAGGTCCGACAGCATCGTTTGTTCTCAAAATGTTTGTGCATATAATCTCAGCGCACATTCATACAGCCATTCCACAAACTATGTTTAATATTCTTATACTGCAGCGTATGCACAGAGGTAACATAACGGCGCAGAAAGGACACATCTGTTACAGGCAATGAGTCCATCCAGGATTGGAAGTACAGGCCTATTTAAAAAAAGGGAAACACCCCCTTTATACATTCGAAAAGAAAAATCACAGATGGTTACCATGTGCTTAAATTTTTTATTTAAAGCTAAACTCCAGGCAGATACAAAATGACACCTGACCTCCTGAAGATTTACCCCCCTTCATGACCAGGTCACTTTTTGCGATGCGGCACTTATTTTAACTGACAAATGCGCGGTCATGCAACGCTGTACCAAAATAAAATGTTCTTTTTTTTTTTTACCCCCACAAACAGAGCTTTCTTTTGGTGGTATTTGATCACCACTGCATATTTTTTTCTTTTTTGCAATATAAATAAATACAATTTAATAAATAGAATAAAAAACATATCCAAAAAAAATTAAATAAATCTAAAAAGAGAAAAACCGAATTTCTTCATAAAATTTAAGCCAATATGTATTCTTCTACATATTTTTGGTAAAAAAAAAATCCCAATAAGCGTATATTGATTGGATTACACAAAGGTAACAAACTATGAAATATATTTCTGGAATTTTTATTTTCTAATACTAGTAAGGGCGGCAATTAGACACTTATTGTGGGACTGCGATATTGTGGCAGACAAATCAGTTTGCGGGAACCAGTGACACCAAGTATACCCTGATCAGTACTAAAAATATGCACTGTCACTGTACTAATGACACTGGCTTGGAAGGGGTTAAACATCTAGGTGCGATCAAAGCGTTAAAGTGATACTAAAGTCTATTTTTTTTAATCTTTAAAAATAACAATCATGTTACCTGCTGTGTGCATTGGTTTTGCACAGAGCAGCCCAGATACTCCTCTTCTCGGGACCCCGCCAGCTCTCCTGGCCCCTCCCTCCTGGATAGAGATGGGCTCAGGTAAGTATAAGGGGGGCTGCTGCACAAAGGTTTTTTATCTTAATGCATATAATTGAGATAAAAAAACCTTCTGCCTTTAAAATCACTTTAACTAGGTGCCTAGTCTGTATTTTTGTGTACACGATGTGCTGCTTTCATTAGGGGAAGAGATGGATTCCAGTCCCTTCTTTGCAGAGACACAGGATCTTTCCCCCCCCCCCCCCCCCCCCCCAGAACTGAGATATGCCTTGTTGTTTAGGCATATCTCAGTTCTCTGTGTATTGCCGACAAACAGTGGGTGCCAGAGGACATCGAGTACCCGACACCCGCAGATCAGCTTCTGCTGCGCATTATTACAGCAGAAGCGGCCTGCCGGCGATGTGTGTGTGCCACCCCAGGCAGAAATGCAGAATCATGTGTAAAAAATTTTTTATATATATATATATATATATGCAGATATAGATATAGATATAGATATAGATATATATATATATATATATATATATATATATATATATATATATATATATATATATATATATAATCTCAATATCACACACACCACACATACACAGTGGGGACGGAAAGTATTCAGACCCCCTTAAATTTTACACTCTTTGTTATATTGCAGCCATTTGCTAAAATCATTTAAGTTATTTTTTTTTCCTCATTAATATACACACAGCACCCCATATTGACAGAAAAACACAAATTGTTGACATTTTTGCAGATTTATTAAAAAAGAAAAAAACTGAAATATCACATGGTCCTAAGTATTCAGACCCTTTGCTGTGACACTCATATATTTAACTCAGGTGCTGTCCATTTCTTCTGATCATCCTTGAGATGGTTCTACACCTTCATTTGAGTCCAGCTGTGTTTAATTATACTGATTGGACTTGATTAGGAAAGCCACACACCTGTCTATATAAGACCTTACAACTCACAGTGCATGTCAGAGCAAATGAGAATCATGAGCTCAGACACAAAATTGTGGCAAGGCACAGATCTGGCCAAGGTTACAAAAAAATTCTGCTGCACTTAAGGTTCCCAAGAGCACAGTGGCCTCCATAATCCTTAAATGTAAGACATTTGGGATGACTAGAACCCTTCCTAGAGCTGGCCGTTCGGCCAAACTGAGCTATCGGCGGAGAAGAGCCTTGGTGAGAGAGGTAAAGAAGAACCCAAAGATCACTGTGGCTGAGCTCCAGAGATGCAGTCAGGAAATGGGAGAAAGTTGTAGAAAGTCAACCATCACTGCAGCCCTCCACCAGTCGGGGCCTTATGGCAGAGTGGCCCGACGGAAGCCCCTCCTCAGTGCAAGACACGTGAAAGCATGGCGTTTGCTAAAAAAACCCCTGAAGGACTCCAAGATGGTGAGAAATAATATTCTCTGGTCTGATGAGACCAAGGTAGAACTTTTTGGCCTTAATTCTAAGTGGTATGTGTGGAGAAAACCAGGCACTGCTCATTACCTGTCCAATACAGTCCCAACAGTGAAGCATGGTGGTGGCAGCATCATGCTGTGGGGGCATTTTTCAGCTGCAGGGACAGGGCGACTGGTTGCTCAGGACCTCTGACTGGGCCGAAGGTTTACCTTCCAACAAGACAATGACCCTAAGCACACAGCTAAAATAATGAAGGAGTGGCTTCACAACAACTCCGTGACTGTTCTTGAATGGCCCAGCCAGAGCCCTGACTTAAACCCAATTGAGCATCTCTGGAGAGACCTAAAAATGGCTGTCCACCAACATTTACCATCCAACCTGACAGAACTGGAGAGGATCTGCAAGGAGGAATGGCAGAGGATCCCCAAATCCAGGTGTGAAAACCTTGTTGCACCTTTCCCAAAAAGACTCATGGCTGTATTAGATCAAAAGGGTGCTTCTACTAAATGGTGGACAAAGGAGATGCCAAAAGTCTCCGAACATGAACAGCTGTTCATGTGCTGTACACGGCGCCTGCGCAATTAACACTACGTTGTGCCACACACTCTCGCATGCTCCCGATGCTCGTGCAACTCTGCAAGGGGCGGGTGTAGGGGCGGATGCATACAGAAGATGGCCAGAGCTCATACGATGGGGGTGTATTTCTCAAAGGGGCGGACCTTTCCGCCCCTACACCTGCCCCTTGCAGAGTTGCACGAGCATCGGGAGCATGTGGCACAATGTGGTATTAATTGCGCATGCGCTGTGTACAGCTCATGAACAGCTGTTCATGTTCAGAGACTTTTGGAATTTCCTTTGTCCTCCGTACTGCGCAAGCACTGCGCCTGCGCAGTACAGGGTGGACACTATCTGACGGGGGACCGTTCTCGACAAGACACCGGCAAACCCAGACTTCTCAATGGGGGAGTTTGCAATTAGATGCAGGAAACCCAGCAGGAGTTCCCTGTAATTAGCTGCGGGTGAAAGTCCCTTTGAAAACAAAGGGAAGTTGACAGCTCCCGCAGCTATTCATGGTCGCTTGCATGTAATGATTTATAGAACAATTACCGGTGTACCGGTGTAAGTACCCATCAGTGCCGTCTACGAGTGCCATCTCATCGGTGCCCATCATCAGTGCCATCTCATCGGTGCCCATCATCAGTTCAGCCATATCAGTGCCCGTCAGTGCAGCCATATCAGTGCCCGTCAGTGCAGCCATATCAGTGCCCGTCAGTGCAGCCATATCAGTGCCCGTCACTGAAGAAAACTTATTTACAAAAAAAATTTAAAAGAAACAAAGAAAAAAAGGTTTTTTTTTTAAATTTTCGGTCTTTTTTTATTTGTTGCGCAAAAAATTAAAAAAAAAAAAATCGCAGAGGTGATCAAATACCACCAAAAGAAAGCTCTATCTACAGTGACATCATTACTTTGCCTGTGCAGACAGCAGAAGTGTGAGAAGAGCCGAACAAGCTCCACCCACTACAGATTGCAGAAAACCAGAGGGGGAGGAGACAAGACCAGTCATCCTGCACCAGGAGAGAGAGCAGCAGTGACCGGTCTTTATTATAGGAATGTTCTGCACAGGGGTAAAGTCTCACACTGGATTATCTGGAAGAAATACACAACACAGACCAAGAATCATTCAAAGCTGAACTTCAGTCATTTTTTCAACTTTCCATCTATTAAATCTTCTGCCCTTGTTGTTTTAAAGGGGTTGTAAAGCTTCGTGTTTTTTCACCTTAATGCATCCTATGCATTAAGGTGAAAAAACACCTTGCACTCTCCGGCCCCCGTTTTACTTACCTGAATCTCGAACCTCTGTGGGCGCGATCCCGCGTTGCTTTTCCCCCAGCTCTTGTGGGCTCTTCATTGGATGATTGATAGCAGCGTAGCCATTGGCTCCCGCTGCTGTCAATCAAATCAATAACGCGGCGCGCCGGGACGATCGGTACACTCGGCAGCTATGGCCGCCGACTGCATCACACAGGAGCGCCCCTGCAAGCTAACCCCCTTGGGAGAGTGCTTCCCAGAGGGGGGTTAGCTCTTGCAGGGTGGAGCCGAGACAGCCGCCGAGGGACCCCAGAAGACGAGGATCGTGGCCACTCTGTGCAAAACAAACTGCACAGTGGAGGCAAGTATAAGTTTTTTTTTTTTTTTAAATAACAAACAAATTAAACCTTTACAATCCCTTTAACTTTGGATAGTAAAACATTTTTTTTTCTTCCAGTAAATACCTTATACAGCCCACTTCCAGTTTCTTGTCTGGTAAAAAGCCTAGGCTTATGACATCATTTACAGCTCTCTCTGTCTCTCACTCTCTTGTGAGTTTACCAGGAAGGGAGGGGAGTCATAAGAGGGCCAATGAGAGCTGCAGAGTTGGAGGTGTGCCTCTGTGTGTCTGTGTAAATCCAGGAAGTGAACAGGCAGCAGCTTTAGCTGCCCACAGTTAAAATGGCTGCAGCCAGACTTGGAGGGAGATTTCTGCAGCATATTTGGCAAGTACAGAATCACAGTATATATAAAATAATATGCAAAGTGGTTGGAGGGAAGCTTCAGAATGGCAAAGATGTTTTTATTACAAATTATGTGAGCAGACTGCAGTTCCTCTTTAAGAATACTTTTATTTTTTACTACATTTTCTGATCTTGGAGTTCAGCTATAAAACATCACACTCTGTCAAACAGGGAGACCCTACAATGCTCAACAAGAACGCCATCACAATAGTATTGTGTGTCTGGAAAACAGAAGTTAAAAATAAAAGAATGCGGTATAAAATAATGTATGGCGGTATAGGAAAGGTGATTCATCACTGTGCAGTGCTTAATGAGCTCAGCCTAGCGTTGTGTGGGAATTCCTCTCCCTCATCACATGAGCATAAGGGGCAGCGAGCCAATTCAAACCAAACTACACCCATCATTATCACCAAAGACACAATTTCTAGACACAAATGCAGTTATAAATAAATTAAAAAAAAAATAAAAAAAAAAAAGGAAGAAGAAGTTTATTTACAGTTTGCTCACACATTAATGGACTTGGAATTTATTATTCACTAATGTTTAATATATCACATTATGTATTGATCATTGATAATGTCCATTACTTATGTCATTCTTTGATGTTCTTATTACCAGCACTGGTTAACCATTTATCATTTGTTTATATATTGCTTTTGATTCACTATATGGATTTTGTTGTAATTTTGGGTAGCGCGATTTTTATAATTTCTCACAATAATTTGTACTTTTTGCTATAATAAATATTTTTTTTTTTTTTTTAAAAAGCTAATTTTTTCTCAGTTTAGGCCGATATGTATTCTTCTACATATTTTTGGTAAAAAAATTGCAATAAGCATATATCGATTGGTTTGCGCAAAAGTTATAGCGTCTACAAAATAGGGGATAGATTTAGAGCATTTTTATTTATTTTTTTTACTAGTAATGGCGGTGATCTGCGATTTTTTTAGCATGACTGCGACATTATGGTGGACACATCGGACAATTCTGACGCATTTTTGGGACCATTGGCATCTATACAGCGATCAGTGCTATAAAAATGTATGGATTACTGTGTAAATAACACTGGCAGTAAAGGGGTTAACACTAGGGGGCGACCAAGGGGTTAACTGTGTTCCCTGGGAGGCGATTCTAACTGAAGGGGGAGGGGACTGACTAGAGGAAGTGACGGATCGTGGTTCCTAGCTAATAGGAACACACGATCTGTCACTCCTCTCAAAACAGAACAGGGATTTGTGTGTTTACACACACTTCCGTGTTCTGTCCCTCGTACTCACGACCGTCGACCATGAGCATCCCCGATCCTGCAGCTAAATCAACTGTAGGAGACGGTCCTGGTGCTTGCTGGACTTTCTTGGGCGCTGTGAAGCCTTCTTCACAAATGCAGTGGAAATGTTTTTTTATGGGATTAAGGCAATTCATGGCACAGAGGGACTTTGCAATTTATTGCAATTCATCAGACCACTCTTCGCAACATTCTGGAGTATTCAAATTGCCATCATTAAAACTGAAGCAGCAGACTTTGTGAAAATTAATATTTGTGTCAGTCTCAAAACTTTTGGCCATGGCTGTATCCTCTGGTTTATCTGGAGATGAAGAGAAACTCACTTGCTCTCTGTGTGGAAGCAGTATCCCCACTGCAGAGGTACAACATGCCCTACTGAATCAGACAATCAGCAAAGCTTGGGTTTCCTGTTTACTAGGACAGATGTAGCTCTGATTTAGCAGGGGGTGTATTGGTCCTCTGCAGAGAGATCACTGCTTCCACATGGAGAGCAGGGGTCCTTCTCTATCGCACAGGGTCAGGCTGTGGCTGCTTTCTAAAGAAAAATGGTCTTAGCATGCCTTTTGTTTTGATGTACCTGGAATGTATTTAGCCAATTTAAAGCCCAACTCTAGGAAAAGTAAGAGTAAATGTCCTCTCTTTGAGTCGGGTGATCCACACTGCAAGGGTTACTTGGTCGTTTATGTCTAGGAAAAGCAGTTTTACTTATCTGATCCTCCGCTCTCCGGGCAGACAGCGCTTCCCTACACTCTGGAGGTAGATTATCCCTTGGCTTCCTTATATCTGGTGCAGGGCCCTGGTCCCTGCATCTGTCTTGAGGACATCAGGGGCATTTGACCAGCAGAATGTAGAGGAGAAAAGGCAGCACAGGTTGGCCTAGCAGCACAGAGAAGCCTACAGGAGCTGAGGCTCAGAGTGCTGGAGTGGTGTAGATGCACACAGATCTTTTTTACCTTAAAAAGCGGAGTTCCATCCACATATTTTATTTTTTTTTTAAACAAATCTGCAATTATTATTGCAGAATGTATATTATACAATTGTTACTCTCGTCATTAGTGCTTCATTTCTTAAAGAGGAGTTCCACCCAGGGGGCCCATTAAAAAAAAAAAAGTCAGCAGCTACAAATACTGCAGCTGCTGACTTTTAATTGGACACTTACCTGTCCCTGGGTCCAGCGATGGGGGGGGGGGGGGGGAATCGAAGCCCCGCTTGTCGTCGTCTCATCCGCTCGTTGGCGCCGGCATTTCAACTGTGGGCGCCGGGCTGTGGCTTCACAGCCTGGCACCCACTGCGCATGCGCGAGCGGCGCCGCGCGCCCTGATTGGCCGCTCAATCACCTGGGACCTGTAATGGGTCCCAGATGATTGACAGGAGGGAGGGAGCAGAGCCGAGCCCTTCCTGTGCCGAGGTGGAAGTGATGTCACCAGCCCAGGCAAAGGAAGAGGCAGACTACGAGGGACCACCTAGCAACAGGCATTTAGAGGCAAGTAAAAAAAAAAAATATCCAAATGGTTTTTTGGGTTTTTTTTTAGAATTTTTCAGGTATTTTAGTTTTTTTTGGGTGGAACCCCACTTTAAGATCTTATTTTTAAAAAAATAGCTTTGATTGAGCCATCTCGGGCATTCCCATCTTACTTGTGGGCAGGCGAAGCACACAAGCATATTCCGGGATACGGCGCTGCTGTATTCTCAACATGCACCGCCCGTTCTCGCGCATGCGCAGTAACAGCACTTAGCGGCGCATAAAACTACACAGGTTGCCATCACAACGGGCGACCAAAGTGCCCGCCCAGTTGTGATGGCCAAATACCGCAATTCTAGCCCTCGGCGCTGCCCACTGACTCCTGGGAAATGGACAAACATCTCCCAGGAGCAGTAGCGAGCAAAGGCATCAAGGGAAATGACGTCAGGCGCCGGGTGGAAGAAGGGGAAAATTAGAAGCTACCACATAGCAACAGCCATTAAAAAAATAAGAAAAAAAATGTAATTTTTGTCCAAATGTTGCTGGTTAGGTTATTTGCTGCACAGTAATAAAAAGTTCTTTTTATGGGTGGCACTACGCTTTAATGCAGTGAATGCACAAAGGTGAAAAAACCTTCTGCTTTTACAATCACTTCATTTCAATTGGAATTTAAAACAGAACTCCAGTCAAAAATAAGATAAAAATGAATACCCAATAAAAAGATAACATTGAAAAATAAACTTTTGATGCAATATCAGGGTGGATAAAAAATCAATGAAAGCCTGTGTCTGTTGGCAGAGATGAGCAGAGTTCATTGATAGATCCTGGTTAACCATTAACCTATAACTAATAACAGGATTTTAGAGTAACAACTTATGTAATACTGCGAGCAACTGTTACCTGCAAGGGATAGATCCCCGTGCCAAGCAACAAATAGACCTGTGCCCTTCTGTAGTCGCTGAGATTGTGCAAATCTGCAAGACACCAGTTCAAACCTCATTCACATGGGTGGCAGGCGCCACAGCCTTTCTGAAAAGCATTCTGCAATGGATCGCATTTTGCTAATCCGGTTTCCAGGTATTCAGGATGTTATATTGCTGTCTCTTGAATGCCAGGTTTTTTTCCACATTATACTACTGTGCCGCAACCACCATAGCAACATTTGGCATGCGGTTGCAGCACAGTCCCATTTACTTTGGGGTCAAGAGGGGTAGCCAGGATTTTATTTTTAAATCAGATTTTATTTTTCAAAAGTGTTTTGCCATATTCATACAGAAACACGACACATCAAACAGGACAAATACAACTACAGCTCGGTGTTCAACAGTGGACAGGGAAAGATTACATGTTCATTAGATTTTCATAAAATAACTGCATGAACCATAAATTTACAACAGGCACCCAAGAGGATAAAGTGGATGTAAACCTCAGACCTGAGACATTAGTGTCATTTCTGTCTGCTGCTTCGTTCCTCTGCTATCGGCATGAATCACTTCTGACGAGCTTTCCTGACACCAAGAGAAAAAAGGTGACAAGAGAGGGATCTCCAGCACACAGTCTTGTGGCTACACAGCCAGTTCTCTAGACTGCGTTTTGTGAATGGCCTAGCGGCGGGGGAAGGAGGAGGGGAGCAGAACATCCGAGTGATCCCGCCGCAGCAAGAGCAGCCGGAGGTGGGATGGGTACCTGTCAAAAACCAAGTAACCGCTTCCCCCTCCCCCCAAAAAGGTGCCAAATGTGGCAGCGGAGGAGGGGAGGAGGCAAACAACAAAGCTTTCCCTTTTGGGTGGAGCTCCACTTTAAGATCAAAGAGAGACTTACAGATTACAAGGCGCTTTAATATGTGGCATCTATCCATCACGACCAACTTTTTAACATCATGAATTTAAATTAATATGAATTTATTTTCGGCACCTTTATCTCTATTTTCGGCACCCATCATTGGTACCTTTTTCTCCATCGGCAAAACGCATATCATTTTTGGCAGCTGATATATCGGTGCATCCCTACGTCTAATGTACAGGGGATGCCGAGTAGCCAGGATATTTGGAGTCAGTTTACCTTTTCATTTTTCACAAAAATGTGAACGTATCCTTTAAACAGACCGAAATAAGGGAGCAAAAAAGGCTCCATTCATGCATACTACATCGTGCACCTCTGCAAGGGCCTCGTTTCCCAGCATGGGGATGCACAGGAGTACTGTGCATCCCTGTGCAAGCAGTCCCATTAATGTCAACTGGGATGCAGCACCTACACGGACACAGCCGCTGCTCCGACTTTGACATTTGTTTGGGCATGGGTGTATGGCCCCGAATACAGACAACGTGAGTTCAGGGACACGCATCAACACCCATGCTGATGTCAAATTGGGAGCAGTGGCTGTGTCCGCGCAGCTGCTGTGTCCCAATTCACATGAACAGACCTGCCTGTATAGGAATGCACAGAACACCTGTGCATCCGCATACAAGAAAAGCACAGCCCTCATGTGGTTGAACACTGTTGTCAGGGGAATAATACTCGCACAGCTACAGCTAATGCTCATTCTTGCACAGTTAATGCTCATTCCCGTGCAGCTAATATTAATGAACATGTACCAGCACACAGGCGAGCTCAGGGTAGTATCCAGTGTGCACTGACGCGTGCATCAGCACGCAAGTCCATGTGCATAGGCGCCAAGCTGCTTATTTAAAAAGGAAACCCTGGTGTGTGCCAATTGCTGGATGTTCTTCAGTTCTCTCGTGACCTGTGTTCCTGCTTTTGCTGACTGATCTTCCATTGCTGACCTGGCTATGTGGACTTTGGATACCGACCTCGGCTTGCCTTTGACAATGCTTTTCCTGCTTCCCCAGATACTGACCTGGGCCTCCTACTGGACCTTGCTCTACCTGCTTCCCTGATACTGACTTTAGCCACCTACTGGACCTTGCTCTGCCTGTTGCCCCGATACTGACCTCAGCCTCCTACTGAACCTTGCTCTGCCTGCTGCCCTAATACGGACCTCAGCCTCCTACTGGACCTTACTCTGCCTGCTTCCCCGATACTGACCTCAGCGTCCTACTGAACCTTACTCTGCCTGCTGTCCCGATACCCTGATACTGACCTCGGCCTTCTACTGAACCTTGCTCTGCCTGCTTCCCTGATACGGAACACAGCCATCTACTGTACTAGACCTTGCTCTGCCTGCTTCCCTGATACGGAACACAGCCATCTACTGTACTAGACCTTGCTCTGCCCGCTTCCCTGATACTGACCTCGGCCTCCTACTGGACCTTGCTCTGCCTGCTGCCCTGATTCTGACTTTAGCCTTCTACTGAACCTTGCTCTGCCTGCTTCCCCGATACGGACCACAGCCATCTACTGTACTAGACCTTGCTCTGCCCACTTCCCCGATACTGACCTCGGCCCCCTACTGGACCTTGCTCTACCTGCTTTCCGATACTCACCGTTACTACGTCTCTGTCTGTGGCAGTCACCTGCTAGCAAGCTACCAGCACCCGAGCTTATTTGAGCCCCATACCTCTGTCACCACATTCAGGGGTGCTCAGACCAGAACCGCAAGAGAAGCCCTTTTGTCAACTCAGCCTCCAAACAAGGAACGCGACTTCTGTAGTAAACTTTGTGTGAATGAGGACTTCTGGAGAAATTTACTGTTCGAGTTTGCATACACGTTAACTTTTCAACAGATTCCAAAATACATATTTAACACTAAAAAAGAAAGCCATTTAGAAAAGAAAAAATAAATAACGCAACAAAAATGTATCTTTGCCAGTAAAAAAAATGAACTTGGTACCGACATTTCAGTCACTAACATAAAACAGCAACATCTTCAGCAAGGTAAAATATGCAAAGTATCAGCAGCATCATGTATAATGGAAGAGGATAAGTGACATGCCGGATTCGGAGTAGTCGCAGATGAAGCACGATGCATTCACCGGGGACTTGGTGAAAGCTGCAACACAAATCTAGTCTCTGAGCAGGAACATAAAACAACCTGTTCCTTTCAATTAGAAGGTACAATATTTTGCATCCCATGCATTTTCCTGTGCCGTGTGTTCCCTCATGTCATACACTATTAATGTGGCCTAATAAAGAGCCAGCTACGATGCTTTATAGTTAACATATGTTCCTCCTCAGCCGCTGTCCCTGTGCACAGTTTGTTTACTAGGAGTTGTCAGGATGGGAGGATCTGATACTCTGAAAGCTCCTGTGTATAGCTCAGCTGTCATTGTGTTTATAGCAACTGCTTGATAAAAACTGAAAAACTGCTGATAAACACACACACACACACACACACACACACACACTTCCACTAATATGCGCAGGATCAAAACGCAAAAGGAATACTGGTGTCAAGTGGATCCACTAATAAAAGTGACAATATGCAGGTATGCGTTTGCATAATTAAAGCCAAAGCTAATTTTAATCAGATAATTCCAGAAAACCGATCCTACGCTTAAAGCTGAACTCCAAAGAAATAGATACTTAAAGTGCTTCTAAAAAGGCAGAAGGTTTTTGATCTTCATGCATTCTATGCATGAAGATCAAAAACCTTTCAGTGTGCAGCAGCCCCCCTAATACTTACCTGGGCCCCATCTCGATCCAGTGATGATGCACGAGAGCCTTGGCTGTCCAGGACTCTGCCTCCTGATTGACTGAGACACAGCAGCGTGTGCCATTGGCTCCCGCTGCTGCCAATCAAAGTCAGGGAGCCAATTTGGTGAGCTTGATCTGGTGGCACTCGCAGGAAGGAGGGGCCAGGAGTGTAGGTGTTCTATCAATATGTGCCCTCTGTCGAAAAGTGCCCGCGCATGCGCAGGACGGAGCTGCACTCCAGCTGATTTCCGATCAGCTGAAGTGATGCAACCGTGGCACACGCGCACATCACAGGAGGCATTTTTCGACGGGAGAGTGAATTTCACAGACACAATTGAAAGCTATTCACAGAGCGAAGGGGGACACCGTAGTTGTTACATTATGCCTCGCTGTTGCAGGGCGGGTTTTGTCTGTGTTGCAACCGGCCCTCAGACACAGGCAACAGGCGCTGCAACACTGACAAAAGGTGACCTTGAGCAGACTGAAACCACACCCCGGAACAGCGAGGCACAATATGAGAACTACAGTGTCCTTCCGCTCTGTGAATAGCTTTCAATAGTGTCCATGACATTCTCTCTCCCGTCGAAAAATGCCCCCTCTGATGTGCGCATGCGCCATGGAAGGGCTCCGTCCTGCGCATGCGGGGGCACTTTTCGACAGAGGGCACATAGCGATAGAACACCGGCGAGGGACCCGAGAAGAGGAGGATCTGGCCTGCTCTGTGCAAAACCAACTGCACAGAGCAGGCAAGTAAAACATGTTTGTTATTGTTAACTACTTCCCAGCAGGCCACTGCACATAAATGCACCTTCTGAGTGGATGTTCCTGAACGTCCCTCAGAAGGAGCGGGATTGCGCTGTCGCCCGGACACGGCACATCTCGGATCAGCAGGAGGGCTCAGCGATTGGCCCTCCTGATCACATGATGGCTGTGTCCAATCACAGCCATCGTGATGTAAATAGAGAGCCGGTTGCTAGGCGATCAGCTGTCCTTCTATTCACATGGAGCTCATCAGTGAGGAGAAGGAGAGTGGATCTTTGCAGCCGGCCGGTGATCAGTGTGTATAAGCTAGTTTCCCAAAACAGTGTCCCCAAAACAGTAAAAAACACCTGCCCCACATACGTCCCAGTAAAATCTACCCCAGTGATCATCTGCACACATCTGTCTGTGATCACACAAACCAATTATTATACACTTATCTGGATTTTTTTTTACCAAAGACATGTAGCAGAATACATTTTGGCCTAAATTTATGAGACATTTGATTTTATTGGATTTCTTTTAAAACAGAAAGTAGAAAATATTGTTTTTTTTCCACTCATATCGCAAAAAATAAATTTCATTTAGGTACATTTAGGTGTTGCATGACCGCGCAATTGTCATTCAAAGTGCAACAGCACAGAAAGCTGAAAAGTGGTCTGGGACGGAAGGGGGTGAAAGTACCCAGTATTAAAAAGTGGTTAAACAAATAAAAAATAAAAAAACAAACAAAAAAGACTAATATCACTTTAAAGTGATTGAAAAGGAAAAATAATGATAAAAAAAAATAATAATAAACATATAAACATATACTTACCTGTTTGGTTTAATGGTTTTGAACAGAGTAGCCCCAATCCTCCTCTTCTCGGGTCCCCCGCCGGTGCTCTGGGCCCCTCGCTTCTGCCGAGTGCCCCCATAGTATGCCACTACCTGTGGGTGCACTCATGCGCGCTCGCTCCCGAGCCGGCTCTCTACATCCATGAGACAGAGGGCGACTCAGCCAATGGTTCCTGCTGCTGCTTCTCAGTCAATCAGGAGGGAGAGACCCGGAAGAGCCTCGAGTCTCATGCACAAATCGCTGGATCAAGACAGGGTTAAGGTAAGTATTAGGGGGGCTGCACGCTGAAGGTTTTTTTACCTTCTTGCATAGAATGTATAAAGGTAAAAAGCCTTCAGCCTGTACAACCACTTTAAAGCGGAACTAAACCCTCCTATCTTTTTCAGCCATGGATCTGCCATCTTGGCCTCCGTTTGATTTTCAACTGTCATGATGCTGCACATGTGATCACTTATGACACCAGCCATTTGATGGTTTGACAGTTTGGTTGAGAGGCATGCCAGGAATGTAACGGTTTTGTGAACTCCTTAAATTGATGGGTTTAATCTTGCTTTAAAGTGATACTAAACAAACACTGTTTAATTGACATTGTGCCTTCTATTTCTGTCTATAAATGATGGCACTGTAATTATTTTAATTAATACAAGAAAAAAACAAAACTAAGTACCTTTTTCACAAATCGATATACAACTGTCACATGACCCAGCTCTTTCCCAGCCTGTCTGCAGGGAAACATAAGCAGGAGGAGCTTCTAGTTCTCTGCTGCTGGTCACATGCACAACATTTAAAAAAAAAGCCTTTGGAATACAGAGTAAAATCAAAAAATATAAATACATTGTCATACAAATATATATTTAAAATCAAATCTTTATTATTTTGTGGAAATAACATGGTGTGGGCAGATTTTAGCCAGTTACAGGCTGTGTCTTAGAATAAGGGGGAGGTGAAGCCTCCATTAATCTACGTGTAATATCCCACCCCCATTGTGTTTAGCTGGTTATTGGGCATGGAGGAGGAGGGAAGAAGTGGGCTGTCATTTACTATTGTGTATAAGCCCACATGTATTATTATTATACAGGATTTATATAGCGCCAACAGTTTGCGCATTGCTTAACAAAATGAAGGCAGACATTACAGTTACATTACAATTTGGTACAAGAGGAATCAGAGGGCTCTGCTCGCTAGAGCTTACAATCTAGGAGGGAGGGTCAATTGATACAAAAGTTAAATAACTGTGGAGGATAAGCTGATGGAGAAAGTAAAACAGTGTATTAGTTAGAAGCAGGATAATCTTCTTTAAAAGAGGAGGGTTTTCAGGGATCGTCTAAAGATTGATAGATTAGGGGACAGTCAGACAGATTGGGGTAGGGAGTTCCAAAGGATGGGAGAAGCTCTAGAGAAATTGGTAGGCAAGCATGGGAGGAGGTGACAAGGGAGCTAGAGAGCAGGAGGCCTTGGAAGGACCGAAGATAGTGGCTTGGTTGGTATTTTGGGACTAGGCTAGTCCTGTAGCTGCAGGCACACACACACACACACACACACACACACACACACACACACACACACACACCTCGAGTCACGATTCAAATTTTTTTTTTTTTTTTTTGGACACCGCACCAGTCCTGAGGAGCTGTGGGCAGGAGTTTTTAGGCGAGGCCACGGCTTCGGCCTAGTCCGCAGCTTCTGGCCTCACAGAGTAGGCCGAAGCCGCGGCCTCGCCTAAAAAAACTCCTGCCCGAAGCTCCTCAGGACCGACGCAGTGTCAGCGATGGTCCTGGTGAAAAAAAAAAAATCTAAAAAAAATAAAAAAAAAAAATAAAAAATCGATTTGCTGAAATTTTGAATCGAATTGACCTCTCAACTCGATTCAAGATTCAAATCTATTTTTTCCCCAGCCCTAGCGGCTTTGTAAATTATTGTTAGTTCTTTGAATTTTATTCATTGGGTGAGTGGAAGCCAGTGGAGGGATTGGCAGAGAGGGGTGGAGGGCACTGAATGGTTCGTAAGGTGGATGAGTCTTGCAGCAGCATTCATTATGGACTGAAGGGGCGATAGTGTATGTAAAGGTGGTCCAATGAGGAGTGAGTTGCAGTAATCAAGGCGAGAGATGACCAGGGAGTGAATTAGAAGCTTGGTGGTGTCATTGGTTAAAAAGGGGCGTATTCTAGAGATGTTGCGGAGGCTAAGGCGGCATGATTTGGACAGGGATTGGATCTGGGCCTGAAAGGACAGTTCAGAGTCTAGGATTACCACTAGCACCCTGGCATTTGGGGACGGACTGACAGTTATGCCATTGATCTTGACAGAGATGTCAGGGGAAGGGGCACGTGGGGGAGGAAATATTGTGAGCTCAGTTTTAGATTCAGTTTGAGGAAGTGGTGTGACAGCCAGGCTGATATGTCTGTTAGTAAAATCAGTGATGTGTGAGGAGATTGATGGGGTGAGCTGAGGGGTAGAGAGATAGATTTGGGCGTCATTGGCATATAAATGGTAGTGGAAGCCATGGGAGGTGACCCAGGAAGGATGTGTAGATCAAGAATAGTAGAGGTCCAAGGACTGAACCTTGGGAGACCCCAACGGCAAGAGGTGTTGGAGAGGAGGGAGTAGAGTTGTAAAGGACACTGAAGGTGCGGCTAGATAGGTAAGATTCGAACCACAGCCATGGATACCAAGCAAATTGAGTTTTTTGAGGAGGGTAGTAATCGACTGTATCAAAGGAGGCGAAGAGGTCCAAGAGTAAGAGTAAGGAATAATGACCGTTGGTGTTAGCCGTTAGCAAGCCGTTTGTGAGTTTTAGGAGAGCAGTTTCTGTGGAGTGCTGTGGACGAAATCCAGACTGAAGGGGATCAAGAAGGTTATTCTTAATGAGATGGTCGCTTGTAGACTAAACGTTCAAGGAGTTTGGAGGCAAAGGGGAGTAAGGAGATGGGTCTTAGGTTGTTAAGACTGGTGGGGTCCAGTGAGGCGGAGAGGTTGAACATATGAGTTAAAGAGTGTAGGAGTCAGAAGGTGACCGTAGTATTTGAGAAGGAACGGGTCCAGTGGGCAGGTTGTTAGGTGGGTGTTAGAAAAAAGTTTGACTTCCTCTGTAGTAGTTGGGTTAAAAAACAAGAGTTTTGATTGCACAGAAGGACAAAGAGTGTAAAGTGAGGGAGATATCTGTAGCATTAAAAGTTACAAAAAAAAAAAAAAAAAAGTTGACGGGGACTGCGTAAGAGGGTGTTAATGAGAGTGTATAACTCTATAGTCACATGGGCTACTCAGATGGGAGGAAATGATCAGCACAGAAAATCACTGAAAACTGAGCATGTCCAGAGCTAGCAACACTGCTCTGCAAAATCCCTAGCTGAATTGGGGACATGGGCAGAAGGGGGAGATAGAGAGCAGCAGGATCAACCAGGTTTTTGTAGTATACAGAAAACAAATCTCATAGTGGAGCGAGTATGAACTGTGTGCAATAACCCATTTATCGATCGTTTTTTATGAGGTGGGTTTAGCAACACTTTACGTAAAATGTATACAGAATTGAATGTATGTGCTTGGCCAGTCTTGGGATGCAGGGCGGCAAGGGGGCAGTAAATGCAGCTGGTTGGAGTCGCAGTTTTACCGCATATGTTAAAAGTGGTAGTAAACTCTCTTTATTATTATAAGCTTTCCTGTAGGTAAAATTAATTTAAGTTCCTAAATTTGCACCGTTTAAGATATATTCTAGTGAGCAGCAGCCGGGACATTACCGATGCATGCACTTGGAAAGAACAGCATACCCTTGTCATTCCTTCAGGAGATGTGTGCCGCTGCCGAGACTCGTAGCTTCATGTGGTGCATACTAGCACATTATGATATTGCCTTGCAAGGGAAAAAAACTTTCCCCCCCCCCCCCCCCCATAGTCTTTACTACCACTTTATCTATGATTAAAGCCCAACCATAGGAAAATGAAAATGTCCTTCCTTGCAGTGGGGCTGAGCTGGCACTGCCAGGGTTAACAGCATGTTTGGTTGAGGGATCAGTATGAGAACTTTGCTCACATGATCTCCACTCCTCTGGTAGAGAGGTTGTCCCTTCACTCCAGCGGTGGAGTGTCCCTCGGCATCCTCATGTCCTGTGCAGGTCTATGGTCCCTGCATTGGTCTTTATAAAGGTCAGAGCAACGAGAATGAGACGAGCAGCTCCAGCCAGGGTGTCACAGGTCCTGATTGGATAGATTGATAGCAGGGGGAGTAAATCTCAAATCCAGTGACACAGGAGCCGGGGGGCGGGGTCGAGTACTGCTGTCTGTGTCAATGGACGCAGCAGCAGGAGTGTGCCCGCACGAGTGCCCCCATGGAAAACAGCTCTCCATAGGGGCACTCAATGAAGAGGAGGAGCCAGGAGCGCCACTGGGGGACCCCAGAAAAGGAGGAACGGGGGCCGCTATGTGCAAAACCCTTGCACAGAGCAGGCAAGTATAACAGGTTTTTTATTAAAAGAAAAAAAAATATATAAATAGAAAAAAAAAAACACTTGCACAAATTTCAACAGGGCAATGCAGTTCCTGCACAGATTTAGTGCAGGAACTACTTTTGGGAATATGTGCGGCACTACAAAATCGCCGATTTGGTATGCGATTTGACTTATCAAATTGCATGCCAAATCGGACAAATGTGAACCTGGGCTTACAATCACTTTAAGAACAAAGAGGGGTGCCATTGCTTATCTGGTGAAGAAAATACAGAGAAAAGACTGACATCTTTCCCATGCAAGGCAAAGGAAAAAAAAAAAAAAAAAAAAAAAAAAAAAAAAAAAGGTCTCTGCAAATGGGCACAATCCCCAGATAATTGCCTTGCCTCCACTCCCTTGCTCTTCTACGTGTTGATGTCACTGCCTTGATTATGTGGCAACGATTGGGACTAGCAACTGCCTGCTAGGCCCAAGAACTGTCACAGGGGAGGTCACATGCTTCCCTGGAAGTGGCAGGTAATGTCACCAGCTGTGACGGAGGAAGGAGAAGCGCTGGTAAGGCAAGTATGAGGTCTTTGCCTACCAAAGGACACTGGGGAGGTTTCACATCATTAGAAACTGCAGTGAAACAATAGATTTTAACAAGCCTGAGTCCCTAGCCTGAAACAAGTTTGCAAAAAATAAAAATCAGTGGCCCAAAAAGGGATGAAGTGAATGAATCTGCATGATAGCCAGTCAACTGGCATTTTCAGCAGTGAATGTCAGAAATGGCAGAACACATATTTCTCTCTGTGCAGATTTCCATTAACATGCCAGAGCACCGCCACTAGTCAATGTGGTGCTGCAAAGTCACCTAAATCTTTTATTTTCATTTTTGATAGCTTATGGTGGCTAAAGTATTTCTGTGAAAGAACAGCTGTAAGTCTTGTAAGCGATCTCATGAACAGGAGCTCTAATCGTCTGTAAAGTGAAACCATTTACAAAACAGCAAAACTGAAATGCACAATTAGATGAGAACAAATAGTCATTGTTACCGATCACATGACCACCCCGGCGTTCAGCGCAGGCAAAGCATCACATTTTTCAGAGAATTGATTTCTACTGAATCACAGCAGGTCACGGTTTACATTTCCAACACATTCATATTTTCAGAGTGTGGGACCAATTATTGCTATTCCTTAAACATACAGTGCATCCGGAAAGTATTCACAGCGCTTCACTTTTTCCACATTTTGTTATGTTACAGTCTTATTCCAAAATTGATTAAATTCATTATTTTCAAAAAATTCTACAAACAATACCCCATAATGACAACATGAAAGAAGTTTGTTTGAAATCTTTGCAAATTTATTAAAAACAAAAAAAATCCCATGTACATGTACAAGTATTTACAGCCTTTGCTCAATACTTTGTTAAGGCACCTTTGGCACCAATTACAGCTCTAAGTCTTTTTGAGTATGATGATACAAGCTTGGCACACCTACAGTATCTCACAAAAGTGAGTATGCCCCTCATATTACTGTAAATATTTTATTATACCTTTTGTGACAACACTGAAGAAATGACACTTTGCTACAATGTAAAGTAGTGAGTGTACAGCTTGTATAACAGTGTAAATTTGCTGTCCCCTCAAAATAACTCACACAGCCATTAATGTCTAAATCGCTGGCAACAAAAGTGAGTACACCCCTAAGTGAAAAATGTCCAAATTAGCCATTTTTCCTCCCCGGCGTCATGTGACCCGTTAGTGTTACAAGGTCTCAGGTGTGAATGGGGAGCAGGTGTGTTAAATTTGCTGTTATCGCTCTCACTCTCTTATACTGGTCACTGGAAGTTCAACATGGCAAAGAACTCTGAGGATCTGAAAAAAAAAAAAAAGAATTGTTGCTCTACATAGAGATGGCCTAGGCTATAAGAAAATTGTCAAGACCCTTAAACCAAGCTGCAGCATGGTGCCCAAGACCACACAGAGGTTTAACAGGTCAGGTTCCACTCAGAACAGGCCTCGCCATGGTCAACCAAAGAAGTGGAGTGCACGAGCTCAGCGTCATATCCAAAGGTCGTCTTTAGGAAATAGACGTATGAGTGCTTCCAGCATTGCTGCAGAGGTTGAAGGGGTGGGGTCAGCCTGTCACTGCTCAGACCATAAGCCTCACACTGCATCAAATTGGTCTGCATGGCTGTTGTCCCAAAAGGAAGCCTCTTCTAAAGAGGATGCACAAGAAAGCCCGCAAACAGTTTGCTGAATACAAGCAGACCAAGTAAATTGATTACTGGAACCATGTTCTGTGGTCTGATGAGACCAAGATAAACGTATTTGGTTCAGACAGTGTCAAGTGTGTGTGGCGGCAACCAGGTGAGGAGTACAAAGACAAGTGTGTCTTGCCTACAGTCAAGAATGGTGGTGGGAGTGTCATTGTCTGGGGCTGCATGAGTGCTGCCGGCACTGGGGAGCTACAGTTCATTGAGGGAACCATGAATGCCAACATTTCCTGTGACATACTGAAGCAGAGCATGATCCCCTCCCTTCAGAGACTGGGCCACAGGGCAGTATTCCAACATAACAACCCCAAACACACCTCCAAGATGACCACTGCCTTGCTAAAGAAGCTGAGGGTAAAAGTGATGGACTGGCCAAGCAGGTCTCCAGACCTAAAAGCTATTGAGCATCCATGGGGCATCTTTAAAAAACGGAAGGTGGAGGAGCGCAAGGTCTCCAACACCCACCAGCTCCGTGATGTCTTTATGGAGGAGTGGAAGAGGAATCCAGTGGCAACCTGTGAAGCTCTGGTGAACTACATGCCCAAGAGGGTTAGGGCAGTGCTGGAAAATAACGGTGGCCCCACAAAATATTGACACTTTGGGCCTAATTTGGACATTTTCACTTAGGGGTGTACTCACTTTTGTTGCCTGCAGTTTAGACATTAATGGCTGTGTGTTGAGTTATTTTGAGGGGACAGCAAATTTACACTGTTATACAATTGTACACTCACTACTTTACATTGTAGCAAAGTGTAATTTCTTCAGTGTTGTCACATGAAAACATAATAAAATATTTACAAAAATGGGAGGGGTGTACTCACTTTTGTGAGATACTGCATTTTTGGGCAGTTTCTCCTATTCTTCTTTGCAGGACCTCTCAAGCTACATCAGGTTGGATGAGGAGCGTCGGTGCACAGACATTTTTAGATCTCTTCAGAGATGTTCAATCGGGTTTAAGTCTGGGCTATGGCTGGACTACTCAAGGGCGTTCAAGGAGATGTCTTATAGCCACTCCTTCGTTTTCTTGGTTGTGTTCTTAGGGTCATTGTCCTGCTGCGCGATGAACCTTCGCCCCAGTCTGATCTCCAGAGCGCTCTGAAGCAGGTTTTCATCAAGGATGTCTCTGTACATTGCTGCATTCATCTTTCTCTCAATTCTGACTAGTCTCCCAGTTCCTGCAGCTGAAATACATCCCCACAGCATGATGCTGCCACCACCATACTTCATTGTAGGGATGGTACTGACCAGGTGATGAGCGGTGCCTGGTTTCCTCCAGACATGGCGCGTGCCATTCAGGCCAAAGAGTTCAATCTTTGTTTCATCAGATCAGAGAATTTTGTTTCTCATGGCCTGAGAGTCCTTCAGGTGCCTTTTGGCAAACTACAGGTGGGCTGTCATGTGCCTTTTACTGAGGAGTGGCTTCTGTCTGGCCACTCTACCCTACAGGCTTGATTGGTGGAGTGCTGCAGAGATGATTGTTCTTCTGGAAGGTTCTCCTCTCTCCACAGAGAAACGCTGGAGCTCTGTCAGAGTGACCATCGGGTTCTGGGTCACCTCCCTAAGACCCTTCTCCCCTGATAGTTTACTTTGGCCGGGAAGCCCACTCTAGAAGAGTCCTGGTGGTTCCAAGCTTCTTCCATTTGCGGATGATGGAGGCCACTGTGCTCATTCGGACCTTCAATTCTGCAGATATTTTTCTGTACCCTTCCCCAGAACTATACCTCGATACAATCCTGTCTCGGAGGTCTAAAGACAATTCCTTGGACTTCATGGCTTGATTTGTGCTTTGCCATGCACGGTTAACTGTGGGACCTTATATAGACAGGTAAGTGCCTTTCAAAATCATGTCCAGTCAACTGAAGTTACCACAGGTGAACTCAAATGAAGTTGTAGAAACATCAAGAATGATCAGTGGAAACAGGATGCACCTGAGCTAAATTTTGAGTGTCATGGCAAAGGATATGAATACTTATGTACATACGATTTAAAACAAACGTCTTTCAGGTGTCATTATGGGGTATTGTTTGTAGAGTTCAAATAAGCTTATATGAGATTATCGAAAATAAATATTGATGGTTTTGGTATTACAATTTTGATGTTAAAAAATGATGGTGATGGAAAATTAATGAAATCTAGCTTATGGAAGAGACTGTAGCTTCTGCCAATGGCACTGGAGGATGGACAATGTCGTAAAACCTGGTTCTACTGGAGCAACTATTTTTACTCATCAGATTACGAAACATTCGTGATGGCTGCTCAATTAGTTATGTTTCTGGTAAAATTGTACTCCGGCTTCCTGGCCAGAGGTGCATCTCCTCTCAAAATAACCTACCATTTTTTTCCTTCCCAACCAGTTTTTATTTTGTTGACCCTGCTCCCCCTTTTCTCTTCCCCTCTTTTTCACTCTGCTAGATCCCCTTTATGGAGAATATGTGCCCATATATGTCCATCTGGTTGCTCAGCCTATATGCTGAAGTTTATCCGGCATTCTTCTTGTGCCAACCTCACCGTTAACAAACGGGGACATTCTGTGTTGAATGCAGAGTTTTAAGTTCCAATAACGGGGCGATCTTCACATACTACCTCAATGTCTGAGAGGATGTTGAATTGTGTTCCCGACTTGCTCAGTTGTTTTGTTGCTCACAGCCATACAGCTGAGAGATTGATGTAATGTCTCTAGCCTAATACACACAGCCTTAAGCCCCGTACGCACGATCAGAATATCCGCCTTCAAAACGATCCTACGATAATCTGATCATTAGTACACAGCTTTCGTCCAAAATTTTCCAAAGGGACAAAAACAAAAAAAATTTCTCATACAATACCAGATCGTACATGGCACAACAGCAAACCTGCCAAGAGACGGCCGCACACCAAAACTCACGGACCGGGCAAGGAGGGCATTAATCAGAGAGGCAGCACAGAGACCTAAGGTAACCCTGGAGGAGCTGCAGAATTCCACAGCAGAGACTGGAGTATCTGTACATAGGATGACAATAAAACTGGCCATACACCTATAGATTATCTGCAGATTTTCTATGGTTAGATAGAAAATGTGCAACAGATCTCTCCATGTTCGCTAAACTGTGTGGATGGAGGAATCTCCCACTTTTTCCATCTAACCATAGAAAATCTGCAGATAATCTATAGGTGTATGGCCAGCCTAAGCCGTACGCTCCATAGAGTTGGGCTTTATGGCAGAGCGGCCAGAAGAAAGCCATTTCTTTCAGCAAAAAACAAAATGGCACGTTTTGAGTTTGCAAAAAGGCATGTGGGAGACTCCCAAAATGTATGGAGGAAGGTGCTCTGGTCTGACGAGACTAATATTGAACTTTTTGGCCATCAAAGAAAACGCTATGTCTGGCGCAAACCAAACACATTACATCATCCAAAGAACACCATCCCCACAGTGAAACATGGTGGTGACAGCATCATGCTGTGGGGATGTTTTTCAGCAGTCAGGACTGGGTAACTGGTCAGAGTTGAGGGAAAGATGGATGGTGCTAAATACAGGGATATTATTGAGCAAAACCTGTACCACTCTGTGTGTGATTTGAGGCTAGGACGGAGGTTCACCTTCCAGCAGGACAATGACCCCAAACACACTGCTAAAGCAACACTTGAGTGGTTTAAGGGGAAGCATGTAAATGTGTTGGAATGGCCTAGTCAAAGCCCAGACCTCAATCCAATAGAAAATCTGTGGTCAGACTTATAGATTGCTGTTCACAAGCACAAACCATCCAACTTGAAGGAGCTGGAGCAGTTTTGCAAGGAGGAATGGGCAAAAATCCCAGTGGAAAGATGTGGCAAGCTCATAGAGAGACTTATCCAAAGCGACTTGGAGCTGTGATAGCCGCAAAAGGTGGCTCTACAAAGTATTGACTTTAGGGGGGTGAATAGTTATGCGCAATGACTGTCTGTTATTTTGTCCTATTTGTGGTTTGCTTCACAATAAAAAAAGAAGAACAACATCTACAGAGTTGTGGGCATGTTCTGTAAATTAAATGATGCAAATCCTCAAACAATCCATGTTAATTCCAGGTTGTGAGGCAACAAAACAAGAAAAATGCCAAGGGGGTGAATACTTTTGCAAGGCACTGTAGATCTCCTTTAACCTTACAGCAACCCAAAACCAAGAATGTTTTATATTGCATCTTACCAATCGGTAGATGTGGAGGCTGTATTAGTTTTAATTTCTTTTGCTTTTTTTCACCTGGCGATCTGGCCATTAAAAAAAACCAAAAAAAAAAAAAAAATAACACAAACACACACCTTCTGTATTTGTGAGACACAACGCTGAATGAATGAGCACAGGAGGCTCCGCAGACAGCAGCATGGAGAGAGGGTAGTGTTAAATGTTTTAGCAGATTTAGCCACAGTAACAAATTGAAGCCAAAACCCAGCTAATCCTTTATAATCAGTTACATCAAACAGTTTTGTGGGACAGCCTGTGAAAAACAGATTTGCTGGCTGTATCACCGGATGAAAATAGAATATAGAATGTCTAAAAAAATTAAAACTAATGCACATCTGAGAATTGGTAAACTGCAATATAATAAGTGGTTGATTAGGGTGAAATACCACTTTAAAAAGCCCATCCTCGACTTGAAAAAAGTTGGACCGCAGCGCCCCCCACCCCAAAGCACCTTGTCCCCATGTTGATGAGGACAAGGGCCTCTCCCCGACAACCCTGGTCGTTGGTTGTCGGGGTCTGCGGGCGGGGAGCTTATCGGAATCTGGAAGCCCCCTTTAACAAGGAGGCCCCCAGATTCTGGCCCCCCAACCATACATTTTACCCCTACTCATTCACCTGAAAAAAAGGGTCAAAAATAAAACAAACACATTACACAGGTTTTTAAGTATTTGGCGGGAAGAGGACCTTGTCCTCATTAACATGAGGACAAGGTGCTTTGGGGTGGAGGGCGCAGGGCTGCTTATAGATGACATCGTTGGGCAGGCAAGGAAGCCGGGAGAGGACACATGGACTGATCACAGCCTCTACCCTGCCAAAAGGTAGGAGTCCTGTGCAGAGGAGGCAGAGATTGGAATGGGGAAGTGTGATGTTAGAGAGGAAAGGGAGGGTGGGGGGGGGGGGTTAACCAGGGGCTGTGATTGCAAGTGGCACAGTAATATAAAGGGTAATGCACTTTACAGTGCAGTCCCCTTTATATTACACAGCAGTCCCCTTTATATTACAATGCCCCCTTTACAGAGCAGTCCCCGTTACAATAATGTTAAGGGAACTGCACTGTAATGTAAAGGGGGGCTGTGATGTGAAGGGGAACTGAGTATTTAAAAAGGGGGAAATGTGCTGTAAAGGGGGACTGAATCATTATATAATAGGGTGGTGTTGTTAAAAGCTGAAAAAAAAAAGAGATATTTCCTTCAGCAAAACTATTTTTGAGGAAGGTGAGAATACAGGTCACCTATTAGCTATGGTCGCTAAGGCACAGTAGGATTCCACCTCAATTACTGAGATTAAAAAATTTAATGGTGAGGTTAGCAATTCTACTAATGATATTTTGGGTACGTTTCAGCAATTCTATGCAGATTTATACACATCTAAAACTAACACTACCCCCTCTGACTTGGCTAAGTTTTTGGGAGACTGCTCCTTTCCCCAGGTATCCGCGGCTGAAAATGAAACACTAGATTCTCCGATCACAATAGAAGAGCTGACTGAGGCTTTAGCAGACGCACCAAACCACAAATCTCCTGGATTGGACGGGCTGCCTGTCGAGGTATACACCAGGTATGGGTCGATCCTTCTACCTCCGCTATTGCGGGCCTTGCAGGAGGCGGCTAAAATGGGCTAACTACCTTCCTCGATGAAGGAAGCCATTATAGTGATCCTTCCCAGGCCAGGCAAGGATAGACAGATACCGGATTCATACTGCCCTATATCGCTGCTTAATATTGATGTCAAGCTGCTGGCTAGGGTCCTTGCCAACAGACTTGTGGGCAGCTGTACATCGTAACCAATCTGGATTTATCCCGGCACGGTCAACAGCAGACAACATCCGACGCCTCTTCCTCAAATTCAAACTCCAGTAGATAACACCGGGGGTAGGGCCATTCTGTCCTTGGATGCTGCCAAGGCTTTTGACAGTGTTGAGTAGCCCTACCTCTGGGAGATCCTGGCAGGATTTGGCTTGGGGAATACTTTTATCAACTGGGTAAAGGTGCTTTACTCTGAACCCCAGGCCAAGGTACGAGTTAATAATTCCCTCTCCACATCCTTTCAATTACACCGGGTACTCACCAGGGCTGCCCGTTATCTCCCCTTTTATTTGTGCTAGCAGTAGAGCCACTTGCAATGTTAATTCGCAATAATAGGGACATTGTGGGATTCCGCAGGGGCCAACTGAAGGACAAGTTGTCCCTTTACGCTGACGGCGCCTTACTATATTTGGCGGATACCGGTGACTCACTGCAGACCCTGATGGCAACCATTACTAAATTTTAAGATTTCTCAGGTTTCAACATTAACTGGCCCAAATCCGTACTATTGCCCCTAGATGCCTTAGTGTCACCTCTCCCCACCGAGGCATCCCAAATTGCCATTGTTAACACTTTTAAATATCTGGGAGTAGTGATATCACCATACCCCACTGACTACTTAACCTAGCACCCCTAATGGAAAGACAACGCGTCAAATGTCAGGGATGGTGTAAGCTTCCATTATCAGTGGTAGGGTGGGTCAACCTGATCAAGATGATTTGGGCCCCGCAACTCTTATAAAACTTCCACAATTTCCACAAAGTTACAGGGGTTCTCCCTTTGGTCAAGAATAGGGATATGGTTCTTTGCACAATTATATTGAAGTAGGAATGGGAATCAGATTATATGGCCATGGTTATGTGTGTAGTAGGGCTGATTTAGAATTCTAGCTAAGAAGCCATTCCTATTTACTATGAAATAATATTTTGTACGTGACAGGCTGTGGATTGGCAAATGAACACTTCCCCCCTTAGCAAAGCCATCTGTGCTTAGCTTAGCACACTTTTCCTGTTCAGGATGTGTCAAAGGCTAGTCAGCTGATTAAGGAGGTAACCGCAGATCAAGGCTTGTGCAAGACTTGTGAAAGAATATGCTTTGGTAAACTGCTTGCATTAGTAGAAGTAGGTGAAGGGTTAGAATATTTTGTAAAGGAAATGTATCATCTGTGTGCTTGTGACGTATTGTGATAGAGTTATATGTACACTGAATTGTCTGTAAGGAATACTCTTTGGCGTGTAGACACGAGTCGGGCCAGGAGTGTTCATTCTTGCTAGCTAGAAGAATGAAATAAAAAAAACTTGCATACCAGAAGTTCATTGCCCAGCAGTCATTGCTGTTATTCTCCTACCTCATTTGGTGCATTGGCCGTAAGGGGGGAATATCGGTGTGACCTGTTGAGGCAGGTGGCACTGTTTTCCACCAGACCTACAAGGAATGGTCCGAGAGGCCAGCCCTGTGGGCTATATCGTAGTCTCAAAAGGCGCCTTCTAGAACTGTTATCTAGGAGACTGCGCTGTGTCCCATTTGGTGGCCTGCTGTGGACGACCTTCGTAGCGTCAAATGGACCTGGGAATCCGAGAAGTAGATAGCTGGAGCTCCAACGGGAACAGGTGAGAGCCTTTTTACTTTTGTTTTTGGATAACAGTCAGACAGCCAGCCAGCCTCTCGACGGATCGAGAGAAGGGAAGCCTGATCACCTTCCGAGAGAGACGTCAGTTTAGATGATTGTGCATCTTTCGGACGAATCCTCAGTCAGTCAGTAATTTTTGGGTGGGAATGTCTGGTATGATTGATGTGTGTATGAGACATCACTTTGTGGTGAAGTGACCGTGTCCTCTTTTAAGTGCGGTTCCTGGCTGGGAGACCACGTCCAGGCCACTGACCGAGGGAAGCGTTGTCTATTGTCCCTACCTGTGTCGAGGATTCAGACCCCTTACTGAATTCTCATCATTTACCCTACCCTCTGTGTCTGTCTTGGTGTCTGTTAGGTTATAAGAATGGGTGGGAAACATAGTGTTGAATTTCCTCTACAAACCATGATCTCCAACTTTAAGAAGGGATTTTCTAAAGAACTGTAATTTAAAAACTTAGCCCTGAGAAATTGATAACATTGTGTGAGAAAGATTGGCCCTGCTATGGAGCGCGGTGGCCCCCACAGGGAACCCTTGACTTAGAGACCATTGACTGATTATTTGAGAATATTATGTCAGACTTACAGAAACATGACCAAGACGCACCTTCCAGGAGGACTGTTCGTTCGGGTGATTGTGCATCCCTCGAATAAATCCTCAGCCAGCCAGTCAGGAGGAATATCCGTCCAGATGATTGTGCGTCTCTCGGATAAATCCTCAGTCAGTCAGTCAGTCAGTCAGTCAGTCATCTAGGAGAAAACGTCCGTCTGGATGATTGTGCATCCTTTGGACAAATGGGAGATAAAGACCTGCAGTGGATAGAAGCCACAGAAAGAGGAACAGTATAGAATTATAGTTAGGACAAGAGTAGTACCACTGACAAAACAAACAAACAAAACACATATATTCTCAACCCGAAGAGACAGATCAGCCTCCCCCGTATGTAGATGAAAGGACCTCAGATAGATAGACACAGGTTAGAGCCATGTCCAAATGCCCCGTCCAGTAAACAAGGGGACTCAAGTTGTTGTTCACCTACATCAGATTCAGCAAGTTTGTCAATGCCAAATCTCAGTAAATATACTCCTGACCGTAGCACTCTGGGTATAGGCAGGACAGAAATAGGGAACTCAGTAGTAGTCCATGGGCTCCCCAATCAAGTGTCCACTTCCACTCCGAGAAATCCTGATGCAAATAGCCGGACCCTTGCCCCGCATCCCTTTGAAGCCCGCATACTGCAAGACATCCCAGGACTGTGGGCAGAAGACAACCTACCAGGATTAACCACACACGTTCCCTCAATCCTCATTGAATTAAAATCAGGAGCCACTCCAGTCAGCCTGAAACAGTACCCAGTCCCTCTAAAAGCCCTAGTAGGAAAACAAAAGTACTTAAACAAATTCCTACACTATGGAATTCTAAAACCCTGTCAGTCTCCCTGGAATACACCTCTACTCCCAGTGCAGAAACCTGAAACAGCTCACTGTCATCCTGTTCAAGACCTCCGAGCGGTCAATCAGGCTGTAATGACCATGCACCCAGCGGTCACTAATGAACTGTTACAATTACTGTGGGAGGCAGGTTATAAGGTGTCCCGGAGAAAGGTGTAATTTTGACAAGAGACTGTAAAGTACCTGGGATTCAGAGTATCACAAGGACAGAGACAATTGGGAGAAGGCAGGAAAGAAGTTGTTTGTCAGATTCCCACCCTGACTACCAGACGGCAAGTACGTGAATTCCTGGGGGTGGCAGGATTCTGCTGAATCTGGATACCGGACTTTGCCATAAAAGCCAGACCCCTCTATGAATCCACAAAGGGGGGAGAAAAGGAACCCTTCCAATGGGGAGAACAGCAAAACAGAGCATTAAGATATTAAGGTCTCCCTAATGCAGACTCTTGCGCTAGGCTTGCCAGATAGCCAAAAAGTCTTCTATTTCTATGTCAGTGAAAAACAAGGAATAGCAGTAGGAGTCCTGACACAATACTCTGGGTCTTGGCAGCGCCCTGTAGCATACCTTTCAAAACAACTGGACACCGTAGCTCAGGGATGGCCATCCTGCAGAGGGCCATCGCAGCAACAGCCCTCCTTGTGGTCGAAGCTGACAAGTTGTCATTAGGTCAGGAGACTTATGTCCGAGTCCCTCACCAGGTACAGGCATTAATGGATTACAAGGGAAATCACTGGTTCACGAACAGTCGAATGGTTAAATATCAAGCTATGCTGTGTGAAAATCCTCGTATCCACTTAGAGACTGTAAACCCTTTAAACCCAGCCACTCTGCTCCCCACCTCACAAGAACCCCTAACTCATGACAGTCTCCGGGTAATGGATATGTAAGCCGACCAGACTTGAAAGACAGCCCCTTGGAAAATCCAAACGTTGAGTACTTTACTGACGGAAGCAGTTTTGTAAAAGATGTTTATCCCCAGATATAGGCCCAGACAATGGCCCTGACTTTGTCCACAAGTGTCTCCAGGAATTAGCAACGGCACCTAAGATTACTTGGAAATTACACACCGCATATAGGCCCCAAAGCTCTGGAAAAGTTGAACGGATGAACCGCACACTCAAGCCACAACTGGCTAAGCTCTGTCAGGAAACCCAAATGGAGTGGACCTTGATGTTGCCCATTGCTTTACTGAGAATTCGGAGTACCCCAACAAGGAGGACAAATCTGTCCCCTTTTGAGGTACTGTATGGTAGGCCCCCACCCATCATTAGAGGGATAAGAGGAGACTTGCATCAGATAGGAGGGGTAGTTAACCGTGAACTGATACAGAAACTTGGGGAAAGTATGCAGGACATAGGGAAATGGGTTCAAGAGAAACTTCCCATAAGCTTGTCGAACCCAGTACACCCCTTTAAACCAGGAGATACAGTGTGGGTAAAGGAGTGGAACATAACCCCACTAGGGCCAAAATGGAGAGGTCCTTACATTGTTCTGCTATCTACCCCAACAGCCATTAAGGTAGCCGAGGTGACACCCTGGATACACCACTCCAGGGTAAAGCGAGCTGCTGACCTCACAGACTCCTGGCACAGTACAGTAGACCCCCAAGATCCTTTGAGACTGAGATTGACCAGAGAAATCAGAAGGAAGAACTCCAGCCCTGTGGCCAGCACACCCCTGGAAGCTGCTGGCTCAACGCACGGCGGAAGATAAAGGATATCTACTAAGCTCTGCTCCAACCACAGCCCGGACGCTGGTTGGTCTACGCACAAGCTGAAGCTTGAGGATATTCATCGGTGTAATGTTTACTAAAATCGTTATAATGAGACTGTTGATAGTCATAATAGTGATACTGACCAGGTTAACAGGGGGGGAGAGTATCTCATGTGACCCTTGTATAAAGACTACCAGAGTAGGATCCGTAACTACCAAGATGTTATTGTGGCACTCCCATTATCAATGCAAGGGCACAGAGACTGGTACTTGCATACATAATGGGACTACCTATTCAATGTGCTCCTTTGAAAATCAGATAACCTGTTATGACCCCACTTATGCACCCTATAAAACCTGGCTAACCGTTCGGAGCTTTAGTTCCACCGGTAGGCTGATAAACCGTACACTGATCACTGACCCCAGCACTGCAGCAAGCCTAATCCTTGATGTGTGTGCTGCCATCAACCTCAACCACTTACCAAGGGGAGGGTGTGGGGGATTGGAATGGGAGAGAGAGTATTTAAGAAATGATAGGTACATCTGTTCAGGGAAACTGGGACCTAGCTGTGCAGGTGAGGAATGGAATTACTGCCCCAACTGGAGGTGTGCTGCCTGGGGAACATGGGGAATGAAAAATCAGGATGCCATTCTACAATCTTTAGCTGGTTCATCCAGCTGCACAGTGGGAAGTTGCACCCCTGTGAATTTCACCATATATAACCCTGTCCAGTTTTTAGCACAATGGGGAAATAAGTTTGGAGTTCATATTTATGGTAAAGGATCAGACCCCGGTACAATTGTGTATGTCTCACTAGAAACTGAACTAACAAAGAGTGTTAATCATCAGTTATTTCATTCCTTATATGAAGAGCTAGCCACTGGTATGGAAATACCCCCTAGCACAAAGAACCTGTTCATTGAACTGGCAGAAAGTGTGGCTGACAATTTACAAGTCACAGATTGCTATGTGTGTGGAGGAACCAACATGGGAGACCAATGGCCTTGGGAAGCCAGGGAAAAAGATTATGATGTGCCATTCAGTGCCACCTCTGAGCAGCCCCATGAACGAATAAGGTCAGAATGGCACCTGAAAACATCAATAATTGGGAAATATTGTATAGCCAGGTCGGGTCCCCAGTATAAAACACATGTAGGAGAAATGGCCTGTTTAGGACAACAGTTTTATGATAACACTTCAAAAAGTACATCCTGGTGGAGTGATACAAACGTACCCGTGCCTGACCCACACCCCTTTACCAATTTCACTCATCTAAAAGGGCTATGGGAAAATCTCACCAAAGAGTCTAACTGGAAGGCCCCAGAAAACTTGTACTGGATTTGTGGGAATAAAGCCTATTCAGAGCTCCCCCAAGACTGGTCAGGAGCCTGTGTCTTAGGTACATTAAAACCCTCATTTTTCCTTCTTTCACTGGGAAATAGGGAAGAACTGGGAGTCCCTGTGTACATAGGTTCAAAGAGGAAGCGGAGGTCATCTAGTCTGAAGATAGGAAACTGGAAAGATAATGAATGGCCCCCAGAACGTATTGTCCAGTATTATGGTCCAGCCACATGGGCCGAAGATGGCAGTTACGGTTATAGAACACCAATTTATATGCTTAATCGAATTATAAGGTTACAGGCTGTATTAGAAATAATTACTAACGAAACTGCTGCTGCCTTAAATTTGCTTGCTAAACAAGGAACTAATTTACGTGCTCATGTGTATCAGAATAGACTTGCCTTAGACTATCTGTTAGCTACTGAGGGTGGTGTCTGTGGAAAATTTAATCTGAATAATTGTTGCTTAGAAGTGGACAACACAGGAAAAGTAGTTGAGGAAATCACTGGTAGAATGAAAAAAATTAGCTCATGTGCCAGTCCAAACATGGGATGGTTTCAATGCTGGTAGCTGGTTCGGAGATTGGGGTTTTCCCAGTGTATATGGGGTAAAGGCTATATTGGGGATCGTTGTAAAAATACTCGTAGCATGTCTGCTGCTGCCCTGTCTGATTCCCCTTGGGACTAGAATGATCCAGAGTTTCATTGAGGCCACCGTAGAAAGAAAGGCTGCGACCCATATTATGGCTATGTGGAAATACCAGCCATTAACCCCCCAAGACTAAATAAAAAAAAAAAATCTCAGTCACATTGGGCTCTGATCCATTAGAAAGCAGACCTGTATGCTATTTAGTGATGCTTAATCTCGCTCATATTAATCGCTATGATTATGATCAAAGGGGGGAATGAAGTAGGAATGGGAATCAGATTATATGGCCATGGTTATGTGTGTAGTAGGGCTGATTTAGAATTCTAGCTAAGAAGCCATTCCTATTTACTATGAAAGAATATTTTGTACGTGACAGGCTGTGGATTCGCAAATGAACACTTCCCCCCTTAGCAAAGCCATCTGTGCTTAGCTTAGCACACTTTTCCTGTTCAGGATGTGTCAAAGGCTAGTCAGCTGATTAAGGAGGTAACCGCAGAGCAAGGCACACTGGTATAGGTACACTGAATTGTCTGTAAGGAATACTCTTTGGCGTGTAGACACGAGTCGGGCCAGGAGTGTTCATTCTTGCTAGCTAGAAGAATGAAATAAAAAACTTGCATACCAGAAGTTCATTGCCCAGCAGTCATTGCTGTTATTCTCCTACCTCAATATGATGACAATGTACTCAAATCATTTTAAAATCTATGCAGGGAATTCTCTCTAACTCGGAAACAATTTAACCAATATCTCCAACTCAGGCATGCGTTGCAAACTCAGATACGGATGGTTAGTCTAAATATCACTACATCTTTTCTGATACAGGAGGTCCTACAAGCTAACAACCGCAAAGGTGTGAGATCACAAGCTTATTCTACCTTAGTAGCCACAATTCAAAATCCTGCTTTACTTCAAATGTAAAAACGCACTGGTCCACAGATGTGGGTGATATACATGGAGATCAGTGGGACATGGCCCTAGAATCAATCCCGGTGGGGTCAGTCTCGGCTTCTCACAAACTTTCACAATTGTTTATACTGCATAGGTCATATCGTACACCCATACAACTACACGAATGGGGCAGAAGAGACTCCCCCCTATGCCCTAAATGTACCATTCACAGGGGAGACTTTATACACATGATATGGCGCTGCCCAAAGCTTGCCAGATATTGGACAGAGGTCACACAGATTGTATCCGCAGTGGCACAGACACCCATACCATGCACACCTCTGGTGTGTCTCCTGGGATCAGTTGATGCTAAAATGTATCCAATAGGCGTATATATAAATGGTAACTAGACTATACCTGGCTAGGAAACACATAGCACGTTATTGGCTCGCGACCAATGTACCTAACAAAGGCCCAGTGGATCGCATATGTCAACTCCCTCCTCCTTAAAGTGGTTGCATAGTCTTTTTTTTAACTTTTACCTACAGGTAAGCCTATAATAAGGCTTACCTGTAGGTAAAAAAAATATGTCCTAAACCTGTACGGTTTAGGAGATATTCCCCTTGCTATGAGCTGCTGACTGCGGCGGTGCATGCGCACAGGGGATTCTCGGCTGAAGGCCCGGCAACTGCCAAACCTTGCCGGGAAAGAAATCTCCCACGCGCATGCGCGGGAGTGATGACATCGCAGCTCCAGCCACTCACAGCGCTGGAACCGCGATACCCAGAAGACACGCCGAGGCAACAGGTCAGCTACCTCAGCGTGGACCAGGTAAGATACCGACGCCTCGTTCTAAGGTAAGTATTTCATAATGAGTTGGTATGCGGTGCATACTAGCTCATTATGCCTTTTGCTTTACAGGGGTAAAAAAAAAAAATAAATAAAAATAAAAAAAAAAAAAAAAATTTCAGCCGGTATACAACCGCTTTAAGGAACAGCTGGCCTACCGACACGAAAGGCTCCAAAGAAAAATTCGACCTTATATGGCAAAACTGGTTAGATAACCTCAATCTTGCCCCTCCCCAGCTAATAATGGATAGGCTGCTCCGGTTATAGAAACTAACGTAGTTGATAGAATCTCCTCCAGAACTTGGGGCCTCTCCTATAATGCATAAACTGTGCAGATGGTAACTAGTGTGGTAAAAAGGCCCACAGACAAGCCTGGAGGAAGGAGCTTATTCCTTGTAATACTCTATTTCATTTTGCTTTATTTTAGCTTATTTTTCTATTATTTAAAAGTGTTTTTGTTTTTTTTAATTTGTTTGTTCTAAGTTTTACAAAAAACAAGATTATATGTGCTTAATAGTTAGCTGCATTATATGTACGTACATGTTTGAGTTTGTGTACAATCCAACTGTGGGAAAATGTTTCTCCCTATTATTGTAACTCAGTTACCCATTTTTCTTGTCAATAAAAAAAGTTTTCAATAAAAAAAAAAAAAAAAAAAAAAAAAGGGGGCCTGAGGACAGACTTTGTGAATTTCCCCTCCTATAATCCCCCTCCCGGTCCCTGGCAAAATTTGCTGCCGTGAAACTGGTCCCTGGTGCCAAAAAGCTTGGGGAAAGCTTGGGGACCGCTGCATTAAGAGATACCATAGATGTCATCAGCATTCCTCCTCCTCAGCTTCCCAGGAAACAATCTTTTATCAAACTCTGCATCCAGTAGCTCTCTCCGATCAATAATATTCCTGAGGTCTGCACTTTTGAAGACATGTGGAATTCTGCAGAAAGGAGCTAAAAAGTGTATCTCTAGTGAAAAAGGTTTTGTTTTAGTATTGGTTACATTAGGAAAATGTTAGAACCCGTCAGTTTTTTTTTTTTTTTTTTTTGCGGTTCGGGCTCGTTCACACATATAGCAACACCAGGAGGTTGAGTCACAGTTTTGCTGCCCCCCAACTGCCCTCTTAAACAAGAACAAATTTAAACCCCACCGTCGTGTTTGGTGGGCAGTACAACCACTGAACGTGGCCCATTCAGGTTAAAGGGCCTGCAGTGCAACCGACCTGCAACTACATGCAATGTGCAGTGGTTTGGCCTTTTCAGGGTTAAAACAGGCCATGAGGATGCAACATACCACCTGTCAACTGCCTGCTGAAAAGTGATCCACTACGAACCACTTCTCAGAGAGGTGACAAGGGCTGCTGCCTTTTTCTGAACAAGCCCTTAGGCAGCTAAATTGTTGTCCTCACCTCCTGAATGACAGTACATCTGTGGACATCGTGTCTAGTGATGCGCTGAAACATATAGGCATTTTGGCAATAGAGAAAAGAGTGCTGATAATGGCCTCGAGAATGCACGTGATTTTACTGTGCTTATGGTGTGTTTTTCATGTAAAAATGTAACACGGGTGCGTTATTGATGCGTTTTCAATACATTTCAAACGGGCATGTGTGTTTTTGTTTTTTTTGCTGACCAAAAATGCAGCAAGATTTTTAACACCACAACAGAAGTGGAACAGGTCAGTGTGAAGACATACAGAGAATTTAAAGGGATGCATTTTTCTTGATCTAAAAAAAAAAAAAAAAAAAAAAAAAGGTGCCGATAATGAACAACAACAAATTCAAATTAATTTAAATTCATGACATTAAAAAGTTGAATATAATGCAATTATATATATATATATATATATATATATTTTTTTTTTTTTTTTTTTTTTTTAAACTGTAATTTTCGGTTTCGGCAAAGTGCATCCTGAATTTCCAGTTTTGGTTTAGGCACCAAAATTTCCATTGGGTGCACCTCTACTCGTTTCATATCCTATTAAAAAGTCACAATAGACTATATATGGCTAGCCAGAGAGCAAACATGGTCCTAACATTTTATGTCTTCGGCCAGCTTGTGAACATATTACAAAACATAATACATTTTTGCTACAAAGTTTGGCGTTATCTGTTGCAGTTTTCTTTGCTGGCTACAGGGTCCATTATAACTGGTTATAAGGCTTCTTTCACACTAGCGGACCAATCGAGTCTACCTGTCAGTTTTTCAGGCAGATGTGATCGCACCCTCCAGTCTCCTCTATGGAGCTCCCCTCTCTCCTGACCATTGCACGAAACCTTTTATGTAGCTATCAAGGGGAAACAAATGAGAATACTACAGATCAGCCATTCTCAACAGAGTTTTGTGGAACCTGAGGGCTCCTCCAGAGGTTGCTAAAGGTTCCTTAAGCTGTGCCTGATTGACTTCTCATTTAAAAAGGTTGCCTGCACATTTCTTGGGTCAATGCCTCTTGAAAGAGCCAGTGGCACAACACCAGTGACCTTTTTATTGGTTTCCAAGAGTGGCATTCTGACCAAAATGGTAAGGGGGACATTCTTACCATGTGGCCAAAAATGTATTGTTTTTAGCAGGGGTACCCCTAGATCTGAAAATTATTTCAAGGGTTACTCTAGGGTGAAAAGTTTGCTATAGATCATTATCACTTGTGTGACAGCCCTGAGCCCTGTTGGAGTTACTAACACCACAGATGGCGGAGCCCAGGAGCAGTCTCAGGACTATTGGGAGGTCTACACAAGAGGTAAACAACATCTATAAAATTTTAATGGAGGGGGGCGTGACCGGAAGCCAACCTGGATGGACACTTTGACTGAGAGCTTTCCTCCAGCCCACAGCTAACAGGCCGAAATTCGGGGGTTACTCACCCATCCATGGGCGGCTCACGTACCACACAATCCTCCTCAGCTAGGGGATCGTCCCAACCACCATGGGGCTCCGCCTCATCCTTCCGAGAGTACTTTAAATCGCCCGACATGCCGCCGGGCGCGAAAGACAAAATGACGCTGGACACCGCAGCCTCCCGCTATAGGGCCTCCACACCACCGTCCCCGCAGAACCAGCATCCACAGGAACAGTTCGCCCCTCCGCGCATGGCCCAAAGGCCAGACGGGTCCCTGCAGGCGGTGAGTTACCTGCAGCACTCTCCCCACATCCTGGCCACGTCACATGGAGAGAAGATTGAGGCTCAGCCTCCATCGAAGTACACACAGTGTACGGAGGCCTTCCCCAGATTGCTGAGAGCAGAGTCAGACCCGGGCATCTACCAGATTATCTCCCTCTCTCCCACCCCCTCCGATGCTATGGAGGACTTTCCGGCCCTCTCGGGCCCCATGCACCCACGGGCATGCCCGGAACCTGCTGGAGGCAGTGGGCCTCACTTTACTACCTGGCCTGCCCCAACCTCACCCAAGGCCCAAAGGCCCTTAAGCTTCAGGGAGCAAAGTTTCTCTGGGGGAAACACAGTAACCTCCCCTCAGGTGGCACTTGCCCGAGCACAGGCTCCAAGGGGGAACCCACCAGCGCCTACACCTCTGACCCCCCACACTACATCGTGGTCTGAGCCCTGGGACCCACCATCATCACAGCCCCCCCCCCCAGCTCAAGGTACCCCTGCAGTGGCACACTACCTGCAACCCCCATCCTCCTACCCGTCTCCAGGCCAGGATGGGGGGGCTTACACCCCCCGGCAGTCCTACCTACAGGCCATCCCAACCAAGGAGGATTTTAAAGCAGCTCATAGCTGATGTAAAGGCCACCTGCCAAGCCGAGATTCTACCCTCCATGTTGGCCTCAAACACCTAGCTGACAGGGTGGAAATGGCGGAGGAGGAAATACAGGAGACCAAGTTAGCTGTACACCCCACCCAAATACAGGGCTCAGATCATCACCTCATGGTATGAGACATGCAACGCCATGTTGAGGAACTGGACAACCGTGGCCGCAGGAATAAATATCCTGGTGGGAGGCCTACCCGTAACGGAAGGAACTGAAGACCTGCAATCCACACTACATGCGCTGTTTAATGATCTATTGGGAGAAACCGCGGACAAGCATATCGAGATAGACAGAGCCCACCATGCCCTTCGACCTAAAGGCCCCACTTCTGAGCCACGGGACGTCATCTGCCGAGTGAATTTCTACCCGTTGAAAGAGGACATTATGTGCAAAGCCTGTTCCATCCGCAAACTGGTCTCTGACAACGCCCCGGTGCAGATCTACCCAGACCGGTCATGGATCACACTTCAAAAATGCACACTATTGCAACCTCTCCTATGCACCTTACAAGAAAAGGACATTATCTATAGATGGGGATTCCACTTCAGTCTAAATGTCAGACACCAGGGGAAATCTGCTGTTCTACGCTATCCAGAAGATTCGAATTCCTTCTGTGAGGCCCTGGGAATCCCCATCCCCCAACTATCTGAATGGGACCTGGAGGCAACCCCTCCTCAACCACCGGTGGTCTGGTGGAAGGTCCCTTCTACCAAACGCTCTAGGAGGACCAGATTCCTCCCGCAAAATCGCCCAAACACAAGAATGTCTGACTCCGCCATGCGGTGCCCCTTCAGAACTCAGTTGCACTTTATGCCCCTCTTTGTTTGCCCGGCTGGGCCACATCATGTCCTAACTCACGCCCATGAGTGACTCTATGCTCCATCAAGATAATTTCCCCTCCGAATGCCTATGCTTAATTTTTGCTTCACATCACGGGCTGGTCTCGGTCGAGACACCAGACGGACCGACATTCAGGTTATTGACCCCCCCCCCGTGGTTCACCATCCGATAGTTCCTTTTTGGACTTTGGTCTCCCCGGCCTGAACTCTTCTGATTCCCTGGTTGGGGAGTCCAATTGGAACTACATAGACCCCGTGACCCTTTGGGTCTCTAGGGCCTAATTGAGGATGCTTGTTGTTATAACTGTTTATGGCTTTATTCTAACTTTTTCCTCTCTTTCCCAGATTTCTCTCTTCCTCCTCTCCACAGACTGGCTTTCTGCGAAGGTCACGTTGGCTGCCAGCTCTCCACCAGTTGATGTCACGCTCCCGGACCTGGACCTACCACCAACTGATTCAGCTAAGTATCTCTGTAGCTCACCCCACCTTTAACAATGGCTAGGATAATGTCACTAAACGTCCACGGCCTCAATTCCAACAAGAAAAGACATTTGGCGCTCCAAGAGTTTAAACAGTCGAGCACAGACATTATTATGGTGCAGGAAATGCATTTCAACAAGAGGGACTCCTTCACATTCGCTTCCAGACACTATCCCCAAGTTTATCAGGCCTTTAACCCGCGTAAGAGAGCAGGTGTTATCATACTCATTAAAAAGGAAACCCCCTTTACTTGCACCACCACTTACCTTGATCCGCAAGGACATTTTGTCATTCTTCAAGGTTTCTGGCAGAAGCAGGCCATCACCCTCTGTGCTCTTTACGCTCCGAACACACGCCAACATAGTTTCCTGGCCAAGGTCCTCACCCGCCTATCCCGGATGCCCCACGATTTTCTTGTGATGGGGGGGGGGATTTCAATCCCTTTCACTCCACAACTTGCGACCGCCTTGTTATGAGTCCCCAGGCATCGCAAACCCGAGCCCTTAAGGACTCAAGGCTATTTCGCCAGCTCACCAGAAGATATTGTCTTTTTGATGCCTGGCGGGCTCTCCATCTGGGCGATCGTCAATACACCTTTTACTCTGCCCCCCCACCACATTCACTCACGCATAGACTACCTCTTTGTAAACAATAACACTCTGCGTATCACTGAGTCTGCGCAAATACTTCCCATCTCCTGGTCCGATCATGCCCCTGTCACATTGACTCTGAACCTAGGCACTCCCCTCCGCCGACCCTACAACTGGAGGTTGAATGACTTCCTCCTGCAACATGTTCTCTCTAGAACGGAACTGGAAACCCCCCAGCAACAGTACTTTGTCGAAAATGACACCCTGGACATCTTCTCCTCCACATTGTGGGCTGCCCATAAGGCAGTCCTCAGAGTCCACTGTCTTGCCCTCTCTTCAGCTATGAAGAAGGATGCCAAGGCTACCAGAATGCTAGCTGAAAAACAGCAGAGGGCCCTCGAAGCTCAACTCCAAAATACACCGTCCGTATTACTCCTTAAACGAATCGTTCGCGTACAAATTACACTTCGGGACCTCAGGATGGGCCAGGTAGAAAAAGCACTGATTCGACTGAAACAGCTATATTATGACCGGACAAAGACCCCGCCTCCTGTGCTAGCCTTAGGCCCATAGCCTTACTTAACTTGGACCTAAAAATATTCACGAAAATTCTCTCGATCCGTTTGAACGTGATCCTCCCCGTCCTTGATACATAAGGATCAGGTGGGCTTCGTCCCCCTACGTCAAGCAGGGGACAGTACGAGAAAAGTTATAGACCTAATGGACGTAACTAATAGAGACAACTCAGAATCTCTGATCCTGAGTCTAGACGCAGAAAAAGGCCTCTGACCTTTTGAGCTGGCCCTTCATGATTGCTACATTGCGCCACATGGGATTTAAGGGACCCTTCTTGCGGGCAGTGCAACACCTTTACACTTGCCTGACTTCACAAGTTAAAACCCCCTTCGCCACATCGCCCACCTTCCTGATCGCTAATGGCACCCGCCAGGGTTGCCCACTCTCTCCCCTGCCATTTGCCTTATGTGTGGAGCCCCTGGCGGCGACCATTAGGGGTATTTCGGTTAGGGGAAAAGAATTCAAAATATCTCTATTCGCAGACGATATTATCCTCACTCTGACCCAGCTGAGGGTCTCCCTACCCAACCTCCACGTCGAACTAGATAGATATGGGGCACTCTTGGGTTATAAAACGAATGAGTCAAAGTCTATGGCCCTTCTAATCAATGTTCCGGAGGCAGAGGTCAACCACCTGCAGTCAGGCTTTCCCTACAAATGGGAACGGGCTTTCCTTAAATACCTGGGGGTCCATTTTAGCCCGTCCTTCGGCACCTTGTATCAAGCTAATTTCCCTCCTCTGTATCGGTCAATTAGGGAGCTCATTCAGAACTGGAAGACCCATCATATCTCACTTTTGGGGAGAATCACGTCTGTCAAGATGGTCATTCTCGCTAAACTTCTTTACCCATATAAAACGTTGCCCATACCAATCCCATATGCCCACTTACGCAGACTTCAAAGTGACGTGCTACGTTATGTCTGGAACTATAAAAAGGCACATGATACCTTGTTCCGTTATGACAGTGGCACATACAGACGGGGGCCTGGCATTTCCCAATTTCGTTAAGTACTATCAAGCGGCCCAACTACGTGTGATAGTCACATGGTTCCCCCAGAGGTCCAACAATAAATGGACAGAAATAGAAAAAAATTGGCTAGCCCTGGTACATCCAAACGGCCTTTTCTGGAATACGAATGTGGAGGTGGAACCTGGACGATTATTGGGGTCAATGTCCCCAGTTTCAGTTTCGTCAGCTCTGGCGCAAGTTATCCCGTGAATGCGAGCTTAAATCTGAATGCTCACTGATGAACTGCTTTCTCTGCAATCCTAAAGTACCAGCAAGTCTATCCCACCAGATGTCTTGGCCCTGGGCCTCACGGAATTAATTCCATTTTGGCCATTTAGTGGACCCTAGATCCCGTAAACTGTTGACATTCTCAGAGCTCCAAACTAAACATGACTTGCCACGACAGGTGTTCTATAGTTATTTGCAGATCAGACATTTTGCTTAAACCATAGCCCCGCACCTGCAATTCTCCCCATCCTCTCTATTATAATAGAAGGGCAAACACGTAGAGGACTGATCTCAGACATATATCAGATCCTAAACGCATACCCAATACCAGTACGAGGTAAACATGCATACATGCTACGCTGGGAGAGAGAGTTGGGAAAGGAACTCCCAGTGGAGGCATGGAAGGCAGCCTGCCAAAAGTTCCCTATGTACCCTCTATAAAGAAAATGCTTATAAAAGATTATCTTCTTTTGGTAACAGACCCCAGCTGTACTCCAAAAAATTTACCTCTCCACCTCTAACTGATGTTGGTGCTGCCAACGAGACAGAGGCTCTCCCTTTCACATTTATTGGTCATGTCCTCTTAGGCTCCATTCACACTAGCGCGTTTGACGCATTTTGCATTTTGCAGAAATGCACGGGAATTTTTTAACATGGGTTCCTATGGAACATGTTCACATCAATGCCTTTTTGTTTCTCTGCATTTTTGGAAAGGGTCAGGGGCTTTTTTTCATGCAAAATGCAGCGTTTTGCATGTAATAGAATTCAATGGACAAGCATCAAAAACGCAAGTGCACCGTTTTTGCAGCGTTTTTGCCTTTTTTTTGTTTTTGTTTTTTTTTGTTTTTTTTTAATATTTTTTAAGACTGTAAAAAAAAAAAAAAAACAGTAAAAAAAAAAAAAAAACAACAAAAAAAAAAAAAAAAAAACGCAAAACGCAAATAGCGGCAAAAACGCTGCTCAAAAACGTGGCAAGCATGAAAAAAAAACCTCCAAAAACGCTCAAAAGCAACATGCATAGGTGTGAATCGAGCCTTATAGCCCCGTTCTGGAGTTCGACCTAACAATTACTAACCCGCCTCTTTGAGGTACCAATACCTCTAACACCTAAATTTTTCTTGTTCGACCACTCCCAACCAAAAATAGCCACACCATATAAGAAATTGCTTAGACACATTCTCACAGCAGCCTGGTGCCTAATTTCCCTTAATTGGAAGAAAAATTCACCCCCATCCCAAGATGCCCTGTACTCCAGGATCAAAGATGTGGAACTCATGGAGAAAATGACGGCCAGAATACAGGATAGGTTGGACGACTACAACGTGGTCTGGGAGAGGTGGCATCCCGGGAGGACTTGCAGTGAGCCGGTACATGAGTCGAAGCGGTAACCTACTGCCCTTTTTTATCTTATTTCTTCTCTTTTTTTTTTTTTGATACGCAGACTATCTCTGCACAGTTATATGTGATATCAGCTCTAAGATACGGTCTATTATGTTGTGCTCTACTGGCATTGTTGCTAAAGGAATTGGATTATATTTTGTATTGCTTACGCAAACCTTTTACCCCCCTCTACACTGCTGCGTATATACTGCACATTGTTTTGTTCTTGCATTTGCTTTTATTGACTCCTTTGCATCTGTGTACTGTTAACCTTTTTTGAAACCACCAATAAAAAACGGTTAATTGAAAAAAAAAAAAAAAATGTTAAATGCAAATATAATCCTATTAAAAGATTGTTGTTGGAATAAATGGTCTGGTATAGGGTACCTTTAAAAGGTTTAAAAAAAGTTGCTGAAAGTTTGGTGAAAACTTCATATACAGTATCTGCTTTATAAAAGTTTCTTAGAATTATTAGTGTTCAATCTGGAGTCAGGAAGCTGAAGGCAGTGACCTAGGCCTTATATGTTGGTTGTGGCGTCTGTTATTAAACCTGTTTACAAGGCACAGCTGTTTGTTCTCCTCCTGTGTACACATTATCCCAAGGAACATTCCTCAACACACACACAGGAATGTAACCTCGGATATCCCAAAACCAGCCACCAATGTACGAGGGGTTATCATCCACTGTCCAATCATTCCAATCATTCCTGGAGACAGATCAATGCACTGAACACAAGCACTGTATGGGTATTGAGCCCGGGGTGCGGTCTTCACTACGGATACAAAACAAGGAACTACCCAACGTAAAATACTTTAAAGACAAAAGCCATGTATTGAGATAGTGTGCGGTGATCGCTGCTATAATATACAATGTCAGATTATTAAATAGCAGTGGGGCGATTTCTAAAACATGGACCAAAGAAAAGACAGAGCTGTTTCCAATAGCGATCATCTTCATGTACAAATGTCCTCCATCATGGGGAAAATTAAAAAATGATGAACTACCTGGAGGAGCTCTACATATACAGTCATGCCCAAAATTATTGGCACCCTTCCATTTCTGTCAGTAAATGAACCACTTCGCCCAGAAAATTGTTACGATTACAAATGTTTAGGCATTCTCAGGTTTATTTCTTTTGTTTGTATTGGTATGACACAAACAGTGGAGAAACAAAAAGCCAAATTTGACACATTCCATACAAAACTCCAAAAATGGACTGGACAAAATTATTGGCACCCTCAATTTAATATTTGGTAGCACACCCCTTGGAAAAAATAACTGAAATAAAACCGCTTCCTGTAACCATCATTGAGTTTCTTACACCCATCTACTGGAATTTTGGACCACTCTTCTTTCGCCAACTGCTCCAGGTTTCTCAGATTGGAAGGGTTCCTTTTTTCAACTGCTGTTTTGAGATTTCTCCACAGGTGCTCAATGGGATTTAGATCTCATTGCTGGCCAGTTCAGTACTCTCCAGTGCTTTGTCTACCATTTCTGGGTGCTTTTGGACATGTGCCTTGGGTCATTGTCTTGCTGCAAGACCAATGACCTCTGATGGAGACCCAACTTTCTGACACTGGGCCCTACATTGCACCCCAGAATTCTTTGGTAGTCTTCAGATTTCATAATGCCATGCACACAGTCAAGACACCCAGTACCTGAAGAAGCAAAGCAACCCCAAAAAGATTGGTGAACCTCCACCATGTTTAACTGTAGGGACTAGATTCTTTTCTTTGAGGCTGGTTTCACACTATTGCGAATTACATGCGGTTTTCTCCGCATCCAATTTGCATGACAGCAGACTGTGAATGGCTCACAATGGAGTCGGTTCACACATCTCTGGAGCGGCTGCGGAGCAGAATGCACAGGGGTCCTGTGCGTCTTTGGCTCCGAATTCAGGCAAAAATTTGGGCCTGATTCATCCCTGAAAACGGAAAACAGGGACTCACCGGACCCCTGCTGTCAGCCACATCTGTTTCAAGCGTGAACCCAGCCTAAAGGCCTAATTTCTTTTTCTGAAAACAGTAAAATGATGGCCTGTAATTTTGATTCGTCTGTCCACAGCACATTCTCCCAAAATAATTTTGCCTTACTCAGGTAAGTTTTGGCAAACTCTTTGATCAACTTTTCTCTTTTGTCCACGTCCAGGGAGATTAGCTACAGTGCCATGGGCTGTAAACTTCTTCACAATGTGGACTCAGGAACATTAAGGCCTCTTTCACACTGGGGTGGTGGGGGCGTCGGCGGTAAAACGCGCCATTTTTAGCGGCGCTTTACCCTTGTTTTAGTGGCGGTATTCGGCCGATAGCAGGGGTTAAAACCCCCGCTATTGGCCGAAAAAGGGTTAAAACGGCCCAGAAAGCGGCGCTACAGCGGCGGTATAGCCGCGCTGCCCCATTGATTTCACTGGGCAGGAGCGCTGTATATACCCAGCTCCTTCACTGCTCCAAAGATGCTGTTTGCAGGAGTTTTTTATCCCTCCTGCTAGCGCACCGCTCCAGTGTGAAAGCCCTCGGGGCTTTCACACTGGAGACACAGCAGCGGCAGTTTAACCACTTCAAAACCAGCCTCGTTTTGGATTTTAGGTGTTTAAGAGTTTAAAACAGGTTTTTTTGCTAGAAAATTACTTAGAACCCCCAAACATTATATATTGTTTTTTTTCTAACACCCTAGAGAATAAAATGGCGGTCATTGCAATACTTTTTTTTGCACCGTATTTGCGCAGCGGTCTTCTAAGCGCACTTTTTTTGGAAAAAATTCACTTTTTTGAAAAAAAAAATAAGACAACAGTAAAGTTAGCCCAATTTTTTTTTATATTGTGAAATATAATGTTACGCCAAGTAAATTGATACCCATCATGTCACGCTTTAAAATTGCGCCCGCTCGTGGAATGGCGTCAAACTTTTACCCTTAAAAATCTCCATAGGCGACGTTTAAAAAATTCTACAGATTGCATGTTTTGCGTTACAGAGGAGGTCTAGGGCTAGAATTATTGCTCTCACTCTACCGGTCGCGGCGATACCTCACATGTGTGGTTTGACCACCGTTTTCATATGCGGGCGCTACTCACGTATGCGTTCGCTTCTGCGCGCGAGCTCGTCGGGACAGGGCGCTTTAAAAAAATTTTTTTTTTTTTTTAATTATTTATTTTACTTTATTTTATTTATTTTTTCACTGTTTTTTAAAAAAAAAAAATTTGGATCACTTTTATTCCTATTACAAGGAATGTAAACATCCCTTGTAATAGAAAAAAGCATGACAGGTCCTCTTAAATATGAGATCTGGGGTCAAAAAGTCCTCAGATCTCATATTTAGACTATAATGCAAAAAAAAAAAAAAAAAAAAAAAAAAAGTCGTTTAAAAAATGACACAAAATAAATTGTGCCTTTAAGAGAAGTGGGCGGAGCCGTCGTAATGACGTCGCTCCGGCCGTCACATGGTATAGAGACGGGTGGGGGCCATCTTGGCCTCACTCGTCTCAGTACCGAGGAAGTGAAAGGACCCGATCGCCTCCGCCGTTACCGACGGCTCCGGTAAGCGGCGGAGGGTGCGGGAGAGCGGCGGGAGGGGGGGTGGCACCTCTCCCGCCGCCGATAACGGTGATCTCGCGGCGAACCCGCCGCATAGACCACCATTATCGTGTGTAGAATCGCCGGCCCTAAAGATGGATACCTCGGTTGTGGCAGCAGCTGCTGCCGTTACCGAGATATCCATCTTTAAAACACAGGACGTCAATATACAGTGGGCGGTCGGGAAGCGGTTAAGGTCGGTTTGCAGGAGCTATTTTTAGCGCAATAGCGCCTGCAAACCGCCCCAGTGTGAAAGGGGCCCAAGATCTCAGGAGATGGACTTGTGACATTGATATTGTCTATGCTTTTCCACAATTTTTGTTCTCAAATCCCCAGACAATTCTATGCTGCTCGATCTCTTCGCCATGCTCCATGTGGCACACAACAGAAAGGTTGAGTCAGTTTTTCACCATTTTAACTGGTTGCCGTTGCAACAATTTTCTGGGCGAAGTGGCGCATTATCTGACAGAAATGCAGGGGCACCAATATTTTTGGACATGGCTGTATGTGGCAGCATGGCAGTGTGCTTAAAGTACAACTAAGGATAAAACTTTTTTTTTTTTTTGGAGAGAGTGGAGTGGGATTGGAAACCTTGTCAGGCTTTTATTGCGGTCTGTATCCCCACTAGGGAGATTTACCCTCTCTATTTGTCCTGTTTACTGTGATCAATGTAAGTGGAACTAAAAAACAATCCCAAACTATGGCTTGCCCCCAGAAAAGTAATAGAGGGGAAATCTTCCAATAGGGACGCTAGTTCTGGCGGCAACCAGGGTCCTCACTTTGAAGGGATTTCCTCTCACTTCCTGTTTTGGCTATGGGACAGGAAGTGAAAGGAACTCTCCCCAATGAGACACAGATGGCAAAAGATAAAACGGACAGGGGTCATAATCCTTTACTAGACTATCCAAAATGAAAAAAAAAAAAACTTTTGCATATAGTTCTACTTTAAAGAAGAATTTCAGGTATGGATATTTTTATATATACACTATATTACCAAAAGTATTGGGATGCCTGCCTTTACATGCACATAAACTTTAATGGCATCCCAGTCTTAGTCTGTATGGTTTAATATTGAGTTGGCCCACCCTTTGCAGCTTCAACTCTTCTGGGAAGGCTGTCCACAAGGTTTAGAAGTGCGTCTATTGGAATGTTTGACCATTCTTCTAGAAGCTCATTTGTGTGGTCAGGCGCTGATGTGGATGATAAGGCCTGGCGGGTTTGCGGCGCTGCACCAAAATTTGACAAAGTAGTTGCTGAACTACTTTTGACAATTTCGGGTACGACTTGCATAGACATCTGTGCATAAAGCGGACATGTGGCTTTGAAATCGTGTGATGTCAGATGAAGTCACATGATTTCAAAGCCACAGTCAATGTGAACAAGGGCTAATTCACACATATATATACATACATACATACACACATATATACATATATATATATATAGACACACACACACACACACACACACACACACACACACTAGGACCAATTTAGACAGGAGCCAATTAATCTACCACCATGTCTTTGGAGTGTGGGAGAAAACCAGAGTACCAGGAGGAAACCCACACAAGTACGGGCAGAACATGCAAACTCCAGGCAAGGTAGTGCCGTGGTTGGGATTCGAACCAGCGACTCTAGTGCTGCTAGGTGGAAGTGCCCTCCAGGTCCCACCCAAAATCAAAGTCACATTATGTGTGGAGAGCCTCTTATTTACACTAGAAGACATCTGATCCTTATAGCCAACTATTATTATTATTATTATTATATAGACATCAGACCACATAGACAGCGACGTGTGGACCCAACGCACACAGCGGACCACTTACCTGCGGTTCATCGGTCGGACTCGCACTGCCACCTTGACAGACGCCATGTCTCATGCCTGTGATGGGGGTCGGCTCCAGGTGAGCACCCAAATCTTCAGAACTCCAGGAAGGGGGACCCCCGGGGATCAATTACCTGGACACAACCCTAATAATCCCCCAGTACATAGAGAGCAGTGTGTGATCTCTATAGTGGATCCCTCCAGGGACAATGTGATCACTGTCACAAGTTCAGCATGCTGACTGCAGACACAGGCAATGGAGGGGACAGGTGCAGTCTGGCAAGGTCTCAGTCTAATTCTGTCCGGCCAGCTGTCAGATGGGACTTCCAGCCTAATGATATCCCTTATTGACATGTAATTCACAAGAATTCCTAGGCTCCGCCCCCCCAGACCGCACTACACTGTCATCATTCCAATCAGCTGCCCTCGTTCACCATGTGACACAAGCCGGCCGCGCGGGGCATGCTGGGAGGAAGTGTAGTTTCCTGGGTCAGAGGGATGCTGGATGCGAATGAACTTCCGGACTACGAATCCCAGAGTGCACCGCGGCCCCGTACTGTACATGGTTAATGGTCATGTGCAGTGTGAGCGTTGTTAGTACAGGATATAAGCAGAGAAGCCGGTGTCGTGTAGAGAGCACAGTGTAGCTGTAATGCAGTGGGGTACCTGGAGGAGGGACATGGCTTTCACTGGGGAAATCCTTCTACAAATGTGTGGAGTTGTCAATGCATTGCTGGGTCCTTCCTCCCCAGTGACATGGAGGACACACAGGACTTGTGAAGTCTACACATGTACTTATATAAGTGCGGTACATGTATTGTATATTCATATCGCTCCCTGTTCATAGGCCCTATTCACAGCGCTGCATCACACTTTTATTTTTTTTGTGTTGCATTTACTGCGCTACAGCATAGGATAGCACATTCATCAGAATGGACCGCTCTCCGCAGGACAAGTGTGCCAAAAGAAGCGCCGGGACCTTTCCGGCACTGTTTTACCCGCAGGATTTGGCACACTTGTCGTGTGACAAAACGTGCGTTTGCTAGCCATGTTTGGGGTGCCATAAACTACCCCACAAGCGCAACCTTTTCCTGGAACACTCAGATATAAATGGGGCCTTAGGCTCCGTGCACACTAGTGTTTTTTTTGTTTTGTTTTTTAAGCTAAAAAAAAAAATGCTGGTAATAGCTTTTTGTAGTAGTGTTCGTGTTTTATTAGCGTTTTTACAGTTCCTTTAACCACTTACCGACCAGCCGCTTTCATTATACTGTGGAAGGTTGGCTCTATTGCACGAATCGCCGTAGCTGTACATCGCTTTGTGCAATAGATACAGTGGGTGCCCGCACAGCGCCGGAGCCGATGCACGTGACCCGGGGGGGGGGTGCGATGCCCGCTGGCCACCCACGATGGCACCACAGACAGCCAGAATGGGGATCTGTCAATGTAAACAAACAGATCCCTGTTCTGACAGGGTAGTAGAGAGAGATTGTCTGTTCCTAGTGATCAGGAACAGCGAACCAGTCAGTCCCATCCCCCCCACAGTAAAGCCTCATACACACGATCGGATTGTTGGCCAACAAAGCGTCAGACTTTTGTTCGAAGGACGTGTGCTAGGAACTTGTTGTGCATACAAACAGCACACAACACGAACGTAGTGACGTACTACGTGGAATTTCAGCTCTTGAGCGCCACCCTTTGGGCACCTTCTGCTAATGCCTTGCTTGGTGAGCATTGATTCTGAGCATGTGTGTTTATACTTTCAACTTTTGTGTGACGGACTTGTGTACAGACGATAGGAAAATCTGACAACAGACCGTTGTCTGCCCAACATTTACTAGCCTACCATCCAAAATTTTGGACAAAAAAGTTGGACAACAATTGTCTGAAGGAGCATACTAACGGTCGGATTTTAGGCAAACAGTCTGTCATCACACAATTCCCTGCCGAAAATACGATTATGTGTACGAGGCTTTAGAAAGCACCTCCCAGGGAACACATTTAACCCCTTGATCACCACTAGCTTCAACCCCTACCTGCCAGTGTCATTTATACAGTAATCTGTGCATTTTTATAGCACTGATCGCTGTATAAATGTCACTGGTCCCAAAAAAGTGTCCGATCTGTCCGCAGCAATGTCGCAGTCCCGCTAAAAATCACTAATCACCAACATTACTAGTAAAAAAATAATAATAATGCCACAAATCTATACCCTATTTTGTAGATGCTATAACTTTTGCGCAAACCAATCAATATACATTTATTGCAATTTTTTTTTCAACCAAAAATATGTAGAAGAATACATATTGACCTAAACTGAGGAAGAAATTAGTTCTTTTATATTTTTGGGGGGATATTTATTATAGCGAGAAGTAAAAAATATTGCTTTTTTTTAAAAAATGACGCTCTTTTTTTGTTTATAGCGCAAAAAATAAAAAACGCAGAGGTGATCAAATACCACCAAAAGAAAGCTTTATTTGTGTGAAAAAAGGACATAAATTTTGTTTGGGTACAGCATTGAGCAACCCCGCAATTGTCAGTTAAAGCGATGTAGTGGCGTATCGCAAAAAATGGCCTGGTCATTAAGGGGGTAAATCCTTCCGGTCCTTAAGTGGTTAAAAAAATTTTTTAAAAAGCCCAGAAAATGCTATTAGCAGCGTTTAAGAGCGTTTTTGCTGGAAAAACGCTCCAGGAACCTCTACAAAAAAAAAATTTCTGCTCCTAGACTCTCAGAAATGCTAATAGCCTAAAGTAGTGTGCATGGACACATAGGATAATGCTATTTAGCTCCTAGGAGCAGAAAAATGCTAATAAGAGCTTCTAAGAGCTTAAAAATATGCTAGCGTTTTTTTTTTAAGCTAAAAATGCTGGTAATAGCTTCTTGTAGCAGCGTTTTAGGAGTGTTGGCATTTTTGCAGGTCTTTAAAAAAAGGGGGGAGTGTTTCTGCTGGGATAACGCTCCAAAAAACTCAATTTTAATTCCGCTCCTAGATGCTGAAGCTCCAAAAACGCTAATAGCCTAAATCAATGTGCATAGACACATAGGATAACACTATTTAGCTTCTAGGAGAAGAAAAGAAAATGCTAATAACAGCTTCTAGGTAGGAGCTTAAAAAATACTAGTGTGCATGGAGCCTTAAAGTAGAACTATAGGCATTTTTTTTCTTTCATTTTGGAAACAGTAATGGAGTCAATTATTTAATTTTTTTGCTATCTGTGTCCCATTGCGGAAAATTCCCTTCAGCTTCCTGTCCATTGCCAAAACAGGAAGTGAGAGGAAATCCCTCCAATGTGATGGAATCCTGGGGGGTCACCAGAACTGGTGTCCCATTTAGAAGATTTCACCTTTATAACTGTTCTGGGACAACCCAAAATTTGGGATTTTGTTTTAGTTTCACTTTCAATGATAATTGTAAACAGGACAAATAGAGAGGGTGAATCTTCCTAATAGGGGAACAGACAGCTAAAAAAACCTGATGGGTGTTCTAATCTCATACCTCCGAACCAAACTTGATTCGCCGGGACCGTCCTGGAATTTGATCTATGTCCCAGCGAATCAGGGCTGAGTCCCAGAACGCCCTCGGCGTGTGCAGGGCATCTTGGTTCCCATACGCCACGAGCTACACTTGCAATAATAGCCGACATCTCTCCCCTCTCACTAAACCCGCCCCTCTTTCCCCTGTTTTTTCCTGTATATAGAGGAGGAGGCGGGGAGGAGGAGGCGGGGAGCAGCACACCATTCTTCTGATCTGAGGTCTGGTCACGAGACTTGCAGAGGAGGGAGGCATGGAGAAGATGGTGGGGGGTGTGGAGCTGGGAGGGGATCAGGGAAATGGATAGAGTTGGGATGGGATCAGGGGATGGATGGAGCCTGGATAAGATCAAGGGAATGGATGGACCCGGGATGGGATCGGGGGGAATGGATGGAGACAGGATGGGATTGGGGGAATGGATGGAGCCGGGATGGGGGAATGGATGGAGCTGGGATGGGATTGGGAGAATGGCGGGAGTTGGGATGGGAGCGGGGGAATGGATGGAGCTGGGATGTGATCGGCGGAAGGGATGGAGCTGGGATGGAATCAGGGAAATAGATGGAGCTGGGATGGAATCAGGGGACTGGATAGAGTTGGGATCGGGGGATGAATGGAGCCGGGATCGGATTGGGATGGTGGATTGAGCTGCAATGGGTTCGGGGTGGTGGATGGAGGCGGGATGGGATCAGGGCAGTGGATGGAGCTGGGATGGGATCAGGGGGAATGGATGGAGCTGGAATGGGGTCGGAGAATGGATGGAGCCAGGATGGGATCAGGGGAATAGATGGAGCTGGGATGGGATTGGGTGACTGGATGGAGCCGGGATTGGATTGGGGTGGTGGATGGAGCCTAGATGGGATCAGGGTGGTGAATGGAGCCAGGATGGGATCTGGGGGAATGGATGGAGCCCGGATTGGATTGGGGGAATCAATGGAGTTAGGAAGTTAGGATGGGATCGGGGGAATCAATGGATTTAGGATGGGATTGGCGGAATGGATGGAGCTGGGATGGGATCGGGGGAGTGGATGGAGCCGGAATGGGGTCGGGGGAATCGATGGATTTAGGATGGGATTGGGAGAATGGATGGAGCTGGGATGGGATCAGAGGGAATGGATGGAGCTGGAATGGGATCAGAGGAATGGATGGAGTTAGGATGGGATTGGGGGAATGGATGGAGCTGGGATGGGATCAGGAGGAATGGATGGAGCCAGAATAGGATCGGGGGAATGGATGGAGCCAGGATGGGATCAGGGGAATAAATGGTGCTGGGATGGGATCGGGGAATGAATGGAGCTGGGATTGGATCGTGGTGGTGGATGGAGCCAGGATTAGATTGGAGTGGTGGATGGAGTCAGGATGGGATCAGGGTGGTGGATGGAGCCGTGATGGGATCAGGGTAGTGGATGGAGCCTCCACATATCCTCTGCTTTGCAGAGGATATGTGGCAGCAGATGGAAAGAGCATCTCACACTCTGACCTAGTCACAGCATTACTAGATGCAATTCAGGTGCCTTCAAAACTAGCTATCATCCACTGTAAGGCACATACAGGCCAAATGACTGATATAGCTAAAGGGAATGCACTAGCTGACAGAATCGCCAAAGAAGCCTACACAAAAGGCAGACATTCAAATGACCATGCTAACACCTCAACCATGTTCCCTGAAAGAGACACATTGGCTCACGGAACTGCAGGCTTTTGCCACCCCTGATGATATTGCGCAATGGAACTGTGATGGAATGGTGCAGAAGGATCCTAAAACAGGATTAATCTGCAAAGAGGGGAGACCGTGTATTCCTGTTGCTAGTGCCCCCCTGTTCATTGCACAATACCATGGACTGGGTCACAGAGGCTGGCAGGCCACATGTGAACTCCTAGATGCAGATTTTTTCATTGCAGGACTACCTAATCTAGTCAAAGCTTTTGTACGGAGATTTGTCACTTGCATTAGGAAAAATTCAACAAACCCAAAGAAATCAAAACATGAACATCTTGAGTACCCAAAAACGGCGTTTACCCATTTACAGATGGACTTTACACATATGCCCAAAGAAGGAAAGAAACAACAATATCTCTTGGTCATAGTGGACATGATGTCACGTTGTCCAGAAGTCTTTGTCACCAACAATGAAAACGCACAGAGTGTGGTGAAGATCCTCACACAGGAAATTATTCCTAGGTGGGGATGTCCATTACAAATAAATTCAGACAATGGCCCAGCCTTCACAGATAAAATCTGCCAAGATCTTGTAAAAAAGCTAACAATAGACTGGAAATGTCACCTCCCCTACCATCCACAGGGTTCAGGGATTGTAGAAAGTATCAATAGAGCAATATAAGACAGGATAAGGAAAGCTAACTTTTCTCCATTTTGGCAAATGGAGAAAAGTTCTCCCAGCTCTATTAGCTGAAATCAGAATGATCCCTCACAGTGTGACGGGTTATTCTCCCTTTGAGGTACTCATGTTTAGGCCATTCCCCACATCGTGGGCTAATCATCCTTTGATGGTGGAGGAAGGTGATTTGGAACAGATACAGGAGGAATATGTAAAATAACTGATTGAAACTCTTGATATTGTTGAAAGAAGAGTAGCTCGCACCTCTCCTTCTTCTTCACAGGTACCAACCCACCCGTTCCAGGTCGGTGATCAAGTTGTGGTCCAGAGGCTTCAGAAAAGTTTGAAAGCCACAAGAGGTTCCATTCGGACCATTGACCAAAGTGGTAGCCGTCACCAGGACCACCATCCTTACCGAGGAAAGTCCTACTTGCATCCATGCCAACAGGGTAAAGAAGGTTGATCTAAGCCCAGGAATTGAAGAAAGGCTGAAAAGAGGCGAAGCAGGTGTTTTAAGTCCTCAAAAGATAAGCATAGAAATAAAGGACAGTGATGTCGCTCATTTCACCACAGACTTCTGGGAAGGTCTTGTGCCTTCTGGTGATGTTTCTACTTCTGATCTTTGTCCCAGTGTGGATAATAACTAACTGTATCTATCATCCTGATGACTTAGGAGCCTTGAAACTCATATGTGGTAAAAGCGAAGTACACACCAACCATACTGACTTTCACCCCAGAAATCACAGTAAAAGAGATGTCTCTAATGAATTGATCAAAGAAATGGGTTTTTCTGGAAAAATGTTACTGTTAAAATTTAAATATGCTTATGCTAGAAAGTCAGGATATAAAAAATGCTGGATTTGTAGTAAGTTACACCCAGAAACTGCTAAGATCCCACTTTTAGCTGTCCCTCTAAACCTCAAGTCATTATTGAAAAATACTCTAGTCTTAAGTATTAGGAATGTCTCAGAAGGATACCGCAATCAGAGTATTATGTTTTACACTTTAGGAAGGACACATGAACCCGAGTGGTGTGTTCAGTTAGGCAATACATCCAAAGGAGTAGGAATGTGCTCCAAGTCAGTATTTAACATTTCAAAGGGTATTCCCACCCGCACTAGTAATTTTACATATATAGGTCAGTTGTGTAGGTACAAAAATCAATCCCTTAACAACACCATTAGTAAACTTACTACATACAGGAATACAACCTCTGGGATACTTGTGGGTAAACTTGTTGGTGCTGCGCTTGAGGCTGGAGCTGAGCCCCAACATAGTTCCCTAAGAAGTTTTTCATTGAGAAACAATACATACATATGCTGTGGTAAAATTTGTTACCCATGAATCCCCACAGGAGTGAAAGGATGGTGTTATTTAGCACAGTTGGTACCAGTCATGTCAGCCCTAGGCCAGACTCAGGAGCATCACATACAAGTTACTTCAAGTCCAGTACTTAGGTTAACTTATAAATAAGAGAGAAAACCCACCTATGGTATGTTTTCTGCCTCGGATAAGGCATGGGTATGGTTTCCATCCTGGACAGGATGGGGCATAACCATGATGAACAAATTAAATAACTACACTAGTCTAATAAATGATGTTATGGAAAAAAATTCCCAAGATATAGAACTACTGTTGACCTCAAAGCAATTAGAAGACTAGAGTTACACGAATTAGCTATTGAAAGCATGAGTGCAGCTCTAACAGGTTTATGTGAAATTACCCAGGATTATGAATGTTGTACATGGATTCACAATACCAGCCTGGAAATCCCAGACTACTATGATGTTATTAATCAACACCGAACACAGGTAAATGAATAAATGAAACAAGCAAGGCACGTAGGTAATTATGGATGGAACCCCTTTTCTAGTTTGGGTTTAGGTGGAATGTTTTCATGGTTAAAGGACATAGTGATTATGATTATCATAGTACTATTGTTAGGATTGATAGGCTACCTGATTTTCAAGCTTATTTTGCTTTGTATTAGCAAATGTACTAAAGCAGACCAACCTTCTCATGCATATACACAATATCTGCAGCTTTATGTAAATGAATACAACAAACGTAGAAAGAACCGTAGATTTCAGGAGGCTGCGAATCTGTAGAAAGTCATATTTATGACTTTAAGAGGGGGTTGAAAGGTTATGCTAAGCATCCATCTAGTTTTCTGTCAGCCATCGCATATTCACAAGCTTCCATTTTACACAGTATATGCAGTTTGCATATCTCTTAAGCTTTCCAGAAATCTGTATCAGCATGAGTTCTTGTAAATGAACTGTTTCACACGCTTCTTATCTAAGTTTTCAGATTCTCTTGTATTCAGCAGCCGGAGAACAAAGAACAAAGGCTACTTGTTTTAACCAGTTGTAACTGCATATGAAATTAATATCTACTGCGCATGTTTTATTATGAATATTCTGTGTGATTTGTAATTTGCTATAAAAGACGCCAGGATGCGCAACAATACAAACAATTCCCAGAGCATATGGGAATGGGATCAAGGAAATGGATGAAGCCAAGATGGGATCAGGGGAATAGATGGTGCCGGGATGGGATCAGGGGAATGGATGAAGCCAGGATGGGACTGGGGAATGGATGAAGCCAGGATGAGATTGGGGGAATGGTTGGAGTCGGGATGGGATTGGGGAATGGATGGAGCCAGAAAGCGATTGGGGGAATGGATGGAGCCGAAATGGGATCGGGAAAGGATGGGATCGGGGAAATAGTTGGAGCCGGGATGGGATCGGGGAATAGGTTTTGTTTAACCACATCCCTTAAGCCCCTCCCACTGCTAAGTGCTTGGCCACGCCCACCTTTTACCGCAGCGTCCCTTATTCTGAAGTTCAAATGTCAGGAGGTATGCTAATCCTTCTCCACCCTATTCATAACTTCAAAAAAAAAGTTTTGCTTTTATTAAAGAGGTTGTAAACCTCAGAAAAAAAACCCTGCAAGACAAAGGTATAATGAGCTAGAATGCATCGCATATTAGCTCATTATAAAATAATTATCTTAAAACAATGCCCTGTAGTGCCGCATGCACTCCGCTCCCACGGCCGACATCTTTCACCGAAGTTACCGGTCATGGCACGGCCATAGAAGGAACGGCACCAGCGGACTGTTTCTTCAGTGCGGCATGCGCCGATGACGTCGGCAGCAGCGCATATAGTGAATATCTCCTAAACAGTGCAAGTTTAGGAGATATTTACAGTACCTGCAGGTAAGACTTATTATAGGCTTACCTGTAGGTACAAGTGGTGTAACAGAGTTTACAACCACTTTAAGGGCCCTTTCACACTGCTCTGTAGCAAAATCGCGGTGTTTCCTATGCGTTTTGAGTTGCCTGCACCTGTGAAAAATGGTCATGTGTCTTAAAAACACATAACAAATGCAAAACATGGTGCGATTTTACTGTTATTTTGATGCCTTTGCCATTCATTTCAATGGCAAGCTTCATTTTTGGTGCTGTTTTAAAAACTGCACCAAAGATGCAGCTTGCAGGACTTTTCAAAACGCACCGCACCTGTAACGCAGTGGTGTGAAGAGTCCCATAGGATTTAAATGGAAATGTTTTTCTTGCAAGGTAAAAATGCAGGAAACGACAAACAACACTAAGTAGGTTTAATGCCGCGTACACACAAGCGGACTTTACGGCAGACTTTGCTCGGCAGACTTTACGCCGGACTTTATGACGGGCTTTCCGAATGAACGGACTTGCCTACACACAATCCACCAAAGTCCGTCGAATTCATACGTGATGACGTACGACCGGACTAAAACAAGGAAGTTCATAGCCAGTAGCCAATAGCTGCCCTAGCGTGGCTTTTTGTCCATCGAACTAGCATACAGACGAGCGGACTTTTCGACCGGACTCGAGTTCGACGGATAGATTTAAAACATGTTTCAAATCTAATAGGGCGTACACACGGTCGGACTTTGTTTGGACATTCCGACAACAAAATCCTAGGATTTTTTCCGACGGATGTTGGCTCAAACTTGTTTTGTCTACACACGGTCGCACAAAGTTGTCGGAAAATCCGATCGTTCTAAACGCGGTGACGTAAAACACGTACGTCGGGACTATAAACAGGGCAGTGGCCAATAGCTTTCATCTCTTTATTTATTCTGAGCATGCGTGGCACTTTGTCCGTCGGATTTGTGTACACATGATCGGAATTTCCGACAACGGATTTTGTTGTCGGAAAATTTTATCTCCTGCTCTCCAACTTTGTGTGTCGGAAAATCCGATGGAAAATGTCCGATGGAGCCCACACACGGTCGGAATTTCCGACAACACGCTCCGATCGGACATTTTCCATCGGAAAATCCGACCGCGTGTACGGGGCATAAGTCTGTCCAACTTTTGAGCAAACACAGTCCGCTGGAGCCCACACACGATCTGTCCGACAAAATCCTGTCCGCCGGGCAAAGTCTGCCGTAAAGTCCGCTCGTGTGTACGCGGCATAAAAATAGACAGATCCACTCAGTGCAAGGAACAAATTATAAATGACTACACTGAATAGTGATATTCAAAAACCTACGTGATACAACAAATACACTGTGATGTAAAAGAGGTTATTACAATTGTAATAAACAAGTGAAATAAATACCGATGGTTCTTGAATGGTGATGTGCTGCATGATTTCCAAGATGCCTCCACCACATAAAACACTGCCGCTTACCAGAATTCAGTGGTCCCCTTATAGGGGACCACACAGGGCGGATGGCTGTAACCCCAGCCTGGGATCTCTTGGCATAAACTGGGCACCTCAGCCTCAATGGAAACGGTCCGCAGATGGATCGGTTCGGGTAAGTGGTGAGTTCCCCATAAAACAAAAAGGCTTCACATAGCATAAAATCCTTATATTTATTGAATGTTAAAAAAGACAAATGAACACTTACAAGAAGGTAGACAATCTGAACACATAAAAACGAGCCAGCCGGTTTCTAAAACAGGCCGTTGCTTCTGGGACTGGACGTGTAGCGGTGACATCAGTGCGTCGCTCCTCCTCCCTTTTTGGGTTTATGCCAAGAGATCCCGGGCTGGGGTTACAGCCATCCGCCCTGTGTGGTCCCCTATAATCAAGGGACCACTGAATTCTGGTAAGCGGCAGTGTTTTTATGTGGTGGAGGCATCTTCTCACTTGTCATTTTCTCTGGGAAATCCTGCAGCACATCACCATTCAAGAACCATCTATTTTTAATGGACTAATCATTATCATGATATTCACTATCACATATTTTTTTTTATTTAGTCACGTGTTTTGGTATATAATACATCATTTGATTTTTTATTTTTTATTATCTGTTTTAATCAGTATTTATTTCACTTGTTTATTACAATTGTAATATCCTCCTTTACATCACAGTGTATTTGTTGTATCACGTAAGTTTTCGAATATCACTATTCAGTGTAGTCATTTATATTTTGTTCCTTGCACTGAGTGGATCTGTCTATTTTTAGACCTACTTAGTGTTGTTTGTCGTTACACTAATTTGTGAGCACATATCACATTCTCTCACATTTTATTAATTTCTAGCGCGACTTTATGTTTTGTAATTCTGTTTAGTGTCATATAACGCTTCTAGTCGCAGCTTAGGAACATTGTTCATTAATAGCGCAATTTTTTCTTTTTCCAAAAATGCAGGAAAAATGTATTAGTGTGAAAGGGCCCTCATGCTTTAACCACTTGCTGTCCACCCACAGTACATTTACTGCAAGTGGGCAGCAGCTGCGGGAACCCTGTACCGTGTGATTAGCTGTAGCCAATCACAGATCACAATAGTAAGCAAGATGTCATGACCGAAAGCCATTCGTGACAGTTAAAACTATTGCTTATAACAGTGATAATCACTGTTATAAGCAATAATCGTGTAAAAAAAAAAATCCCTGATCATTCCCCCAGAGTAGTACAGTGTCACTATGGAGACAGTGAGCAACTCAGATGACAGGAAAAAAAACAAAAAAAATCTTTAAAAAAAAATGTTTAAAAAAAAAAAAAGATTTATTTATTTTTTACATGCTGTCAGTGTCACTGATCAACACTACATAGGTCATATGATTTTGCTGTACTGCACTATGAAAGTATGTAAAAAAAAACACATTTTAATTTCTTCATTTTTCAAAAATTTGTGATAAAAAATTACATTAAAAAAACTCTTCATGCCTCCTACTAAATACCTTGGACATTCTACTTTCCAAAAAGGGGTAATTTGGGGGGTAATTGTACTGTCCTGGCATTGTAGGGCCTCAAAAAATGAGATCAGTACACCAGATGTGATCAATTTTGAAATATATACCATAGTTTGTGGACTCTATAACATTCCTACTGACTAAATAATAAAGACTGATTTGGGTTCATTTCACCAATGACATGTAGCAGAATACATTTTGGCCTAAATTTATGAAGAAAGAATATTTATGTGCAAAAATTTATAACAGAAACGAAAACGTTTTTTTGTTTTTTCAAAACTTTTAGTCTTTTTTTCATTTTTATAATGAAAAAAAAAAAAAAACAGTAGGGATCAAATGCCACCAAAAGGTTTATTTGTGTGACAAAAAATGATATAAATTTAATGTGTACAGCAGGGGTCTCAAAGTACCGGCCCGCGGACCGGTTAAAAATGGCCCGCAGGCAGGGCCGATCCAGGACTAGAGGTGGCCATTAGACCGATATATAGCACTGGCCGCCGTTCCTCCTCCCTTCTCCACACTCAGCGCTTGATCCTTGTGTGAAACTGACACGTAACAGGAGGAGAGAGACAGAGGGATCTGTCAGATTTGAGGTTGATGTCGGGGGTGGGCGGACCCGGCCGGTGTGGGTGGGACTGGGCCAATATCAAACACCAGCCAATGGGATCTGGGCGGGCCGCTACGTGTATGTGGCCCGCAACCTTTCTTAAGCAGCCCAATCATTGGCTGGTGTTTGATAGCTGCTGGGTCCCGCCCACCCCGGCCGGGTCCCGCCCACCCGGACATCAACCTCAATTCTGGCAGATCCCTCTGTCTCTCTCCTCTGTGCTACGTGTCAGCTTCACACAAGCATCAAGCGCTGAGTGTGGACAGCTCCTTGTCAGTTTCACACACGGTTACACTCCGCTCAGTGTGAAACCTGCCAGTGCCAATCAGTGCCATCTGTCAGTGCCATCTGTCAGTGCCAGCTGCCAGTGCCACCGCCAATCAGTGCCACCTGCCAGTGCCAACCAGTCTGCCAGTGCCACCTCCAACCAGTACCACCTGCCAGTGCCACCTGCCACCGCCAATCAGTGCCAGCACCAACCAGTGCCTGCCAGTGCCACCGCCAACCAGTGCCCCTGCCAATCAATGCCACCTGCCAGTGCCAACCAGTGCCATCTTTTCGCCACCTGCCAGTGCCACGCTAATCAGTGCCACCTGCCAGTGCCACCTGCCAGTGCCATGCCAATCAGTGCCACCTGCCAGTGCCAACCAGTGCCTGTCAGTGCCACCTGCCGCCACCTGCCAGTGCCACGCCAATCAGTGCCACCTGCCAGTGCCAATAATGCCACCTGCCAGTTCCAAACCAGTGCCACCTGCCAGTTCCAAACCAGTGCCACTTGCCAATGCCTGCCAGTGCCACCTTCCAGTGCCACTGCCAATAAGTGCCACCTGCCAGTGCCATTGCCAATCAGTGCCACCTGCCAGTGCCATCTGTCAGTGCCAATCAGTGCCACCTGCCAATCAGTGCCACCTGCCAGTGCCACCTGCCAGTGACAGACAGTGCCATCTGCCAGTGCCACCTGCCTAAGCCAACCAGTGCCACCTGCCACAGCCAACCAGTGCCATCTGTACTGAGAACATCAAGTGTGTGGTAGAGTGACAGGAGCAAGCAGAGAGGAGTGGAGTGGGTGAGGTTTTTTTTTTTTTTAAATCGGCCTAAAATATCGGCCACAAAAATCGGCATCATATATCAGCCATCGACCGCCCCGATTTCTAAATATCGGTATCGGCATCGGCCAGAGAAAAACCCATATCGGTCGACCTCTATCCAGGATGTCTTTTTGAACTGCACCCAGGCACCGCAGAGGGGGAGGCACCAAAGAGCTTTACCTCTCCATCTCTTCTGTCCTCTCCGCTGCACACTGCTGCAGCCCAGAGAGAGAACAGAGCGGAGCAAGGAGCAGAGGAAGGATCCGCTCATCGATCCGCCCACCTAGCCATTGACGATCGACCAGAGCCCCAAACCAGGGTCCTGCTGCCACCTAAGGACCAGATTGTGTTCTCTGGGTCCCCTGTCACTAGGCCTGTATGGAAGCCAGGAGGAGAGGACTCGGGAGGCAGATGATCCTGACTGCCAGGAGAGGTGAGTGAGCCATCACACTGAGGCAAAGTCCTTAGTGGGATGAATGGGGTAGAAATTTGTGCAGTGTGGGGGGTATTTTATGCAGTGTGGAGGGTGAATGTGCAGTGTGGGGGGTGATTGTGTAGTGTGGGGGTAATTATGGAGTGTGGGGGGTATTTTATGGAGTGTGGGGCTATTTGTGCAGTGTGTGGCTATTTGTGCAGTGTGGGGGGGGGGGGTAATGCTGGGGGTTAATAATGCGTTAACTGACACCAGTGCTGGGTATAATGCGTTTGCTGACACCAGTGCTGGGTATAGTATAGTATATTATTGCTGGTATAGTTTATTGCTTTTGAAGTTTTAAAAGTTTGCATGCGGCCCCCATGGGATATGCAAACTTGTCATGTGGCCATCAGGCAATTTGAGTTTGAGACCCCTGGTGTACAGTGTTGCATGACGAGCAATTTCCAGGTAAAATAGTACTGTGCTGAATAGCAAAAAGTGGCCTGGTCATGAAGGGGGTAAAACCTTCCGGAGGTCAAGTGGTTAAAGTGGTTGTAAAGGAAGAAGGTTTTTTACCTTCTAGGCACAAAGGTTAAAAAAAAAATATTCTGAGTGCCGCTCCCCCAGCCCCCTCTTATACTTACCTGAGTCAGATCTCGATCCAGTGATGTGAAAGAGAGCAGCGGCTCTCACTCCTGATTGGATCAGAGACAGCAGGGGGAGACATTGACTCCCGCTACTGTCAATCAGAGCCAGTGAGGAGGGAGTGTGGCCAAGTCTCGCTCTGTAAGTCAATGGACACACACAGCCAGCTTGGGAGCGAGAAGGGACGGTAAGTATAACATGTTTGTGATTTACAAAAAAAATTTAACGTTTACAATCACTTAACCACTTGCCGCCCACCCACCATCAAATGATGGAGGGACGGTGCGATTCTCATTCTGGGAGGACATCATATGATGCCCCCCAGAAAGGCCGATATTGCGTGCCCACGGGGGAGCGCAGAGCGGCGATTGTGGCCGCGCAGTGTCCTAGCAACAGCTCTCTAAAGCTGTCCAATCACAGCCGGTCACATGTAAATATGGAAGTGCCATGAATCGGCTCTCCTCGCCTCACAATGACAGAGTTTGTGGCGAGGAGCGCCGATCAGGGGGAATCTCCTCGCAGGGGAGACCTGGGCAGGTAATCAGGGCACTGATCATCAGTGCCCCGATTACAGGAAAGCCCCAGCAGTGCCCATCAGTGCCACCAATCAGTGCCCATATGTGCCACCAATCAGTGCCCATAAGTAATGCCAGTCAGTGCCTCTGATTAGTGCTTGCTCTTCAGTGCTGCCCATTAACCTCCTTGGCGGTAATCCCGAGCGTGACTCGGGTCTGACTTTTACTGTCAGGAGCGGTAACCCCGAGTCACGCTCGGGGTAACATTGCAGAGCATCCAGCGGAGCCCTTACCTTCTCCTGGGTTCCAGCGATGCCCTCCACTGTCCTCGGCTGTGCTCCGCTGTGATCGCCAGCGCGATCACAGCATCTCACTTCCTAGTTCCGTTCCCTGCGAGCAGCAGCGGCGCACGGGAGCGGAACTAGGCAGGAAATTCAAAAGTTCAAACACAAAACACACATATAAAAAGAGGTGATACAGTGTAATCTGAGAGGATTACATTGTATCATCTCAGATCTCACTGATACAGTGCCCCTTGCCCCAGTGCCCATTGCCTCCAATAAAATATTGAGAAGATGGAATCCAAAAAGCGCCATTTCGCTACAAAATCGCCTTTGGAGCAGTTGAATGACAGCGACAGCGACATGGAGTTGCTCCCAGAACTCAGCGATAGCGAGTCGTGGGGAGATTTGTCGTCTGACACTGAGCTGACAAGTGACAGCGATGACAGCGGTGATGATCCTGCACCTGACATCAGCGATGTGCGCACTTGGTGCCCTATTGAGTGCGATACGGACCAGGTAGCGCCCCCAAGATTTCCCTTCACTGGATCACCTGGGATGAAGGTCGAAGTTGAGCGTGGCAACCCTTTGGCATACCTGCAATTATTTCTCACAGAGGAGGTAATTGAAAAAATTGTCATAGAGACAAATCGCTACCAACAGCAGCAATCCGCTACGCTGCATGCCAGGTTTTCCCGAAGCAGAAGGTGGGAACCGGTGACTAAAGAGGACATCTGGCTGTTTCTCGGACTCATTATTCTTCAGGGGGTGGTGGGGAAACCACGCCAGAAATGGTACTGGACCACCAACAAGTTATTGGCCACTCCGTTTTTTGGTACTGTGATGTCCGAATACCGTTTTTCCCTCATCATGAAATATTTTCACTTCACTAACAATGAAGAGTTTGATGAGGCCACGCATCCTGCGCCCAAGCTAAAAAAAATCTGGGAGGTATGCCAAATTATTGGGAACAATTTCCAGCGGGCCTACGTGCCAGAAAGGGACGTCAGCGTGGATGAGAGTTTGATGGCCTACAAAGGACGCCTAAGCTGGATCCAGTATATTGCATCCAAAAGAGCGCGGTTTGGCATCAAATCATACATGCTCTGCGAGTCATCCACCGGGTACATATGGAACTCGGTCATTTACACCGGTAAAGGCACGAAGTTCAACCCCAGGTACAGCAATTATGGGATGGCCACATCATCTGTCCTTACACTGCTGGAGCCATTACTGAACCAGGGATATTGTGTGACCATGGACAATTTCTATACGTCGCCGGAACTGTTTGAGGTTTTGATCCAAAACAAGACGGATGCCTATGGTACAGTTAGGCCTAACAGACGTGACATGCCATCAATGTTTGGAAAAAAAAAACTAAAACCCGGAGAAATGGTTGCCTGGCAGAAGGGTAAGATGATGGCAATACGTTGGCGAGACAAGAAGGACGTGTGTCTCATGAGCACTGTGCACAATACCTCCACTGCCACGGTCCACACAAAAGGTGGGAAAGATGTGCTGAAGCCGCAAGTCGTCATAGACTATAATTGCACTATGGGAGGTGTCGACCGAGCCGATCAGGCAATGACCTTTTACCCGACTATGCTGAAACAGCAGAAAAAATATTATAAAAAGATTTTCAGGCATCTTCTGGAACAATGCCTTTGGAACGCTTACATCTTGTACCGAGCAGGGAGTGACAGGCCTCTTGTTCATTCAGATTTTATCTGGAAGGTGGCTGAGCAGATTTTTGCCAAACACCAGATGCCATCAGTTGATGCGAACAGACCTGGACGACGTGCTGTTGGTGTTGCCAACCCAGAACGCCTAACAGGTCGGCTCTTTATGGACTACATACCGCCAACCGCAAAAAAGGCAGCACCTACCAGGATGTGTGTGGTTTGCTGTTCACACAGAGATGACAAGGGAAAAAAAATCCGAAAAGAAAGCAGGTTCTTTTGTCCGGATTGTGACGTGGGACTGTGTGCTGTACCTTGCTTTAAAATTTATCACACTCAGGATGTTTACTGAATTTTCTTTGTCTGACAAATTTCTTTAGTTTGTATTACATTATTGAATAAAATTATATTATTTAAAAATTTAAAATCATGATTTTGTGTTTCAAACTTTATCACATCTGGGATGTCTACTAGAGTCTTGTTTGGTCAGGTTTAAGTAAGTAATTACTAAGAATTGCAGGCCTATAATACATAGCATCAAATTTCCATGCAAAATAATTGTACCGATTTCAGCACAAAATTCCAGACAGAATCATACCGCCAGGGAGGTTAATGCCCATCAGTGCCTCCCATCAGTGCCGCCTATCCGTGCCGCCTATCAGTCCCCACCAGTGCTGCCCATCAGTGCCACCTATCAGTGCCCACCAGTGCCACCTATCAGTGCCGCAAATTAATGCCACCTATCAGTGCCCATAAGTGCCACCTCATCAGTGCCCATCAGTTCAGGTTATCAGTGCCCATCAGTGCAGCCTCATCAGCACACATCAGTGAAGGAGAAAAATTACTTATTTACAAAATTTACTGACAGAAAAGGAAAAGTAAGAAAGAAAAACTTTTTTTTCTTCACAATTTTCAGTCTTTTTTATTTTTTTTTAGCAAAAAAAGAAAAACCCAGTGGTGATTAATTACCATCAAAAGAAAGCTCTATTTGTGTGAAGAAAACGATAAAAAATTTTATTTGGGTACAGTGTTGCATGACCGCGTAATCGTCATTCAAAGTGCGACAGCGCTGAAAGTTAAAAAATGGCCTGGGCAGGAAGGGGGTGAAAGTGCTCAGTATTGAGGTGGTTAAGCGGTATTAAAACCAAAAATCAAAAATAAAATATATTGCAGCTTACCAATCCTTAGATGTGATGGCTGCATTTTTTTTTTCATTATTTCCACCTTGTGATCTGGCCAGTAACACACCTCCTGTAGTAATGTGTCTCCACTCTGGATGGGGGAGCAACAGAGACAGGTTTGGACAGCAGCATTGATAATGTGGACAGGAGGGAAGTGTACCAGATAGCAAGGATAACTTGCCACAGATTTGTGTCAGTGTTGAATTGTAAGTCTGTTAACTTACTGCACATTTTCACTGGCAAGTTGTACACTTGCAGAGCACTTGAAGCACAAGTTCTAGTTGACACTTTTCCAATTTGTAGCAAATGTGTTTCAAGCAAGAGAAAAGTTGCAGTGGTGAGTCTACAGCAGGAGCTCTACAAGTCTACAACATGAAAATTCAGCCACAGTGACCCCTGTGGTGGGATGACTATTGCACAACATAACTGAACCAAAACTTGCAGCAGACTTGCAGAATGTTTGCAAAGAAAGTTGATCTGGTGACATGCAATGCGGACTTGCTGCAATTGTGCAACAAATTTGTAAAGCCTGACAAGTCTAACAATAGCTTAGCAAGTCATTTTCAAACTTGCAGCACAATTGCTTGCTATCTTGGTAGGTACACTAGCAGATTGAGCCCCCATTCACACATGAGCGCTTTTCTGTTCATTTTTCGACTCTTGACCTCACAGAATCTCATTCTTTCTCATTGTACCTGTTCTCACAGTGTTTTCTGTTTAGCATATGCACGTTTTTCATCCCATAGACTTCAAATGCCTGTAAACACACAATATATACGTTTTTATGCCTGAAGAATTTCTCTCCTCCAATAGAACGGCTTTCCTCTCTTGCCCAGGAAACAAACTCTAGAAAATTGATGCAGGTGCAAAAATACCTGAAAAAAAAAATAAACACTTGAAAATCATCAGGAATACACTCTGCTCAGGTTTGATTGCAGGCTTAACCAACAAATTACAGCTGAACTCCAACTAACATTTATAAGTGGTTACAGCAAAATAGTTTTTTGTTTTTTTTGGGATAAAGGTTTTAGATAAATAATAGCTGTCATTGGTAAATGGATTGTCTCAACCCTCTAATGCCCTGTACACACGGTCGGACATTGATCGGACATTCCGACAACAAAATCCTAGGACTTTTTCCGACGGATGTTGGCTCAAACTTGTCTTGCATACACACGGTCGCACAAAGTTGTCGGAAAATCCAATCGTTCTGAACTCGGTGACGTAAAACACGTATGTTGGGACTATACACGGGGCAGTAGCCAATAGCTTTCATCTCTTAATTTATTCTGAGCATGCGTGGCACTTTGTGAGTCGGATTTGTGTACACACGATCGGAATTTAAACAATCAGATTTTGTTGTCGGAAAATTTTATATCCTGCTCTCAAACTTTGTGTTTCGGAAATTCCAACGGAAAAAGTCCGATGGAGTCCACACACGATCGGAATTTCTGACAACACAATCCGATCGCACTTTTTCCATTGGAAAATCCGACCGTGTGTACAGGGCATAAGTCTGCTTTGGTTTGGTCTTGTAATCCCACACCCCCTGTGTCAGTCAGCATGGCTGCAGGGGAGAGGAGGGAGAACTGACAACAGAAGGGCCATTAAAGCCAATGGGTGACGTCACTGCTCCAGACTTTACTAGCCGTTGTCAGGTTGTCAACACTCTCTCCTCTCCCCTGCAGCTGCATCTGGCTGGCATAGGGGAGATCACGTGACTGGACCAGAGCGGGCTGAAAATAGGTAAGTACTATATATAGATCTGTTCCAGCACAGGTCAGTCAGGATATGTTTTAGGAGGGGGGAGGAGCATTTTTAAGATTAATTAGGTGGTTCCTGGAATTACACGTTTTTTTTTTTTTTCACAATAGATGGAATTACACATTTAAATGTTTGCTTTTGGGTTTACATACCCTTTAACGCAGAATTAAACTCCCTCAATCAACATTAGGGTGAAACTTTATGTAAAAACAAAAAAATTAGGCAAACAGGCAGGGGAGACATACTATACTCCGGCATTAAAATTTCATTACCTGCCTGTATGCTAAATTTCAGCAATGCCAAGATCAATAAACTCCCGCGAACGGGAGTGACATAATCTTGGCCAATGAAAATGGCTGAAGATCGCTACCCAAAGTTGATCCTGTCAAATGATGACAACAGCCTGCGGGGAGCTTCAGGAGACCGCAATACATGGGCATCATTTTTTCATCTGGAGGAGGGGCTTTCTCAGCTAAGCATGCCTGAGCTAAGAGCAGATGGATTCCAGGAAGTAAATTCTACATGAATAATCTGCCCTTTCTTAAGATGGCTGCAGCTTGAAATGATTGGGGGGGGGGGGGGGGGGGGGGGGTTAAAGTGATTTCTCAAAAAAATAAAGCATGAAGACATGGATGGTTGAGTTTGGATGGATGGAGGAGAAATCTACCGAAGGGTACACTAGTTCTGGTAACAACCAGGGATTCCCAAACTTAGGGCCATTTCCTCTAACTTCTTCTTTGGGCTATGGGACAGAAAGTGAAAGGAATGGGACAGAGATTGCAAAAATAAAACTGACAGGGGTTATAACCCTGCCTTACTCTATCCAAAATTAAAACAAAATTTTACCTACTTGAAGAATCTACAGTTAGTGAAAAAGCAAATATATGAGGCATGGGATGCAGGGCAGTATGATATCTCTTTATTTACAGGGATTTATTTATTTTTTTGGTAAAAATTTCACTTTAAAGATTACCTCTATAATAATGCCCTAGTGTTACATCGTGCCCATATAAAATAGTTGTTTTTTTAACAATAGAAAATGGTAGAAAGGTAAACAATGTTAAGCAGAAATAAAAGTATATTATGTTCACAGTGAACTTCATGCAACAAAGGCTCCATTCATTAACAGATCCAGTGATAAAATGTCATCCAAGAAAACACTTCCTCAAATCATATCAGGGAAGAACCAACTCAAAGTATAGAATTTTAAGGAAGTAATTATTACAGAGCAGAACTGGGATTGTTAGCCAAACATTCATTGTCATTTTCATGAATCATAACACTATCGATTCACAAAGAGCGTCTCCCGGATCTTTTTAATTTTGTGCAAACTCGGGGATATGACTATAATTTGTATTCTGCTCAGTCTCCAGGTGTTATCTGAAACAATGCACCAGAATAACCACTAAGATAGACTGATACTCCAAGAATGCTGTTATTTCATGTTATACTGTATATATATATACAGTATATATATATATATATATATATATATATATATATATATATATATATATATATATATATATATATATATACACACACACTATATTACCAAAAGTATTGTGATGCCTGCCTTTACACACACACATGAAATTTAATGACATCCCAGTCTAATGCCCCGTACACACGGTCGGACATTGATCGGACATTCCGACAACAAAATCCTAGGATTTTTTCCGACGGATGTTGGCTCAAACTTGTCTTGCATACACACGGTCACACAAAGTTGACGGAAAATCCGATCGCTCTGAACGCGGTGACGTAAAACACGTACGTCGGGACTATAAACAGGGCGGTAGCCAATAGCTTTCATCTCTTTATTTATTCTGAGCATGCGTGGCACTTTGTGCGTCGGATTTGTGTACACACGATCGGAATTTCCGACAACGGATTTTGTTGTCGGAAAATTTTATAGCCTGCTCTCAAACTTTGTGTGTCAGAAAATCTGATGGAAAATGTGTGATGGAGCCTACACACGGTCGGAACTTCCGACAACAAGGTCCTATCACACATTTTCCGTCGGAAAATCCGACCGTGTGTACGGGGCATTAGTCTGTAGGGTTCAGTATTGATTTGGCCCACCTTTTGCAGCTATAACAGCTTCAACTCTTCTGGGAAGGCTGTCCATAAGGTTTAGGAGTGTGTCTATTGGAATGTTTGACCATGCTTCCAGAAGCACATTTGTGAGGTCAGGTACTGATGTTGGACGAGAAGGCCTGGCTCGCAGTCTCTGCTCTATTTCACCCTAAAGGTCTTCTATCCAGTTGAGGTCCAGTCCCACCCCAAACTCACTCATCCATGTCTTTATGGACCTCAACCTGATAGAATACCTTTTGAATGATATAGAGCTGAGACTGTGAGCCAGGCCTTCTCGTCCACATCAGTGCCTGACCTCACAAATGCACTTCTGGAAGAATGGTCAAGCATTCCCATAGACACACTCCTAAACCTTATGGACAGCCTTCCCAGAAGAGTTGAAGCTGTTATAGCTGCAAAAGGTGGGCCAACTCAATATTGAACCCTATGTTCATATGACGTCTGCCTCCGACTATCTGTCTGACTACCCGCCTTGGCTTCTGACCCCTGGCTTATGTTTTGACTACATTTACTGATCTTTACCATTTTTACTATTAAATTAAAAGATGAGATTTTTACTGCATTTCTGTCTCAGTCTGATTATTCGCTCCTGACATTCATTCAGTCTGTTTTGTTGTGATTAGCTGTGATTGGTCAAAGCTTATCACATGGTACAGATAGGCTGTGATTGGCACTGTCTGTATCATGTGATCAAATTGACCAATCACAGCTAGCAACAGAGTTGTACACATTGGATGGCGTGAAAGAAAGCCATCCATTGTGTACAACTGTCATGTGACCTGCTGTGATTCATCATGGCAGTCACATGGTACCGGCAGTGAGCCGGAACACTGATCAGTCATCAGCCGTGTCCCGTAGACATGGACTGTGACAGTTTGCGTCAGGCATATGACCTCCACCCGGATCGAGGATTTGGCCATAGGCAGGGCGGTAACCGGTTCAGATACTGCAGAGGATACGGCAGTTTAAAACTGACCAGCAGTAGGGCAGGTTTATTCAGGGATATTAGGCCTAACCAGTGTATGCCTAACTTTTATTCTATCTATACGGATAGGGTGCGGTAGATGTGAGCGATATTATTTGAGGTGGTTTAGGTGCACACTGTTCTTGCACTTTTTTTTTTTCAAATGATGCAGCTGTGTGCTTTAAACAAAAGACAGCTTAAAAAACAGTAAAAGGTGAATGCTGTAATAATATAAAATTAAGAAACACCCCAAAAGAAATGATAATCCCCAAATAAACACACTCTTGAAAGTCTAGCAGAAAAAAAACAGCAAATACATTATTAATAGCATATGATTCATATATTTATATCAATATCATGCTATTGTTTTAACAAAAAAGTCCTCTAAAAGCATTTCATAATAATCCTGCCGCACCTTGCACTGTAAAATAGTTTTGGTTCCTATTTCTTTGTTAATATAATTCTGCAATTCCAGCCTTCCCTCAACAGTATTTAATAGCTATGGAAATAGCATTACATCTGCAGCTTTGGCCTCAAAATGATTTTTACAACATTTATTATATATAAAGTATATTTTGTTCGTTTGAAATTGGCCAGTTTGTGATGACTTTTTACTCATCATAAACCATTCATTCTACTTCAAAGAGACTGAGAAGGTCATGTCAAATGTTAATGCTAAAAAAGTATAATAAAAACAGTGAGTTACACATGCTAATAGATATTTTAGAATGTTCTACCTTGCTCTTCTGAGAACATGTGTATATTAGATTTCAGGACGTAACTATGTATTTGGAGATTTTAAGTTAACAAAAGATTTATGACAACCATTACTACAACAAACTCAAAAAAACAATTTTTGTTTAATTCATGTCAGCAATTCCCCTTTGCCATTAAAAAGGAACCTGTGCTTTTACAGTGCTCCTCAATGATTTTCCAGAGGAGTGTAATGGGAACAATCGGCCATAAAAATACCTTTAAGCAAAAAATGCGTGAGTAGCATAGAGTAAATTTAACTCAATGACTAGCACTGGCCTCATTCATCCATGTGTCAGTTCATATTGGCCACTTTTATTTATTAATGCACTATTCTTCTTTATCGCACCCATGAATAGATAACAAATCATTGGCTGCTCCAGGGTTGAATTTTGTTTACCAATAACTCTATACTTTGGATCCTTGCGATACCATCATACCCAAGGCAGTGTATAACTAGCTTTACCTGTAAATGCTGACATCTATAGGTATTTTACACTTTAAGGATTTCTAATGCCTCTCCAAAGACTGTTAGTGGTCTCTTGCCTCTCACCTGCTAGTCATTTATCAAGAGCATTTACTTTATAGCTTAGAATATCAAACATTCCAGGAAGGAGATCTGATATAGGGCAGGTATGGATATATTAGATTAAACAATGTTATAATAATGGCTAATGGCGCGGACTTTACGGCGGACTTTCTGGCAGACTTTGCCCGGCGGATGGGATTTCATCGGACAATTCAATCGTGTGTGGGCTCCAGCGGACTTTGTTTTCTCAAAAGTTGGATGGACTTAGATTTGAAACATGTTTCAAATCTATCCGACGGACTCGAGTCCGGTCGAAAAGTCCGCTCATCTGTATGCTAGTTCGACGGACAAAAAGCCACGCTAGGGCAGCTATTGGCTACTGGCTATGAACTTCCTTATTTTAGTCCGGTCGTACGTCATCACGTACGAATTCGATGGACTTTGGTTGATTGTGTGTAGGCAAGTCCGTCCATTCAGAAAGTCCATCGTAAAGTCCGTCGAAAAGTCCGCCGGGCAAAGTCTGCCGTAAAGTCCGCTCGTGTGTACGCGGAATTGCAGTTTTTAATTACACTATATTGTCAAAAGTATTGGAACACCTGCCTTTACACGCACATGAACTTTAATGGTATCCCAGTCTTAGTCCGTAGGGTTCAATATTGAGTTGGTCCACCCTTTGCAGTTATAACAGCTTCAGCTCTTCTGGGAAGGCTGTCCACGAGGTTTAGGAGTGTGTCTATGGGAATGTTTAACCATTTTTTCCAGAAGTGCATTTATGAGGTCAGGCACTGCTGTTGGACAAGAAGGCCTGGCTCCCAGTCTCCACTCTAATTCATCCCAGTCCAGTTCCTCCACCCCAAACTCGCTCATACATGTCTTTATAGACCTTGCTTTGTGCACTGGTGTGCAGTCATGTTTAACAGGAAGGAGCCATCTCCAAACTGTTCCCGCAAAGTTGGGACCATGAAATTGTCCAAAATTTCTTGGTATGCTGATGCCTTAAGAGTTCCCTTCACTAAAACTAAGGGGCCAAGCCCAACCCCTAAAAAACAACCCCACACCATAATCCCCTCTCCACCTGATTTGGACCAGTGCACAAAGCAAGGTCCATAAAGATATGGATGAGCGAATTTGGGGTGGAGGAACTTGACTGGCCTGCACAGAGTCCTGACCTCAACCCGACAGCACACCTTTGGAATGAATTAGGGCTGAGACTGCAAGCCAGGCCTTCTTGTCCAAATCAGTGCCTGATTTCACAAATGCGCTTCTGGAAGAATGGTCAAACATTCCCATAGACACACTCCTAAACCTTGTAGACAGCCTTCCCAGAAGAGTTGAAGCTGTTATAGCTGCAAAGGGTGGGCCAACTCAATTATGAACCCTACAGACTAAGACTGGGAAGCCATTAAAGTTCATCTACGTGTAAAGGCAGGCGCCCCAATACTTTTGACAATATTGTGTAATATAATATCTGCACACCAACCATATGGGCTGATACCACCATACCAAGTCAATAAAAGCCAGCTTGCCTTTCTGAATTGAGTAGGTCCTCTAAGGGGGAGGGCTGATAGAAAAGAAGCTCTTTTATCTCCCTGTGCTCCAATGTGACATGAAATAATATCAGAAAATGTATGTGCAACTAATTTGTATCCATTTATCATATTGTAAGTTCAAATGATCATGTTGGGAGAATTAAAAATCCAAATAAAGGCCCCCTGTAATGCCCTGTACACACGGTCGGACATTGATCGGACATTCCGACAACAAAATCCTAGGATTTTTTCCGACGGATGTTGGCTCAAACTTGTCTTGCATACACACGGTCACACAAAGTTGTCGGAAAATCCAATCGTTCCAAACGCAGTGACGTAAAACACGTACTTCGGGACTATAAACGGGGCAGTAGCCAATAGCTTTCATCTCTTTATTTATTCTGAGCATGCGTGGCACTTTGTGCTTCGGATTTGTGTACACACGATCGGAAATTCCGACAACAGATTTTGTTGTCGGAAAATTTTATAGCCTGCTCTCAAACTTTGTGTGTCGGAAAATCCGATGGAAAATGTGTGATGGAGCCGACACACGGTCGGAATTTCCGACAACAACGTCCTATCACACATTTTCTGTCGGAAAATCCGACCGTGTGTACAGGGCATAAGAGAAAAGGTATTATATTCACCTCGCTCTGGCAGCCCGTGTTGCCTATCTTCTATACGTTCCAGTGCTGCAATTTCCATTATTGTATTTGGCATTTAACATTTCCATAAATTTTTATTTATTTATATGTAAAGAATACTGTCCTCTTTAACCAGTGAAAAAAAAATGAATTAAAAAAAATCTAAAAGGTTTGTTATCTTTGCATGTCCAATTGCATGGTTTCATCTTTATTGAGATGCCTCTTCTAGGGAATACATTTGGGAGATTCATTATAATACCAGACTGCTAAATTAAAGTCACCATTGGTAACTTAAGAAAATTCTTGTTTAAATTATTTAAAAAACTTAAAGCTGAAACGTAAGTTGCGCGGTTACAAACCAAGTCATTTTAATGCATCAGCCCCAATGTAACAAGCTGGCACATAACAGCAAAGATAAATGACCCTCCTTGTTATTTTTTCAACCCTTTATATCAAATAACTGGCAAAAGGGTGTAAAATGTGTTTCCACGTTTAGTGCAGCCAGGCTCACTGTGTAGCAGCAAACAAGCACAGCCGGCTGCCCACAGTTAATATGCCGACACCAGGCTCCAAAAAACGACAGTTTTTCCACGGGTGACTGAAGAACCACTTTAAGTCCTTATGTGGGACTTGGAATTAAGAGGGTCATAGAGATTTTTGGGTGTGAAAAAACCTCCAACCCTGAATACAGGTACTGTAGTCCTGAAAGGGTTAGTCCATCTGCAGGACCAGAAAAGGACGAGAAACAGTCAGCAGGTGTCCATGAGGTGTGAGGCAGAATAGGACCTGCTTTTCAGAGGCGCGAGAAGCTGTCATGTATCTGGGTGGATTAAAACTGGATTCTTCTGATTCTGGTACTGCAATTATATTCACTCTGCCACAGGAATATCTGAGTCTTTGCAGCATATAGTCTGCTTAGTGCTTCTGCCCCTTTGGACTCTTTAGCTCCACCTGCCTTCTAGCTGCAGACATTTTGCATTTACAATCAGTTCAGCCTTTAAATAGTAGCACTTCCTGTGGTCTGGGGCCGTTTGTGTGGATTTGTTACCTAGGTGTCTGCCTTCCTGTGTGAAATGCTGAACTACTGGTTTTGGACTTCTGCATGATTTCCCAACTATGCTTCCTCCTGACGATTCTGCTTTCCTTTGCCAGACCATGCAGGAGCCTTTGCCTGCACGTGACTATTCTTCCGGATCCTGATTTTGTGCCTTTCTGCCAGATTTGTTGCTGACCCAGCCAGCCTGAATACACCTCTACGCTCAGCCTAAGTTCAAATTCAGACTCTACCTTACAACAGATACCTTATAGGAGCTGTGTACTTTGTGGGCTACTGAGACCCTGTTGGAGTGTGGAGGCCTTTCTTTGGAAATCCAGGAGCGGGCAGGGACTTCAGGCCCTGTTAACGGACAAGGTTTTGCTGGTGGTGAGCTAAAAGTTTGAGCTATACCAGAGGAGGATAGGCTGTTTTTTTTGTTTTCTATGCTGAAGTAAGTTGAAAAATAAAGACTCTTTGCTTTTACCAACTTGGCTGGCTGGTGATCCTGGGCTTCCTAAGATATTACACTTGTAATAATATTTATACCTTTGTTTAATCAAAAACATTCATAAATGGTGTTTTTATTTTTCCTTAATTATACTAAAATAAAAAACAACAGGTACAGAATGCCTGTTCTCAAGTAGATTAAAGACATGTACATTTGATATATATATTAAAACAACTTCACATTTTCAATAATCCACTGCATTCAAACAATTCAGGCATCATTCAAAGTATTTGTACCTGAGGGAGTCAGACAAGCCTTGAAGCGTTTAAAAAATCATTTCCTCACGTCATTGCTTGTTGCTTACCAACTGTTTTTCCATTACATTTCTGAGGATAATGTATAGATGGGAATTCATCTAAGAGGGTAATGCAAAATTCTTCATACTGCGTAATTACAATATTAAACCAAAAACCCAAATAAATACTTGGCAGAGCATAGAGAAAAATAAACTGAGGCCATTCTGCCATGAAGTCTAATATTTATTTCCCTGGTCTGATAAAACAGTTCCTTGCAGATGAAGAACGGAGACCTTTAATGTTTCTTCATTGCCTGCCAAAGTGCTTCTTCCTCTCCACATACTGATGAATCGCCTAGCACACTAAAACTAGTTCAATAACTCAATATTCTGCAAGGCTTTGCGCCAACAATACATTTACTTGCAGGCTGCCCAAAAATAACAACAGCCTTAGAACAGCAAATAAACACTGCAATTTGACTATAAGAAAGTGTCCTGGGGTCTAAATGGATATATTTAAAAGGAAAAATGCATGGTGCTTTTATAATGTATACAGTGGCCATGGAGTGCGTGTTTGCAGAAATAGGGATCTAACAAGATATGCAAAATGTGCTGAGCTGGTAGTATCCCTGCAGAAAAGCTATACAACTCTTATCTTTATTCATCTCTCACAATAGTATGAATGATAGACCCATCATCTTGGCATTAAGAACATTTTTATATGAGGAAGGCTTTAATAAAGTGCTGACAGTTTCAGTATTTTAAAAATAATCAAATTTTCAAGTGCAAAGCAGGACAGTTAAAGTGTTGGTTCACCAAAAAGGTATATTGTATATGAAGGTAGAACCTATTGGGCAGACACTGGATTCTTATATTTTTTAAACATCCTAAGCAACAACTCAGATTTTGTTTTTTACTACCTAACTCTAAACCTTGGTGTTCTCTGGAACAGGAAGCAATTTCAGCGGGTAGCTTATGCTCACTACTATTAGCAAACGCTTTCTCCTTAAACCTCTAGACTGGTCATGATCATCCCACAATTTTAGCTTCTATAATGGCATGGAAATACTTTCTAAAATTTGGCAATATTTCTACCCATATGGTAGAAGTCCGAATACCCCTAGAAATGTTTAATTTAATCCTTCCTGACATGCCCTCAGAACCTGGGAGATTAAATGGATTAACAAAGTGTTCGACATCTTCAGGGACAGTAAACCTATCCCTTTTGGGGAACTATCGTCCAGATATAACTTTCCCAGCGGGAAATTCTTAACATATGCTCGACTGACTACCACCTTAACACATGCCCCTATTTCAGAACTTATGCCCCGTACACACGGTCGGACATTGATCGGACATTCCGACAACAAAATCCTAGTATTTTTTCCGACGGATGTTGGCTCAAACTTGTTTTGCGTACACACGGTCGCACAAAGTTGTCAGAATTTCCGATCGCCAACAACGCGGTGACGTCAACCACGTATGACGAGACTAGAAAAGGCCAGTTCAGAACCAAGCACGGCACCCTTTGGGCTCCTTTTGCTAATCTCGTGTTAGTAAAAGTTTGGTGAGAGACGATTCGCGCTTTTTCAGACTCGTGGCTTTCAGATCGTTTTCTGCGGTTCAGTTTGTGCTTGTGGGTTTGTATCTGCTCTTCAGTGCGTGCAAGCAAGTTCCGCGTGACTTTAATTAGTCCTTGTGTTCTTGTTCGTTCGTTACTGTTTTTCAGGTCGCTCTTCACAGGCCTTGCTGTTCTTCAGTGCGTTCTGTTACTTCGTTCTGAGCAGCCGACCGTTTTCTAGCCATGTTTTGTATACGTACTCCTCGTAGAGTTCGTGCTGTGCGGGGGTTTGGTGTTGGGGTCCTGACCTTGACACAAGTCCAGTCCATGAACAGGGTGGGGAGGAGTTCATGGACCAAGAATTGGTTGCTTCAGCGTGACCAGTTCTCTCATATGCCCTTGCTCTATGAGATCCATGAGAATAATCCTGATGATTTCAGGAACTTTCTCAGGATGACGAACCCCGTATTTCACCGTCTGCTGACCCCCTATATCAGCAGGCAGGATACCTGCATGAGGCAAGCCATCACTCCGGAGCAGAGGCTTGTCGCTACCCTGCGGTACTTGGCGACAGGGAGAAGCCTGCAGGACCTCAAGTTCTCGACAGGCATCTCCCCCCAGGCTCTGGGGATCATTATCCCAGAGACTTGTTCTGCCATCATCCAGGTCCTGCAGAAGGAGTATATGAAGGTAAGATTTTTATCCTTTAATATCACATTTTATTGTATTTAATGTTTGCTAATATATTGTATTTCTTTCCTCATTCCCTAAGTACCATGATTGTAATATGCTGTGAATGCCCCATGATTTGTGCTTTAAATTCAGGCAGAGTTCCAGAGGCTTTTTTTTGTAGTGTCCCCAAATCATTTGGAACCCTCCCTCCCCCCAACTGCTAAGTCAGCTGATCCCAATTCTCTATCTATCCTCAATCATCTATCTGCTGACTTTGCCAAACCCATACACACTATACCCATCTTTTTACTGGTCAGATTTATGGATGAATTCCCCAAAGCATGTAGTGCAAGGGCCTGCCTGTATACTTTCCAATGGTACTGTTTAAAGTTTTTGTATTCTATTATTATCTTGATAGGTAATATCAGAATGTCCAAATGTCCTCAAATGTGTACAGTGTGTATTTATATATTTGTATTATGACACTCCTTACCTGTCCAGTGGGCTGCCAATAGTGTAACTAAGGAGGGGCTGTTCCAAGTAATACCCTGTATTTAGGCATTCATGTCTCCATGAAGTGAAGAGGGTTACCTGTCCTAGATTCCACCCCCGCCCCTAAAATGTTAGAAATGGCCCATGAGAGGGGGGAGGAGGTTGAATATGATAGGTGTACCTTATACTTTGGTGTTAATTTCCCCTTAATAAATGCTATCTGGAGGTTGGCCAAGAATGTTTGTGCCTAATCTGCTTGCCATGTTTATGTGCAAAAATAGTAATTTATTTTTGTTTTCCTCAACAGTTTCCTTCCACACCACAGGAATGGCAGACTGTGGCCTCCCACTTTGCCCAGCGATGGGACTTTCCTAACTGCGGAGGGGCAATTGATGGGAAACACGTCCACATCGTCCCACCACCCAATTCGGGGTCGTACTATTTCAACTATAAGGGGTTCAATAGTATTGTGATGTTGGCGGTGGTGTCGGCTAATTACGACTTCTTGCATGTGGACGTGAGGAAGAATGGCCGGATGTCCGATGGTGAAGTCATCGCCCAGACGGAGTTCTACAGGCGTCTCCAGAATGGCAGCTTGGACTTGCCACCTCCAGAGGACAATGTGGAAGGACTCCCATTCTTCTTCGTTGCGGATGAAGCATTTGCGCTGGGGGACCATCTTATGCGGCCATTCCCGATGAGGACCCTCACCCCGGAACAGAGGGTTTTTAATTACCGGCTGGCCAGAGCCAGAAGAGTGGTGGAGAACACATTTGGAATCATGGCCAGCCCGTTCCGCCTATTTCTGACACCCATCCATATTGCGGAGTATAAACGTAATCATCTAATCCTGGCATGCTGTGTTCTCCCTAACTTTTTACGCAAACATTCTGCCAACTATGCTGGCTCAGTTGGGCCTGAGGCCGGAATTCTACATGATCCAACCCTGATGGCGCTTAAAAGTGGCCGTCCTTGCTTGCCCTCCCTGAGTGCCCGTGATGTCCGGTTTAGATACCTTGAGTTCTTTGCGGGTAGGGGGGCCATCAATATGCCAGACAATTTGTGAAGCATTTATCAAATAAAAAAGAAAAAGCTAATCTTTGGTGACATTTACTGCTTGTGTTTGTTTTAGCTAACCATGACAGCAATGTGGGGAGTCCTGAAAATGGCGTGATTGTGTAACCTTATACAAAGCACTGTTGGGTGTTATTTACTAAAGGCGTAGACACTTTTTATACTACAAGTGCACTTGAAACTGCACTAAAACTGCACTTGTAGTGCAAAGAGGATTTGCCCTTAGGAAATAACCTCCATTTTCTCAGAAAACAGCAATTACATCACCACAAAAGTGTTGTAGCGTTGAGACAATAATCCACACATTCTTGATTAACAATCTTTTTAATACCTGCACAATCACATGTGCATTTAACAAAGGTTTTTAAAACAAACCAACATGTTTGTTGTATAACAATTTTTGGGGTGGCATTATCAAAAATAGAAATGTCCATTTACGATAAAACAGGCCTGTGTAAAACCAACAAGAAAGCCAAAAATCTTGAACTTACAAAGTTCACATATGGTAAAACTTGAAGGCAATATCAGACATGAGTATTTAGGAACTGTGTTTGCTATTGCGTTCAGATGGGGTGAAGTCACCCCTTGAAAAGCCAAATTTGGAAGATGCACACCAATTTACGAATGTCAACATGTGCTAGCTGCCATCACGGGGGATCAAGGGACGTGTTTTGTGGGAGCAACCCCTTCCTCACCGCTACTTTATTATTGAGGGTTGCACCCCCAAAACACGTCCATTGATCTCCCGTGATGGCAGATAGCACATGTTGGCACACTGTGTGCATCCTCCAAATTTGGATTTTCAAAACATCGCTCAAAAATTTTAAAGATTGTAGCACACCAAAAAAGAAAGTGATTTTGTGGGGTTTTAAATTCGCCCCAAAACATCAATGATGTTATTATTTTTTTTAATAACATCATTGATTTTTTTCTGGAGGTTTTCCAATTCTAAATTACACTCCATGATCTCCCCGATCAGGATCTGTGCACTTTCTGATGTGAAAGGATCTCGATCCATAACATCACGATCACCTAAAAAGAGAGTAACCAAACAAAAACAGGTATCAAATATCTGCCAGCATTCATCTCTTACCTGAGCCTGTGGTCGCAGACACTCACCTGTTGTGATACCAATTTCTTTCTTTTTTTTTTTTTTAAGAAAAAGCTTTTATTAATGTTTGAAAATAACATTGGTACAATCATATTAACATTTGTACATAAGTTTCATATAACAGTGAATAATTGACTTCAATAATAGAGTATTTACTGGTAAGGCCACCAAGGTGGTTTCGTATCCGACCTATTGTTATATTGATAAATTATTTGGAAATACTGTAGCTTTGTATAGAAAAAATCTGTTATTTATTTTGAAAGGGAGAAAAAATGTGTGGACCCCTGAGAGGTGTCCTTAGATATAGTAACAGAAATGAGGAGTAAAGAGGAGGAAAGAAAATTAAATAAAAATAAAATAAAATAAATATATTATAGGAAAAATATTGGTCTATGTATAAAAGGTTTAACTTTATGTGAAAGTGGTATATGAATCAGAATATTTAAAAGTAATCCATGGTTGCCATATTTTATTAAAATTTTCTATATTCCCTTGTGTTGTTGCTCTGATCTCTTCCATTCCTTTAAGGAGATGTATTTCTTCCAGCCATTCCTTAATTGTAGGGGCGGTGGTGCTTCTCCAGTGTCTTGGTATCACTGTTTTAGCTGATGTGATTAAGAATCTGGTCAAAGAGTTTTTGTATTTTCTCAGAGTGCAATTGGTGATATTTATGAGGCAGCAAGCATCATTTAGATGAATTGTCATTTTGTGATATGTTTTATGATCTTTATTACTTGATTCCAAAAGGGTTTTATCAGGCCACATTCCCACCAGATATGATATAGAGTACCCTCTTCTTGGTTGCAGCGCCAACAATGTCCAGGCACCGCCGGAAACCATTTGTGTATTTTACTCGGTGTTATGTACCAATTTGTTAAAATTTTAATAGATGTTTCTTGCAATCTTACACTGATTGCACATTTGTGTGCGAACACACATGTTTGTAACCATTGGTCTTTTGTAAAGGTTTTATTTAAAGTTGATTCCCAGAAAGTTTTGTGTCTATTCGGTTCCTGTACATTGCTGGACTGCAACCATGTGTATGTTAAGGAAACTCTTATGCCCCGTACACACGGTCGGACTTTGTTCGGACATTCCGACAACAAAATCCTAGGATTTTTTCCGACGGATGTTGGCTCAAACTTGTCTTGCATACACACGGTCACACAAAGTTGTCGGAAAATCCGATCGTTCTGAACGCGGTGACGTAAAACACGTACGTCGGGACTATAAACGGGGCAGTGGCCAATAGCTTTCATCTCTTTATTTATTCTGAGAATGCGTGGCACTTTGTCCGTCGGATTTGTGTACACACGATCGGAATTTCCGAAAACGGATTTTGTTGTCGGAAAATTTTATCTCCTGCTCTCCAACTTTGTGTGTCGCAAAATCCGATGGAAAATGTCCGATGGAGCCCACACACGGTCGGAATTTCCGACAACACGCTCCGATCGGACATTTTCCATCGGAAAATCCGACCGTGTGTACGGGGCATAAGTGGTTGTAGTAGCTGAAAGACAAGTAGTTTCGAAGGGTGTTAATGGTCTAAGGAAATGTTTTTGTTTTTGAGTGTTCATAATGAATTCATGTATTTGTTGATATTCCCTGGGTTGTAGAGGTGTTTGTCCTATTTCTTTTTGCAATTCTGATAGAGATTTGATTTTGTTTTTCTGTAAACAGTGTGCCACTAAAAGTGGTGTGTTTCTGTTGTAAAGCGATTGGATAGAACCATCCATTCCCGTTGAGAAATCAGGGTTTGTTGTCAGAGGTGTTAATGGTCCCAGTGATGAGGTGAGGAAATGCCTCTGATTGATTGTTTGTAAGTTTTTTAAAGTGGCCCCAATGAGAGGATGTTGTTTTAATTGTTTTGGGCATAGGTTCCATGGTATCCATGGAGTATGTCATGTCGGAATAGGTCCCATATTAGTCTCCAATCCCACCCAATCTTTATTCTCTTTGTGGCATGTCCAATCTATAATTCTAGTTAGGTGTGCGGCTAGATAATAATTTTAAAATTAGGAAAACCCATGCCTCCCTTTTTTTTATTCATAGTTAGTAGGTTTAAACTAATTCTGGGTTTTTTGGCGGCCCAGAGGAATTTTCTTATCATAGAGTGTAAGGATTTAAAGAAGCTTGAAGGTAGTAATATGGGTATTGTTTGGAAAAAGTATAGTATTCTGGGTAAAACTGTCATTTTAATTATGGCTGCCCTACCGAACCATGAAAAATATTTCAATGTCCACTTCTCTAGGTCTTTGGTGATCTTTTGTAAGAGTGGTTGAAAGTTGGCTTTTTACATCAAATCTAGTTTTGGAGTTAATTGTATTCCTAAATATGTGAGAGATGTTGTTTCCCATTTAAATTTGCAGTTGTTTTTTGTGTTGTTTAAAGTGGTTTCTGGGAGTGTCAGATTCAATGCCTCAGATTTTTTGTAATTAATTTTGAAGTTTGACATATAGCTATATTGGGAAAATACCTTACATAGGTTGGGCATAGTGATGTGTGGTTGGGATATGAAAACTAGTAAATCGCCAGCGTATGCTGCACATTTGTATGTTTTGTTTTTGATATCGAAACCATGAATGTCGGGTAATTTGTTTACAATGCGAATTAGTGGTTCTAAGGTGAGAATGAATAATAGGGGTGACAATGGACATCCCTGTCTTGTCCCATTATGAATCCTTACTTTGTCAGATAGTGTTTCATTTATTTTAATTTGGGCTGTCGGATTGTAGTACAACTTCTTTATCCAAGTTAACATATGTGTTTTTAGTCCTATATGTGAGCATACGGCAAAAAGGAAGTCCCACGACACCCGGTCGAAGGCCTTCTCCGCGTCGGTTGATAAGATCATGCCTTCCAATTTATCTATGTGTGTTTTATGAATGAGATTCATGGCCTTGGTCACATTATCTTTGGCCTCTCTGCCTGGCATGAATCCCACCTGTTCAGGTCCTATTATTTGATTTAGTAATGGACTTAGTCGGTTTGCTAGTATTTTAGTATGTATTTTCAGATCGATGTTCAGTAAGGAAATCGGTCTGTAATTAGCACAGTCTGTGGGGTCTTTATTTGATTTGGCAATACTGTTACGTGAGCTCTCAAAAAGTCCTCAGAAATAGCCTGTGGATTCCTTAGGGAGTTCAGTGTTTTAAGGAGGTGTGGTATCAAAATGTCGGAAAAAGTCTTGTAATAATGGGCCGTTAGGCCGTCTGGACCGGGACTTTTTCCTAATTTGAGGGATTTAATGGCTTCAGTCATTTCTGTTTTTGTTATCGGTTCTTCTAATGTTTGTGTGTCTATGTCTTTTAGAATGGGTAGGTCACTATCTATAAGGAACTTGCGAATTATTTCTGATTTGGATCCTATAAGGTTTTTAGGTTTATGTGTGGAGGATAAGTTGTATAAATCTGTGTAATATTCTTGAAATCGCTGGGCGATCTTTTGGGTATCATTAGTTATTTGGTTTTGTCTGGTTTTGATGGCCATTATGTTTGTCGATAATAAAGTTTCCTTTAATGCTTTTGCTAAAAATTTACCTGACTTGTCTCTGTGTTCGTAAAAGAACCTTTTTCTTGAAAAAAGGATCTTTTGGGCTTTAAGGTTCAAAATGGACTGTAGTTTTTTATTTAAATCAAGTAAAGCTGTGGCTGTTTCAATCGCTAAAGATTGTTTATGTTTAGCTTCCATATCTCTTATGGCCTGTGTTAGAACCATGAGTTCTTTTTCTGTTTCTCTCTTTTTTGCAGCCCCTAATCTGATAAATTCCCCTCGGACCACGCATTTGTGAGCTTCCCATATGTTCATAGGTGATATGTCTTCTGATTCGTTTTCTTTAAAATAATTTTTAATCGTTTCTGATACTTTATTTGTATCTGCTATATCAGTGAGCAGGGAAGGATTTAACCTCCAAATTGTTGTTCTGGGCCTTTTGGCCTTTTTGTGTAGAGTCATTGATATGGGTGCGTGGTCTGAAAGAGTCTTTATTCCAATATCGGCTGAATGTAAGACCCTTTTCACACTGGGGCGGTTTGCAGGCGGTATTGCGCTAAAAATACCGCCTGCAAACCGCCCCTAAACAGCCTCCACTGTTTGTTCAGTGAAGCGGTTCACTGAAGCGGTGTGCTGACAGGACGGTGAAAAAAGTCCTGCAAACCGCTTCTTTGGAGCGGGGAAGGAGCGGTGTATTCACCGCTCCTTCCCCCTCCTGCCCATTGAAATCAATGGGACAGAGCGGCTATACCGCGGCAATACCGCGGCTATAGCCGCGCTGTACAAGGGATTTTAACCCTTTTTCGGCCGCCAGCGGGGGGTAAAACCGCACCGCTAGCGGCCGAATACAGCTGCAAGAACGACGGTACAGCAGCGCTAAAAATAGCGCTGTTGTACCGCCGACGCCCCCACTGCCCCAGTGTGAAAGGCACCTAGGAGTGGTAGATCTCTTTGTGAAATAAAGATATAATGAATACGTGTAAATTTATTATGCAATGTCGAAAAGTATGTATAGTCTTTCCCTGATGGGTTGCATGAGCGCCATGTATCTATCAACGTGAGTGAGGCTAGGAGTGTTTTTATTATCTTTAGTTTTTTGTATGGCACACTAGATTTGCCATCCGATGTGTCTTGTAAAGGATTGAGTGCTAGGTTGAGGTCTCCCCCGAACACAATACAGCCCGTCGCAAAGCTTTTTAATTCGTCAATTTCTTGTTGGCAAAATGTGATTTGTGCAGAGTTAGGAAAGTACACATTAGCCAACGTAATTGGAATCCCCGCCCAATTTCCTTTGAGGAAGATATATCTCCCTTCTGTGTCTATCAGTTGTTGCGAGACAACTATTTCTGAATTTTTGTGTAATAAAATGGAAACTCCCTTGGATTTGGAAGTAGGATTGGTTGCATGAAATACTTGTGGGTAATGTTTGTCGTGTAATTTGGGAATATTACCTGTCTTGAAATGAGTTTCCTGGAGAAAAACCACTGCTGGTTTAGCTTTATTTAGTTCTCGAAGTAACGATACTCTTTTTTCTGGTGCATTCAGACCCCTGACATTGTGAGATATTACAAAAGAATGTTTATTTATTTTTGTATATGACATATTATTTTATTTAGAGGTTATTATTTATTTGCTTACGAAACAACCCTGGATTTTCTGATGTCGAAATAAAATATATAAACAAAAATAGAGAAGGAGAGAAAAAAGAAAAGGTGGTAAGAAGGAAAAAGAAGATTTAGTAACCCTCTAGGCGAGTGTCACTATTAATGAGAAGTATTAAGCTCGTCTCCAGGTGTTAGCCTAAGGAGAAAGATGTATTGGGTGTGTGTTGGTAAATGCCAACTCACATCCATTGGAGGGAGCAATGGGAGGAATTCACTTTAGGGGATGAGGGGGTAACTGTACCTCAAAACCTGATCAATTAACTTGGTTTAAGTACTAAAGTGAGCGTGAACTCCCGTGACTCAATTTACATCATATATAAATAGGATAAATCATATACCCAATTTAGCCGTTAGGCAATATGATGAGCTTAATTTAAGTTTGTAACATTGTGGAGCTATGGCGCACAGCAACATCTATGCACCATTTCTCCACCACATCCACATCAGGACATTCAGATGCACTCTATTGTAATTAACTCCTGTAAGAGCAGGTGTGCGTCTGTAATTCTAAACTACATGGAATAACGTTAGTTATGTAACTATTGTAAGTAATTTCAACATGTGGTCGCTCCCCATGAGGTAATCTCAAGTACCCTCATAGGTATACCAAACAAGGCGACAGTATATATCTGATATCATTCTACCGAACCATCCTAATTATTAATATTCTAGTAGGGATTGCAAATCAAACCTATTAATGCTATTAGTGCTTCCCTGAACGTTCATAACTAGCCTGCACCACATTGAGCTCTTCTTTTTTTTTTTCCCCCTTCAATTATAGATTAATATATACATATATATATACATATATAAACATATACACATACATACATACATTCAAAATCCTCTATAAATGGCATATATGTCTTGGTCTTAACCTCTAATTTGACCTCTTTCTCTCCATGCCCATGTATTGTGTTCATACTAACATGTGGTTTAATACCAAGTATAAAGTTGAGCACCCAGAGAAAGAAGCTGGGGGTCTACACTGATGCATGGCAAACTTGTTCTGTAAGCCCATTGTGGAAAAGGAACAAATTCCAAAACCTATGTAAAAAAAAAGAAAAAACAAAAAACTATATTTACTATATCAACTTTCGCCTCTATGTGTCGCCATTGTATAAGAGATCCTTTGTGAACGTATGAGTATATATCAAAACTTCTTTTTTATGTTGAATAATGGTGAGAGATAAAAATTCCCTTATCGTTTTCACATAATCATGCCTTATAATCAAATAAACAATAATATGAGTGAGTGAGAATGAAGAAAAAATAAACATAAAAATGGAAAACCCTTTAGGCTAATATATATCAAACCTCAGTGGATATTTTGCAATGGTAATATAACACATTTATATTAGTTTATGAGAAGGTTTTCATTGTGTCATTCCAATTCCTTCCATCAGATGTCACCCTTGTTAAGGAGATCTCATAGGAGCTCAATAGTTCCATGTGCTTTTACTGAAAGACTCCTATGCACGTGTAGTCACATAGAGACGCCATGAGGTCGGCTGGCTATGCCCTAGAATGTCAATGTAAGTTCTACATTTGTTATAACTGTTTTTGTAAGAAGGAAGGCTGTGATTGTCAGGTCAAATGTAATGGTGAGAACAAAGAATAACCACATCCTATTATCCAGGAAAGTAAGTCAGACAGAATGCTGATCAATATAAGATGGTCATTGTTCTGCATCTTTATGCTTTGGTGTTGTATGATGATCTGTTTGATCCGGATCCTGAGTATTTGTCAGCTTTAGCTTTTTTGGATGATGAGGGTCTCGAGGGAGATGCTTGTGGAGTAGTAGGTGGGGATGATCCTTGTGCTGGAATACGAAATTCCCTGTACCAATCTGGCAAATCAATCAGGGGAATTTGTAGCTGTTCACAAAAAGCTGGAAGATCTTCAGGCATTCTTAGATAGTGTTGCCTCCCTGCAAATGTGGCATTCAAGGCAAAAGGGAAACGCCATCGATATGGTATGCCTTTCTCCCTTAGTGCAGTGATCATGGGACGCATGGCTCGTCTGTTTTGCAATGTGACATGTGCTTCAAAATAGATCTTTTCATTGCATCTAGCCTTGTTCAATATCTCCTCTTTTAATGGGAAATTTTGCAGACAGCAGATTATGTCTCTTGGAGGAGCTGTTTCTGAGGGACGAGGTGCTAGAGCCCTGTGTGCTCGGACAAATTCAATGTTAGTGTCCTTAGGGCGATCGAGCAGATCATTAAAAACTGCTTGCAGTGTTGGTTTAATCTGTGCAGTTTCCACATGTTCTGGTATTCCTCTCACTCTGATGTTCTGCCTGCGTCCCCTATTGTCCAAGTCTTCTAAATGCCTGTTAATAAGGATTAGATGTGTGGCATGTGAAGAGACTGTGGATGTCAGTCTCTCCACCGCTCTGTCTCTCTTAGCTTCAGCTCTTTCTGTGTGAGACAGGCGATCTGAGGGATATAAAGTCTGCGCTTAAGTCAGTTATGGCTGAGGCAAATGAATTTTTAATGTCTGCTGCAAATTTTGTCATTTCTGAGAAGCGCAGTGGGTGGTCAGATTGCTTAAACTGATAAGTTAAAAAGGTCTATACCCAAAGTATGATATGTACCAATAAAGGTAACACATATAAAATCAAACTAAGAAAAAATATAACAGATAAACAGTTGAGACTGGATGGGTCACTACCCAAAACGTGAGGTGAGGAGCACCTTCACCAGCATGTAGCAGAAACAGTCACAGAAGTTGATATTCTGCAGTCACTTAAAAAGTCACATCAATAGATAGGATGTTCCATTCAAGAACACCACCATTCACCACTGTGTCTTCACAAACATGCAGTGCACTTAGATGTAATGTATGGGGGCTTACCGGAGGGTTTGAACCCAAAACAGCGTATACTGTTAGGGTCAAACCAACTTTTATTGCACCCTGGCAATGGTGGGAAGATCTTTGACTGCCTGGAGATGCTGAATAGGGATGTTCTAATGATGCATCTTCTCCATAGGTGTTAATGGATCTCTCCACGCAGGGTTCATATAAAGCACAAAAAAGGGACTCGCAGCCGGATTTGTTCCGAAGGAAAACGGCGTGGCTGTCCCAGTGGCCGGGTTGAGAGTTGTGGTTGAAGAACCCCCGGGGGTTCTTCAACCACAACTCTCAACCCGGCCACTGGGACAGCCACGCCGTTTTCCTTCGGAACAAATCCGGCTGCGAGTCCCTTTTTTGTGCTTTATATGAACCCTGCGTGGAGAGATCCATTAACACCTATGGAGAAGATGCATCATTAGAACATCCCTATTCAGCATCTCCAGGCAGTCAAAGATCTTCCCACCATTGCCAGGGTGCAATAAAAGTTGGTTTGACCCTAACAGTATACGCTGTTTTGGGTTCAAACCCTCCGGTAAGCCCCCATACATTACATCTAAGTGCACTGCATGTTTGTGAAGACACAGTGGTGAATGGTGGTGTTCTTGAATGGAACATCCTATCTATTGATGTGACTTTTTAAGTGACTGCAGAATATCAACTTCTGTGACTGTTTCTGCTACATGCTGGTGAAGGTGCTCCTCACCTCACGTTTTGGGTAGTGACCCATCCAGTCTCAACTGTTTATCTGTTATATTTTTTCTTAGTTTGATTTTATATGTGTTACCTTTATTGGTACATATCATACTTTGGGTATAGACCTTTTTAACTTATCAGTTTAAGCTATCTTGTCTTGTTAGCGCTACACATTTTTTATTTTTATATTTACCTATGTGGCAACGATTCTAGTTGTGGTGTTAGCTGCTCATATCCTTTTTGACAACTTTGAGTAAGCGCAAATTTATTGGTGTGAAATTTGGGTGGTCAGATTGCTCTGTGTCCCTTACCCCATCCTCTGAAGCCGACAGGGAATCCTCACTGTGCAATGCCTCATGCTCCAGCGGTGCCATCTTGGCAGCAGAACGTCCCCTTGTTCTCTGAGATTTTGTCCCAAATTTCTCTGGAATGTTGTCTAGTCCTGAGGTGGATTGTGATCTGTGTTGACGGTGGCTTGTATGCACACTGTCTCTTCTGCCCATCGCCATTTTTATCTGGGCTGAAAGGGGTTTTTGAGTCACGGAGGTGCAGAGCTCATCTAAACTGCTTCCATTCCCCTTGAGCTCCAAGCCACGCCATTGTGGTGCCAATTTCCACGACATCTTCTTCCTCCTCCTGCTCAGCTTGTGTTTGGGGTATTTCCCCTTCTTCCAGAGGTGGGGGGTCTCTGGTCTCCTCGGATGAGGGGTGTCCTCCAAGTCTTTTCTCCCCTATGTTAAACAAAAATGGTATAATTAGCACACAGATATTTGATGGCAGAACTATAAATAGGAAACATTGCTTGGAAGTGGGGTACAATTGTCAATTTTAGCAGAGTTCCAAGATGTAGCTTTTTTAGTGTCCTTTGTCAACCTGAAATCCTTTACCTGTTTTGTACAAGCTTCACAGATGGAGACCCCCCTATAGTATACACTGGAGCACCTGTGTGCCCCCCCTAATAAAAAATGTGTTCTTGTGTCCCACACTAGTGCTCCAGTGTCCAGATGTGAAAACAGCTGCTCAGTGTCCTCTCCTTAAACAGAATCTAGTTTGCATTTCAATCTAGTAACAAAGCCATCTACACAACCAAATATTTTTCATACAAGTAGGCCCTAAAAAATGTCGGAAAATGCATATGGCCTAAACAATGGTGTTTTAGAGGCCGAAAAAAAAATGTTTGATGCGAACGATTAATGGTCCCATGAACAATAAAATTGCCATTTAAAACTGTACAACAATTCAGAAAAGCATATGGAGCAGCACGAACGTAATAAAGACAAAAAGAATAGGAACACAGCACAACTACTTACTTTTTTGCAGCACTCTCCGCATCTTTCTGTACTGCTTGGGCTCTCTTAATTTCAGGTCCGACCACCGCTTCCTGAGCTGATCTTTCGATCGTCGAAATTCCGGTGCAGACTTTTGACCACTTTCGCAATGATCTTGGCCTTTCTGATATTGGGGTTGTGGTAAGGTCCATACTTTCCATCATAGTCGGCCTTCTTCAGGATGTCCACCATCTCCAACATCTCCCCAAAGGACATATTTGTGGCCTTAAATCTTCTCCTTCTGGATCGGGACGTGTCCGGATCCGGGCTTTCCTCCTCCTCCTCCTCGTTCCTGTAATTAGCAGGCACCTGCTGTGTATCTGCCATGTGCTCTTCCCCCACTGCGCAGAACAAAAAGGGGCGGGGAATAGACTAGAAAGAACGTCAGGGGCGAGCGGAGTTACACACATGCGCAGTGTGTATAAAGCGTACCACACGTGCGTATTACGTACGATCTGTGAGCGGAGGACGGAGCATTGGAGGCGCCGATCGTAAGAACGAAGGTAAGAGACATACTTATGCCTATACTGCTTCAACATTGAGGCCTATATTGTACCAAGATTAGTAGAGTTTAGCCTGACATTAGGGTTTGTCTTGTGTTGTGTCTTGCAGTGAATATGGATATCTTACAAGATAATGACTTCATGGCAATATTCATTGACATGTTCAGGAAGCTGCCCTGTCTGTGGGAGATCAACCACCCACATTACAGAAACCACACAAAGAGGAAGGCAGCGCTGGATCAATTGTTGGAAATTGTGAAGCAGGTGATCCCCACGGCAGACATCACATATTTGAAGATCCTAATTGGTGGCCTGAGGAGCACATATGTAAGGGAGCGCCAGAAAGTCCAGGATTCGCAGAGATCCGGAGCAGCAGATGACATCTATGTCCCCAGGATGTGGTACTATGACAGGCTGCATTTTCTGGCAGGCCAAACTGAACCCAGGTCATCCCTCTCCAGTCTTCCTTCCACGCATCCTTCCCCTCCAGCTGAGGCTTCTGACGCCCAACCTGGGCCTTCCAGGCAACAACATGTGGAGGAGCCCAGATTGAGCCAGGTATAGCATTCCTCTAAATATTTCTGCTTGTACAATCAATGATGTTAACTAGATGTTAGTTTGGAGTACTAATTTATGATTGTGATTGATGATGCAAAAACTAAAACCATGTCCCTTTTTCACAGGGAAGTCTCAGCCAGGAGGTGGCCGGGCCCAGCCGGCTGCCTGATCTGCAGGTCCCTCCCCTACACCTGGAAAGAGAAAGTGGCAGGAGGAGGAGTGCCCTAGAGGAGGCTGCCCTAGGCCTCTTTTGGAGGGCTACAGAGGCCCTGGGAGCACCACACACCATGGAGGAGGACTTCGCTGCCATCATTGCCTCTAAAATGCAGAGGATGGAGGAGGGACAACAACTCATGTGTGAGTCGTTAATATTGGAGGCTCTTAATAAGGGTATGAGGGCCCAAATTACATCTGATACACACCTTTGTGAGCTCACACATGGTCCTCCTCCTCCTCCTCCTTCTCCTCCAGGTCCTAGTAGTCCTCCTCCAGGTCCTACTCCTCCTCCTGCCACATCTCCAACAGCAGAGCCACAGCCAGGAAGGAAGCGTGGAAGGAAGACCAGAAAGTGAGGACCCTGGATCCAGTCTGGTCGGCCAAAAGATGCAGCCTCTTGTGGTACCACAGCCTGGGGACACAGATGTCATCTGCTGCTTTCCGGATCTCTGCAACTTCTGGACCAGACTGCCCTCCCTTACATATGGACTCCTCAGGCCACCAATTTTTATGTTCAAGAATTGATGTCTGCCCTGGGGGTCCCAGGCTTCGCTAATTTCTCATGTTGATCCAGCGTTGCCTCCCTCTTTGTTTGGTTCTGAGCCCTTAATAAAGGATTTTTGTTTTGAATTATACTTGCCTATGTGTGTTTTACTTCAAAAAGGACAGTTTGTTTGTGAGGATTTAGGTACATTTCAAATATACAATGTGAAATTAACAAGGGACACCAACAACAAACAATCTCCTTGAGATTAAATAATAAAAGATATCAATGGTGTTGTGGTAACTTGACACACAAAACACACACAAAAATAGTCTGGAGTAAAACTAAAAATAACATTAAACAAAGATCAGCCTTGGAAAAAATACAAACATAAAATCTAAACGAAAAATGGCTTTAAATCAAAAAAAAAAAAATATGTCAGATGTGACAAATAACAATATATTCAGGGAATCCCAAGAAAAAATAAAAAAATAAGTTTGTGAGAAGTGTTTGTGAATATGAGCAGCAAAACTACTTAATTCTTGTCACATTGTAAAGAAGAAGAGAGTGCGCTGTATTAAACCATTTTTAACATTGCAGCGTGACGAAAGTGCTGTATCCATTGCGAACGCTAATTTTACCAGACCGAGCTGTTCCGTGTCAGAATTTCTTCAGAGCATGCGTGGTACTTTGTGCGTCGGAACAGGCCACACACGGTCGGAATTGATGCGATCGGATTTTGTTGTCGGAAAATTTTATATCCTGCTCTCAAACTTTGTGTGTCGGAAAATCCGATGGAAAATGTCCGATGGAGGCCACACACAGTTGGAATTTCCGACAACACGCTCCGATCGGACATATTCCATCGGAAAATCTGACCGTGTGTACGGGGCATAAGACTTCCTCCTGCGGTCTCGCAGTTTTGGCTTTCACCAAACCCCATGCGGAAAGGTATTTCCCTTTTTTATAACTGCCTACATGATAAACTAACATTTACCATATCCAAACCACTATCAAAATGGTCTATTGAAATTGAACACACTATTACTGATCAGCAATGGTGTAAAGCAATTACAATTATTATTATTATTATTATACAGTATTTATATAGCGCCAACAGTTTACGTAGCGCTTTACAACTTGAGGGTAGACAGTACAAATACAATACAATTTGATACAGTAGGAATCAGAGGGCCCTGCTCCTTAGAGCTTACAATCTAAGAGGGGAGGTCAAGAGATACAAGAGGTAATAACTGTGGGTGATGTGCTGATTGAGAAGATAAATGTACAGTTGTTAGGTGGGGGCCAGATAGGCTTCTCTGAAGAGATGAGTTTTCAGGGATCGTCTGAAAGTGGATAAAGTAGGAGAAAAACGGACGGATTGGGGTAGAGCATTCCAGAGGATGGGGGAGGCTCTGGAGAAGTCCTGAAGGCGAGCATGGGATGAGGTGACAAGGGAGTTTGAGAGCAGGAGGTCTTGGGAGGAGCGAAGAGAACGATTAGGTTGGTATTTTGTGACTAGGTTAGAGATGTAGCTAGGGGCCAAGTTGTGGATGGCTTTGTAAGTTATAGTTAGTATCTTGAATTTAATTCGGTGACTGAGTGGCAGCCAATGGAGGGATTGGCAGAGGGGTGTAGCAGACGCTGAGCGGTTTGTGTGGTGGATGAGCCTGGCCGCAGCGTTCATGATGGATTGAAGTGGGGATAGCCTATTTAGAGGTAAACCAATGAGGAGGGAGTTGCAGTAGTCAAGGCGGGAGATGACCAGGGAGTGGATTAGAAGCTTTGTGGTGTCGATGGTTAGGAAGGGGCGTATCTTGGAGATGTTGCGAAGACAGAGGCGGCAAGCTTTGGATAGTGATAGAATGTGGGGTCGAAAGGTTAGTTCAGAGTCCAGGATTACACCTAGGACCTTGGCGTGGGGAGATGGGTTGATAGTTGAGCCGTTGATCTTGACAGGGAGATCAGGGGAAGTGGCACCTGAGGGAGGAAATATCATGAGCTCGGTTTTGGATAGGTTGAGTTTGAGAAAGTGATGTGACATCCAGGCTGATATGTCTGCTAATAAGTTGGTAATGCGTGAGGAGACAAGTGGAGAGAGCTGGGGGGTGGAGAGATAGATTTGGGTGTCATCAGCGTAGAGATGATATTTAAAGCCGTGGGAGGCAATCAACTGACCCAAGGAGGTGGTGTAGATTGAGAAAAGGAGAGGTCCGAGAACAGAACCTTGGGGGACCCCAACGGAAAAAGGAAGAGGAGAGGAGGAAGTAGAGTTGTAAGTGACACTGAAGGAGCGGTGGGATAGGTAGGATGAGAACCAGCGAAGAGTACAGTCACGGAGACCAAAGGAGTGGAGTTTTTTGAGGAGGAGGGGGTGGTCCACTGTGTCAAAGGCAGCAGAGAGATCCAGGAGAAGTAGTACAGAATAGTGTCCGTTGGCTTTAGCCATTAGTAGGTCATTTGAGAGTTTAAGGAGAGCAGTTTCCGTGGAGTGTTGAGGGCGAAAACCGGACTGAAGGGGATCAAGAAGTTTATTCATGGTCAGATGGTCACTTAATCGGTTGTAGACCAGTCTTTCAAGAAGTTTGGAGGAGAAGGAGAGTAAGGAGATGGGACGTAAGTTGTTGAGATTGGTGGGATCCAGTGAGGGCTTTTTTAGTATGGGGGTGACTAGCGCATGTTTTAGAGAGTTTGGGAAGATGCCACAAGAGAGGGAGAGGTTGAAAATGTGAGTTAGAGAGCGTAGAATTGAGTCAGAGGGTGAGCGTAGCATTTGCGAGGGAACAGGATCCAGGGGGCAAGTGGTTAGATGAGTGCTAGATAAAAGTTTAGCAACCTCAGTAGTAGTAGCAGGGTTGAATGAGGGAAGTAATGACTGTATCTGTGGACATGGGGTGTTGCATGGGGGAGGTTTTTGCGCATTGGCGATCTCCTCATGAACTGTATCAATCTTAGTTTTGAAGTGATTGGCAATCTCCTGGGCGGTGATTGAGTTGGTGGGTGGAGGCAGTGGAGGACAGAGTAGAGTGTTGACGGTAGAGAAGAGTTGACGTGGACTGGATGAGAAGGTGTTGATGAGTGTGATAAAGTAGGTCTGTTTGGCAGTGTGAAGGCAGGAGTAGTATTTTAGGAGGGCAGATTTATATTGTGTGAAGTCTTCCTGGGTCTTAGTCTTATGCCACAGGCGCTCAAGAGCGCGGCTACGTTTTCTGAGACCTCTGGTGTCATCTGTTTGCCAGGGTTGTAGCAGTCGGGGCCTAATTCTGCGTGTAGTGGGCCTAATTCTGCGTGTAATCTCGCTGGATTCTTATATTTTTTTAAAATAATACAACAGTGAAATCCTCTTGCCATAGATGACAACTTTTTTCCTGTCTACCTTATGCCGCGTACACACAAGTGAAATGTCCGACAGAAAAAGTCAGACAGAAGCTTTTCATCGTATATTCCGATCGCGTGTATGCCTCATGGGACTTTTTTTTAGAAAATTCTGACGGTCCTAGAAATAGAACATGTTCTAAATATTTCTGACGGAACCAATTCCTAACGGGAAAACCGCTCGTCTGTATGCTGTTCCGACGGACCAAAAACGACGCATGCTCTGAAGCAAGTACGAGACGAAAGCTATTGGCTACTGGCTATTGAAGATCCTTCTTCTAGTCCCGTCGTACGTGTTGTACGTCACAGCGTTCTTGATGGTCGGACTTTGGTCGGACTTTGGTTTGACCATGTGTAGGCAAGACCGCTTGAATGGAATTCCGTCTGAGAAACCTTCGGAGTTTATTTTGACGGCACAACCGGTCGTGTGTACAGGGCATCACAGTTTTGGATGTTCTCATCCACCTTTTTGTTTTACAGCTCCTCTTGTTACTTTCTGTATAATTCTTCCTATATAAAAGAAAGTTAAGGAGAGTAAAGTGGAGGAAAACTTTTTCCATGTTTCCTGTGATCGAACAGTGCAAAGAGCTCAGTCCAGATATTACTAATGAGCCTCAAGCAGCTATTCACAGCACATGTGATTCTCAGATGTGACACGGGTGGTGTAAGCTGGTGCAACTGCACCTCAAACTTACACATTAAGAGAAAGGGTGTGAGCTATCATTCCTCACCCAGGATGTAGAAATGATGGTTTATGCATTACTAATTTCTGAATCCAAAATAAGCTCCCTTTCTGTTTTCACTTTCTCCTTTCTCCAGGACGTGGCAAATTCCTCCTTTGTAACCTTCTCCAGTGGAACACAATCAGCTGCTGCTCTCCTCTTCTATCTGCCCCCATATTAATGCTCAGATCAGGTCTGCCTCCACTCTTTCTTGTCCATGATTAGCATGCTTCCAACCCACATCCTGCCCCCAAGTAAAAAATGCTCTGGTTCTGCTGACAAGTTTCTCAAGTTGCCTCACATTATGGGATGTGGTACATGGGATGTGCATAAACTCCACTACTAGGAAAAGGAGTGACTTGTGGAGGTGGTCCGTGAGGTGCTACAGCAGTGGTTCTCAACTCCTGTCCTCAGGACCCACTAACAGGCCAGATTTTAAGGATTACCTTGGGGAGATGCAAACTAGAATACTGCAATCACTGAGCAGCAAATGATATCACCTGTGATGTATTTCAGTTATCATGCAAACCTGGCCTGTTGGTGGGTCCTGAGGACAGGAGTTGAGAACCACTGTGCTACAGGGAGATATTGCTCAGACAAGTAAAAAACAGGGCCCTCTGGGGGAATGAACTAGTTAGCACTGGACCATACTGGGGATAGGGGGGTGAGGGGGAGAAGGGGAGGAGAGGGGGAGAAGGGGAGGAGAGGGGGGGAGAAGGGGAGGAGAGGGGGGGAGATAGGGGGGCAGGTAGTTCTGAGATACACACTTCAGCAGCACTTCAAGGAAAGGGAAGCAGCTCTCCATAGAAACAAAAAGGAACAGCAGAAGGCACTTCTAAGTGCAGTGGTTACATGTATTTTATTGCTTCAAGGAGGTAAAAACAATTATTAGAAACACTAGGTGTAAAGGCTCATCAAAGTCATAAGATCACTGAGTCACAGCGGTGTTCAGGAGGTGTCCAACGGGCTGTGTCCATGCAAGGAGTCTCTGTCCTGGACACCGCTGTGACTCAGTGACCTTTTGACTCTGATGTGCCTTTACACCTACTATTTCTAGTAAGTGTTTTTATCTTGAGGCATAAAAATATCTGTAACTACTGCACTTCAGGGGCGGATCCAGAGTCTAATCTCGGGAGGGGCACTGCCAGAAAATATATTTTTTTGGGGTACATCTATCGGGGAAATGGCTGGTGTTGGCGCTTCAATCATCACGGCACCATGGTTGTTATGGTGTCAGGATGATTGAAGCGCATTATTACTATAATTACATTGTTATAAAAAATTAAATAGTTTAATTCACCATAAGGCAGAATCAGTGGGAGCCCCGAGTGTGTCACTTGCTACGTCGCCTGTCACCAGATGCAGATTGTCACTTGCCACGTCGCCTGCCACATGTTGCGGATTGTCACTTGCCACGTCGCCTGTCACGTTGCGGATTGTCACTTGCCATGTCACTTGCCACGTCGCCTGCCACGTTGCGGATTGTCACTTGCCATGTCACTTGCCACGTTGCCTGCCACATGTTGCGGATTGTCACTTGCTACGTCACCTGTCACCAGATGCAGATTATCACTTGCCACGTCGCCTGCCACATGTTGCGGATTGTCACTTGCCACGTCGCCTGTCACCAGATGCAGATTGTCACTTGCCACGTCGCCTGCCACGTTGCGGATTGTCACTTGCCATGTCACTTGCCACGTCACCTGCCACATGTTGCGGATTGTCACTTGCCACATCACCTGTCACCAGATGCAGATTGTCACTTGCCATGTCACCTGTCACCAGATGAAGATTGTCACTTGCTACGTCACCTGCCACATGTTGCGGATTGTCACTTGCCACGTCGCCTGTCACCAGATGAAGATTGTCACTTGCCACCTGCTAAGGTGGTCTCTTGTGTCCCAGAGACAGGCAGCAGAGAGATGATGTAATCTCTCTGCTGCCGCAGCTGCCTGCATGGTGGGGGGGAACTGCAGGGATGCAGGGCGGGCGCCGGGCGGTGAGAGATGATGTCATCTCTCTGCTCCCCCGCCCGCCGGCTCCCTGATTGGCCAGCAGGCAGCAGCCCGCCCACAAACACATTGAGCGGCACATGTATATGGTGGTGTTCCGCGCTTAGGACGGGCTTGTGACCGAACTGCAGCCCCCCAGATAAAGAAAGCCCCAAAGGTGCGATCCAATAGTTGTAAAATCTGAATTAGGGGATTGGCGCTGTTCACTAGTATAAAATAAATAAATCCACTATAAACAAACTGCTACTACAAGGAAAGCATTTTACCCCAATTATAAATGAATGAAAAGTGTAACACGGTGTAAATACTGTTTGAAAAATAAAAATAAGTGCTGAGAATAATCACAAAAATGTGCCGACTGCCCAAGGTGAAAAATGAAAATAATACATAAAATAATAAAATAGAACTCCAAACAATAATGAGTGATCGATCAAGTGTGTATAGAAAGTGGTTATCAAAGTCCACAAAAAATGAATAATAAATAAATAATAAATAATATATATACAATAAAAAGTATAGGTGAGTTATACCTAAGAGTGGGGACAAACACACTGTTGCCCACTATAAATAAGTGTGTATACTAATGTAGCTAAATAATGGAAAAATATTGAAAAAAATGTGTTGAAAAAAGTGAAAAAAACACAAAACAAAAATAAAAAATAAAGGAAAAAATGTAAAGTCCAGGTAACCACAAAATTGTTATCAAAAAGCAACACAAAAACAACAAGTGCCGTGAATATTAGTTCTGTCGTTCAGTAAAACAGTTCTAGTGCAACAGGCTAGTGCATCTTCAAAGGTTACAAGTAAGTCCGTCCCAGTGGTTGTATACTGTCCAGTGTGGAGTCCCCTCTAGTGCCCCCACTCACCAGAGCGCCCAACCCCTGCAGGGGTAATGAGCATGTAGATCCAAATCTGATGATCCAATCGGTCGGTGTCCCCCTCACCACCTTTTATCACTTGTGTCACCAGATCGTTTTCAAAGGACATCCATCCGGACCAGTTACCATGTGCAGGGAGAAGAGAAGAGCCTCATAGTGTAATTCCGAATGTAAATTTATTAAGCTCAAGCTTACAACAAGAATAAATAAAATCCAAAGATTAAAAACAAATAGCACTCTGCCGGCTGACTCCACGTGAGAAGCCGCAGACAAAGCAGTGTGAGCGGCGTGCGTTCCACAGCCGTCTGCCGATGCCGGAAGTGCAGGACAAAAACGAATGGATAAAAGGACGTATGCGTACCAAGAGACCACGCCTGCACGTTTTTGTCCTGCACTTCCGGCATCGGCAGACGGCTGTGGAACGCACGCCGCTCACACTGCTTTGTCTGCGGCTTCTCACGTGGAGTCAGCCGGCAGAGTGCTATTTGTTTTTAATGTTTGGATTTTATTTATTCTTGTTGTAAGCTTGACTTTACATTTTTTCCTTTATTTTTTATTTTTGTTTTGTGTTTTTTTCACTTTTTTCAACACATTTTTTTCAATATTTTTCCATTATTTAGCTACATTAGTATACACACTTATTTATAGTGGGCAACAGTGTGTTTGTCCCCACTCTTAGGTATAACTCACCTATACTTTTTATTGTATATATATTATTTATTATTTATTTATTATTCATTTTTTGTGGACTTTGATAACCACTTTCTATACACACTTGATCGATCACTCATTATTGTTTGGAGTTCTATTTTATTATTTTATGTATTATTTTCATTTTTCACCTTGGGCAGTCGGCACATTTTTGTGATTATTCTCAGCACTTATTTTTATTTTTCAAACAGTATTTACACCGTGTTACACTTTTCATTCATTTATAATTGGGGTAAAATGCTTTCCTTGTAGTAGCAGTTTGTTTATAGTGGATTTATTTATTTTATACTAGTGAACAGCGCCAATCCCCTAATATTGAGCGGCACATGTCAGCGGGGCTCTCTCTCTCACCTATGGAGCCGCCGGGCAGCTCCCTCACTCACGGAGCCGCCCAGCGGCTCTCTCACTCATGGAGCCGCCCGGCTCCTTTTTCACTCACGGAGCTGCCCAGCGGCTCTCTCACTCACAGAGCCGCCCGGCTCCTCTTTCACTCACGGAGCCGCCCAGCGGCTCTCTCACTCACGGAGCCGCCCGGCGGCTCTTTCACTCACGAGCCGCCCAGCGGCTCCCTCATTCACAGAGCCGCCCGGCGGCTCTCTCACTCACGGAGCCGCCCGGCGGCTCTCTCACTCATGGAGCCGCCCGGCGGCTCTCTCACTTACGGAGCCGCCCGCCGGCGGGCTCTCTCTCACACCCTGCTCTCACAGTCACCCGCATTTCTCGGAGGGGGCAATTGCCCCGTTGCCCCCCCCCCTGGATCCGCCCCTGCTGCACTTAGAAGTGCCTTCTGTTGTTCCTTTTTGTTTCTAGTAGGGAGATATTGCTGTGTGAAAGGAACAAGCTGATAACATATAGTTACATAGGTATAGGTAAAGTTGAATAAAGACACCAGTCCATCCAGTTCAACCTGTCAGTTAGTGTTTGTTAGCTTTCCACTATAAGATTGAGCTCTAAAATGATACATTCAGAGTTCAGTACAGGTTTGCTCTAAGGGTTTACAGGTACAGGTTACACTTTACTTGAAAACACCCTACTTTGGACCATTTCAGTGCAATCATAGGCTGGCACAACCCAATTTACCTCCTTATTAATGCTCAGATCTTGGTTTACTTTCACTCTCCTCTGTCCACAACCAAATCCTGCTCAACTCTAGGGATGGGCCGAACAGACCCCAGAACTTTCGAAAACCGCAAAAGTTCAGACCCGAATAACGAACCCCATTAAAGTCAACGGGACCCGAATGTCAAAAATCAAAATTGCCCATTTTGAAGGCTTAAATGCAAGTAATTGAGCATACAATGGTTATAGGGGTCCGGGTCCTGCCCTGGGGGACCTGTATCAATAAAAAAAAAGTTTGAGAAAAACTTCATTTTCAAATGAGCAGTGATTTTTAGATTTTTAAAGTGAAAGCATAAAAATGAAAAATTCCTTCCAATATAGTGCATGGGGGGGTCCCCTTAGTCTACCTGTAAAGTGGCAGATCTGTACCATGTCTAGAATCTGCTGCAGCAATAATTGCATTTATAAAGCCAAAAAAATGACATTTTCCCTGCAAGCTGCCTTTATTTTGCTCAGCAACAACTGGGGAGCCAGTGTGTATGATGAGGCCACAATGTAGTGCACTGGGAACAAGATTAGAGATTTTTTGGATACATTCTGGTGTTACTTTGACTTTGGATAGTATGTGCTTGTAATTTTACTTGAATAAACCAGCAAAAGTTTTCTGCACTATTGGAGTTCTCTTCTCTTTTCTTGAAAACTCACGGAATCACCGTGGTTGGATCTATGGAAGTTTATACCTGCTACTGTATGGTAATCGCCCCCTGGGAATGTGCTATCCTAAACGCCTTTCGTTGCTGCCGATTGATTATCCACGAAGGAAGTCGGTGGGATCCTAACAGTGTTTTCCTGTGGTTTCGATTCTCCTACTAAGCCTGTTTTGACAACCCTGCATAAGGGCAGTCGCAGCGTTGATTGCAGTTGGTAAGTAATTTGTTTGCTGCACCTCCCCCTGCCGAACCTACCCCTCCATGTTCATCCTCTCGTGGAGTTGGAAGACCCTGAATGCTGAAGGTGACTTGGGTTGTGGCAACCCCCTCCCTCCCCATGCACGTCCGTGTACATTGACTGAGTGATGTCCTGTTGTTATTGGAAGCCTGAATACAAGGTCCTGTATAACACCTGGTTTGCCTATCATCTGCCACGTCAACAGAGGGAGGTTCCAACACCTGCTGGTTCTCTGGCCCTTGGTCTATCTACGAGCTTATTGAGCTTACTATCTGGTAAGCATGCATTCTTACAGGTGGAGGATCACTGCAAGGGGTGTCGTTTATATTTTCCACTTTTAGACACTGATCCCTATGAAGAGCTAATTGGGGACACTTCCCATCCTTTAGAAGATTTCCTCTTTGGTTCTGGGACTTTTTTATTGATGGTTCACTATCTTGTGCTTTTGACACTTTTGTGATTTTTATTTCATAATATTGATTGTTCACTATTGATTTGTGTGCTATTCAATTTAATTTTCGAGGATTCACATACACTTTCATAATCAATTGGGCATCTTTTCATATATGCCCTAACATATGTCATGAGGGTTTAGCGCAGTTTTTTTCTTTGTTTTTATCCCATTATTGTGTATTGCACATTTGAACTGCAGCTCTTGTTAGCTTTATTTTAGCGCAGTGTTTTTTGGTTTACATTTGTATACTGGTTGGACTGTAAGCCGCAATCCCAACCCTGCGCTGCTGTGCTGCTCTCTTGCTTCTGGATAGGACCTCAGACAGCCTAGCAGCCAGATGTGCCCAGGATATGCCCAAACTCTGGCCTAGCAGCCCGGCAGCACAACACACGTCCTCCCAGACAGCCATCCAGGTGGCACAGAACTCTAATCACCTGACTCCAGCCAAATATATAGGTTCTCCCAGCAGGCCAAGGGATTTAAGAAAACCCCTGCCCATTGGCTGAGATACCCCATATACTCATAATCTGACCTTGCATTGCCCTTGTCTTATCTAATGCCACCAAGTGCTCGGCCACCTAGTGGCAAAAGAGAGAAGTGCAGCAATTACAGACTTATGCCCTGTACACACGATAGGATTTTCCGATGGAAAATGTGTGATAGGACCTTGCTGTCGGAAATTCCGATCGTGTGTGGGCTCCATCACACATTTTCCGTAAGAATTTCCGACACACAAAGTTTGAGAGCCTGCTATAAAATTCCGATCGTGTGTACACAAATCCGACACACAAAGTGCCACGCATGCTCAGAATAAATTAAGAGATGAAAGCTATTGGCTACTGCCCCATTTATAGTCCCGACGTACGTGTTTTACGTTCAGAACGATCAGATTTTCCGACAACTTTGTGTGTATGCAAGACAAGTTTGAGCCAACATCCGTTGGAAAAAATCCATGGATTTTGTTGTCGGAATGTCCGATCAATGTCCGACCGTGTGTACGGGGCATAAGAGTGAAATCAATTGATCCCTAACAATGGGCCAAGGTAGCTATACCTGGCAGGTAAATTTAGAAGCAACCCTGCCTAAACACCAGGGTTCTACAGAGGTATCAGAGCTTTAATAGGCCCATTCTAGGTGAAATAGCCATCTGATAACCATCATATTTGAATTAATTCAAATGGTAATTGCATGCTAGACAATAATATGCAAGTTACCAGAATGCAACCTATAGGTATTCCAAGATATTATTATATGTAGAAAACTGTATTTGAGAGTGGGATAACTGAATGCTCGTACAAAACTGACATCCCATTGCTCACTCCTCAGACCTTCTGAGTTGTTGGATCATTTCTGCCAACATTCTCCTCGGGGACTAGAAAAGAGGGGCTACATCAGTAGTTGAGAGCTCTCTTTTACCATCAATCAAGGAACATCAGCCAAGATCTATGAGAGCCACGAATCCATCTTGCTCATTGACTGGATTCTGGAAAACTCAGCAAATCAGACTTTGTTAAACATTTTTTACTTTTAAACCCTTTTGTTTTTCTGTTGCATTATTGTCTCTCTTTTTCATTGTATTGCTCTTCTTATGTAAATATCTTATTTGCACCATTCTATTGTCAGGATGTTTGAATGATGAATTAAGTCAGTGATATTGATGGTTTAATTTATCTATGTATAACAGTGCCTGAAATACAAAAATTATTTATTAAAATAATTAAGCTGACCAATTAATTATTCCTGAGATTTGCTGCTCTATGCAGATATGCTTTAAACTGTTACTAAACCCACAACAGTAAATTCAGTCTATATATGCAGCATAGCATGCTTGTTATACTCACTGTGGAACTTAAGGGGTTAATCTCTGCATTGCGTAAAAAGGCTGTTTTAACCTGTATGCACAGATCCTTCCCCTCCTGAACTGTCTATCTGGGAAAAGTAGGCTAACACAGGCAGAGTAGCCAACCTGCACATTCTCAGTTGTGTCTTTTATGTTGGAGAGAAAAGTTTATTGTTCTCAGAGATAGCCAGGTCACATGATATTGACATCACACATGTGGGTGTGTATACAAGCTGCAGTGAAAATCTCCACCTTCCTGAGCTCTCAGCACTGAAGAAACTGTGCAGTTTAATATGTAACCGTGGTATACAGATCATCCAAAAAGGTATATAGTGGCAGTATTTTAATGTAAAAAGAAGATTTATAAGCTGTGGGCACTGTGGTGGTGGTGGTGGTGGTGGTGGGGGGGGGATTAACTATTTTCATATTACTGGGTTTAGTAACACTTTAAGCACAATACAATACAAAGGACTATGAAACTAGAAAAATAAATTGAGATTTATTTTACAACTGAGTCCCTTAACAAACAGTAGAACTGATAGTGTAACACAGACACTGAAATTATATCCACAATGAATTCCTCAATTTACTCCGCTAAAATATATGTATATACTAGATTAAATCAAATATTTAATTTCCTCTTGTAGATACCCTAACTAATTATAACTAAAGCTGGCAGATAATAATCTGCATTTGACCGACTAACTATACCCGGTATTCCACTGCAGGACAGAGTCCGTCTCTAAGTTAAGCCAATATGGCTAAAATATAATCGAATCCCGAAATGTTAGGGTATCGTGAGGAGAATCTCAAGTTACCCAGCAAAAACTATTGCAACTGGCATATTAATTAAACAAACAAAAATCATCTAGAAAATAATACACTATTACTTACCCTCAGAAGCAGCCAGCAATTCCAGGTAGGGGGCGCACACGTGTGCGTACACGCATGAGCCCACCACCACATCTGTGCTGTGATTCTTTACAGCACAAATCAGTCAGCAGGTCCCGGCCACTGATTTATGGCTGGGACCTGAAGACTGGCTTAGCGAATCATAGTACAGAGCTCTGTGTTTACTAACAACACAGGGTTCTGTACATGGAGAAGTGATGTGGCTGTTCTTTTATTCCTGCAAGGCAGGGAGAAAAATCAGCCACATCAATTAGTAAAAGCAGCACATATTACACCCATTGCACATTGTTAGGCATGCAGATATGCCCTTGATTTCCCCTATATGTTAATCCCTTCCCAGCCAGTGTCATTAGTACAGTGACAGTGTATATTTTTAGCACTGATCACTATATTAGTGTCACTGGTTATGTCAGTGTCAGTTAGTCAGTTCCCACGAGTGTCAGTTAGTTTCAGATTGCCCGCCGCACTATCACAGTCCCACTATAAGTTGCTGATCATCGCCATTACTAAAATAAAATAAATAAATAAATAAAAATTCCAGTATACTGTATATATCTTTTTTAGACACTATAACTTTCAAACAAATCAGTATACACGTATTAGGATTTTTTTCTACCAAAGACATGTAGAAGAATACATTTTGGCTTAAATGTATGAAGAAATTGCATTTTTTAAATCCTTCATCGGATATGTTTTATAGCAGAAAGTAAAAAAAGTATATATATATATTTTTTTTTTTTTATTTATTTTTTTTTTTTTCGTTTGTATAGTAAAAAATAAAAAACCCAGTGGTGATCAAATATCACTAAAAGAAAGCTCTATTTGTGTGAAAAAAATGATGCATATCCATTGCAATTGCCAGTTAAAATATCACAGTGATGAATAGCAAACGTGGTTAATGAAAAGTGTGTTTTCCAGTTTCAGCTTACAGATAAACAAGGCCCATTGACATTGCTTATCTTGTTCACCATGAGTCTCAAACAAACTCTTAAGTCACAGCCAGTTTTTCAAGGTCTTTTAGTTTGCAAACTTGGCCACTTGTGATGATGGCGTTCAACTTTATTTTATTCATATCATTCATCGAGAAGTTATATATTATAATTTTTAATTCAGCAAGGCTCTGACAATATTGTCCCTAATGCATTAATGTAGAATTTAAAGAATCCTATCTAGAGTGCTATTGTATGGTAAACCTCTTGATATACCTGTCTGTGGTGACAGTTATGCCGCATACACACGATCGCACATTCTGACAACAAAATCCATGTTTTTTTTCCGACGGATGTTGGCTCAAACTTGTCTTGCATACACACAGTCACACAAATCTTGGCGGAAATTCCGAATGTCAAGAGCGCGATGACTTATAACACATACGACGAGCTGAGAAAAATGAAGTTCAATAGCCAGTGCGGCTCTTCTGCTTGATGTGTGGAACTTTGTGCGTCGGAATTGTGTACACACGATCGGAATTTACGAGAAGGGATTTTGTTGTTGGAAAATTTGAGATCCAGATCTCAAATTTTGTTTGTCGGAAATTCCGACTGAAAATGTCCGATAGAGCCTACACACGGTCGGAATTTCCGACAACAAGCTCCCATCAAACATTTCCCATCGGAAAATCTGACTGTGTGTACGCGGCATTAGTGTTACATAAATGTAGCGCACACCCTAAGTAAACTGGGATCCCCCACCCTGCACAGCCAGGCACACCGGATTTTCACAGGCTCTCCAGAGACAGAGAACAGTCCTTGACTTTGTTTTTTGTTATTTATTGAGGGTTAATAACTTGGATAGGGATGGGAGATTATGGAATGCCCACTTGACTTTAGCAAAACTTCAGGGACATCTTCCTATATACAGTCTCTATATACACTCTATTTACAGCTCCAACCTCTTCTTCCAGCACACTCTTGCTTATAGACCTAGCTGAATCACTGTTTGGATATCTAACAAACTCTCAGTCAGATGTTTGAGCGATGGCCCATTACAGGCAGGAACCCGAGGCCCCCTGTAGTGTAGCAAAAATACAGTGACACAGCTTACACACTTCCTCTTGTGGCTACTGATCCCAGCACTACCTCTTCGGGCACCGAAAGCCCACCTGGCTGCAGCTGCCCCTTTCACTAGCCCTCCAGGCTAACTTCTCCACAGTCCTTCAGACTGACACTCATCAGCCCACCCAGCTGACTCTCAGGAGATCTCCCAGGGAAGAGATGAAGGCTTAAGCTCACCGCTGTCTTCAGGAGAACTGGCTACATGTGGCAGTCTCCCCCTTGGAAATTCCCAGTAGTGCTGTCCTGCTCCTGCTGTCCTCTCTCCTTGCTCCCGTGCCTCCAGGAAGGGCTTCCTCCATGTGTTAGGCAAAATCCTTCCAACATGCAAGGCCCGGCCCAAGGTCACCCCCTCTGACTAGGGGGTCCCCCAAAGGGCCACCGACAGCCTTCACAACACTATATCTCCAACTTCCACATGACTGCCCCTGCTAGCATGGCTCATGCCTATTTATGAGGTAGCCTTCCCCCTGCCAGCCTTTTACTGGGGTTTGGCAGAGGCCCTCATAAATATTCCAAATAGCTCCTCCTAACCTCCACCAGCACTAGAAGTTTCTACAGCCTTCTAGATGGGAGGGGGGGGAGGGGAGCTGTCAGGGTGGGTCATCCATCTACAACTCACTGAACCCTGACCCAGGTTCACAGCTTACATCTTACACCTATCACACACTAGAGGGCGCTACATACATTTATGCTAAGTCATAACTCTTATCGCTAATATTGTGAACGAATGATATTTTACGATAAAAATATCTGGTGGCAGTGATTAATTTGGGGTATAAAAGATTTCATAGTAACATAGTAGGTAAGGTTGAATAAAGACAATAGTCTGTCCAGTTCAACCTGTGTAGGTGTACGTGTGTCAGTGACGATAATCATTTCCCATATCCCTGTATGATGTGTTCACTAAGATGCACGTCCAAGAGTCTCTTAAAAATATCAATATTCCCCGCTGATACCACCAATTGTGGAAGAGAGATCCACACCCTTATCACCCTGACAGTGAAAAATGCAGCTTAACTTTAAACCGCTTCTCCTACAATCTCATTGTGTGGCCGTGTCCTCTTACACTCCCTGAGACGGAATCGTTTTTTCCTACGCTGTAATCACCATTGAGGTATTTGTATAACTGTATAGTTATATGATACCCAGTGACAATAGCTCTCAGTCTGCTGGCATTTAGAGTGTGGTCCTGCGAGCTGGAAACTCTTTGTGCAAGGCAAGGTTTTGAGTGCGTTGTCACATATCAGTGACAGCGCAGTGTGAGTGTGACCAGTCATTTGTCACAAGTTGGTGAAGGTGGTCGGGAACTGATGCCGTGTCCATCACAGCACCCTGTGTAAAAGCAGCAGCTCGGCTCTCCAGTATACTGCAGACCCAAGGCAGCTTTTATAGTAGTTAAGGAGGTGTTTGAGTTCTCAGTCGGTCACCAGTTCTATATAAGGGACGGACTGCACCTAATTGAGGAGGGTGCAGATCTGCTGGGAGTGAAGATGGCCGAAAAGATAGAGAGGTTTTTAAACTAGGCGACGGGGGGAGGGTCCAGAGGTAGAGATAGTCAGCGTGGAGCATATTCCAGAGGGTAGTATTGGGGGCATTAGTGTTAGGTTGACTAAAGCACATAAAACCGAGGTAAGTATAGTAACAAGTCCTAGTTCTCGGAACACCCAATAAGAGGATAGTATGCGACTGGTCTAAACTACATGGCATGTTCACCAATGCCAGGAGCCTAGCGGACAAGATGGGTGAACTAGAGATACTGTTGAACGAGGAGGATTAGGATTAGCATTAGGATTTTGTGGGAATTTCAGAGACCTGGTTCAACAGCTCTCATGATTGGCTGACAACCATTCAAGGGTATTCCCTTTATTGCAGGAATAGAGAGGGTAAAAAGGGGAGAGGGGTATGCCTATATATCAAGAATAATGTATAAGTGAATGTGAGAGATGACATCAATAAGGGAGCTAGGGAGGAGGTGGAATCCTTATGTGTAGAGCTCCAAAGGGATGAAGCTAAGGAGAAAATAATACTGAAAGTATGCTATAGGCCCCCTAACCTGAGGGAGGAGGGGGAGACAGACATCCTATCACAATTTGTATTAGCAGCAAGGATGGGAAGTGTTATCATAATGGGGTGATTTTAATTATCCAGACATAGACAGGGCGGAGGGAACCACGCATTCGTCTAAGGCTCGCCAGTTCCTAAATGTCTTGCAGGACAATTTTTATGGGTCAGATGGTAGACGCACCAACTAGAAACAAGGCGTTACTAGATCTACTGATTACCAACAATACAGACCTGATCAGGGATGTGGAAATACGGGGCAATTTAGGAAACAGCGATCACAGTTCAATTGGCTTCAGTATAAATCACACAAATAGGAAACACAAGGGGAATGCAAAGACACTGAATTTTAAAAGAGCCAACTTCCCTAAACTATGAACCTTGCTAGAAGATATAAATTAGGATAAAATCTTAGAAACAAAGAACACGGAGGAGAGATGAGTTTGCTTTAAGAGCATATTAAATAAGGGCATTAGCCAGTGCATCCCATTGGGAAATAAATTTAAAAGAGCGAACAAAAGTCCTGGATGGCTTAACTCTAATGTAAAAATGCATATAAAAGCAAAGGAGAAGACCTTCAAAAAATACAAGGATGACATGACCACGCCCCCTTATGACCTCACAGTCCCAGCATGCCCCGGGACTGTGATGTCATAGGGGGCGGGGTCACCGCCTATATAATTCCTTTGCGGAGCGCACAGAGAGCATTCCGGCTGGAGAGAGAGTTGTGTCAACATCTCTGGAAGAGAAGAGGGAAGAAGACGATCCAGAAGTCCGGGCCACCGCTGGCAAAAGAGCGCCAGAAGATAGCGGTGGAGCCGGCAGAAGATGCTGACACCGGGAGAAGACGCCGGAGAGACCCCCGAAGTCGGAAGAGGACCCCCGAAGTCGGAAGAAGACCCCAGAAGTCAGAAGAGGACCCCCGAAGTCGGAAAGGACCCCGAAGTCGGGAGAAGGCCCCGGAGCTGCCTAATAAATTACTTTAAAAACCTGTGTACTGTGTTTTTTATTGACACTTTTATCCCTAGGTGAATGGGTAGGGGTACGATGTACCCCATACTCATTCACATAGGGTAGGGGGCCGAGATCTGGGGGCCCCCTTATTAAAGGGGGCTCCCGGATTCCGATAAGCGCCCCGCCCGCAGACCCCGACAACCAACGGCCAGGGTTGTCTGGAAGAGGCCCTTGTCCTCATTAACATGGGGACAAGGTGCTTTGGGGTGGGGGGCCACAGAGACCACTTTTATCTGAAAGCAGACTGCCCGCTGAAGAAGAGAATACCAGGATTATGGCAGCTAGCTGCTGCCATAACAACGATAGTCCTCTTCAAACTAGCGAAGTATAACAACGGCGGGCGGTCCGTAAGTGGTTAAATGTAGCACCATCTTAGGTAGGTGCTAGAGAGAGTATAGTTTTGGGGTTTTTCCTGCCTAACAGGTGGACTGTTAGGTAAATTTAGGTGCTCTCTGCCTACCAGGGAGCAGTGATCCATTGATAGGGTCTGCTCAAGTGTGCACAGATGCTGCTCATGTTGTTTGCCTGTTTCACACTGGTCGAATAGGATGGGGCATATTGGACAGTGGGAGGAAACCTGACAAATGGGAGCATAGGCGTAGTTACAGCCCTGGCCAATGGCAGAGCAAGGTGCCTCAAGGCATGCTGGGTGACTGTATATATGCTTAGAGCACATGTGCTCTGGGTCTTCGACTGAAGAGCAGGGTCACGGACGGATGGGGGCTGCTGTCCCTCTTCTGTACAGGCTGCCATGCGGCCTCAGGTGGTCGACCTAAGGGTCGGAGCTGCAGAAGCTGCAAACCAGATGTCCTGTAGACCTGACTAGGAGGGAGACGTGTCTAGAAGGATCTGTTCCTGGCTACTGTGAGTACAGATCTGCGTCTTGGGGCCTGTTTTGTGAGGGCCATCCCTTCTGGCTAGTAAAGTCAGTGGGGGGGATACTGGTGAGTGTCTTGAAGAAAAAAGGTGCATTGAGTCTGCTGCCAGGGCAAGCAAAGGACTTATTCTTCCACACAGCTATAGTGTGGTCCAGCAGGGAGTCTGCTATCCAATTCAATTTAATGGGGTCAAGTGAGAGTTGTGCTTGTCTGTGCATAGTTCAGGTAGGAGTATCCCACTAATCCCTTCCCAAAAAAAAACAAATACCCTAGACTGATCAATGGATAACGAGCGGAAGCGTTGCGGGTGATAGTGTGAAAATATCCAAGTGTCTGGCTGCAGGATAATCAGAGGGAGGCCCAGGGAAGACAAAACTCAGCAACCCTTACTGGGGCAGTGCTACAGATAAATAAAAAATAAAAATGCCACATTCTATACTTACAGAATATTGCAGTCTGACGGCATAATAAATAAAACACATTCCGTTTGGCTTTAATATAACTACTGTATGCTGTGTAGAAAACAAGTCATATCATTTTATCACAGCAGCCCACAATTTAGGATGGGAAACTCTTAAAAAAGAAAATAATGATAATGGTGTAAGAAAATGAAAAGGCCAACCAGAGACATAAAAGCAAATTACACTGAGTGATTGATTTTTCTTGGTGTTAGGAGTGTGACCCAGTTTATTTAGATGCAAGCTAAGAAATATGAGTCCCAACGTGGGCTGTAGGACGAGAAGCCTTAAGCTAAATCTGCCATTCATATCCATTTCTAATACCCTTAATTAAAATATATTGTGAATGCATATCCCTTCATCATCAGTGGCAGATATGATTTGCCATTTAGCACTTTGTTGATAATCCTGCCTCTAAACCTCTGCTCTATTCCTGTATGGTTCATAAAACAGGCAGATATAAAAGGTATTATATTACATTTATGGCAGCTCTTACTAATTCGCTAGAAATGTCAAGTAGTTACAACTTAATTAATTCCAGCTCATTTATCTATATTAATTACACATTTTAATAACAAAGCATTTTATTAAAGAATCGACTATCTCATAGGAGGAAGTACCATAAAACAGTACAGAAACAGCAAAACATTAGGGATGATTGAGATGATTGTGACTCCATCGGGTCTATTATACAATGATATTAATTCTGTGAACAATGACAGCTTTCTGGGAAAATAACATGTTACGTGAATTTGTAATAAATTTAATTGAGTTTTTTTTTATTTTATAACTTCTTTATTTTATTTTAACAAAGGAAATGAATAGCTTCTTCCACGATTAACATACAACATATGCATACATGCAGCCAAGAACATATCGTTAAGTTCAATTACATTTAACCTTCCCATTCTCTCTAGGGGGATATCAAGTGAAAAGTATCTCCATCTAAGTTCTATTTTCCAAATTGCTACCCTAAACCCGATCAGGGGGTGACGCTACCTCTGATTCAGGATCTGGTGCAACAACTACTGTACACCTCCTAATAGTCCGGCTATGGCAGCTAATATCAGACCATTCCCCTCCTTTTCTTTACTACCCCCTACCCCCACCGAATTAAGAGAAAGACCCCCCCCCCCCCAAAATTCAGCAAAGGTAAAAAGGGGAAAAGGGGCCCTCCCTCCCAATTCCACCCCCCCGCCCAAAAAAAACCAAAAAAAACCAAAAAACATTCTCTTTATTCCCCCCCCTCTTGGCTCGAAAAGGACCCCATCTCCTCCATCAATAAGTTTCCTTCCTTCCTCTGAGGAAACAAAAAGATTCCATGATGACCATGTTTTCGTATAAAATCCTTGTTTTTGTCGGGATGTCCAGACTAAATCTTCCATTCGGTTTACATCCTCTACCTTCCTAAGCCACATTCCCACTGTAGGAGGCTGTGTCTGTTTCCACATGAGTGGGATAAAGGCTTTAGCTGCATTCAATAAATAACACAAAATGGACTTCCTGTAGATTTTAGCTGGGATTTCCGATAGATGCAGTAGGAAGAAGGCCGGGCCATCCCGAACTTCAGTATCACAGAATTTTTGTAAGATCTCCCGGACCTCTCTCCAAAATGTCCTAATTCTAAGGCAAGACCAAAAAATATGTAATAGAGTCCCCTGTTCCACCTGGCAGCGCCAGCAACCATCTGGTATGTTCGGAAAACATCTTTGGAGTATAACTGGGGTTCTGTAACATTGTGAAATGATCTTATAATTTGTTTCCTGCATTTTCGTACAGGTTGCTGTTTTAAATATGGATTGTATTATATTAGTACTTTGGCCTTCCGAAAAGGTCCTGCCCAGATCCAGTTCCCATTTTCGCGAAAAAGGGAATTGGTAGTTCTCCGGTGGTTTGATCAATAGCGCATAAATCTTTGAGATCGTATGAGAAAGTGGTCCATTTTCCGTACAGTATTTCTCAAATGGCAGCAAGCTGCGATCCAATGACTCAGGGGGCCCCATAGTATGTAAAAAGTGTCTTAATTGTGCCGCCCGCCAGAAATCTAATTGAAAAGGGCCATTTTTATCTGTCAATTCCTGCAACGTTGGCCAACAACCTGATCTCAAGAAGTGCGAGGCCTGATATAATCCCCCGCTTAATTAATATGTCAAAGGATCGCTTCTGCAGACCTAATATGAATTGTGGGTTCCCCAAAATAGGGACCAGGGGTGAATCCCTTGAGGATAACTTACCCTTGGAAAAGAGATTACAGCATGTGCGTAGCGTTAGTCCTATAGTTGGGTGTGACTTGGTCGTAGGTGGGAGGTCCCTAAAGCACCATGGTGCACTGTGCATTAACTCTCTACTCTGTGCTTGCTCCAATCTTGGCCAGATCTTTAGATCACCATGTCAGTACATATGAGGGACCACTAGCCCCCCCTATTGTTTTGGCAGCGTCAAGAGTGTCCTTCTAATCCTTGGATGCCTATGTGCCCAAATAAATTTTGTGAATAATGTGTGGATATTCCTAAAAAATATCCTGGGGATAGCAATGGGTGTAGCCTGAAAAAGGTATAGGAACTTTGGTAAGATGTTCATTTTTATTATATTACTCCTTCCGAACCAGGAAAGTAGACCCTTATGCCATCTCTCCAACAGATCTCGAACCCTGCATAGAGGAGTCTGCGGAGGAGTCTGATGAGTCTCTGGAAATGCAGGTCCCCAAGTAACTCCGGGACTGATTTAAATTTGTGATTTAACTTCATTAACTTTATCATTTAATTTGAGACTGCTACCACCAAGGCCTCTGATTTAGAAAAATGTATCTTAAGATAAGATAGTGCACTGTAAAGCACTATTTCCCAAAAAAGATTCGGAAGAGAGATTATTGGGTTAACCATTGAAAAAAGCATATCATCTGCATATGCTGATACTTTGTATTGTATTCCTGTCACCATTATCCCCCAAATATCCGCATTCAGCGGAATGCTACACAAAAGAGGCTCAAGAGACAAAGCGAATAATAGAGGGTACAGTGGGCAACCCTTCCTTGTCCCATTAGTGAGTGTGAAAGGAGGGGATATAACTCCATTTACCTTGACGTGGGCCGTAGGCTCCTTATGGATACTAGCAATGCATTTGAGCAATTTTTTCTCCTAATCCTATATGTCGAAGGAATACACATGGGGTTTTAGTCGAGTTGGCTATGTGCATTAGATTCAAAGCTTTGATAGTATTATCTCGGGCTTCTCTTGTCGGTACAAATCCTACTTGATCCTGATGGATCAAGGAGGGCAATTGTTGTTGTAACCTTAAAGCTATAATCTTACTAAAGAATTTCAGGTCAACATTTAACAGAGATCAGCCTGTAGCTTCCACATTGTTTCGGGTCTTTGGCTTCTTTTGGTATCACCAAGATTGTGGCTTTCACAGACTCTGGATGGAAGGATGTTGTGTCACCCAACCCATTAAGCATCTTGACCAGATAAGGCCCCAAAATGGGTAAAAAAAGCTTATAATACTGGACTGTAAAGCCGTCTGGTCCTGGTGCCTTTCCCATCTTTGCTGTTCTTATTACCGTTTGTAATTCTTCTAACGTAATTGGTGATTCCAACTCCTGCTGTGTAATAGCTGTGATGCCAAATAATCCTCCATCATCAATTGATCTGGTACATCCAGATTCAGATTATAAAGTATTGAGTAGAAATCACCAAACACATCAGCAATTTGTTTAGGTAATTTAACTTCATCTCCCTCAACATTTAAAATTGAAGGAACATACGTCGTTGAATGCAATTTGCGCAAAGCTCTGACAAGTTGTCTACCGCATTTATTACCCGACTCATAACTACATTTATGTCCTACTTGTAGTGCCATTTCAGCTCTGTACTGGAGTAAATCAGTCACTTGTCTATGAGTGCTTAAGAGTTCTTGTTCTACCTCTGTAGTCGGGGCATGTTTATGTCGCGCCTCTAAACGATGGATGTTTAACAACATCATTGTTAGTTTTGCTTCCCTTTCCTTCTTAATTCTTGCTCCGTGCTTAATTAGTACTCCTCGTATTACTGCTTTGTGAGATTCCCAGATTACTCCAGGGGCACATTCTGGGTTATCATTCATCTGAAAAAAACATTTTGCTCCCTCTGGACATCCTCTATCACCGAGGGGTCCTGTAGGAGGCTTTCATTAAGTTTCCACATCGTAGGACCTGAACAACACCTATCCACAAGATTATATTTTTAAAAAAATGGTGCGTGGTCCGACCAAGTGATTGACCCAATAGAGACCTCCACGACTGAGTGTAATTGTTTAAAAAAAAAAATCAATGCACGAGTATACTTTATGTGGGTTGGAGAAGAAGGAATAGTCTTTTTCCCCTGGATGGAAAATGTGCCATATATCCACTATTCTCGCTTCTACCATTGTCTGGGAGATCCTCTTCCTTGTACTTGGTGTTACTGATGATTCCCCTAATGAGGTATCTTCCTTAGGTATCAAGGGAACATTAAGATCCCCTCCCATAATCAGCTGTTCTTCTTTGAATTTCATGAGTTTATCTAGTGTGTTTTTAAAAAAAATGTTCCTGTTGTATATTTGGAGCATAATAAGAAGCCAAAGTTACTCCAATCCCTCCAATTGTTCCTGTAAGGAATAAATATCTTCATTTTTTGTCAATCCAGGAGTCTATGTAATTCCACGGTACATTATTTGAAATCATAATAGATCATAATAGATACTCCCCTGGTTTTAGAGTCAGGATTGGACGCATGGTACACTAATGGATAGCTTCTGTTTCTAAGCAGAGGAAGATTATTTTCTCTGAAATGTGTTTCTTGGATAAATTCAATATCTATCCGTAATCTCTTTAAATCTTGGAGCAATATACATCGCTTTTCAGGAATATTTATTCCCTTTACATTAAAAGTCAATATAGAGAGTGTTTCCATCTTCCCCTACCCAGCCCCTAAATCGGGGATGTATATTGGGGGATGGACTCTCAACTCCTGGAGGGTGGGGAACCGTCCAAACGAGAGAGAGGGGAAGAGAGAAAAAAAAACCCTATTTACCTATGGACTATCAGGCCGGTCGCTTAAATGCACACCCCCGAAAGTCCCTAAAGCAACTCTGCTTTTAAGCACTTAGTTTCTTATCCCGCAGTTCTATGAGTGCTGGCCTATTAGGGGGGAAATAAACATGAGAAAAATTATATGTGTTGAGTGCGCTACTCTATTTTGGATACACCACTCTATTAAAATTCATACCAATACAAAAATCATAACCCTAAAACCTTATATCACATGCAATAATGCCTTATTATCCAACCTACTAAATGTATCCTGAATATATCTCAACATAAATAAATACAAAATTGATATATGACATTTATGTCCAAACTGTAATGTCCAAATTTATGTGCAAAGTGCAATGTGCAATGGTTGCAGCTGTTTCTGTAAAACCTTCCTTTAAATTTACAACGTGTATTATCCGTGACTCTTCGTAACACTTCCACCACTTTCGTGACAAGACCACCACCACATGGATTAGCTACTCACCAGATGCCAATGAACAATGCGCCTTTGGTTCATTTAGTAGGGATAACCACTCCACCTGCGCCGTTTCTTTGCTGACCCCAATGTGCTATATATGAACCATGTCCTCCTCATAAGAAATAGACAACGATCATTGTGCAATATGTAAAATCTGTTTATTTAAACAAAGTTAAGAAAAAAGATTGTACACTCATATTTCAAGGTGCCCGTAAGCCGGCACCAAGCTATTCCAGCAGTTAAAGGCGCATTGTTCATTGGCATCTGGTGAGTGGCTAATCCATGTGGTGGTGGTCTTGTTACAAAAGTGGTGGAAGTGTTACGAATTTAAAGGAAGGTTTTACAGAAACCTCTGCGACCATTGCACATTGCACTTTGCACATGAATTTGGACATTACAGTTTGGACATAAATGTCATATATCAATTCTGTATTTATTTATGTTGAGATATATTCAGGATACATTTAGTAGGTTGGATAATAAGGCATTATTGCATGTGATATAAGGTTTTAGGGTTATGATTTTTGTATCGTATGAATTTTAATAGAGTGGTGTATCCAAAATAGAGTAGCGCACTCAACACATATAATTTTTTCCCAATTTTTCACTTAGTGGTGTTTTTTTGATTGCAGCAACTCAATTTTGTATTAATATTTTTCAAATAATTTTTTGCGCCGGTGGCACATTTATGCTCATGGGAAATAAACATGGTTGCTCTATGCCGAACTTCCAGATAGGCTCCACCAGTTTAATGAAATAACAGGCTTAACATACACCATATAACAAGAGAAAGAAAGAAGAAAAAAAAATAACACAATCTGTGGCAGTTATCCAGACTGGCAAAACCTAATACCTCTATTTCCATCCCTTCCCTTCATTTCTTTTATTTTGTTATATTTTATCCCCCACCTAGGAGGTCTATATTAACCCTTTATTTGTGGGCTTAAATTTTCCCTATAGTTCTTAAACAAAACCTTGACCCGATAATACAAGGGAAAGTACATTGATGGGAGTATCTTTGGTAGGAGGGGAAGAAAAAATAAATAAATAAAAAGGAAAAAGAGATTTGTGAAAAACTTTTCCCCTTTTGTGGATTACGTGAAAAAACAAACCCCTCAAACCAATTCCCCAAAAAAAAAAAAAAAAACCCCCGTGATGAACTTCGTCAAGAAATGTGTTTCCCTTATTAGGGCGTTATATAAAACATATTTGTGTGTTCTACAAATCATATTATCCTTAGTAGTGATTTAACTGATATTATTTCATATATTATGCATGCTTCTCCCTTCCACACTTCCCTCCCCACTCCCCCCCTTGTGCTTCATGTCTCACGTGAAATTAGTGAACAAATATATTTTTTATGATTTTGATCATATTAGTTATATTCCAAAAAAGAGGGGGAAAGTGATTTAAATAAATAAAAAAAATGTGTAAGTGGTCTCATATTAAAATGTAAGAAAGTTATCTTAGTGTGTTCCAAGTGTCATCTCCCCCCCCCCCCCCTCTTGTCCCCTAAATCTAATTTAAACTTACCCTTCTTACCGCTCACTCACTCTCTCACTATCACTACCTTTAACCTCCTCCATTCGTTCCCTATAACCTTCCACTATTATCCAACTTCTACTCAATCCAACCCCCGACCAGTGTATCCCTCCCCCCAAACCTTCCTCTTTTCTATATTTTCCCCCTGCATCCACTCATCCACCCTTCCATCCATAACACTTCTACTATCACTTCTCATTCTGTCTCCATACATTCCACTTATATATTATATTTGACTGATATCAATGTTCATATGTCCTCATATGTTCTCATCATAGAAAGCCCCTATTTGAGCCTTCTTCTCCTTCCATCTTGATAGAGCATATACTTCTAAATAACACCCGACCTTGTCTCCCTCCTCACAGTATAGGTCAGTAATGTTCTGTTAATATCCATACTTCCATTAGTTAAGTCCTTCATTTAGGATGATACTCATAAGACAGGGATTAGGTTGACTCTTTCAAGAGCAATAACCCCCCAGCCAGGAGGAAAAAAAAAAAGAATAATCAGGGATGGAGAGGATTTATATATCCTTGAGTCTGCCACAGTTAAATGCTCTTCCAATCTCCACACACATGAGTGGAAATTCCACCAGCAAAAGTCTGATGAGAGCTTTTGGTCCGAAAATGCGATAGTGTGTATGCTCCATCAGACTTTTGCTGTTCTCAATTTTTTCGGTCGGAAAAAGTTGCGATCGGAAATCCCGATCGTCTGTACCAATTCAGACACGCAAATTCCTACGCATGCTCGGAAACAATTCGACACATGCTCAGAAGCATTGAACTTCATTTTCTCGGCTCGTCATAGTGTTGTATGTCACCGCGTTCTTGACGGTCGAGAGTTCAGCAAACTTTTGTGTGACGTTCATTTCTCTGTAAGGCCTTAACTCCTTTGTGACTTTTTATCTGTGGTGATGGTTGCAGCCAGTTCGGGACCACAAAAGGCTCCACTTTTAAAAAGGAAAACAGGTCTGGAAGGTCACTTTGTGACCGGAGTGTAAATGTAGATGGACCCTTCCTTATTGTTACCGCTAATGGATACCTCCACCGATATGTGCAGCCCTCCCGATGCACTCTGTCCAATATGGGACGGAGCAGAGCTCTACCTTGTAACGTAGCTCGGGACAGGTCAGGTAATATTTTAACAGATGACCCATCAACTTCAATTGTACCTGCCTCCCATGTTTTCCAGAGTAAAGTCTCTTTATGTGTGAATTGGCGAAGGCGACAAATTATGTCTTGAGGGCGTTGGGGGTCTAGGGATCTGGGACCCAACATTCTGTGTACTCTGTCTATGTCCATATTGACCGGAACCCTGCCCTCCAAAATTTTATGAAAAATGTCCATTAACTTCTCCTGAAGATTCTTCTGATCCGCGGCTTCTGGGATCTCTTGGAGCTGCAAATTTCAATGGCAGCTACAATCCTCTCTTCCAAGGAGATCGTAGTTGCCTCGCCTGCTGTTAGGCAGTCTGCTAATGATTGTATCTCTGTCTGCACCTGGTGTATTTCCGTACGATGGGCTTCCTCCACTCTATGAATGAGAGCCTCTATATCTGTCCTCGTTGGGAGCGCTTGTATTAGTGTTCTTAGATCCTCTTCTATATTACCCGGAGCTACTGATCTCTGTTGAGGGGATATCACTTTGGCTATAACCACAGTTTCCCAAGTATCCGATGTATTCTCCAGTCTTTCTTTTCCTCCAGGTATGGCACTCACCGCTTTTGGGGACCCCACAGCTTGACCTTTCAAGTTTGCCATTTTATTCCTAAGTCCCAGTTTCTGTGGGGCTGTAAAGTATTGCTAGATCTCGGGTTGAGTATCACTAAGCTTCGCTGTCTTACGGAGGGTTTTAGTATCCCGCTGTTTAGCCGGAATCATGACGTTTATTCTAGCCATATTAGAGATGTCGATTTGTAACTGAGCGTCCTGGAGCTCATGCACTGCGCGTCCTCACTCAGCCATGCCCAGACCACACCCCTCGTTTTCGTGTCCAAAGGTTTTAAATTGGCAGTAAACTCTGCAGTGTCCTGCCATAATATGCTAGCATGCATCGCATACTAGTACATTATGGCAGATTTACCAGTCAAACAGAACCCTCTAGCGCTGAGCTGCACCACTCAATGTGCTTCTATCTTCACCTGGTCTTCCTCCTGGGTTCTGCCTTTTTAAAAGCTTAAATGGCCGGGTCACCCTGTGCGCATGAGCACAGGAGTCACATCACCATGGCACACAGCAGGTGCCATAAGTGTGGTCTGAGCTGTTCAGCTGTTCATGCATGGCTCAGACCATATTACCGCTGACAGGCAGGGTGAGGCGTTTATGATAAAAGAGACCACTAGGGTCTCTCCTGTTATAAAAACCCTCCCTGTCAGTATTTTTTTCAAATTTTAGTTTAATACCATTTTAAAGCGGAACTCCATAAATTATATTTATTATTTTAACTACTTTCATTAGTCCAGCTTGGCACAATGTAATTATTCCTGTCTTATATTTGGAGGGACACAGGAATGTTGAAAATAATTGTAGTAGCGTGCGCTAAATACAATCATAGCCATGATCTTCCAGATGCCGACTGAGCAGTTTCTCCTCTGCAGACTGAACACCAAGGGGCGCTCACTTGACACTGCCTCCATTCAGAGAGCACCTTGGGTTTTCTCTAAAGAGGGGAGGCAAGGGGAGGGGTGGATTATGTCATGGTTTACCCACTTACACTTAGTATTTTTCTGGCTTTACCACCAAGAGCTTTTGTGTACTATACAGTATGTGTCATCACCCATGGTCCCTCTGTCATTTCCTTGCCCTTTGTTTGAATGATGCCCATAGCTCCCTCGTCATTTTCCCTCATAATTCCAGCCACCTCTGTCTTTCGCCCACAGCCTCTTGCTCACGCACCTCAATCATGCTAGTCTCATATTTCCAACCATCCATCTTCTGCTCACAGCTTTTTTGTTCACCTTTATGTGCCCCCTGCATACCATTCACCTATCACTGCCCATATGTTCAACCTTGTCCAACCACTTCATACCATCCACTGATGTCTACCACCAATAGCTTGCTTCACTATTATGTGCCCTTATCATGCCAGTCACCTTTGTCTTCTGCACATAGCTTGCTTCATACTCATGTACCCTCATTGTGTTTCCTTCCCACATCTTGCTTCATCATAAGTCACTCTAAAACTGAGCCACAATTCTCCTAATAATATGTGCCACGGTGCTCCCAACACCTTAGTGTATATGAGTACCATTTTTATGTGTCACCAATACTTTTTATATTCTACATAAACTTACTGAAATCCAGAGAGAGATAGGGGCAAGGTGCTTGCTGGAATTTTGAACCGATACTAATACAAGTCCTTATCTCAGTCCAATGACTTAGGTTGGGTAGCTTTCCAAGAAACCTGGGGAAAGGGGGGCTTTCATGAGGAGCTTAGGTCGCCCAAATTGTTTAATCTATGTATATTTGAACCCTAGGATGCACCAAACAAATAGTCCAAAAGAATCTGATTGATTTCACAAGTGACCAAATGGAAAATAAAAGACATCCAACATGTTAAGAGGACCCATATAATACCCCTTTATCAGGGCTTTAGTGCTTGAAGCCTAAGTTTAGGCAAAAATTAAAATACCAACCAGCACAAGGAATGGTACTTACATTTAAAAGGATCCTGTTTCAAAAAATTAAAAGCCAGCAGCTACAAATACTGTTGCTGCTGACTTTTAACTTTTAACAAACACCAATTAAGGAGTCAAGTGCTGCCTGCAATGGAGCTAGTTCTTTGCTGGTGACACCATCTTGAATGTAGGAGTCAGCCTCGACTTCCTGCTGTTTCTCAGTTGGCTCCATATTTCACATGTGCTAGAACGTGCTGTGCTTTCAGACTGGTCCTGCAGCCTCCTGGGGTGTGTTATATGTTCAGGGAGGCTGTGGGCAGCTGGGGAGTGGGCCAAGAATTAGGCAAAAATTGTAGAAGTTGGAACAAGTACTTGTCAAAAAAAAAGTACCCGCTCCCAGAAAAAAAAAGTAGGGGGGAGGAGGAGGAGGAGGATGATGAGTGGAACATTCACTTTGAACTGAAGTTCCACTTTAATATGAAGTGTCTTTTGTGCTGGTGCTGGCTATCATCATTGAAATCTTCAGTCCTTTGCTCCCCTCCAATACCTCGCAGCCATAATCTTCCAGTGCTGTGGGGGTTAGATTAGCCGAAATTAGAGTGTATTGAAATAAACTTCTGTATCTTATTGAAGAGTTAGGCCCCTTTCACACTGGGGCGGTTTGCAGGCGGTATTGCGCTAAAAATACCGCCTGCAAACCGCCCCTAAACAGCCTCCGCTGTTTGTTCAGTGTGAAAGCCCGAGGGCTTTCACACTGAAGCGGTGCGCTGACAGGATGGTGAAAAAAGTCCTGCAAACCGCTTCTTTGGAGCAGGGAAGGAGCGGTGTATTCACCGCTCCTTCCCCGCTCCTGCCCATTGAAATCAATGGGACAGCGCGGCTATACCGCGGCAAGCCGCGCTGTACGAGGGATTTTAACCCTTTTTCGGCTGCCAGCGGGGGGTAAAACCGCACCGCTAGCGGCCGAATACAGCTGCAAGAAGGACGGTACAGCAGCGCTAAAAATAGCGCTGTTGTACCGCCGACGCCCCCACCGCCCCAGTGTGAAAGGGGCCTCAGGCTGCCTGTGGATGGTGCCAAGTCAGCAGATGACCATACAATCTGGACAGACAGGATTTTAGGAGGTGTGTCAATGCATAAAGCAGAATTCGAAACATAACAAATAGGAAATCCAAAGTTTTAGAGTTGTCAGGGACAAGAGATAAGGGAGAATCCTGCAATTGGGACAGCTGTCCTGGTGACATCTAAAAGAAGATTTGCCTTCACTTAAAGTAGAACTAAATTGTCTTCTCCTTTACAGCCAAGAAAGCTGCCATCTTAGCCTCTGTTTGATATGCAGTTGCCATTGTGCCGTGCATGTGATAAGCTATGACACCAGCCATTTGCTAGCTTGACAAATCAGTTGAGAGCTGTGACAGTTATCATTTACAGCATACCTTAAGCATAACTGGTTTGGGAAACAGTTAAATTGGTGGGTTTAGTTCAGTTTATAGTGATTTCATCCTACTTCCTAGTGTGTCTCTGAGACAGGACATGAGGGAAATCTTCCAAGTAGACACAGACACACAGATAGCAAGCAATTGTACTGCAAGTTTGAAAATTACTTGCTAAGCCATTGCTAGACTTGCCGGGCCTCACAAGTTTGTTGCACAATTGCAGCAAGTCCGCATTGCATGACTCCAGATCAACTTTCTTTGCAAACATTCTGCAAGTCTGCTGCAAGTTCTGGTTCAGTTATGTTGTGCAATAGTCACCCCTCCACAGGGGGTCACTGTGGCTGAATTTTCATGCTGTAGACATGCAGAGCTCTTGCTGTAGACTCACCTCTACAACTTTGCTCTTGCTAGAGACTTTCCATGTAAATGCTACCAATTAGAAAAGTGTCAACTAGAACTTGTGCAGCAAATTAAAAACAGGAAGCCTGACCTGGGTCTTAAATCAGGCCTTCACACAAAAAACAGCTTGCACCTGTCAGAGAGGTTACCTGGTTGGGTGTCGGTGCGCGCCTGGGCGCGTTGGTGCGCGCGTTCCTGTGCGTGCTGGGGCGCGTGCTTCTGGGGGCACTGGCGTGTCTAATCCGGCTGGCCGTGCTTTGCCTGGTGGTGCTGGTGTGCGCGCCGGTGTCCGGGGGCGCGTTCGGGCGCGTGCGGGTGCGTCTGTGCGTATCGGCACGAGCACAAGCGCGGCGTTTGGCACCAATCAGCCTATTTAGGTCTGCTGCTATCTCTGATCGGTGCTGCCTGATCAACAGCTCTGTGCCTAGTTCCGGTTTCTGTTTCCTGTTCCTAGTTCCTGTGTTTCTGAGTTCCTGAGTTCCTGATCTGTTGACGACCCGGCTTGACTTTGGATTCTTCTGACCTCCGCCTGCATCTGACGCCAGCTTGTTTTGACCTCGCTTCTGCTTGCTCCTCCTGTACCTCTGCTGCCCGCCTGTTGCCAAACCCAGCCTGTGCATTGACCTGTCTTTAGCTCCTGCTCAGCATCCGTTGCCTGTGCCTCTGACTATCTTCTGCTGTCTGAAGACTGCTAGCTTTCGGAACACGGACTCCTGCACAGGCTCTCATACCACTCCGCACTCGTGTGCTTCCTGTCTGCTCTACCAGGGGCCGCAAGTCGGATACGCAAGGGAGCCTACCCTCTGCCCAAGTGGACTCTCCGGTCTGGTAAGTAAGAGACCTGACAGTATCAGGCAGCCATGACCGAGTCCGGGCAGGGGGCCTCCCCCATGAATGAACTCTGTAGGCACCTAGCGGGCCTCACCCAGGCAGTCAAAAGCCTACAAGAAGGCTATACCAGATTAGAGGGACAGGTCCAGGCCCTCTCAGCATCTCCTCAAGGAGCAGCGTCTGCCGGCCCTTCCGCAGCACCCTCTGTAGTAATGCTCCCCCCGGAGCCCAGGGTACCCACACCCGAAAAGTTCTCTGGAGAACGTTGCAAGTACCGGGCATTCCGCAACGCATGTGAGCTTTATTTTGCCTTACAACCCTGAGGTATACCTCAGACGCTGGATGAGCTCATAAACTTGTCAATCCAGATTGACCGCCGTCTGAGAGAGAGACGTTCAGAGAGGTCTGTTAGCCACCCACGTCCCACTTGAATGTTGCCCAGGGTTCCTAGTGCTCCGAATCAAGTTCCTCCCGCCTCTTCTGCTCCGGCCACAGAAGCTCCAGAACCCATGCAGCTCGGTCTGCTCCATCCATCCCTGACCCCAGAAGAGAAGATGCGCAGACGTACGCTCAATTTGTGTCTGTACTGCGGAGAACAAGGACATTTTGTGAGGGCCTGCCCCAACAAGAGACGTAAGTGCCTGCCGTCCTCTTCTTTATGTGCACCTGTCTTACCCAGATCTGGTAACCATTTGACACTTTCTGTTATGTTACAGCTTCCTGGAAGGAACATCCCGGTACCGGTCACTATTGACTCAGGAGCATGCAGCGGCTTCATTGACCGAACCTTCTTTGATAACCATAGTATTCCTCTCCAACCCAAGGCCCAGGGACTTGCAGTATTCTTAGCAGACGGTTCCACCCTCAGCTCCCTCACCCCCCTCCCCCTCCCTGCAATCTAAAAAAGCTTGCACCATTACAACACCCTCATGCAATCTAAAAAGGCAGGCTTTTTTTGTTTGCTTCTTTTTAAATCACACTCCACCCTACCCCCTTCCTCCATTGTCACTGAGGGCAAGAGTTATGTATGATCCACTCCTGAGGCCTCATAGAATAGCCACATCATATATCCAAGGAGGAATCATCTTCCAAAGAGCAGCTGGAGGAGGAAGGACATGGGGCATGTCATTAGGAGCCAACTGCAATAACAAGAAATAGACAGCCGACTCCTGATGATAACGAATTAAAGCAGGGCATTTTTTTTGCAACCATGCAGTAGGGCTGTACCTGCACTGCATGGGAAAGCTCATTTTGCTCTAGGGGTTCAGAGAGCCGAGATATACTCACCTAATCCTCCAATCCTCCCGGTGCAAGATCGGTCCCTTCGGCTCCTGCCCCCCCCTCCCCGCAGTCCAGTGTTCTTGTGTGGCAGACTGTTCCTGATGTCTTCACGTCCATAGACCGGCTCTGGATGTGCGGACGTCAGGAACAGTCCACTGCTGGACGTGCGGGAGTGCCATTTTCCCGAGGATCTAAGGATTGGGTGAGTATGGGCGCTGTGTTTACCCCCAGACAAAACAATCAGTTAACTCATGCAAGGCACAGCCCCACTGCATGGGAGAAAAAAATTTAACCAGAGTTGGGCTTTAAGATGGCAGAGCAAGATGCAGTGTATGGCATTGCAGTGGCAGAATACAGCAGAGCAATGTTGGATTCAGTTAGTCTGGAGACTGTGCAGTTATTCTAGATTGTTAGTATGGGGCCTGTACAGATGTGCCAAAGGACCCTGTCTAGCCTTTGGTCCTGGTGGAAGCCTGTGGCGCATGTGTGGAAATCCCCTGTATGTGCGGAGATGTGCCAAGCTGGGGGGTTTATAGACATGTGCAGTCCATATTTTTGCTTTCTTTGTGCATGTGCAGGAAACCCGGGTGTAGACAGATGTACCGCAGGACTCTGCTGGGATCTGAAGCCCTACGATGCATCATCTGGGGGGGGGGGGGGGGGGGGGTTGACTGTCATTCTCACCTAGGCAAGAAAGAAGGAAGTGCTCTTCTCTATGAAATAAAATAATTTATACAATAATAATATCTTTTTTTAAAGGTCCCTTTTAAAGCGTTTGTTACCCCAACACTTCATATGCCTGATATGTGGCTGCTGTACCTTGTACTTGTATAAGAAAGTCTCCTGTTCATTTTGCAATGCTTCTCTTATGTGAAATTCTTGTGTTCCTGCCAGTCCCCTTGCTTTACTATGAAAAACTGACCACACTATGCAGGAGAGCACACCGCGGTCAGTTATCTAGCTATGCTGGGAACTCAGTGGGCTCTCCTCCAATGATCAGACTTGTCCTGACAAACCCTTGCTGCATAGCCTCTCATTGGGAAGATCAGTGTGCTTTTGCTTCTCCTCCACCAGCTCTTATGCAGCTGAGAACAGAGGGAATGTGATCACTTATAAAAAAGGGAAAAAAGGTATTTATAATGTTTTTTCATATCTATACAAAAATGTTTTGCCTTTAATTTCTATTTTAGGCTGGGTTACCCCCTAGTGTGAATTGGATGTGGATCTCCCCGCATCCAATTCGCATGACAGGAGATTGTGACCAGCCCTCCAGGGCGGCTGCACAGGGGTGCTGTGCGTCTTTGGCTCCGTTTCATGCTTGAATTCCGGCAAAAATACGGGCCTGATTCATCCCTGAAATGGAGAACAGGGACAAACCGGACCCCTGCCTTGAGCTGCATGCCAAGACAGTGTGAACCCAGCCTCAGTCTGAATGGGTTGTTTTACAAGGTGATCGTTTACAATCACTTTAACTTGGTGTTTGTCCCTGAAGATGGATGACCAGTATTGCAGTAATATTAGACCCCTTTCACACTGGGGTGGCGGGTCCGCATACTTCCCAACATTTTGAGATGGGAATGAGGGACACCTACTAGCAAACGTATGTAGGCATAGGGCACGCCCCCTGCCACACCCCCTTAAAGGAGAATTAACCAAAAAACAAAAGGTTAATTAAATCCACAAGGGCTTTTTTTTAACCACTACTATTTCTTTATATTTGCTTTTAAAAATTACAAATGCAGCAATTTAGAATTTAGATGAAAGGTTTAGCACTGGGAAACACTTTTTGAAAGATAAAAAGTGCATTTTATATACATTATAGATCAGACCAAAATGAGGGACAAATGAGGAGGAATGAGGGACAGAGGGACATTGCTCCAAATCAGGGACAGTCCCTCGAAATCAGGGACAGTTGGGAGCTATGGGTCCATTTGCTTAGTCCATTAGCATAAAGCGCCGCTAATTTTAGCGGCGCTTTACCGCTGTTATAGTGGCGCTTTTAACCCCCAGTAGCAGGCGAGAAAAGGGTTATTAGCACTTGTTTTGCGCCACTGCCGAATCGCTTTGCGATGGGCAGGGGCGGTGTAGGAGCGCTGTATACACCGCCCCAAAGATGCTGCTTGCAGGACTTTTTTTCCTGTCCAAGCGCACTGCCCCAGTGTAAAAGCACTCAGGCTTTCACACTGGGGTGGCTTGAGAGGCGCTTTTCAGCCTCACCCCCACCTTCAACCCCACCTTACTGGGCTAATCTGGAAATTACAAAAAGGTACAGAACAGGTATTTCTACAACTCTGAGATTTTCGTGCCAGAAACAAATATGGCCGCCGCAGTTTCACGAGCCTCACACGTCCTATACGTCTCCTGCCGTAATTTGCAGCTTGTGCAAATGACGGAAAGAAGGCGCGTGACGTCAGCGCGTTGCCGTAAAGCGCCAGGAAGCGTGTGTACCCGGTGAGTAGAGGGAGCTTTATATGTAGTATGTGTTGTTTATGTCTACGTTTATTGTGCGGGCGGGAGTGTACCGGGCTGAGGGGGGGAGGAAAGAACTTCTATCGGTGATGGCGGAATAAAGAGAACCGGTCACCGGTATTCCACTCAGTCAAGTTTTTGCCCGCTGTGTAGTACAGGAAGTAAACAGTGTGTGCTCATGAATGGACTGTACATCTCAGTGGATGGCTTGTGTAGTGTGTGAGGAGCCCAGAGCCCGGGATATCACCTACACCGATCATCGCAGTGCTGGGGGAGCTGCTGCTCGTGTATGGGGGGGCATTGACTGATTGGCTTTGTTGTGCACATCACATGCGATGCAAATTCAGGCATACAAACTGGCTGAAATCACATCGCATTCTCACCACAATGGTGCAGGACCCCTTTGTGAGGTCCGCACTGGAACCAGATTGCATGGGTGGGGTGTGAACACCTATGTGATCCGATTTCACAGTTAGCACCAGTTTGGGGGTATCATTGACTTTATTTACATTGACCCCTGCAGCAGTTGGCATAGGGCAGTGTGGGATGTGAATCGGGAACCTGCACAGGAATTGCGCTGGTTCCCGCATCACATAAAGTGTGAACCAGGACTCACTCCACCATACATAATACAATCAGGTTGCACAATCTCCATTAGATTTATGGAGATGTAATAGGTGTACTCACCGTCCGCTGTGTATCCAGGCCCTTGCCCTTTATAGCTGGAAAGTAAGAAATGACTACAAATCCCATTAGCCATGGTGACTGATCACACCGACACAAGTACAGTGAGGTGACTGCACGGGTAGTCCATTGATTACTCCCCCCAGCTCCATGACGGTAGATCCATTCCTATGTACACATCTGGGGCTAGGATGTAAACAATGCATTGCACCCACGACACATAGATCACTGTTGTAATGCTCTGCAGGATTTAATGGAAACATTTAATCAATGCACATTTTTGTTTTATTAACGTGGGTCCATTTATTCAATTTTTTGGGCTATGCCTCTAAGGGCCCTTTCACACTGGGTCGGGGGCGGCGGTAAAGCGCCGCTATTGTAAGCGGCGCTTTACCATCGATATTTGGCCGATAGCGGGGCGGTTTTACCTCCCGCTAGCGGCCGAGAAAGGGTTAAAAACCACCGCAAAGCGCGCTTTGCCAGCGGTATAGCCGCGCTGTCCCATTGATTTCAATGGGCAGGAGCTGTGTATACTCTGCTCCTTCACCACTCTGAAGATGCTGCTAGCAGGACTTTTTTTCCCTTCCTGCTAGCGCACCGCTGGAGACAGCAGCGGCTGTTTCGGGTCGTTTTGCAGGCGCTATTATTAGCGCAATAGCACCTGCAAACCGCCCCAGTGTGAAAGGGCCCTTAATGTCGCAAAGACTATGAGAGGAATTTATTAAGACTGAAGCAAATATAATCTGGAGCAGTTGTGTATAGTAACCAGTCGGCTTCTAGCTTTCATTTTCAAAGCCTAAAGTCATACCCCAGGATCATTTTGTGATTGTTGGATCAAAAAGAAAATCCCATGCGAAGACTGGCCATACATTATACAATTTCCTTTTACAATTTTCCTTTAGATTTACTAAAACCATATAATGCGAGGTCAGACATAAACGCGTTCAATTTGTATGCTATCAGGCTGGCCCTTGCACTACATAGTTGAAGGTAAATCATGTCCCCGTTTTAGCTTAAAGTGGTTGTAACCCTAAAAAAAAAATAAAAAAATAACCTGTTTCTAAGGCATGTTCTATAGCAGTGTTTCTCAACTCTAGGCCTCGAGGCGCCCCAACAGGTCATGTTTTCAGGCTCTCCATTATTTTGCACAGGTGATTTGATCAGTTTCACTGCCTTAGTAATTACCACAGCTGTTTCGTCTGAGGGAAATCCTGAAAACATGACCTGTTGGGGCGCCTGGAGTTCAGAAACACTGTTCTATAGCACAGTGCTTGTGCCATGTAGTTTGCCCCATCCTATGTTGTAATATACCTGGTTGATCCTGCCTGTACCTGTGTCCCCCTTAGTGTTCTGACCACAGTAAACCCCCCCCCCCCCCGCCTGTCACCGTGAGAGCGGCTCTCCTCCCTGACCCTCCCGCTACTATTCAGCTGCAATAATACTTGTATCCCCTCCAGATTATGCAGTTAGTAACTGTAGTGTGTGTGTGTTTTTTAAATGAAAAGGCTGTAGTTAGTAACTGCATAATCCAGAGGGCATACCAGTAAAGTTACGATGTGACTTTACAAACACTTTAAGCCATGGTTATGCGATGCCACAGCCCAGAGACTTCTCTTTTGTTTATTTCCTGCTTGGGTCCTTTATGTGGACACTTCTTATTGGATATCCAGCAGCAGGGATCTCTCAGGATCCAGAGGAGCACTGACATCATCACAGTTGGGACTGTGGGTGACCAGCAATCTGGGGCGTCATTCACACCGCTGGATTCATTATCCTTCGCACCTAGAACTGGCAGTGGTGAGGGGGAACTCGGGTAAGTCTATCTGGCTTCACAAGGTAAGGGAGGGGAAAAATGTCTAGTGGGATGTGTTTTAGCCTGGTGTGGGAAATTACCTGAAGAAGCTGATTGGTTGCCACGCACAGCTGCTCAGATTCCGTGTGCTCCAGTCTTAGTAAATTCCCCCTTTGTCTGCTTTTAATGTCACAAAAGGGACTTCTGTTCTGATTCAGCGTGAGATCTGTTTATGTATCCCCTGCTGATTGGAACATATGCCGTCCAAGTGAAAGGATCCTAATAAAAAAACAGTATGTAAACTGCTGTTATGTTGTATTTGTTGTGTTGTGCATTTGCTTCCCTTTGTATTATACTAATCACACTATATGTTTGTCTTCAGGTTTAGAAAGAATTGAAAAAATGGATATCCGGCCGAATCATACAGTTTATATTAACAACTTAAATGATAAAGTTAAGAAGGACGGTAAGGAAAGGTCGAGCTTTATTGGAAAGGGGATGAGTAATTTGTATTTATTTTTTCCTTTATTATGTTCAGGACTAAAATTAACTTTTATAAAATGTTTTAATTTTAGTCTGCTAAATATGGACCTTTCAGATTTCCCTATTTCTAGCCAGCAGGTGAACCTTACCACTGTGCCCTGCATTTAACCCAGAGCAGAGAGAGAGCTAGGTGATTGGAGGGGCTTTCCTACCCAACTTTGACAGATGATGTGACAAGGCCCTCCTACATTTATGCCTCGTTTCCACTGAGCGGTTCGGTACGGTATGCTACGCTATTTTGGGTGTTTCCGTTATGAAAGTGGCCAATACAACCGAACCGTACCGCTCCATTCAGGGTCCTGCTTCAGATGTGGGGCCATAGAAAATGGAACGGTTCGGTTAGGGCGGAGCTACGATACATTCCACTGATTGGCTGACAGAAAACCCTCTGCTGTGCTATGCTGAGGCATTTTTTCTAAACCCTGTATGGCCCCTTGTGGTCCCACTTGCAGTGGAAACGCTCACCAGAATAGACCGGACCATTCTAGGCCATTCAAACTGTACCGACCCGAACCGATCCGCTCAGTGGAAACGAGGCATTAGAGAGCATGCATAATTGCAGAATCCTTTTTTGTTTTTTTTTTCTTACTGATGCTTTATAAATAGTCCCCAGTGTTTTAGAAGGTTTTTGGAATGCTGAGGAGAGAAGTAGGGTAAAGGCTAATGGCATAGTGATATAAAGATATGCAGTAGGGGTTCCTGTATTAATATATGAATATTACTAAATGAAAAACAAAATCCTATAGTCTTGTTAAATTTGTATTGTTGGAATTTAATGTCATATAATTTAGTATTTTTATATTGGCATGCACAACCTTTGAAATAACAAACATTCTCTGTAATAAGGAGAGTATTTATCATCACAGTTTAGTATATGTTCATTAGTGTGAAATTATCATTGGGGTAAATGACTGTTTGTCTTGTTTATCAGATCCGTTGTGATATTTGATTTTCTTTCTAGAACTGAAGAGATCTCTGTATGCGCTCTTCTCCCAGTTTGGTCATGTGATGGACATTGTGGCTTTAAAGACCACGAAGATGAGGGGACAAGCCTTTGTAATATTTAAGGAGCTTAGTTCATCTACCAATGCTTTAAGACAACTACAAGGATTTCCATTTTTTGATAAACCAATGGTATGTCATATATTTGGAGCTGATACTGTTCACTTGTTTTTTAAGGGTCCAAGCTTCAGGGCTGTTCTCATCTTTAGGGATTGTGTATATGGAAAAAATGCAGCATGCTTCCAATTGTACTCCTCTTGTGTTTGTGATCTTCCCGAGTTCCTCCAGAGCTGCTTCTGACCTAATTAGGCTGCAAATCCATTTCCATTGGCTTGTATGGGGAGAAAAGATGCTTTAATGCAGAAAAATGGCCTTGTGTACAATATTCTTAATTCATTGGTTCTATCACTTATTTATGCTTGTCCTGACTCAGAGAGTTCCAAGTTAAAGAAACACCATTTGGTATGAAATAGGTATTGTACATGTAGCTGAGATTAAATATTCCTTGCTGTATGCTTGCACAATTGCTGAGTACTAGGGACCATTTACTGAGGTTGTGTGCAGTCCGCCCTTGCTGACCTGCTTGAAAGCACATGTTTTCTGGCTGTCATAATGAATCAACAGTGTCAATATTTTGAGCAACTGACTTAAGAAAGCATACAGATTGGGAGTTCTGACTCCAGATTGACATTCCTAATCTGCAAGATTCGTGTGGGCTAGTGACTCAAAGTGTTGAAGCCACTGGAAAGCATGAGAGTCAGTCATTTTTTATTTTCAGAAGCAGGTCAGCAATGGCAGGCTTTGTATATTGCTCATTACAGCTTTACTTTAAAGAAGAAAGAAAGAACATAAACATTTGAAATGTGCTGGGTTACAAATACTTAAGTGTAAAGCGGTAGTTTTCTTTACTATTTACTAGAGGTGCACCAAAATGAAAACTTTGGTACCGAAAGCAAAAATTTAGGATGCACTTGGCCAAAACCGAAAATGACAGTTTTAAAAAAAAAATATATATATTTTTTTATATATATATTTTTACATATAATTTTATTCAAAGTTTTAATTAACATCATGAATTTGAATGAATATGAATTTGATGGTCTATATCTGCACCTTTAGCTTAAGAAAAGCTAAAAAAAAATGCATCCCTTTAAATTCTATGTATGCCAATAGTTTACAGTATTGCCTTTTTTGGGATTATACTTCCCTTCCCGACCTTTGATAGTAATGCCACCCTCCATTTTTCTCCCTCCAACCTATGTTTTTTTTTTTTTTTTTTTTAAAACACGATCTGCACGTTTATCTGTATAGGTGCAATACATTTTTCAATTAAAATTGGACCGATCTGGAGACATTGTTAAATATCAGTGTGTATTTGCTCACTATCTTCACGGTATCCCAATATCTAGAAACATGGCTTATCTTTTAGCTGAAGAAATTAATCTAGAAATACAAACAGCATTCACTCGCGAGACTTCTGCTCCCCACAATGCTGATGACGGTCTGAAAAAACTATTAAAAAATCACAAAAAACTCACGATCAAATTTCTCAATAGAAAGTGGGATATTTCATCGTTAAAGTCACATATTGAGCATAGGATAATCCCTAGAGGACTGCGGGAAAGAGTCATCCCCGCAAGTCACCTACATACACCACGTTTTCTTGAAGTATGGAAAAACAGCTGTCTTGAACGTGGGTTAGCAATTTTACAAATGATTGTAGATGAGGAACAAGTACAACTAGAAGAAATCCAAAAAGAAATTGACATCAGTGTACAGTTACTTGAGCCATTTAAAACTGACCCAGAGTTCATTAAAAGTAATGATCTTTTGAAAAGGGAAGTAGAAAAAACACAAAAAACTCTAAAAACCACCAAACAGGAGAGGTTTAAGCAGAACCTTCTCGATTGGGAGAAGGGGGAGATGTTTGACCCCACAATACCTAGGGGGAGGAGCAGGTCGCGTAAAGGTAGGAGGAATAAATCAAACACGAGCCGTGCAAGACATTCCTCAACCGATAGCGATCTAGAACGGCAAGATAAAACAGTAGCTTTTTTAGATCAGGATGGGCAAGGTTTGGAAGTAAAAAATCCCAGAAAAGACAACCAAAAAGATACTGCCATGAGCAAGAACTACATAAAGACCAACAGGGGAAATCAGGGAAAAGAGAAAGAGACAAAGGGGAGTCAACGGGAACTAAGATCGGGGTCACGAAGACCCTGAATAATGAACAAAAGAGTATTCCCACCCTGGGAGCGGATGATCTGTCATCTGACTACAGGGTGGTAAACCTCACCGACTTTCCCCTTAATCAACACCACATTTCCCTACTGCAAAAGGGCCTGTCATTTTCGCCAACCGCAACGATGAGCGAATTTGAGGTCTTTAAAGACCTGAACTTATTCTTGCGGAAGGTGATTTTTAGATATTGGCACTCTGACCGGGGTAATCAACCAATACAAGTAGATGAGCAAACCCGGGAGGAACGTGAGTCCTTGGAAGCCCTGGTCGCCCTCTTGGAGGAAAACCAGGACTGTGACTCCGATACTGAAGCTCAGGACTACTTACAGACAAGCCCCCGTCCATCAAAACTACCAATTAAGTCATTGAAAATGCCCCCGTTTTCTAAGCATAAAAGGATCCAACTTTTTTTGGAACAGGTCAAGAAAGACCTTTCCAAGATCAATTGGAACTATAAGGGACTAGACAATCTGACTAAAGGGGAGAGAAAAGCCTTGAGAGAGTTGGAGGAGGCCCCCGATATAGTAATAAAAGGGAGTGATAAAGGTGGCAACACTGTACTCCTATCTAGTACAATGTATGAGAGACAAGCTCTGTCCCTCTTGCGGGATGAAACAACGTATCGGAGGCTTTCTGCAAACCCTTTTTCCCAGATTGTTGCTAATCTTAATTTTAAGCTCAATATGGCTCTGGAGGAGTGCCTCATTACACGTAAAGAACATGGGTACCTTAGTGTCCAGGAATTCAACACCCCCACCTTCTACACAATACCCAAGCTCCACAAATCCATGACTGACCCCCCAGGGAGACCCATAGTTTCCGCTATACAGGGTCCCCTTGAAAGAACAGGCAAATATGTAGATGCCCTCATAAAAGAACTGGTTGTTGAACTACCCTCATTTGTACAAGACACAAGGGACGTCTTGGGAAAACTGAATAATATTGTGGTACCGGAGGAGGTACTCCTTGTCGGAATTGATGTTGAGTCGCTGTATACATCAATTCCCCATGTTTGGGGTATCAAAGCGACACAACACTTTTTGGACAACAAATTCCCACTTCAAGCCACCCAAAATGAGTTTATTACAGACCTCCTACAATTTATGTTGGACAACAACTGCTTCCAGTTCCTAGGAGTTTACTATAGACAGATCAGAGGCACATCGATGGGAGCCCCATGGGCCCCATCATATGCATGCCTGCACTTGGGGATGTGGGAGCTTGAATGTGTGTATCCCTCGCTGATGTACCTTGGCCACTGTCTACTGTGGCTAAGGTACATCGACGATGTGATCATGCTATGGAAGGGCACAACAGCTGACCTAGTCAACTTCATGGAAGAACTAAACGAAAACGACAGGAACATCAGACTGACTTATACCTATAGTTCCGAAACCCTGTCCTTCCTTGACCTCTTCATCAGTATTGAGGGAGGCAAACTCCAGACCAGAACATTCAGAAAGGATACTGCAGCCAACACATTGCTCCAGGCATCAAGCCATCATCCCAGATCCCTCATACAGGGCATCCCCGTGGGTCAGTTCCTTAGGGCTAGAAGGAACTGCTCGGGAGAGAGTGACTTTCACTCCGAGGTGCAGGACCTCTATGGGAGATTTCGGGACCGTGGATATTCCCATGGATCCATAAGAAAGGCCAAAAAAAGAGCTATACAGTCTGATAGACAGTCCCTTCTGATTGGAAACAAAAAGAGAAAGCCAGGTAATGCAAATTCGTCCCCAATTAGGATTATCACCAGGTATGGGGCACAATGGGAACAAACCAGAAGGGTATTAAGCCATCACTGGCATATACTTTCTGAGGCCCCCATCATAGGTGATATAGTTGGTGACAGGCCACTTCTAACAGCCAGACGGGCAAGGAATTTGAAAGATTGCCTTGTCCATTCTGAGTACAGTAGACCACAAAGACGAGACTGGCTCACCAGCCTCCCCCCCTTAAAAGGCATGTACCCGTGTGGTAGGTGCCATATTTGTAAGTATGTTGATAGGACGGACATGTTCACCAGTTCCGATGGTCAACAACAATTTAAGATTAAGAACTTTATTAACTGTGCTACCACACGTGTAATCTACATGTTGACTTGTCCGTGCGGACTAATCTATGTTGGTAAGACTAAGAGACAGCTCAAGACTAGAACTGGTGAACATGTCCTGAGTATCATTAACAAAGAAGATGATCACCCCCTTGCATTGCACTTTTTGAAGGCACACGGTGGCGATCCAAGTGGCCTTAAATGCAAGGGCATCTATAAACTGAATTTACCTTCCAGAAGGGGGGATTATGACAGGATACTATACCAAAAAGAGAAGATGTGGATCTTCTACTTAAAAAGCCTACAGCCTTCTGGTTTGAATAACGAATGCAATTTTTCGGTATTTCTGGAACGCTAATGAGATAGGTCTCTATGTGGATATTCACTTCCCCTATTTCTGTATTTTGAGAAGTGTTATTGCCCCTATATACAGCTTATATAGGCTGCCTCTGTATATACTCCCCTGATATGTTTACTGGGTTTGAGATTGCATCGGCATCCTGTATAAATCTATTAAAATGGGAATTCATTAGCATACCATATATGGGTTGACTAGGCATGCATTCCCTGGGGGATCTGTGGTTGCCCAGCAGAAGTACTATATATGCATCTATACACTATATATAGGCTGACTGGGCATACATCCCCTAGGTGAGCTGCCATTGCTAAGCAGAAGTGAATGTTCTCCAGCTGTTGAGAAGAAATTATATATCTACTATTGCCTTCTCAAAACATCTATCTGGTCCTCTAATTGAATGCACCTGTATATGGTTTTTAACTCTGCACTAGTGGTGAATGACGTAGTGAATGGTGTCCAGGTGTGAGTGTTCTTGATTAAATAATTGGTATCTATAGTGGGACTATTTAAAGCACGTATCCTGACCCAGCACGTATGCTCTGAGGAAACCTGTGATCAGGTGAAACGCATAAGCATCTCGCCATCACTTGTGTGGTGGCTGGGACCTTTGGATGCCCACCATATAGCCCGGAACCACCTCAGCCTATCTCCACCCTTGGACGGACTAATACTGCTAAAACCAAACAGTATTCCTGCTCCTTTGCCGCCTCCCCATGTGGCTGTCCACAATACCGACTATACAGCTGATTGCTACAGCCCAGCTGACCATCCTTGTACTCTGCGATCTACCGTAAGCGCAGTTGGAGGAATCAGCGTTGCCGGAAGTGTAGAGCTATCAGCACGGTTCACTGACAAGCCAGGAGACGGCGTCAGCACGGGTACTCTGCGGACCACGAGACACCCAGATCAAGACGCCTAAATGGTGAGCGATAATTACATGTCTTCCTTTGTAAAAACATCAATGGACTGTGGTCTGTTAGGTCACTAACTGTTGACCCCCTTGCTTAATAGCGCTATACTGCATGGATCTCTGTTTAATATATCCACGGGTGGATTTCTCGCCTCTAACGCAGCTTTGATACAGACAACTGTTCCGTGCATATGCCCATGGTCCTCTATCTTCACTCTTCCATACATTTGAGCAACATCGGGATAATATCCATTTAATAAGACCCGGGTCAAGGACTTTTGTCTGTATGTGTATGCAAGACGAGTGATTGATGGAGGTGTGTATATAGGGTAAGGTGGCCACCCAATGTCCCCTGTAAGACGTCAGTCTTATTTTTAATTCTGGCTGGAGGGAGGATTATCTATATCCTTAATTTTTGCACTGTTGTTAATCTGTTTATATATGAAAAATTTTTTTACCTGAGGGTTTCTAATAAAGATAGTTAACCTAAATATCAGTGTGTCCTCTCTGAAGAAACTGCTTTTTGGAATCTATTTCCGACATTTTTTTGTATGCCAATAGTGTAGCTTTCTCTATACTTCCGGCACTCTAACAGCAGGCTCGTGGCTCTCTTTCTCATAACCCACACTGCCCGCCACTCCTCTCACCTGTCCATTCACAGAATGCTTTTGTTCTGTGATTGAACAAGAGGATGGGGTGGAGAAATGATAGGCTAGGTTGTGTGCAGGAGACCCATAGGTCTCCTTTTGGGAGGCTGGAAGCATAGTGAGAAGCATGTGAGACCACCACAGGTGGTCTCGCAGGTGCTGATTTCTTCATATGTATGTGGTGAGAGTTCTGTGAGACCACTGCCATTAGGAGACCACCTGTGGAGTTGTTCATGGACTTTTCTCGTTTTTTCCATTCCGGCACTTAGCCACCTTATATACATCCACCTTTTGAACTTTGCTCTCCTGGAAGGACTATCATTTATTGCTTCTATTTATCGTTTATTATTTTATCCTGTTTTAGTTCACCTAAACGGATGGAGTGACTTATGTAGGGTGCACATCCTTTTGGAGATATTTCATTTTGCACTTTATTCTGGTACACCTAGATTGTACACTTAAAGTGTTCATTTCACATTGTGCACTTTATCTTTGTTGCGAGATCACTTCAGTATTTAATCCTCCACAGTGAATCACTCTTTTAAGAATAAGTAGTGAGTACTAAATAGTGTGGTTAATCTCTAAATAAAATAAATATCATGATGGGTGTTCTCACCCTATGTTTAAGGCAAGTTTGTAAATAAAGCCCTAATAGTGGTTCTAATTGCAAACTGGTGTATCAACCTGCAATGTGAAAGTGAATGTGCTTAGTGTAATAATGAGTGTTCTCACCCAATCAGCAATTCTAACCAAATTTCATGCTAAACAATTCATCTCAACAGCTATATCATAAAAGTGCAACATGAGTTAATTGTATCCAAATCATTAATGAACAAAAATAAGTGCATCAACACATTCTATTAAAAATAATTTTTCGGTGAAAAAAATAAATAAAACATTGATTATAAGTTCAGTCTTTTAGTAGTGCAAAAATTGGCAAGGTTTCACGTGACTTGTGCTTGTCCAAAAGTGACTCGTGCCTATGTAGTAATTTAGGTGACTTCCGTGCTCCCCTTCAGTTCCCCACTCATCAGATCCCTGCACTCCTGCAGGGGTGAATCGCATGCAGTGAGTGTAGTAGCAGTCCTCAGGGCAATCACCTCCTCCTTAGCTCAGCATGTAATGGGGTATCCAGATCCTCCGTGGTAAACCACAGGTTATCCTCATAGACAAAAGAGATGGGTACTCGTAGTAGGCGGAGTTTGGTACGCACTCACGTCATTTCCAGTTGCGGAGCTCCGGTCAGTGGAGCGCACGCCGGTTTGAAGCTCCTCTACTGCAACCAAGCTGTGCTAGCTTACATACTTGAATGTGTCAAGTGGTGTTTTTAAACAGTTTTAATAAAAATCATCAGGATTTACACTATGAGTACCCATCTCTTTTGTCCATGAGGGTAACCTGTGGTTTACCACAGAGGAGGTAACTACTACAATCGAATCTATTGGGAACGGCTTGCACCTGGAGAGGCTCATGGATCTGGATACCCCGTGAGGTGATTGCGACTGCTACTACACTCGCTGCATGCGATTTACCCCCTCAGGGGTTCAGGGATCTAGTGAGTGGGGAACTGAAGGGGAGCACGGATGGCAATGGCAATAGACTTTTTTCTAGTTCACATGAAAAATGTCCCTTGATGTAAGCACATTGACTTTGCTGATAGCTGTGCAGCAAAGGGTTACAAATTCAGAACTCTGTGTGTTCCTAGTTCTCAGATTTGATATCAAACTAAAAAATTAGTCACAGCAAATAGGGCTGGTCACAAAAGTGTAACACCGGTATATGTATAGCCAGCTATTGGTGGAAACCTCCAAAATGCAGCATCCTTGCAGCAGGTACGAGTCAAAAGAAGTACAGGCTTCTGCAGTTAATGTTAAGCTTGCAAAATTCATAATCTTCAACTAGACAAGCTTTTATCGTGTAGTTGGTTATGTAAACATAACTTAGTCCAGCTACTGATATCGTGCATTTTCAATTAATAACTAAATTTTTATGTCCTGCAGCGAATTCAGTATGCAAAGTCTGACTCTGATTTAGTATCCAAGATGCGTGGAACATTTGCAGATAAAGAGAAAAAGAAGGAAAAGAAAAAGAACAAACCCCAAGACCAGGCTGCAAATGCAGCAAATAAAAAACCTGTACAGGTGAGTCAATGCATGCTGTAAAGGGATGCAGTAGGGCTGCAACTAACGATTATTTTTATAATCGATTAGTTGGCCGATTATTGTTTCGAATAATCGATTAATCGGTTAATACCCTAAAAAAAAAAAGTGTGGTGTATAATTTAGTTAATATGTAAGGTTTAAAAAAAAGGCAATTTATTCTTAAATATCCCTATGCAGCGGTAAATAAAAATAGCCAACTATATGGTTAGGGAGCAAAATATCCAATCACTCTGAGAATAACAGACAGAAGAGATACTGTATATACTATAAGAGGAGATATACTGTATATACTTCTAGAGGAGAGATAAGAATGTTCGTTCGATTTTCTAATCGTTAGTGGGGTCAAATCGACATTCATTTTCAACCACGGTGATGGGAAAATTTGTAAATAATAGAAAACTTCTTGGTGAAAGGAATTATCAGACAGTCTATGTGGTTTTCGTTCAGAAATTACAATTATTTCAAAAACAGAATGTTAAAAACAAGTGAAAATTTCAAACATTCTTTCATTCATCGAATGTACAAAGATTTTTCGTCTGAATATTCTCATCTGAAAATTGATCGGTGTGGCCAGCATAAGGCTCGGTGCACACCTTGTGCAGTTTGCTTTTGATCTGTTTCTGCAGTGCTCTTTGCTGTGCGTTTTTGATTTTTGCGCACGTGATTTCGCTGCAATTTGCGTTTTTGCATTTTTATGGGCAGATTAAAAAACACAAATTGCTGCAAAAACACATTACATGCTTTTCTGCAGCTTCTCCATTGAAGTATGTTGAACCAAAAAAGCACTGTTTTGCAATAAAAAAAAGTCCCTGACCCTTTCCAAATATGCAGCGGCTGAAAAAGCATAGGTGTGAACTTGTCCCATAGGAAACCATGTAAATTAACTGTAGTCCGTTTCTGCAAAAAGCACCAAGAAACACATATATGTGAATCAGGTGTAAGATGTTTAGTAACGTAATGGGGTTAAAAAACCGAATATTAGCCCTTTATAGTACAAAAAAAAGCAAATAATCACTACTGTAAGGGGTTCATTTTTTTACTGTAGAACTGTGAAAGAAATAGTTACAGTAGCGATTATTTGCTCTTTTTGTACTATAAAGGGCTCATTTTAGTTTTTTTTTTAACCACATTATGTTACTGGCCGATTAATCGATTATGAAAATAGTAATCAAATAATTTCATAATCGATTAGTTGTCGATTAATCGATTAGTTGTTTCAGCCCTAGGATGCAGATTTTAGAAGTTTATTGGGGTATATTTTCCAAACTTGTTGCATCAATTAAACAATCGCCTGTTTCCATCCATTTTGTAATCTGTCTCTGACCTGCAGAGTTTTTATTTTTACTGAGCTGCTGCGAATTATGATGTTTACAAGGATAAGATTTTCTGTATGTTTTCATCTGCCTACATCCTCATTTGCTGCTCATCCTCCTGGTTTCTAGCAGATGAAAACATCGTCCCATCTGCTCTCAGCACAGGCAAGCCATTCAGTTCCCATCTGTGAGCTGTTGTCCATTATAGTTCCAGATATGTGCCAACAGGCTGCTTTTTAACTGCCTGAATTGGAAATTGTATTGCATTTTAAAACATTGTAAAACTTACTAAAAATGTATACAAGGAATACACTATAATGTGAGCAAAAGTATTCTTTTTAGTTACCAGTTTGCTTCAAATGATATACCATGTAATGTCCCCTGTTTTGTATTGAATACAGGGTTACTAGATTGGTAAGTTACTGAACTATATGTGGGCGATTTTGTAAATAAAGGGTCTTGTGGATATACCTGCATGTTCAGATATACTTCTAGATGCTCTTTTCTAAGTGGTTTTTATGGAGGGTGCCTCCCCCTTGCTTACTTCAGCACCCTGGGATAAGCTCAGGGGTATTTGGCTGGTGTTCAGTTGATTTCAAGACTGGAGGCAGACCTACCCCATTAAGACAATGCAACTGACAATCTGGCTTTAATGTTGTATAGGATATAGCCATTTCAAGTGCCATAACCCAGCAATAATTCACCTACAACCCAGAGAACATATTGACCTATATAACTAAATACCTGCAAATGGGCTTGTAGCGTGTTGGACATTTCACAGTACTCATCTCTATCCAGCTATTTGGTTATCCTGGATCTTTTTATAATGACTATTATAACAAAAAGTGCTAAAATATTTTTCATCAACTGCGTGGCATTGATATAAAAACCTGGGGTACCTATTAGTTATATTTTATTGTTCTATGCTTTGGTGTGCTTATTGTTGATGTTGTTCTTTACAGGTTCCGGGACAGGAAACTGACAATGCAGCGCCAGGATCAGCACAGAGCCAGCAGGTAATAAAAGCATGTGCATGCCTTACACAAAGAAACATGGTCTCTGTTTATGCTTTTAGATAAAATTACTTGTCTTTGGGTTGTGCTTGGAAATGACAATAAAGCTTTCAGTGTAAAATTCCGGCAACTGCAGTGTTCAGTGACATTAGTCTATTAAAGAGCACTTACAGTGTAAAATAAAGTACCCATTAGTAGTTGGTTATCTATTTCCCAGGGGACAAGGAAAACAAATTGCATGCATTATCAATTCTTCATTTAGTATATTTCTGTCCATGCATTGTTTCCTGCTATAGAATGTTATTTTCAGGCCTATAACTAACTAGTGTGTCCTATATATATATATATATATATATATATATATATATATATATATATATATATATATATATATATATATATATATATATATAATGGAATTTGTTTACAATTTGAACCTATACATAAAAACCTGAGGCTCCTTTTTTGTGTTTTTTGCTTGCTTATTATCTCATATTTGCTTTGAACTGTTTGTAAAGTCTAAACATTTTTTACCTTAATGCATTCCTTGCATTAGGGTAAATAATGTTTAGGTGTCAGCAACCCCCCTCTCCCTTTTACTTACCTGAGCCCTCATTTGATCCAGCGCTGTGCACATCTGCAGCTCTTCTCTTCCCTCACTTCTGGGTCTCGCTGGCTTTGCTGGGGCACCGGGAGTCATTGGCTCCCAGTGCTGTCAATTAAAGCCAGTGACGAGGGGACGGGGCCGAGTCCCCATGGTCTGTGTCAATAGACGTAGCAGCCAGGCTCGGGTATGAGCACACACAAGTGCCCCCATGGGGCAGGTAAGTATAGACGTGTTTGCTGTTATTTATTTTTTTTAAATTTTCCTTTACAGTCACTTTAATGTTAACTGGTGCTGAGGAAGTGCGGTGGCTGTTATATCTGACCTTCCCCTCTGAAAATGCTAATTCCCTGGATCTCATTTTTTTTACAATGTCTTCACTACTTTCTGAGTCTTAGACATGGGACAAGTATGCCAATTTTTTTTTTTTTTTTTTTCAAAGGTGTTTATTTTGGCTTGACATGGAATCTGCATGTAAAGAGAAAATGGGCTCAATTGAGCCAGGACATGTGGTGTTTACAGGGAAAAATTGTCAGGGTCACTCAGTACACGATATCAATAGAACAATAAGTTCAAGTAAATTTAATACACACCCAATATCAGCCAACATCATAGGTCAGTGAAAGAAGTCCACGCTTGATTAAGATAGGTACATCTAGACTGCGTGCTGCAGGGGAACTTCATCCACAAATTCCAGGTCTTGTGACATTTATTAGGGCAGGCTTTGCCGTTGTAAATTATTTTATATTTGGGGAGATCTGCATTGATAAGGCAAAATACTTGTGCTAGTGTTGGCTGGTTGGATTTTTCCAGTCTAGTGTAGACTTCCTTACTTGTAAAAGTAGTAGTACATGGGCAGGTTCAGAACACATGGTATATAGTAACAGGAGATTCACCATATCGGTAGCACTGGGCATGAGGCCCATATGGAGCAAACTTGTCTGAGGGGTTATGCAGGTGATGTATACAGTTTAAAGTGTTACTAAACCCACAACAATAAAATCAGTCTGTATATGCAGTAAAACATGCTTGTTATACTCACTGGAACCTAAGGGGTTAATCCTCTGCATTGTGTAAAAATGCTGTTAGATCCTGTCTTCTCTGATCCTCCCCTTCTTCCTGCTAGTACAGAGCAATGGGGGCAAGCTGCACATGCTCAGTTTGGTGTGTATTGCTAAAGAGTTTTTTCTTTCTTCTTGGGAGAGTGCATGTGATCAGCACAGGGCCAATATACTTTTCCTCATACACAGTGATAACAACCTTTTCTGTGTCACATTGCAATTTAACATTATGAAGTTGTGATAGGTAAACAAGCAACAGTATATCGGGTGATACGGTAGCTTTCTTATTGTCATAAAGGCTGAGCAAGTAACAGCATTCCAGATGTTTGCTTCCTGCTGTTGACAACTGTGTCTTAAACAAATACCTGGTGATCCTGCCAGTATCCTGTGTGCAAGTCATTTTTCTCAGCGCAAACCCATAGTGCATTCACAGTCATACGCAGTGTAATCACTATTTTGCACACTGCTGTAGGTATGGTGTGTCAAAAGATTGCAATCATCCCTGTCTACGGCCTGACACTTCTTGGGTCTCCGTAGAGCAAAAAAACTGGCATCTGGGAAATTGGTGGAAGCCTCCCATTCCCCTCCTACAACCCCCTTTCCTCCATCCAGTGGAGCTGGGGAGACAGTGGGTTTCAGAAGTCACATTACTGCCAAACCATTGTGAAAAAACTGATTTTGACTTTGTTTTTATTAAATCAGTTTAACCACTTGCCTTCCCAGGCCAATTCTGACACTTCGCTCCCGCATGAAAAAATCATTATATTTATATATATATATGTATATGTGTGTGTGTATATAGATAGATAGATAGATCTATCTCACACCATACCTACATATATATAACATTTTTTTTGGCAGAGACCCTAGGGAATAAAATGGTGGTCGCAACTTTTTTTTATCTTGCATGATATTTGCGCAGTAATTTTTCAAATGCGTTTTTGTTTTGGAAAAAAAACTGTTTAATGCGATAAATGAAACAAACAGTAAAGTTAGCCAATTTGTTTGCATAATGTGAAAGATTAAGTTGCACCGGGTAACTAGATACCTAACATGTCAGGCTTTGAAATTTGTGCACACTCGTGGAATGGAGCCAAACCTGGTACTTAAAAATCCCCATAGGTGATGATTGAATTTTTTTTTTTAAAGGTTACCTGTTTAGAGTTAGAGGAGGTCTGGTGCTATAATTATTGCTCTCACTTTACTGTTCGCGGCGATACCTCACATGTGTGGTTTGACCGTCGTTTATGTATGTGGGCGCGACCTACGTATGCGTTCGCTACTGCGTGTGGGGACAGGGTTGCTTTTATGTATATTTTTTTTTTTGTTTTGTTTTTTATTTTCTATTTTGACACTTTATTTTTATTTTTTTATCGCTTTTATTTCTATTACAAGGAATGTAAACATCCCTTGTAATAGGAATAGTGCGTGACAGGTCCTCTTTAAAGTGAGATGTGGGGTCAGTAAGTCCCCACATCTCGCCTCTAGGCTGAGAAGACTGAAAAAAATAAATAAATAATCCTCACTTCCCAGTCGAGGCAGCAACATTTTTTTCAAATGCAGAGGCTGGGCGTGATGTCATAACATCGCACCCGGCCTCCGAAAAAGATCATAGAGACGTCCGAGGGCCATCTGGCCCACTGGATTTTCTATGGTAAATTTCCGGCATGGACCAATTTCCTTCTGCCTCTCGCTGATCGTACGGGCGAGCCAGGAGAAGCACCGAAGGGCGGCGGGAGGGGGGTTGTTCCCTCCTGCTACCCGTAAGAATGATCATGCAGCTGAACAGCCGATTTGATTGTTCTTACCGTGCAGGGAATCGCCTTCTCTAAAATAAGATATCTGAATGATGCCTGTAGCTGCAGGCATCATTCAGATATCCCTACTCAAAGTCGACGACGTCATATGAGGTAGTTGGGCGGGAAGTGGTTAAAAGGGATGGTTTAAAAAGATCTAAAATATACTATTCTTTGACTTCACATATAGTTAAAGTAAGCTAGGAGTTTCCAATTGTCAACAAAGGGCAAGTTTACTGTCCTTCAGACTTTGAGAGGTCAGACTATAGCCAATGTAAGTAGAAAATTCCCTGGTGTCAGTGGGAGTAATAATGCCCCCATCATTGGCATCAGTGGGAGAAATAGTGCCCCAATGTTGGTATCAAGGGCAAGAATGGTGCCCCATTGATGGTGTGAATTGGAGGAGGAATAGTTGCCTATTGCTGGTGTCAGTGGGAGGAATAGTGCCCCATTTCTGCTGTCAGTGGGAGGAATAGTGCCCCATTTTTGGTGTCAGTGGGAGGATTAGAGCCTTATATTAGTGGGAGCACGTGCTCCAGGTGCTGAATAAAGGCAAACGAAGGCCCGCATTTGGTCTCCCAGGCTGAAGTTTGAAGACCTCAGATGTAAGCACTCAGTCAGAAATATGCTGCTGCAGCTAAATCTGAACTGAGCTTTGGGCACTTCATGGACAAGGAAACTTAGCATTTTCAGTACCTGGAGGAAAAAATCAATTTTTGGGGGTTTTACAACAGTTAATAAGCAGTACAAAATGTATATATAATTGTGAATGATTATTGAATTTTGATTGATTTATTTATTTATTTTAGGTGCCTGACAACCCACCAAATTACATCTTATTCTTGAATAATTTACCTGAAGAAACCAATGAGATGATGTTGTCAATGTTGTTTAACCAGTGAGTATTGTCTATTTTATCTCATCAGTGTGAAGTAGTGTTGTGTTCTGCAGTTTCAGATGACTGCACTAAGGTGTTTCAAATCTCTTAACAGGATATTTTAAGTTGAGGAAACCTTTCATGTGAATTTACTCATTGTATTTCAGATGGTGGATAATTGCTTTTTATAGTCTATTTGTTTTAGATGCATTGCCATGAGGATCTCTCTTCTCACTCCCATTTTAAATTAGTTGTAATATTTTACTAAGTTGGGAAACGATGCAAGCAGAAGCAATGACCAACTTTCTGATTTGTTAGATTCTGGTTGGTGGGGGTCAGGAGTGCAGGCTTGCCTATTTGTTAGAGAATACATTTTTTTTTGTTTTAAAAACCTAGAGAGAAATTCCTTATACCAACACACTTTCACAAACAAAATAGATTAACGGTGTAATATTAGGTAGTTGGTCTGCAAAGATGAATAGCTTTGAGGGGTAACAAGTAGGTGATTGCTCACATTCATCAAGCTTTAGAGGTTTAGGTTTCCCGACAACATTGTAAAGATACATCATAAGATATGGTTTGTTAAACATGACCTCCATTTAAGAGAAGGAAAGTAGTACTGTAAATGCATAAAGTATGTAAAGGTCTGTATTGGATTAACCATAAGTAAATGTTCTAAAAATGTTTTAGCGTTAAACATACCTGTGTTGATAAACAGCAGATAGGTGGATATCTTTTACAGGACTGTCACAGATTAGAATTCAAATGTTGAACTGAAATTCCAGCATACAAAATACCAGTCAGTATATCAGCTAAATATGTTTTACTTAAAAGAGAAGTATGGACTTTTTGTTTAGAACTCTATTTACATGGGTGGATGCAGCATCGTCCGATGCTGCATCTATCCCCTGCTGACTCTAAAGGCCCGTACACACGATACGTGAATCAGATGGAAAAATTTGTACGACGAGGTGTCTGCCTATTTTCGGATCGTTAGTATGGTGCTTTCGACAGCTGATTTCGCTTTTTCATCAGACAAAAGCTGGATGTGCAGACTATAAAATTTTTGTTGGATGTGAACTCGACGTCCGATTTTCGTTTTTATTAGTACGGTTTTCGTACAAAAAAAATCGTAAGAGCAATACTACGCATGCTCAGAAACAAAAGAATACATACAAAACTATTCAACACATTACGTTACTTCTGACGTTGTATTCTGTGGTATGAAAATTTTCGTATTGTGAGTAACATCTTCACTTTTGACATGAGACTAGCGTGCCACAAAAAAAACGGACGTTCGGTCCTCCGAAAATCTGATCATGTGTACGAGGCTTTACACTGAGAACCGAGCGATCTAACACCACCAATCGCTCAGTTCTCAGGGCTCCCTAAGAGAGCTGCTGACTGTCAGTGACTGGAGCGCTGGGCTGTGGAGGAGGCAGGAGCGGCCGGCTCAGCCTCTCAGCGGCTTGCTGAGAGGCTGAGCCGGGTGTTGGTCCAGGCATGCGGGTGGATCCCAACTCCATTGTTGTGATCTTGCTTGAGCCTGGACCTGCTCTGTGACATCAGCCGACAGCAGGCTTCGGCCTGCTGAAAACGGGTCACAGGAGTGCAGAAGGAACTGCACTCCTGTGATCCACAGAAGAAGTACAGCCAAACGAGCTTTGGCTTTACTTCTCCTTTTTAAATATTACAATCATGGGAATGAGGAGGGGTGAGGATTAGAAAGGTCTTTTCTTTTAAATTCCTGAAATAAAAACATCAGTAAATAGGAATGTAGTTTTCATCCTTGCATTTATGGCATCTTGTCACAATGAGAAAGAAAAGGTAGGATTTATAATTATGTATGTAGTGTGGACTTTGAAGACTGGAATGTATTTCTAAAGTGTAACCTTTTAATGTGACCTGTCCATAAAAATCTTCTTAACCTGTAAACTGTTAGTATTGTGCATGATGCATTCTCCATCAGGAGAATAGAGTGTACATAGTAGTGCTTTAAAGTTTGACCACATCGGCTGTTGAACGATGTGTTGCAGGCAACATGGGGCAACACATCGTTCAACAGCCGATGTGGTCAAACTTTAAAGCACTACTATGTACACTCTATTCTCCTGATGGAGAATGCATCATGCACAATACTAACAGTTTACAGGTTAAGAAGATTTTTATGGACAGGTCACATTAAAAGGTTACACTTTAGAAATACATTCCAGTCTTCAAAGTCCACACAACATACATAATTATAAATCCTTTCTTTTCTTTCTCATTGTGACAAGATGCCATAAGTGCAAGGATGAAAACTACATTCCTATTTACTGATGTTTTTATTTCAGGAATTTAAAAGAAAAGACCTTTCTAATCCTCACCCCTCCTCATTCCCATGATTTTAATATTTAAAAAGGAGAAGTAAAGCCAAAGCTCGTTTGGCTGTACTTCTTCTGTGGATCACAGGAGTGCAGTTCCTTCTGCACTCCTGTGACCCGTTTTCAGCAGACAGCAGGCCGAAGCCCCCTGTACATTCATGTACATTCATGTACATTCACATCAATCCCTGCCCTTGAGGAGCTTGCAATCTAAAGTCCCTAACTCATAATTATACATACTCGGGCCAATTTCGACAGGAGCCAGTTAACCCACCGCCGTACCTTTTTAGAATGAAACCTACGCAGGCACAAGAAGAACATGTAATCTCCAGGCAGGTAGTGCCTTGGTTGGGATTCGAACCAACGACCTGTATGTGTATTTGAGTTTGCATTCTGATACTGCTTATCGTACAAATTGTACCAAAGAAGGCTTGTCGTCAATTCGCAGTGGAACTTTACAGCATTTTGCAGCTGTACTAAGAATCTCTTCAGCGCTATAAGATGTGATGGAGTTCTAGTATACCTGCAGAATACTCCCAAATATCTTGCAGTGTATGCCTCCTGCCATTAGTGGTTAAAAGCTTTATCAATCGCTATATAGGTGGCCCACAGATTTTTAGCTGCAAGAGCTGAATACATTTTGTAAAATTGTAAGAATTTTTTTTTTTTACCTACTGCGCAATTTTTGAACTTGCTAATTGATTTTTCTAGAGAACAACCATAGTAATTCCTTGTCTGTGTGAGACTAACTGCAATCCACTGGAAGATCAATAGCCATAAGGTCTTTCTATGTTGATGCTGCTACTCTTACAAGCTTTGTGCATAGCACTTTTGGGTGTCTGAAGATAATACAAAGGTGGAAAGATATATTTAGGGTTTCATATATTTTGTATGTGTATCTATAGGCATTTTTTTTCTAGTTTTGGATCAAGTGTGGAGATGAGAACCCCTGTCATTTCTTACTGCTGTTCAAAGCTCTGTTAGGGAGGTTTTCCTTCACTTGTTGGTGACACCGCTTTTCCATACTGGGAGCGAGTAATACTCCCCAGCAGCAATACAGACAGAAGTAAAATTAGGTTAAAAGAGAAGTATGAAAAAACAAACATTTATACTCCCCTAGGTGGATGCAGCATGATCTGATGCTGTTTCTGTCCCCCTCCGCCTCTGAAGTGTGAGAGATCAAACAATGCTGATCGCTCAGTTCACCTCCCTTTGCTCTGAGCTGAGAGACAGGGCTGTCAGTCGCTGGCTCTCAACTATTCCCCCACACCCCTCCCTAGCACTCACTCGAGCGATGGGCTGTGGACGGCGGGTGGTTTAGGGGCTGGCTCAGCCTATCAATGTATCACTGAGATGCTGAGCCAGGTGCCGGTACAGGGATCTTTCCAGAGCTTTAGCCCGCTGTCGGCTAAAAATGGGTCACAGGAGTGCAGAACAAACTGTACTCCTGTGACCTACAGGAGAAGTATAGCTAAAATATCTTTGGCTATACTTCCCCTTTCAAGAAGGGAAATGCTAAAATTCCTAACAGCTTTTTTTCTATTGTCTGTTTCCCTGCTGCACATTTACCCTCACTTCTGAACTGGTATAAAAAAAAGGTGTCGCCAGGACAGGAAGGAAGGGAAAATCTTTTTAATCGAGCCTCAGACAGCAGTAGAACCTGACGAGAGTTTTTTTATTCTTTCCCTATTCTATATACATTGTGCTCCTTGGAGTTCCTTTTTACTTTTACCCTCCCCAACCTGTTTAAAGTGGATCTCCACCCGATTTTTCTACACTAGCTGCAGCGGATTACCGCAATGTCCTAATGACAAAACGGCACTTTTTTTTTTTTCAGACTGTACCTTTCTTGTTGATAGTCTCTTTGTGTCTTCCAGGAATGACAGGCTGTGGTTAGGGGCATGTTTTCTGCGGCTAATTTGTCACTTCCTCTTAGCCGCACTGGCTCCTGGGAGCTTGTGTCATTGTTCCCAGGAGTCAGTGCGGCGGCCTGTTATGAGAGTCATCTCGAGCGTATCTCCGTTGCCATCACAACGGGGCTGGACTTTCTACGACGCTGCTCGTTGTGATGGCAACTGGAGCTGTTGACGCCGCTCCGATTTCAGTCTAATGCGCGAGATCAGGAAAAGAACGGGCGGTGCATGCTGGTCGATCAGCAGCACCGTATCCCGGAAGAGGATGTCTGTGGGCTTCACATGCCCACAGGCAAGATGACAACTGTCTAGATGTGATTTTATAAGTTTCTTTATTAGGCAAAAACAGACAGCACTGTCACTTAAAAACGGAACAAGTGAGTTCTCTATTGATATATCATAATCAATGTCATTTGGCCAAAATAATAAATAATCAGATAGTGGAACCCCGCTTTAAATATCTTTATGGTGATGTTAGTTTAAGGCAGTGACTGGCATTTTTAAACATCTCGTAAGAAGGGAGTGGAAGCTGCAGATGAAAACTGGGTAGAAAAAGTTGAGTGATGCTTGTAATTACTACCGTAGTTTTTACTCTGCATCCATCGAATTCATTGCAGCTCCTCTTCTCTTCACTTTTCTATCCCAACAGGTATTAGCTGAATACAATGAGCTTGTTTATTCATGTCTGCACTTACCACAACCTTAAAGTGGTATTAAACCCCAATACAAACATTTAATAAATTGCAGCTTCCTTGGTGTTTTTGCTGTATTTGGTTTTATCTTTTTAAAGCTTTTTTCCCCCTTTTTACCAATGAACACTTCCTGTCTTAGCCGATGGAGGAACAACAGAGACACCTTGGACAGCAGCATTGTTGGAAGGTTAAATGCACTATTAGATTTTGATAGACTTTATTATTGCATTAAAGTCACACTCCAGTTAACACTTTTTTTTAGCAGATACAACAGTCCCGCCCCCCCCCCCCCCCCCCCCTCAGTGGTATTTGGTTTATATCAATCCTCTAACTACCAATTTTGCTAGACAGCTTAGTCAGTAAGGCTCCGTTCACATGTGGCAATTTGGGATCTTGGGCAGAATCGCTGACACTTTGTCCACAATTTTAAATCACACTACATTTGCAAAAAAGCCTGTTCGGGTGGCATTATTGCAATGGCACCTGAAATGCAGTGTGGTTTTGCCACAGTTATTGCAACAAACCCCAACGCATTAAGTTCGTCTCCCAAAAGAAGCTCCTGTTCCTCTTTGGGCGACAAGGTTTGCTGGTTGTGGCTTGCCGTGTCATTTATCGACAATCACAACAAAACCACCGCGTCTAGGGTGACATTGAAAATGAATGGCACCCTAATATGCATTTTGAAAGTGTAGGGCGATTTGAGGTTTCCGGCAGAATAACAGCGATTTTTCCTAAGATCCCAAAATGCCAAATGTGAATGGAGCCTTATTGGCCGGTTCACCAGGTGAAAATAACAACAAAGGCTAAAATGTGAGTATTGTTCTCCAGTATTGCTCATTTACAGAGTGTTTCCAGATGGTTCCTGTGATAGAGAACTATTGTTTTAGATTAGAGAAGGGATCAGTGTTACTTTCTATTTTGTGATCTAGCCGCTGACTTTACTATCTTTTACTGCAGATTCCCTGGATTCAAAGAGGTTCGCCTAGTTCCTGGAAGACATGATATTGCCTTTGTAGAGTTTGAGAATGAGAACCAGGCAGGCTCTGCTCGGGATGCACTTCAAGGTTTTAAGATTACGCCATCACATGCTATGAAGATCACATATGCTAAAAAGTAAAAACTGTTGCAATTTCTGGACTTTATTCATGGCTTTTAGTTCTTCAAGAATTCATATTTGCTGTTCAAACATTGAACTTTCTTTAGGAATTGGTTTATATCAGATTGTCATTTTTGTACAAATAAATGTTTTTGTTTTTTTTTTTACTCCATTTCCCTAAAGCTAAAATCTGGGACAAAAAAAAAATATCTAGATTCCAGAGCCACGTATATATTCTTAGTATTGGTGCCCTTTAAATATTTCGTCCAGATCTGTGCAGTACTTTAGGATGAAAAAACCGTGTGCAGGAGTGTCCTGAAGTAGACCCATTTTTGGTGCTCTTTTTCCTTGAGACGGATGACTGGCTTTGTATCTGCATCCTCCTGAAGTTTTCTGCAGCCAGCCTGCAGTGAGATGACTTGCTGGGTCACACCTACAGCTTATTTCTATACATATGCTATGTTTATCACACGTATGATGTCACAAAAATGTTTACCAGGTAATCCTGACTTTGCATAGGTGTCTGCTGGTGCACACAAAGTGCATTCGTACTCCTTGTGGCTATTAAGGAATGTATTTAAATGAAAGTATTTGTGCCTGGAGTTCCGTTTTAACTCGTGTCCTCTACCGAGAGGAAATCCTTCCAAAGTGAAGGAATCCCTGGTTGTCATCAGAACTGGTGGACCCCATTTGAAGATATCCCTTCTATTACTGTTCTGGGGACAACTGAAAATTTGGGACTTTCTTTTGCTTTCATTTCATTCATTGATAATGGTCATCAGGACAAATAGAGGGGGCGAATCTCCCCTAAAAGGGGAAAAGACAAATGTGTCCTAACCCCACTCCACTCTATCAAAACTAAAATAAGTTTTGCCTTTAGTTATAGTTTAAGTCCCGATTCACACTATTGTGGTGCGGGAAACCATATGAGATTCGGATAGGAATCGCACTGCATTCTTGTTCAAATCAAATCACATGCGATTCTTTGCAGTACGATTTGGATCATTCAATTTGTATGGCTCAAATCACACTGCACCCACAGGAAAGGTGCAGGCACTTTTTTTTCCAGCACTGGAGTTTGATCACATGGGTGTTCACACCCATGCAATCTTATTCAGCCAATCATACTGCGTTTTAAGAGGTTTTTGAGGTGTCGTTAACATAGGCATGAATGGAGTGCGATTGTGATGCGGTGTGGGAAGCACACAGGAATCGCTGCAAATACCGCACCACATCAGTGTGTACCAGCACTAAAAGCAGTAATAAACCCAAATGCAAATATTTATTATATTGCAGCTTACCAATTCTTAGATGTGATGGCTGTATTAGTTTTCTTTTTTAGATGTTTTTTCTTCTGTTTTCATCTGATGATCTGGCCAGTAAAAACAAACTCTCTTCCAGATGTATCAGTTTACAGGAATGAGACAAAACATTTAATACTGGCAGGGGTGCTTACAATGATTAGCTTGTATTTATTCGTGTAAAATGGTTAACCCAAAAGGAAAAAAACTGTAACTGAATAGTAAGTTAGAGCTGGAGTTTGGCTTCAATCTGTTAGTGTGTTTAAATCCGCTAGTAAATGTACCACTCCTCTCCCCCAGATTAACAATGCTGCTGTCAGTTGTCCCCCCTGTTCTCATTCATCCAGGGTGGGGGCACTCTAATGCAAGAGGTGTGTTACTGGCCAGATCACCAGGTGAAATCAGAGAGGGGAGGGGGCCTAAAAAAGAAAACGAATGCAGCCAACACATCTAAGGTTTGGTAAGCTACAATATATTACATCTTTGGTTTTGGGTTTAATACTGCTTTAAGATGCAACAAGAAGATGCAGTACTTTCATCCTGATCACCTATTGAGTAACGAACTGACCAAGAGCATACATGTGACACAATGGAAGTCTGCCTGCCTTGCATGCTTGTTCCGGGTCAGTTACTCTCTAGGCCGCCCTCTTCAGCACTGTCCCCAACTTCCTCCTTGGTCTTGCCCCGGCAGTCCTCTTTGGGCCAAATAACACTTACTGGGCTCACCATACTCCAGGACTGAGGCTACTAATTTATTAGTTGTTCAAAAAGGATTGTTGCCTCTGTGGTTCCCATCACTCATTATTACACAGGCGCAGTGGAAGGGAGGCAAGTGGTACATGGGGAACCGAAACCAAAAACTTATGCATACATTTTTTTTTCCACATTCTCTTAATGCTGAGCAAAAGAGTACATAATCATAGCAGTGAACAGCAAGAAAGTTCTCAACATGTATGGGAAATTTGCTATAATGAACACCTTTGAGTATTCACCACTGCCTGGCTGGACTGGCATAAGTGATGCTCAGAGTAATAGCATTGCTTGCAATTTTATGGATTTATATAGTTGGAATTAAAATAATCTGGATTTTGATTTCCCTAACAAGTAATGTACTCTAATGGGCTTTTCCAACTATGTAGTAACCTAGACTTTTCTAAACTTTTTACTGTTCGTATGTATTTTGCTGTTCACGCTACCTTACTGGACAAGACTGCTTGCATTCATAACTGCCTATTCCAGATAACAGTGGATTGTTGAGAAAATTGAGATTGCTAAATCAGCAAAATCCTGCATTGCCTCTGGCACTCTTCTCACTGCTGCTAATATGTATAGTCATCTGACAGTGTATTGCTGTCAGGAGCGATTTGGGTAAGTTATGATAATGGTAAGCACTCCTTGAGAACCCATCCATTCATGGAAGCAAATCATTTTCCTTTGCTTTTTCTCCATCTATTCACTAATATAAGGATAGCCATGGGGTGATCAGAATAATAAGTTTCCATAAAACTGCACAATTATTTTAGGCAACTGCAAGAAGATATCCATAGTGTTCCCCCATGAAAATCTTAAGTCACGCAGGCTCCTGTTCGACATTTGTAAGAAAGTACCAACTCAAGTTACTATGTGATGTACAACCTCGCAATCTAACCATGGGTGCTCAACCTGTGGCTCTCTAGCTATTGCAGAACTATAAGTCTCATGACGCAGTGTAAGGATGATAGTTACAAGCATGACTCCCAAAGGCAGAGGCACAATGGGGCTTGTAGTTCCACAACAACTGGAAGGCCACAAGCCTTTCCTGACTGAACCAAGTCCTTGTTTATTTGGGTCTCACAGTTACCCTTCCAGACATTGCAGCACACAGTATTAGGGAGTAAGCAACAGAGGCAGCACTGCCAATTTATATAGAAGTGGGCAGGACTAGATGCCAATTTCCAAGCTACAGGCCTGTGAGTCAGCAGCAACAATACTGATAATTGGGCCTCCCTGCAACAGGTATTATCCCACTGTAGGGCTAGCAGGGACAGACTACATGAGAAAGGCAACTCTGCTCTGAGCACTCTGGACCAGTCCAGCATTGTTGCCACATCATCATTAGGTGGATTTCATTGGCAAGATCAAAAGGTATTTGTGGGACTATACAATTTTTAACTAAGTGCAGATACGCCTATTCTTAGCTGCAGCATCACATTTTTTAGAGGGAAGCGATAATTTCACTTTAAACACCTCAATACCGGACCCTTTCATCCCCTTCCTGCCCAGGCCACTTTTCAGCTTTTGGCGCTGTGACACTTTGAATGATAATTACTCAGTCATGAAATGCTGTACCCAAATGAAGCTTTTATCATTATTTAAGACAGATAGACCTTAATTTGGTGGTATTTAATCGCCACTGGGTTTTTTTGTTTTTACTGTTTGCTATATAAGCGAAAAAATACCAACATTTTTGAAAAAAAAAAATGTTTTTCTTAGTTTCTTTTAAAAAAAATAATCTTTCTTCATAAAGTGAGACCAAAATGTTTTCTGATACATTTCTTTGGTAACAATAACCCAAACCAGTGTGTATTATTTAGTCTGTGTAAAGGTTATAGAGTCTACAAAGTATGGTGTGTGTATTTACAGTGGGGACGGAAAGTATTCAGACCCCCTTAAATTTTTCCCTCTTTGTTATATTGCAGCCATTTGCTAAAATCATTTAATCATTTTTTCCCTCATTAATGTACACACCGCACCCCATATTGACAGAAAAACACAGAATTGTTGACATTTTTGCAGATTTATTAAAAAAGAAAAACTGAAATATCACATGGTCCGAAGTATTCAGACCCTTTGCTGTGACACTCATATATTTATCTCAGGTGCTGTCCATTTCTTCTGATCATCCTTGAGATGGTTCCACACCTTCATTTGAGTCCAGCTGTGTTTAATTATACTGATTGGACTTGATTAGGAAAGCCACACACCTGTCTATATAAGTCCTTACAGCTCACAGGGCATGTCAGAGCAAATGAGAATCATGAGGTCAAAGGAACTGCCTGAAGAGCTCAGAGACAGAATTGTGGCACAGATCTGGCTAAGGTTACAAAAAAAAATTCCACTGCACTCAAGGTTCCTAAGAGCACAGTGGCCTCCAGAATCCTTAAATGTAAGACGTTTGCAACGACCAGAACCCTTCCTAAAGCTGGCCATCCGGCCAAACTGAGCCTTGGGGAGAAGAGCCTTGGTGAGAGAGGTAAAGAAGAACCCAAAGATCACTGTGGCTGAGCTCCAGACATGCAGTTGGGAGATGGGAGAAAGTTGTAGAAAGTCAACCATCACTGTAGCCCCCCACCAGTCGGGGCTTTAAGGCAAAGTGGCCCAACGGAAGCCCCTCAGTTCAAGACACATGAAAGCCCGCATGGAGTTTGCTAAAAAACAACTGAAGGACTCCAAGATGGTGAGAAATAAGATTCTCTGGTCTGATGAGACCAAGATAGAACTTTTTGGCCTTAATTCTAAGCGGTATGTGTGGCGAAAACAAGGCACTGCTCATCACCTGTCCAATACAGTCCCAACAGTGAAGCATGGTGGTGACAGTATCATGCTGTGGGTGTGTGTTTCAGCTGCAGGCACAGGACGACTGGTTGCAATCGAGGGAAAGATGAATGCGGCCAAGTACAGGGATATCCTGGACGATAACCCTCTCCAAAGTGCTCAGGACCTCAGACTGGGCCGAAGGTTTACCTTCCAACAAGACAATGACCCTAAGCACACAGCTAAAATAACGAAGGAGTGGCTTCACAACAACTCTGTGACTGTTCTTAAATGGCCCAGCCAGAGCCCTGACTTAAACCCAATTGAGCATCTCTGGAGAGATCTAAAAATGGCTGTCCACCAACGTTTACCATCCAACCTGACAGAACTGGAGAGGATTTGCAAGGAGGAATGGCAGAGGATCCCCAAATCCAGGTGTGAAAAACTTGTTGCATCTTTCCCAAAAAGACTCATGGCTGTATTAGATCAAAAGGGTGCTTCTACTAAATACTGAGCAAAGGGTCTGAATACTTAGGACCATGTGATATTTCAGTTTTTCTTTTTTAATAAATCTGCTAAAATGTCAACAATTCTGTGTTTTTCTGTCAATATGGGGTGCTGTGTGAACATTAATGAGGAAAAAAAAACTAACTTAAATGATTTTAGCAAATAGCTGCAATATAACAGAGTGAAAAATTTAAGGGGGTCTGAATACTTTCCGTCCCCACAGTATATATTTCTGCGCTCAGTGGGATAACTTTATACCTACAGCTGCACCTATTTCACATCTGCATATAAAGATGAACAAAAAATATATATACATAGAACAGGTGTGCTACCAGATAGAATATTCAATGAGTGCTAAAAAACAAGTAAATGTGAACAATCCAAAGGTTCAAAATGGATTACATATGAAGTGCACTGCTAACTGAATAATTTGATAAGTGCTAAAAATCAAATATATGTGACCAATCAAACGTCCAATATAAATAACAAGTGGAAAAAGTAAGAAAATAAATAAAAGTCCATCCACCAAATATCAATGAAATGTGCAGGTTTTTGGGTTCACCCACAACAGCGTGAATGATGGTGTAGGAAACACTCCAATCTTGTGCCCTCCCTCACAAATGAGCCTCTTGCCGAATGCTATGGATCTCCAGTAACAGATCAATCAAGCATGTGCCATAACAGGCATCTCTAGATATCCCGTGGTGGTCCTCATCCAACAATTAAGCTGAGCAGCTCCAAGTTTACAAACACAGGCAGGCCATTTGTATCAACCACAGTGGAGGAAGAAAATAGAGGCTGCATATAGTGAGAAAAATGCTAGGCATATAAAGTATCTCACAAAAGTAAGTACACTCCTCACATTTTTGTAAATATTTTATTATATCAAAGATGTAAAGTGGTGAGTCTACAGCTTGTATAACAATGTAAATTTGTTGTCCGCTCAAAATAACTCAACACCCAGCTATTAATGTCTACACCGCTGGCAACAAAAAAGAGTACAGCCCTAAGTGAAAATGTCCAAATTGGGCCCAATTAGCCATTTCCCCTCTCCAGTGTCATGTGACTCGTTAGTGTTATAAGGTCTCAAGTGTGAATGGAGAGCAGGTGTGTTTAAATCTGGTGTTATCGCTCTCACTCTCTCATACTGGTCACTGGAAGTTCAACATGGCACCTCATGGGAAAGAACTCTAAGGATCTGAAAAAAAAAAGAATTGTTGCTCTACATAAAGATGGCCTAGCCCTAGGCTATTAGAAGATTGTCAAGACCCTGAAACTGAGCTGCAGCCAAGACCATACAGTGGTTTAACAGGACAGGATCCACTTAGAACAGGCCTCGCCATGGTCGACCAAAGTAGTTGAGTGCACGTGCTCAGCTTCATATCCAGAGGTTGTCTTTGTGAAATAGATGTAGGGTTGCTGCCAGCATTGCTGCAGAGGTTGGAGGGGAGGGGGGTCAGCCTGTCAGGGCTGCATCAAATTGGTCTGTATGGCTGTCGTCCCAGAAGGAAGCCTCTTCTAAAGATGATGCACAAGAAAGCCCGCACACAGTTTGCTGAAGACAAGCAGACTAAGGCTGGCCATACACTATTCAATTTTCCTGTTCAACTTTCCTTTAGATTTACCAAAACCATATAATAGGAGGTCAAACCTAAACACTTTCAATTTGGATGCAATCAGGCAGGCCCTTGTACTACATAGTTGAAGGTAAATCTAAAGAAAATTGAACAGGAAAATTGTATGGTGTATGGCCAGCTTAAGAACATGGATTACTGGAACCATGCCCTGTTGTCTGATGAGACCAAGATAAACATATTTAGTTCAGATGGTGTCAAGCGTGTTTGGCGACTACCAGGTGAGTACAGAGACAAGTGTGTCTTGCCTACAGTCAAGCAATGTGGTGGGAGTGTCGTGGTCTGGAGCTGCAGGAGTGCTGCCAGCACTGGGGAGCTACAGTTCATTGAGGAAACCATGAATGCCAACATGTACTGTGACATACTGAAGCAGAGCATGACCCCTTTCCTTTGGAGACTGGGCCGCAGGGCAGTATTCCAACATAACGACCCCAAACACACCTCCAAGACGACCACTGCCTTGCTAAAGAAGCTGAGGGTAAAGGTGATGGACTGGCCAAGCATGTCTTCAGACCTAAATCCCATTGAGCATCTGTGGGGCATCCTCAAACGGAAAGTGTAGAAGTGCAAGGTCTCCAACATCCACCAGCTCTGTGATTTCGTCGTAGAAGAGGACTCAAGTGGCAACCTGTGAAGCTCTGGTGAACTCCATGCCCAAGGGGGTTAAGGCAGTGCTGGAAAATAATGGTGGCCACACAAAAGATTGACACTTTGGGCCAAATTTGGACATTTTCACTTAGGCGTGTACTCACTTTTGTTGCCAGCTGTTTAGACATTAATGGCTGTGTGTTGAGTTATTTTGAAGGGACAGCAAATTTACACTGTTATACAAGCTGTACACTCACTACTTTACATTGTAGCTAAGTGTAATTTCTTCAGTGTTGTCACATGAAAAGATATAATAAAATATTTACAAAAATGTGAGGTACTGTATTTATTACAAAAAAAGTGGACAGGTACTCGCATATTAGAAGCAAATCGTATCCGCAGAACCACAGATGTCTTGTCAGCAAATATCCTCGGCGGGCTTATGATGTCACAAGTTCAAGCCCCTCCCAACCTGTTTCGTGTCAGAGCACATCGTCAGGGGAACAGGAGCGTGTATGGTATATATACAGTATAGATATCGGAAAATTGATCAATCCTGATGTACTATCAGTTCTTGAGGCCCTAAAATGCCAGGACAATACAAATACACCCCAAATGACCCCTTTTTGGAAAGTAGACAGTCCAAGGTATTTAGTAAGAGGCAGGGTGAGCTTTTTAAAGTTGTATTTTTTTGTCACAATTTTTCGGAAAATCAAGAAATAAAATTTGTTTGTTTTTTCATCTTCACTAAGTTGTCTTTGTAACAAGTTATGTCTCACACACAGCACGGGCATACTTAGAATTACACCCCAAAACACATTCTGATATTCCTCCTGAGTATGGAGATACCACATGTGTGAGACTTTTTCACAGCCTAGATACATAGAAGGGCCAAAAATCTAAGGAGCACCTTTGGGCTCTAAAGGAGTATAAATTATGCATCTAGTTTCCTGCTATAGATTAGACACTCGGTGTCTGCTGAAGTTAACCACTGCGCGCCCGCGCTATAGCCGAAAGACGGCTGCAGCGCAGACGCTATCTGCCGGACGGCCGTCCCTGGATGTCCTGTTTACTTCCGTGATGCGCGCTCCTGCGGGCGCGCATCGGGGAAGTTCTGTGCTGGCCATGTCCCTCGGACACAGCCAGTCACAGATCGCTGAAAACGGCCAATCATAGCGGCCGTTTTCAGCGCGATCGGCGGTGCCAATGAGAGACGATCTCATATGTAAACATATGAGATCATCTCTCATCGCCGGTGTTCTGCGGCTCTCCCTCCTCACAGAGAGACAGCATGTGAGGAGGGAGAGTGAAATGCTGCGGCAGTAAGTAAAAAAAAAACGAAAAAAAGTGTCCCCACTGCCATCTGTCCCTGCCATCTGTCCCCACTGTCATGTCCCTGCCATCTGTCCCCAGTGCCATCTGTCCCCACTTTCATCTGTCATCAGTGCCACGTAGTGCCATCTATCATCAGTGCCATCTGTCATCAGTGCCACATAGAGCCATCTGTCATCAGTGCCACTGTCATCAGGGCCACGTATCAGTGCCACGTATCAGTGCCACATTTTAGTGCTATCTGTCATCAGTGCCACGTATCAGTGCCATCTGTCATCAGTGCCACGTATTAGTGCCATCTGTCATCAGTGCCACGTATCATCAGTGCCACGTATCAGTGCCATCTGTCATCAGTGCCACCTGTCAGTGCCACATATTAGTGCCATCTGTCATAAGTGTCACGTGTCATCAGTGCCACGAATTAGTGCCACGTATTAATGCCATCTGTCATCAGTGCCATGTATTAGTGCCATCTGTCATCAGTGCCACATCAGTGCCACGTATCAGTGCCACGTCAGTGTCACGTGTCATTGTCCTGGTGCTCCAGGGCCTTCAAAAGTGCAATAGGTAGTCAACAAGTTAGATGTGTAATTTATGCTCCTAGAACACGTGATGGCGCTCCCTGCATGTTGGGCCTCTGTATGTGGCCAGGCTGTGAAAAAGTCCCACACATGTGGTATCGTAATACTCAGGAGGAGTAGCAGAATGTATTTTGGGGCGTTATTTGTGGTATACACAAGCCATGTGAGAGAAATAACCTATTACAATGACAATTTTGTGGGAAAAAAAATCTTCATTTTGCAAAGAATTGTGGGAAAAAATGACAACATCAAAAAGCTCACCATGCCCCTTACTAAATACCTTGGAATGTCTACTTTCAAAAAAGGGGTCATTTGGGGGGTGTTTGTACTTTCCTGACTTGTTCGGGTCGCAAGAAATGAGATAGGCCGTCAGTACATCAGGTTTGATCAATTTTTTATGATTTGCACCATAACTTGTAGACTCTCTAATTTTCACACAGACCAAATAATATCCACTAATTTGGTTTATTTTTACCAAAGATATGTAGCAGTATAAATTGTGGCCAAAATGTATGAAGAAAAATTACCAATTTGCAAAATGTTATCACAGAAACAAAGAAAAATGCGTTTTTTTTCCAAATTTTCGTTCTTTTTTCATTTATAGCGCAAAAAATAAAAAACCTAGAGGTGATCAAATACCACCAAAAGAAAGCACTATTTGTATGAAAAAAAGGACAAAAAATTCATTTGGGTACAGTATTACATGACTGAGTAATTGTCATTCAAAGTGTGACAGCGCTGAAAGCTGAAAATTGGTCTGGGCAGGAGGGGATTTGTAAGCAAGTGGTTAAATAATGACCAGGGACATTTGATTGTTTCCCAAGTCAGAGTATAGGTATTTCTCTGAGTGACGTAAATATGTGGTCAATTACAAAATAACTTCCAGCACCTGTATATATTAATGGTGTCTGTACCTGCCTCACGACTTTATGTATTGCCACCTTTTTACTCTAATGCCCTGTACACACGGGTGGACTTTTCGGCATCAAAGGTCCGAAGGTCTTTCCGACAGACTTTTGATGAACTTCCGACAGAATTTCGAACGAACGGACTTGGCTACACATGATCGCACCAAAGTCTGATGGATTCGTACGTGATGGCGTATGACCGGACTAAAATAAAGAAGTTGATAGCCAGTAGCCAATAGCTGCCCTAGCATCGGTTTTCGTCCGTCGGACTAGCATACAGACGAACGGATTTTTCGACCGAACTCGAATCCGTTGGAAAGATTTGAAACATGTTTCAAATCTAAAGTCCGTCTGATTTTCGACCGAAAAGGTCCGTCGGAAGTCGGATGAAGCCCACACATGGTCGGATTGTCCGACAGATTCGTTCCGGCTGACGAGTTCGGTCGAAAAGTTCGCCCGTGTGTACACGGCATAACAGGTTGTCTGCTGTTATAAGTATGAACGCGTAGCTCTCATTAGCTTGTGGTGCATGTGCCAACCTGCAGGTGGCCTCAGGACAGACCTGACCAAATACACCACATGTCTATCCTGCTCAATGTGTGTCACTGATTATCTAATGAAAGTAACAAAACTGCCAAAGTTGGTACTTCCTGAGATTTAATGACCTGCAACATGTTGTTTGCCAGCCATGTTGCATCTCTGGCTTCAGTGTTTTGTGAGGTACCTGGAACAAGTGCAGCAAGTGAAGTGAGAGGTGTATCCATAACTTCGGATCTATATACGTACATCACTGGCTGAAAGCTTTGAGGTCTTTGGATTAGCATGACAGCCAAGTGACCTACATCAGAAGGAAAGGAAGCAATGGGAGCTGACACCATTTTTTTATAGCAAAGATTTCCATTACAGCTGATTTTCTGATTAGTTAAAAAAAAGAAAAACCTAAATATCCCAAAGTTACATCTAATAGGGCGTACACACGGTCGGACTTTGTTCGGACATTCCGACAACGAAATCCTAGGATTTTTTCCGACGGATGTTGGCTCAAACTTGTCTTGCATACACACAGTCACACAAAGTTGTCGGAAAATCCGATCGTACGTTGGGACTATAAACACGTACGTCGGGACTATAAACGGGGCAGTGGCCAATAGCTTTCATCTCTTTATTTATTCTGAGCATGCGTGGCACTTTGTCTGTCGGATTTGTGTACACACGATCGGAATTTCCGACAACGGATTTTGTTGTCGGAAAATTTTAACTCCTACTCTCCAACTTTGTGTGTCGGAAAATCCGATGGAAAATGTCCGATGGAGCCCACACACGGTTGGAATTTCCGACAACACGCTCCGATCGGACATTTTCCATCGGAAAATCCAACCGTGTGTACGGGGCATAAAGCTGCAAGTCTGTGATTTGGGATTGTAATTTTTTTAAATGCCCACACCTCTCAGTGGTGACTTGAAAGCTTCCTGTTGGCTGTAAGAAGAGTCCATAGGCAGGGTCCTGAAGCAAAGGTGTCATGATGTGGGGGTGTTATATAGACTGGTTGTCGGGTTTGGATTTCAGCAGCGGATCATGGTTTCCATGACCAGAAGAGTCAATGTGATGGGTTATATGATGGTGGGCTTAGGTAAGTAAAACAAGCCTGTTAGAATGGATGGGTGGGAGAGACTAAGGCTGGCCATACACTATTCAATTTTCCTGTTCAACTTTCCTTTAGATTTACCAAAACCATATAATAGGAGGTCAAACCTAAACACTTTCAATTTGGATGCAATCAGGCAGGCCCTTGTACTACATAGTTGAAGGTAAATCTAAAGAAAATTGAACAGGAAAATTGTATGGTGTATGGCCAGCTTAAAGGTTTTAGTTAATGTGACGGAACCATCCTGCACTCAGCTTGGGTGTTTCTGTCAAGATGTAGCTTTCTCCAGTCTGGACCCAGGAACCAGGTATTATAGCTGAATATTGCACCCAAGAATCTAGCCGACACTAGCTTAGGTGCTCTGGGAACTGGAGGACCCAGATATGTAAGTAAAACAAGACTGTTAGGATGGATGGGTGGGAGAGACTTTTTGTCTTCAGATTTTTTATGGGGTTTTTTTGGTGCTTGGAGTTGGGCTTTGAATAGCACCTACTTTATATTTGTTACATGACCCCTTTTAAGTGATTGTAAAGGTTTTTTTTTTGTAAAATAACAAACCTGTCATACTTACCTGCTCTGTGCAAGGATTTTGCACAGAGTGGCCCCCATCCTCCTTTTCTGGGGTGCCCAAGCAGTGCTCCTGGTTCCTCCCCTTCATCAGGTGCCCCCACGGAGAGACGTTTTCCATGGGGGCACTCATGTGGGCGTGCTCCCGGGTCCTGCTGCTGCACCCATTGACACAGACAGCAGGACTAGGCCCCCACCCCCAGCTCCCATGTCACTGAATTTAATTGACAGCAGTGGGAGCCAATGACTCCTGCTGCTATCAATCTATCCAATGAGGACCCGAGACAGCGGCTGGAGCTGCTGGGCTCATGCTCATCGCTGAAACGATAGGGTTCAGGTAAGAAAAAGGGGGGCTCTGGGGGGGCAGCTGCAGCGCAGAGGATTTTTCACCTTAATGCATAGAATACATTAAGGTGAAAAACCTTAAGGGTTTACAACTCCTTTAACATAGCTTACAGCAGTATTAAACCCAAAATCAAAAATGTATTCTATTGCAACTTACCAATCATTAGATATGATAGCTGCATTCACATTAGTAAGACAAATCTAGGGGAATTAGCACAAGAGGCACAGCTGACAGCAGCATTGTGAGTCTTGAGGGGGGGGGAGGGAACGTTTTAAATGTAGTAGCAGATTTACGTACACTAACAAATTGAAGCCAACCAAGCTCTTGCTCACACTTTATAATTAGTTATAGCCTTTTGGGATAAAAGTTTTGCATGAATAAATAAAAGCTAATTTTAGTCCCCCCTGACAGTGTTAGGCCTCTTTCACATGTGGCAGACTCCACCAGGAGTGATCTGCTAGACTGATAGGGAATGGATCCCCATCCGTCTGTTTTTAGCAGATATGATCAGATGTCCGTTGACACCCATTGCTTCATAGAGGGCAACGGATGGTCCAATCGGGCTCGCCTGAAAAACTGACAGGTGGACCCAATCGGTGGGCTTATGTTAAAGGTGCCTTTAAGTGGTTTGTCACATCCGTGTAAACTGATACATTCTGCTGGTGTGATTGAGCTTGTGAAAAACAGCAGACTTGCTGGCTGAATCACCATGTGAAAGCCTTAAAAAGGAAAATAGTGCAGCAATCACAACTAAGAATTGGTAAGCTGATAAATATAATGAATGTTTGCTTTTGGGTTTAATACTCCTTTCATTTTAAGTGAGCCTAACTTCTTGTTACAAGCAATCTTGATTTTAGCCCTAAGTGTCTTATAGCTGCTCCCCCCCAGCTAGATTTTCTAATAAACTCTCTCTCTCTCTCTCTCTCTCTCTCTCTCTCTCTCTCTCTCTCTCTCTCTCTCTCTCTCTCTCTCTCTCTCTCTCTCTCTCTCTCTCTCTCTCTCTCTCTCTCTCTATATATATATATATATATATATATATTTGGTGACTTTAAATTCAGTTCTCTCAGTGCCTTATTAAAATGTTCTACGACGCTGCTCTTCAGTGTACAATGTGACTGGTGCCATTGTTCAATCACATTTTGACACCTGTCAGAATTTACACAAGTCGCTCATGTGTAAATGAACTGTACCCTGCTGTCTCCAGCTTTTAACTTTTTTCCTTTTTTTTTTTTTCTACACAATTCACTGAGCTAATTTTTCCTAGTCTAAACAGTCATAAACTGATGTATATACTTTACAAACTTTTTTTCAATAACTTTTTTGTCTTAACGTAGTTTGTGTTTGCTTAGCCACTCTTGCATACCAAACGCGGTCTTTTACGCTTCACTTGCAGATTCAGGCTCTCTTCTTTGCTCCTTGTAAATAAATTAAGGGCAGAAACTTTGTGATTATGCAGAATCTCAGTGTGTGACCTTCAAGAAGGAACAGTTCTTCCGTTTCATTCAGCCACACACACATGATCACAGCCTTGAAAGTTTATCCGCAGCTGAAATACCTCGGAGGTCTTCTTTAAAAACGATCCTTTGTGATTATGACATACGCAAGGTCTCTGCGCTCTCAATGCTCCTGCGTCCCAGGATTTGAAAAATGGCATTTAACAAAAAAATAGAAAATTGTGTTTGTCGGAGACTGAAGCCAGCTTTATTTCATTAATTTATTGCTGCGTTCTTTTTTTAAAGCCAGTGTAGCGCTACCCCCGTTGGAGCTGCTGATTTTAACTTGTTCTTCCCCAAACAGTGCATAGGCTACCAATCACACAGGCAACAGAACATAAACTTCATTAACCACATTTTTTCACACAAATAGAGTTTTTTTTTTGTGGTATCTGTTCACCACTGTTTTTTTTTTTTTTTCTTCTGATATGAATGAAAAAAAAATCAAACATTTTGAAAAAAAAATCAAATAGCCAAAATGTATTCTGCTATGTCTTTGGTTAATCCCAATAAGCATATATTGATTGGTTTGCATGAATGTTATAGCGTCTATAAACTATGGTATAGATACTGGATTTTTTTTTTATACTAGTAATGGCGGTGATCAGCAATTATAGTGGGACTGTGATAGTGCGGTGGACACTCTGACACTAACTGATGCTGGGGGGAGGAGGGGACTGACTGACATTGACATCACCAGTGATACTAATACAGTGATCAGCACTGATCATATACACTGTCGCTGTATTAATGACTCTGGTTGGGAAGGGGTTAACATTTAGGGGCAATCAGGTTGTTAACTGTGTTCCTAACAATGTTTACTACTGTGTTTTCCCGAAATTAAGCCCAGGTCTTATATTAATTTTGGCAACGAAAGACACAGTAGGGCTTATTTTGGGGTTATGTCTTCTGTCATGTGCTGTCTTCTCTCCCCCTCTCCCTCCCTCTCTCCCTCTCCCTCCCTGCCTGTCAGAAATCCCAAGTGTAACGGAGTAAAATTGGTTGTAAAATCCTAGAATCCACTCTATCACTGTATTATATGATGTAAACTGTGTATGTTTTTGTAATACAATTGTGCCGAATACCTTCTTATAGCACCGATTGGCATTTCTTTGACCCGCCAGAGTTCTCTTTCCCGATATGAGCACTGAGGGGGGCGAGATCTCCCGCTGACAGCTGGGAGAAGAGGTAGAGAGCAGCGGGAGGCCAGCTGAGCGTCGAGCGGCGCTGTACTGAATCTATTTGGCACAATTGTATTACAGAAACATACACATTTTATGTTATGTAGCGGGTGTCTCACTCTATAACCCACGACCCCACCAAGCTGGCCGGAACAATGTACACAGGCCTTCCAGCTTGAGTTAGGGAGAGCTGCCTGCCAGCAGCTGCAACGGGGATTTTCACCCCCCCCCCTCCTTCTCCCTGTTCACTGACTGAGTTTGTTGTATATGAGCACACACACACACACACAGATCTGTGCATTCAGTAGCCTCTCTTGTGCCCCTATTGGCAGGAAGAAATAAGCCAATTAACAGCAGCCAATGAGAGAGATTGTACTAAGCTGCAGGAAGCAGCTGCAATGTATTTTGGGACATGCAGTTCCCTCACAAAGCGGCTCTATGGCCTGGTACTCAGGAAGGAACTACAAAAAGCCCAGAATGCTCTTCTGACAGGAGTAAAAGACTTCATTTTGTGTCCTGAAAAAAAGTTCAGTCAGCGATGAGGGAGAGGTGCTTTCTCTCAGATGATCTCTCTGCGTGTTTCCAGCCTCGTCACCAGTTGGGACATCCAGCCTGAGAGAGGGGGATCCCAGGTGCATATCGAGGCGCACCTACACTGACGGTGAATCGTTCCAGTGTGAGGTGATTAGTCGGGTTGCCAAGAGAGCCTGTCAGTTCCAGGACATTTGTTTGGGTCTTAATTGCAGGATGTGGTGAGAGGGCATTTCTGCCCATCTGCAGGGAACAGAGACACTGCACTACAGAAGGAGTTATTTGAACACTGTATACAGAAATCATTGCTGGTAGTCATCTTGCTGACACTTGTAGTACCACAGGGATAAAGTATAAGGCTACCCATTTTTGGGACAATGTGTACAGACACCATTGTCCTCTCACCTTGTTGAACAAAACCCTGCCTGTTTCACCTGAAAATCTGGGCCAGTTGTGTTGTTTGGGCCCGCTATACAGGAGTTTAACCACTTCCATACTGGGCCATTGTTAAATGACGTCCGCAAAAACACCCTGCCATCCTTAGTGGGCGTCATATGATGGCCTCAGCTTCTCGTCCATCCCCGATCAGGGTAAAAAAAACTATTAAATTGGCTCTTTACCACGTGACCGGCTGTGTCCAATTACAGACGGTCACAAATGTCAACAAACGGCTGTAGTGCCGTTTCTGGGTTCTCCTCCTCAGTGTGTAAGGAGGAGACCTGGCTGAAAAAGTGCAGGAATGTGCCCGATTGCCCCCTCAAATAAAGAGGACCTGTCACAGCCCATCAGGAGTACCTGTCACAGCGCATCTGAGTACCTGTCACCAGCCCCAGAGTACCTGTCACCAGCATCAGAGTACCTGTCACCAGCCCCAGAGTACCTGTCACTAGTCCTAGGGTACCTGTCACCAGCATCTGAGTACCTGTCATCAACATCAGAGTACCTGTCACCAGCCCCAGAGTACCCGTCACCAGCATCAGAGTACCCGTCACCAGCATCTGAGTACCTGTCACCAACATCAGAATACCCATCACCAGCCCCAGAGTACCCGTCACCAGAATCAGAGTACTTGTCACCAGTTCCAGGCTACCTGTCACCAGCCCCAGAGTACCTGTCACCAGCCCCAGAGTACCCGTCACGGGCCATCTGAGTAAATATCACCAGCTCATCAGAGTTTTAGAGTACCCGAGTACCTGTCACCAGCCCTCTAGAGTACCCGAGTACCTATCACTAGCTCATCAGAGTATCCGAGTACCTGTCACCAGCCCATCAGAGTACCCGAGTACCTGTCACCAGCCCATCAGAGTACCCGAGTACCTGTCACCAGCCCATCAGAGTACCCGAGTACCTGTCACCAGCTCATCAGAGTACCCGAATGCCTGTAACCAGCCCACTAGAGTATCCGAGTACCTGTCACAGCCCATCTGAGTACCTATCACCAGCTCATCAGAGTATCTGAGTACACGAGTACCTCTCACCAGCCCATCAGAGCACACGAGTACCTGTCACCAGCCCACCAGAGTACCCGAGTACCTGTCACCAGCCAACCAGAGTACCCGAGTACCTATCACCAGCCCATCAGAGTACCCAAGTACCTTTCACTAGTCCATCAGAGTACCCATCTCCAGCTCATCAGAGTATCCCGAGTACCTGTCACCAGCCCATCAGAGTACCCGAGTACCTGTCTCCAGCCCATCAGAGTACCCAAGTACCTGTCACCAGTTGGGGTGTTTTCTTTTCAAAATGGGGTCATTTTGTGGGTAATTCCATTGTCCTGGTGCTCCAGGGCCTTCAGAACTGTGATAGGTAGTCAGGAAACTAAATGTGTAATTTATGCTCCTAGAAAGCCTGATGGTGCTCCCTGCATGTTGGACCTCTCTATGTGGCCTTACTGTGTAAAAGTCTCACACATGTGGTATCGCCATACTCAGGTGGAATAGCAGAATATTTTTGGGGTGTCATTGTTGCTATGTACATGCTATGTGTTAGAAAAATCTAATAAATTGACAACTTTGTGTAAAAAAAAAAAAGTTTTAATTTTCTTTCCACATTTTCCAAAAACTTTTGGAAAAAAATGAACCGTTCAAAAGGCTCATTATGCCTCATAGAATATACGTTGGGGTGTTTGTTTTCCAAAATGGGGTCATTTTGTGGGTAATTCCATTGTCCTGGTGCTCCATGGCCTTCAAAAATCTAATAGGTCGTTAGGAAATTGTATGTGTAATTTATGCTCCTAGAACGCCTGATGGTGCTCCCTGCATGCTAGTCCTCTGTATTTGTCTAGGCTGTGAAAAAGTCTCACACATGTGGTAAAGCCATTCTTGCTATGTACATGCTGTGTGTTAGAAATATCTTATAAATTGACCACTTTGTGTAAAAAAAATATGTTTTCATTTTCTTTCCATGTTTTTGAAGACTTTTGGAAAAAAATGAACCATTCAAAAGACTCATTATGCCTCATAGAATATGCGTTGGGGTGTTTGCTTTCCAAAATGGGGTCATTTTGAGGGTAGTTCCATTGTCCTGGTGCTCCAGGGCCTTCAAAAGTGTGATAGGTCGTTAAGAAATTAGATGTGTAATTTATGCTACTAGAACGCCTGACAGTGCTCCTTGCATGTTGGGCCTCTGTATATGGTCAGGCTGTGAAAAAGTCTCACACATGTGGTATCACCATACTTGAAACGAGTAGCAGAATGTATTTTGGGGTGTAATTGGAAGTATGCATATGCTGTGTGAAATTACAACTTCAAAAAAACTTACCATGCCTCTTACTAAATACCTTGGACTGTCTACTTTTAAAAAATGGGTCATTTGGGGGGTATTTGTACTTTCCTGACATTTCAGGGCCTCAAGAGATGACATAGGCCGTCAGTACACCAGGTGTGATCAATTTTCAGTGATTTGCACCATAGCTTGTAGACTCTATAACTTTCACACAGACCAAATAATTTACACTTATTTGAGTTATTTTTACCAAAGATATGTAGCAGTGTAAGTTTTGGCCCAAATTTCTGAACAGAAATTACCGTATTTATCGGCGTATAACACGCACTTTTTTCCCCTTAAAATCAGGGGAAAATCGCGGGTGCGTGTTATACCCCGATCCCCTGCGATCCTGAGCTGACAGATCTAAAAAATCGCCGACCGCGATTTGAAAATGGCGCCGCCGGTGCCGAAATACACAGTGCCGGTCCTCGGCTCTTCCCGGCCACTTTCGGCTTCACTCGAGCGCCGCCCGAACCTAGCCGAGTGTACTCGGCTAGGTTCGGATAGCTCCGCTCACAGTCACGCCCATCCCGGGCGGGACTACGAGTGGAGCCGAAAGTGAACGAGAACCGCCGAGAAGAGCCGAGGACCGGCTCTGTGTATTTCGGCGACGGCGGCGCCATTTTCAAATCGCGGTCTGCGATTTTGACGCTCAGGATCGCAGGGGATCACAGGATCGCAGGCCATTTTCAAACTGCGAGCTGCAAGGCTGCACTGGGGCAAGGCTGCACTGGAATAAGGCTGCAATGGACACTGGGGAAGGCTGCACTGACAAGGCTGCACTGACATGGCTGCACTGACATGGCTGCACTGAAAAGGCTGCACTGACATGGCTGCACTGACATGGCTGCACTGGGGCAAGGCTGCACTGAGAAGGCTGCAATGACGGGCATTTAAATGTAAGTTTTTTTCCCTTCAACTTCCCTCCTTAAAGTTTTTTTATCCTTAAAATTCCCTCCTAAACTTGGGGTGCGTGTTATACGCCGATAAATACGGTACTTATTTGCAAATAATTTTCATAGAAACAAAAAAAAAAGTGTGTTTTTTTTTTTCAAAATGCTCGCTTATCTTTCATTAATGCCACAAAAATAAAAGAAAACAGCGGTGATTAAATACCACCAAAAGAAAGCTCTAATTGTGTGAAAAAATGACAAAAATTTTTTTTGGGTACAGTGTGGTATGACTGAGTATTTGGCATTCAAATTGCGAGAGCATTGAAGCTGAAAATTGGTCTGGGCAGGAAAGGTGTATAATTGCCCTGTATTGAAGTGGTCAAGTGCACCAACGAAAGCTAGCTGAAGACACCAAAGCTTATCTTTGCTTCAAAAGGAATGAAGCTACTAGTGTCATACGGATCCGCACACACATATTCAGGGCTCTGCATATGCATTGGGTGTATGGAAAAGTTTATCTATAACGTTAAGCCATTACTTGATGACTTGAATAGGTGTGTAAAGTTGGGCCTGTGGTGTCGGGGGACATTAGAGAGAGGCCTGACACAAAGGGAGTCATTCCTCTGCTCTCCTCCTGCCTGGACTCATAGAGCCAATCTGAGTAAAGGTAACTAATCCAATTTAAAGTGTCATATTGTGTTTTATCTACTATTAAAGTGTGCCTCCGCTCTTGGGGACATTCTCAGGTTCAGAATCCCCTGAAAGCAGCTTGAATCTAGGATTGAGAGCTATATTGTTCTTAAATCTCAGTTATTGATCTCTAGTTGATCACTTGATTATATATTTTTAGTGTCTGTTATCCTTCCACAGAAATATTGCAGTAAAGACAATTTCTGTGTTTTATCATAACGTGTGTGTTTCTCATTGGTTGTTGCACTTACACTATTGCCAGGTGTGCCAGCGGGGGCTAAGGCTGTTACTAGGGTTGAGAGGCAGAGTAACGGACTGAAGATACTTAGGCAGCCACTTCGGGGGTATCGCTACACTTATATAATACTGTAATAGAGTGAATTTTAAAACCACTTTAAACTAGGGCTTATTTTCCGGGTAGGGCTTATATTGCAGCCCTCCCCGAAAATCACAGTAGGTCTTATTTTTGGGGAAACACGGTGTGTGTAATGTGTGCTGGTTTTACTAAGCAGTGTGTTGGTTAAACAGAACATCGCTGCTTTCTTTTCTCTTCTGTCATTTGCTCAGTGGGTCCTGGCCATAAATCATTGACCGGGAACCGCTGATTGGCTTGTGCTGCAGCAAATGGCAGCTCAAGTTTCTAGATGCCTGGAAGAAAGCTGCGGTTAAATAGTCTAGGGCTGGGATATGCAATTAGTGGACCTCCAGCTGTTGCAGAACTACAAGTCCCATGAGGCATTGCAAGACTCTGACAGCCATAAGCATGACACCCAGAGGCAGAGGCAATGGGGACTTGTAGTTTTGCAACAGCTGGAGGTCCGCTAAATGCATATCCCTGGTCTTGGGGATGTTGCTTTAAGATTTATTGCTTGTAGAACTTGTAACGAGAGGGGTTGGGATGTTATGGGATTATCCAAAAATGATGAAACAGGACACATTTCACTGAGTGAAACTTCTTTGCTCAGTAGGAGAAGGCCAGATCTGAGACCCTGTAAGAGCTGTCTCAGAGAAAGCTACTGCTGGAAACCCAAAAGTAGAACAGAACACAATCACTAGGATCTTGAGCACAGGTCAGTCCTCACAATGTCCCAGGACAGCTACACACCTTCCAGCCTCCACCAGTGTGAACCTAGCTTAAAGTGTTAATAAACCCAGTAATATGAAAATAGTTAACACCCCCCCCCCCCCCCCCGCTGTGCCCACAGCTTATAAATCTTCTATTTACATTAAAATACTGCTACTATATACCTTTTTGGCTGATCTGTATACCACGGTCGTCTGCCTGAGTGCTGAGTGTTCAGGTAGGAGGAGATTTCCACCATAGCGTGTGTCCTCATGCTGTTATGGGAGGCGGATCATCCATCATTTAAGATGTGACATCCCACCACTGTGTTCTTTTTTTAGTTACTGGACATGGAGGATGAGGGATTGACCGGGCTGTCATTTAGGATCTGTATACATGCCCACATGTGGGATGTCAATATCATGTGACCTGGCTAGCTCTGATCAACAAAGAAATATTCTCTCCAGCAATAGAGACCAAACTGAGCATGTGCAGCAGTACTACCCTCACTGTGTCTTATCTGGCCTTGTCAAGAGTGACCCTGCAGAGGGCGTGTCCGGACTATGGAGGAGTGAGGACGTGTGCCTTCTCAGCTCCGCTCTACCGCAGCACATTACCAGCTCCACAGCGGAGGTAACACCCGCACCCGCAGCAAATTATGTCCCTGAGACACCGGGCATTCTCCCAGCCACAACGGACTGACCGATCGCGGCAATCCCAGCTGGATTCCTTTTACACTGGGCAGACCGGGAGAGGCCGCGAGCCTTCCAAGATGGCGCCGACCGGGAAGACACAGCGTGCTAACAAGGCCGCAAAGACCTCCGCAGGCCAGTCACAGCAACTAGATGACTCCCCCGCTCCATCTCCAGGGTCGGTGAGTGACTCAGCCCCCCTGATCTCCCCAGGCTCCCCCACTTCCCAAGACGGTGACTCCACTGACCTGGACCCCCTGGCAGATGCAGACATCAGGCGCCACATTATGTCCCTACCCACGAAAGCTGATCGTGAACGCTTTGCTGACAGAGTGGAAAAAGTTTTAAGGAAGATATTGCTCAGCTCAAAGCTGATACAAGTCACTTGGGAGGCAGACTTGACACTCTGGAACAGAAATTTGAGGAAACTCTCCCTGTCATTTCTAAACTACAAGACAAGTGTAACATACAGGGCCAACAGATTGAGGCCCTGCTATGTCAGCTGGACGACACAGAGAACCGCAGCAGACGGGCAAATATCAGGATAAGAGGCTTACCTGAAGCTACTGGGCCCAGGGACATAATCCCCACCCTGGAAGGAGTCTTTAAGGAAATATTGGGACTGCCTGCCACTGCTACGATCGAAATAGACCGTGCACACAGGGCCCTGAAGCCCCCATCCCAGGACGCGAACAATCCAAGAGATATCATATGTAAATTACATAAGTATACGCTTAAAGACCGCATCATGCAAAAAATGAGGGGGAAACCCTATTTTGATTTTGATGGTGCACACCTGGCCTTTTATCAGGACATCTCGAGGCGCACTCTTATGCAACGTAGAGCACTTCGCCCTCTCCTAACAGCTATCCAAGACGCAGGCCTGGTGTATCGCTGGGGATTCCCCTTCAGCCTCCAAGTCACTAAAGATGGTAGAACCATAACTCTTCGCAACAAAGATGACCTCCCGCACTTTTTGACTTCCTTAGACCTGGACCCGGTGGACTTTCCTGACTGGAGATGTTCCTCAGAACTGGGAAATGACAAATTACCTACCCACCAACCGTGGCAACCAGCCAGAAACCAGAATCGCAGGAGGAATCGCAGGCGACATCTCTCTGAATCCTCGCTGGGAATGTCCCTACCCGGAAACTAGCAAACATCCCTTTCTGGGGCAAACGAACTGCTACTGGGATTTTTTTCTTTTTTCCTTTTTCTCGTTTTAAATATACCCAAGTGTTTTTCTTTTATACATATTGCACTTAGATTATCCCCTTAACATTAGCCGTAAGGCTGCTTGATGGTTTGCACATTTTTGAGTTCCCCAAAGCACCATCATTCTCTCCATGTCTAACCGCACCATATCAGACGCGGTGGACAGAGACGGAGGACCTCCTGCCCTCTCTTATAGACGGCACACTAACCCCCTAGTAGGCCGCCCTGCTTTTTTTGGGCACTAATCCCCTTTGGGATAAGGGGTCGTGGCCTGGAGTCCCTCCCCTCTCTAGGGGGGAGCTCCTCGACACGACCCTTAGTAGTTGTTTTACATGCGTGGATGTTAACATCCATACTGTTTTGATGGTTATGACCATGTTTTCATGTTCTTCTTCTTACACATGTTTTGTCTTCTCTCCCTCCTCCTCTCGTCTCTTTCCTACCCCCTCCCCCTTCACTACAGGTTGCTCCACCTTGCTGTCTGTGACGGACCCCCCGCAAATTGCGCACACTGAACACCCACGTTCCATCCCATGGCTTCCCTACGGGTAAGTACATATAATGTACGGGGACTTTGTTCCCCACACGTAGTAAGCTTTGGGGGGAGTTAAAACGCCTGAAAACCCAAGTGATTTTCCTCCAAGAAACCCATTTTACGCCAAAGTCTCTTCCCAAATTGCCTACTCACCTTTTCAACCAATGGTTTATCAGCACATCCCCGACCCCTAAATCTAAAGGGACAGCTATCGCCATACACAAGTCATGCCCTTTTCAGCCGGCTGAGCACGATACAGACCCCTTGGGGAGATATGTTTTCCTAAAGGGCCACATTGCTGGCCAAAAATATACATTCGCCACTATTTACGCTCCGAACGCAAATCAACTTACCTTCATAGACACTACACTAGATCGCTTGGCTGAATTCAGAGAAGGCTTCCTAATCCTAGGAGGTGATTTTAACGTTAGCCCTGACCCAATGCTAGACACCTCCCATGCAAGACCCTCCCACTCCTACGCATTCTTGAAGCACTTCCGCAGGACTATTCAGTCCCACTTTCTCACCGACAGTTGGCGAGCGCTTAGACCACTAGACCGCGACTTCAGCTATTACTCCACAGTACATAACGTATACACAAGAATTGACCACATTTATGTGGATCGAAATATCCTTGAACTTTTACAGTCTGCAGACATTGGTTCCATTTCCATTTCCGACCACGCCCCAGTGACGATGGCCTTTTCCTTGCCATCAGGCACACGGGGAGTTCGGACCTGGAGACTTAATGAGAACTTACTGGACGATGCGGTGGTGGTAGCTGAGGTCGCGGACACCTTAACTCATTATTTTGCAGAAAACCCTATAGGCGAGCTGAGTGAGGGGACGGTTTGGGAGGCTCACAAGGCTGTGGTTCGGGGGGCTCTGATTTCCCAGGGTAGTAGGCTTAAAAAGATACGACAGGCAGACTTTTTAAGAGTACACACCGAACTCCAAAAAGCAGAACTCAGGCACAAAGCTAACGGACGCCCTGAAGAACTAGAAAAGCTGACAGAACTACGCGAACTGTTCTTACGCCTGCTCGATCGTCAAACACGCAAACAATTCCGATTCATGGCACACAGGTACTATGAACACGGAAACAAATGTGGCCGCATGTTAGCCCGGGCCCTCCGGAAACGTCAAGCCCAGACATATATACATAAACTACATAGCGCCTCGGGTACACCGATTCTACACCCATCTAAAATTGCTGCTGAATTTCGAGCTTACTACGCTAAATTGTACAACATAGACTCTGACCCCTCCCCTGCATCACGGGACACTAGACAAAACGCGATCCGAGACTATCTGACTGCAGCCAAACTCCCGACACTTACAGAAGAGCAATCCTCAGACTTAGACGCCCCGATTACCCTAAACGAGCTTCGGGCCACGGTGAATTCCTTGCCCAACGGAAAGAGTCCTGGACCTGACGGGTTCACTAAGGCATACTATAAAGCCTTCCTGACCCACCTAGAGACACCCATGTGCAAATATTTTAATTCTATTGCAGAAGGAGGAACCATTCCATCAGAGGCACTTTTGGCACACATCACTGTAATCCCGAAAGAGGGCAAGGATCCCACCGTACCCCCGAGCTATAGGCCAATATCGCTCCTTAACCTAGATATAAAAATTTTAGCGAAAACACTAGCGAACAGACTTAAATACCTTATACCCGACATTATCCACCCAGACCAAACAGGATTCATAACAGGTAGAGAAGCCAGGGACAACTCTATCAGAGCGGTACACCTTACTCACTGGGCCCGTGCCCGCCCCGAGCCACAGCCTTACCTCATACTGTCAACAGACGCTGAAAAAGCGTTCGATCGCGTTGACTGGTCTTACCTGACGGAGGTGCTTCGATCACTGCGGATGGGTCCGAGAATGCTGTCCTCTATATTAGCACTATACTCGACGCCTTGCGCACAAGTCAAGGTAAATGGAACCCTCTCGGCTCGCTTCCCCATCAGAAATGGCACGCGACAGGGGTGTCCCCTATCACCTCTCTTGTTCGCCTTAGTGCTGGAGCCTCTGCTCTGCACAATACGTGCTAACCCCGACATCAGGGGTCTCACGGTTGGTAACACGGAGCATAAACTCTCGGCATATGCTGATGATGTCCTGTTCCATGTTTCAAACCCCCTGATCTCTCTGCCCAACCTGATGAGGGAACTGAAGCTCTTTGGGTTTCTTTCAAATTTTAAAATTAATTTTTCAAAGTCAGAAATACTCCCTATTTGCATGTCATCCCAATTAACAATGAGCCTCAAATCAGCCTCTCCTTTCACCTGGGCCACGTCAGCTATTCGATACCTCGGTATACAACTCACAGATAATTTTAACAACCTATATACCGCAAATTACCTCCCACTGATAACTACCATTAAGAAAGACCTATCCCAATGGACACAGACGGCCTTCACATGGCTGGGAAGGGTGAACATAATAAAAATGAATATTCTACCACGCATACTGTTCCTTTTACAGATGCTACCAATTCGACTACCCCGATCCTTTTTTGATAAAATATCTAGCATACTGTCTGAATTTACATGGAATGCGCGCAAACCCAGGATAGCTCTACGAGTCCTACGTCGCTCGAAACAAAACGGAGGCCTAGGCCTTCCAGATGTCAGAAGATACTATTGGGCTATAGCGATACAGAGGATGCTCAACTGGCGTTTCCACTCTTGCTCTAAGATATGGGTACCACTAGAGAAATGTTTAGCGGGTAGGAACTTATCATATGCTCCCTGGCTGTCCCGAGAGCATAGAGGACTGTCGGAGACAACGTCCCCCTTGACAACCCAGGTACTGTCAACCTGGGATAAGATTAACCCGCTGCTAAAATTGGCTCCCTCGGTGTCCCCACTGGCCCCATTGGGAGGTTTCCTTTGGTTCCCTCCGGGAGAACAAATAGTTTTTTTTGAATCGTGGATAGAGGGTGGAGACGCCAGTTGTGGCAAACTCATGAAAGACGGCAAACTCCTGGGCTACGAATATCTGCCTACAGGCAAACAGGGTACCCCAATGAACTTCTGGAAATACAGACAACTACATCACTTCTTTCAATTACAAGGCCATAAGATTAGAGACCCTTCTTCTCTCACCCACCTTGAAAAACTCTTTATCGCAGAAGAACCTACACCACACTTGGTCTCGGAACTTTAAAAATTACTAGGTTCCTCATTCCCTAACACTACACCTGCCTTTATCAGACGTTGGGAAAAGGACCTGGACAATGTATTTACAAAGACAGACTTAACTCACTTGTATCAGCTTACTCATTCATCTTCAATAGAGTCCAGGACCCAGGAAACGAACTTTAAGCTGCTATCCCGCTGGTACAGAGTACCTGCGGACCTGGCCCGCTTCTACCCTTCCACATCTGAGCTGTGCTGGAGAGGATGTGGTCAGAAAGGTACATTGAAACACATATGGTGGGATTGCCCTCAAATTAAACCCTTCTGGGAAGATATACGTGACCAAATCAAAATAGTGACAGAGATAGAAATCCCCTTCCTCCCGACCCACTTTCTCCTGCAGGTCCCCCCGATCTCACTACGAAAATACAAGAAAAGTGTGCTGCCGCACTTATTAAATGCGGCTCGGCGCCTGATCCCAATTCATTGGAAAAAACATACGACCCCCACACGTGCTGAGTGGATCGGAAAGGTTAGTGAGATCCGGGAGGCCGAGGATTGGGTGGCGACCAATAAAGGCCGCGAAGACCGATTTCATGCAATCTGGATGTCATGGGCTGAATACACCTCTGGCTCCACCGCGGTGTCGTCTAGTCTAGACGCTGCACTGCTGGAGCTGGCAGACCCTACTCTTAGAGTACTTAGGCTAACAAAAACTCAACCCTGTAGGCAAGACCCCAAAACCTGACCTACCCGAGGAACAACGAATTCAGCTCCGAGGGGTCCGTCACAGAGGCAGAGGAAGCTTACCGGTACTTGCAGGTAACCTGACCCATTCCCTCTCCCTTTCCCCCCTTTCTCCCCCTTCCCTCTCCTATTCCCTCTTCTCACTCTTACCATACCCCCCCACCTCTCTCTCTTTTTCTTTTTTTCTCCTTTTTTTATTATTCCCTTTTATTTTTGTGTCTCTCTATTTATTATTGTTATTTTGGTATAATATTAGGGAAACTCATGCGAAACAGCTAAGTATGGGCTGTTCAATATAGAAACGGAACCCGCTGGGGGAGATCTCTGGATTTCCAAGAGCCAGATAAATTTCACATGAATAAACCACCGTTGCGTGGTCGCGGGGGCCCGCGTAGGAGCGGGAGGTGGATTGATGGAGGTTTTGAGCCCCCCCTTCCTGCCCCGGGCGTGGGCCACCGGGCCATGTACCCCGCACATTCCAGTGATTCCCCCAACTTAAACACACCCTCGCGAGCCCTTAGGCTGGCTCCGCTTCACTTGCATACTTCATGAAAACATGGGGCTTCCAGAGCTTCTGATTACTCACTTGGCGGGTCCCTCAGAGTTATCCCTAGAAGAGCACTTTACATTAGGTTAATAGTAATGTATGTGTTTGTTCAACCCACATATTGCATATTGTTACTGAATGACCCTGCGAGGCCATTGTTTACAGGATTTGCACTGTTGGACATGTCATGTAATGTCTTGTTCTAAAAATAAAAACTTATTATACAAAAAAGAGTGACCCTGCAGGAGGGGGAGGATCTGTGCATACAGGATCAAAAAGCCTTTTTATAAAATGCAGAGGATTAATCCTTTAAGTTCCACAGTGAGTATAACAAGCATGCTATTGTGTATATACAGACAGATTTTACTGTTGTGGATTTAGTAACACTTTAAGTCAACAAGCTTAAGATCAAGTTAAGAACAAGCTTTCCTGCAGCTGTAGCAGTTCGAGGGTGGAGACAAGCCATTCACCACTGGCAGGAGTGCTTACATCGATCAGCTTTTATTTATTTATGTAAAACCTTTATCCCAAAAGGTAAAAAAAAATTGCTGTAACGGCTAATTAAGTATCAGCTGGAGTTTGACTTCAATTTGTTAGTGAATCTAAATCTGCTAGTACATCTAATACTCCCCTCCCCCCAGATTAACTGCTGCTGTCCAAAGGTGCCCCTGTGCTCCTTCACCCAGAGTGGGGACACTCTAATACAGGAGGAGTGTTACTGGCCAGATCACCAGATATAAACAGAGGGAAAAAAAACGAAAAAAAAAACCCAAATGCAGCCACCATATCTATTGAGTGGTAAGCTGCAATAAATTACATTTTGCCTTTTGGTTTAATACGGCTTTAAAGCTAAACTCCAGGATAGACAAATATTGTCTAAAACTCTAAATACAAGAGACGTATTCTTCCTTGATGAATACTGTGTATTTTTTCATAATCTGTGTAGTAATCCTTGGTGAAACGTGTCCTCTGTACAGGAGCTTCCTGTAATCAAAGGGGTTGTAAACCCTCATGTTTTTTCACTTTAATGTATCCTATGCATTAACCCCTTTCCCAACCAGCCGCCGCAGTTATACTACATTTTTGCAGGCGCACGTGTGCCCGCAGCGTGTCCCCGGAGCTGATGCGCGTGCCAGGCGGCCGCGATGACCGTCGGGCACCTGTGATCGCTCGTGACAGAACGAGAACCGGGAACTGTGTGTGTAAACACACAAGTCCCGGTTCTCTCAGGGAAGAGGAGACAGATCGTGTGCTCCTACTAAGTAGGAACATCGACTGGTCTCCTCCCCTAGTCAGTCCCATCCCCCCCACAGTTAGAACACACCTAGGGAACACAGTTAACCCCTTGATCGAACCCTAGTGTTAACCCCTTCCCTGCCAATGACATTTATACAGTAATCAGTGGCTATTTTTAGCTCTGATTGCTGTATAAATGTAAAAAAGAAAGGACGGCGCCCTCTAAGTGCAGCATGTATGTTAAAAATAATTATTACAATAGATAAAAACACTCACATTTGAGTTGCTAAAAACCAGCATGTAAAGTAGTTTCATCCGCGTGCTCTCGGGGGATGTGGGTGTCACGGGCCAGTGGGGGGGTTCCTGGGATGTGAGTCCTGTGACCTGGGTCCTGGTAGCTGTTCCGGTGGTGCCGAGGGTCCTCAGAGCCTCCGGGCGGCCAGGATGTCGGTCATGGATCCTCCGTGGAGCGCCGTGCTGACCTGCGTCTTCACTTCCGGGAGCGGGGTGAGGCGGGCGGTGCTTTGCGTTCGGAGCATGCGTGCTCCTTCATCAGGCTATGCAGGTCAGCACGGCGCTCCACGGAGGATCCATGACCGACATCCTGGCCACCCGAAGGCTTTGAGGACCCTCAGCACCACCGGAACAGCTACCAGGACCCAGGTCACAGGACTCACATCCCAGGAACCCCCCCACTGGCCCGTGACACCCACATCCCCCGAGAGCACGCGGATGAAACTACTTTACATGCTGGTTTTTAGCAACTCAAATGTGAGTGTTTTTATGTATTGTAATAAATATTTTTAACATACATGCTGCACTTAGAGGGCGTCGTCCTTCTTTCTTTTTTATTGTTCCAGAGCTTCTTCTAGCTTTTATAGACTGGCTGCCTTCCATTTATTCAGCATCATTTTATGCTTACATGGACTAATACCTGAACTTGTTGTGAAACATTAACTACCACCACCAAGTTCCCCCTGTCAGGAACCCCCAAACCACCCCCTTCCCCCCACCATTTTTAGTTATATGTACTCGGCTACCTCCATTGTGCACCATATTAACCCCTTGATTGCTGTATAAATGTCACTGGTCCCAAAAAAGTGTCAAAAGTGTCTGATCTGTCCGCTGTGGAGGAGTGCGGGGTGTAGCAAGATCGCGGCGACGAAACATCACTTCCATTACCAATTCTGACGGGTCGCCATATCTGATGGAACACAGACAGTCTGTAGTGGGTGGACCTACTGGGTCCCTCATACAGCTCTGCTCTTTACACAGTGATAAATAATGGGAACCTGTTGGCAAATCAAACATTAGCTTTAAAGTGTGTCTATAGCTAAAATGTTTTTCTAGTTTTGGATGGAGTGGGGAAGGGTTAGAACCCCTGTTAGATTTTACACTCATCTGGTGCTCTTTTAGAGAGAGGAAGAGTATTTGTCCTGGGAGGGTGGATTGGGGGGGGGGGGGGGAGCATTTGTGTTAGAAGTGGGAAGAGGATTTTTGCTGGGAGAGGGGATGGGGGGAAATTTTGCTAGAAGGAGAATGAAAATTTTGCTGGTGGAAGAAAATGGGTAGAAGGCTTTATGCTGGGTGGGGGGATTGGGGGGAAGGAGGATTTGTGTTGGGGGAGATTTTGAGGAGGAAATTGGGAAGGGGGGGGTTTATGGGGTGGGGCAGGGATTTATGCTGGGTAGAAGAAGAAGGGGGGATTGTGCTGGAAGGGGGGGTGGAAGAGAATCTGTGCTGGGAGGGAATATTTTGGGGGCTGCTCTGCATGTGTCATATACTGCTAAACCTGGCACTGACTGCAACAATGTGTGTTATATACTCCTGATCCTTGAACACATTGCATTACACACCCCTGAGTGTCTGCACTCTGTTATGTATTCCTAAACTTGACTGCAGCACTCTAGGCGTAGTGTACTCCTGACCCTTGCAGTCTGTGCATTGGACACCCCTGACCCCCGCATTATATGCGCTTATATTGTACATTTTATACTTTTTACCAAAAGTGAAAACGGTTGCTGGTTGCTAAGCAGCCCCTGACTATTTTAATTACTTCCTGCCCATGCTATAGCTGAAAGACGTCTACAGCGTGGGCTTAGTTTGCTGGTAGGGCGTCCATGTCTTGCCCACGCATCAGGTGCATATGCGCTCTGTGATCACCGAGTCCTTTGGACTCAACTGATCATAGATCAGGTTAAAGGGCCAATCACAGCAGCCCTTTACCACGTGATCAGCTGTGTCCAATGACAGCTGATCACAGGATGTAAACACAAGCCAATTATCAGCTTTTCTTTCCTAATGCTGACAGCATGAGGAGAGAAGAAGAAAGCCGATAACCGGGACATCGACACTGATAATCAGGGCACTTATTATGAGTATCCTGATTATCAGTGCAGTCCCACCAATGCCCACTAGTGCTGCCAATCAGTGCCCACCAATCAGTGCCCATCAGTGCTGCCAATCAGTGCCCCCTCATCAGTGTTACATATCAGTGCTGTCTATCAGTGCCACCTACCAGTGCCCATCAGTGCCACCTATCAGAGCCCATCAGTGCTGCCTATCAGTGCCACCTTTCAGTGCCCTTTGGTGCCACCTATCAGTGCCCATTAGTCCTGCCTATCAGTGCAGCCTCATAAGTGACTCCTCATCAGTGCCACCTATCAGTGCCCATCAGTGCCACCTCATCAATGCCACCTATCAGTCCCGTCTCATCAGTGCAGCCTATTAGTGCCCATAAGTGAAGCCTTCTCCGAGCACATCAGTGAAGGAGAAAAATTACTTGTTTGCAAAATTTTATGACAAACTATGAAAAATGTTTTTATTTTTCAAAATTTTTGTTTGTTTAGCAAAAAATAAAAATCCCAGTGGTGATTAAATACCACCAAAAGAAAGCTTCATTTGTATTAAAAAAATAAATAAAAATGTCATATGAGTACAGTGTTGCATGACCGCGCAATTGTCATTCAAACTGTGACAGTGCTCTAAGCTGAAAATTAGCCTGGGCAGGAAGGGGGTAAAAGTGCCCAGTAGGCAAGAGGTTAATGAAGTTCTTCTTTAGGCTGGGTTCACATTTAAGCCACATGCGGCTCACAGCAAGAGTCGGGTGCGTCTCCATTCACCGCTTCAGGTCCGATTTCATCCCAACTTTTTGGCTGAATTCGGCCTGAAACAGACCAAAAGACGCACAGGGCTCCTGTGCAATTTGCACCGGAACCGCTGCGGAGATGTGTGAACCGGTTCCATAGAGAGGCGGTCACAATCTCCTGCTATGGGAACTGGCTGCAGGGAAACCCGCATCCAAATCGCATAGGTGTGAACCCAGCCTTAAGGTAGACAAAATGTTAGCGCTCTGTCTATTTTCAGTCTACACAAAATCATATGCCATGGAAGCATTTTTTTGATGATTGTGTTAAGGTTTATATGTATCTGTGAGACTCTTGCTTGTGACTCATTAATCAAAGCATATTTTATAGGTACAAGGAAGCCCGGGTTTTGTTTACTCATACTCCTTAAGCCCCTCCCACTGTTAACAGTTTGCCTGCACCCACTGTCCACCACTGAGCAGTGCACATGTATGCTGCATTACTACTCTCCCTGAGATGCCCAAAGGTGCCTTGGTTTTTTTTTTTTAAATTCAAACAATGCCCCGGTGTGGTGGAAGATTGTCCCTTACTGGCTGCCATAAATTACCCACTGGTCACTCGGTTCTCACAGCACCCTGAGCAGAGAGCTGCTGTCTGTCAGTCAGCAGCTCTCTGCTCTGCCCCTCCCACGCTCACTGGAGCGCTGGGCTGTGGAGGGAGCGGGTAATGCTCTCAGCGGCTGGCTGAGAGCCTGACACGGGTGCTGGTCCAGGCATGTGGGTGGATTCCGACCTTGCCGAAACCTGGACTGGCTCTGTGACGTTAGCCGACAGTGGGCTTCAGCCCGCTGTCTGCTGAAAACGGGTCACAGGAGTACAGAAGGAACTGCACTCCTGTGATCCACAGGAGAAGTACAGCCAAACGAGCTTTGGTTGTACTTCTCCTTTAAGCAAAAGTTTTAGCTACTGATACACTTTAAATCTGAACTCTAGGTGGAGCTGGACAAGGTGGAGAGGCGGGGCAGTGGTGTCATGATCCCCACCTTGTGCAATTATAGAATGCTTTGCATTCATTGAGAAAAAACTTTTTCACGGAAGTGTGTTTAACAAGACACATGGCCACTCATTAAAATGAGAAGAAAAGGGGGCGTGACCGGAAGCCGAGCAAGATGGAAGCCTAATCTCCCTGCTCTCTGAGCCCGCAGCGAGAAAGGCAATCTTGGGGGCAACCATCCACAGATTTATGGGCAAATCACGGACCACCCGCTCCTCTAAACACAGGGGATCATCACAACCCCCTCCGGGTGCATCCACGGACCTCCGCTCCTTCTTTACACAGCCGGACGCATCCCGGAGCGAGGAGACCAACATGGCGCCGGTCACTTCCGCGCCTCAGCACCGGAGCTCCACTCAGGCCTCACAAACTGCTCCAGATCTTCCCCTGCACTCAGAGGACCAAGCACTGGTAGAACTGAACCTCCAGGAGCGCAGCCTCTACACCGGAGCGGTGAGTTCTCCCCCACAACCCGCCGTCCAGAGGGAACAGCCATACGGGCCGCCATTAGCCATGCTGCCTACCTCCGCCCCGCCATACACTCAGTGCTCGGGCGCATTCCCGAGACTTCTGAGAACAGCCTCCAACCCTCTGATTCAGAGCCAGGACCACACATCCCCGTTGTCCCCGCTCCCCTCAGATCTCTCCCAGGACTATCCACCCCTACCCAGCCCCGCAGGCCCTTCAACCAGAGTGCATCAGCTCCCTGAGGGAACACAAGATGGAGCCTGGGCCGTCACGGTCACATCCCCCCCGCCTAAGGCACAGAGGCTCTCTCGCTCTAGAGACTCCAGCACCTCCAGACACCATCTGCTCCCCACACCTTCATACGCGCAGAAGGCAGGAGCTCTGCTCCCACTCCCAGCAAAGGCTAGCTCTACAAGTCCCCCTCGGCAGCAACAAGCTGAAACATGGACAGACCCATGGGACTCCCCAGCAACTGGTACACAACTATACCAGGAGAGGGGAACCGCACACCCTAATGCCACACCACCGGGCAGGTCATCACCTAACCAGCATTATGGCACCACAATGGATCCACCCCTACATCCCCAGTGGCAAGCATACTTACAAGCTATACCCACAAAGGAAGATTTCAGACAGCTTATTGAAGATGTGAAATCAACCTGCCGGACAGAAATCCAAGTACTCCAGACAGGCCTCAAACACCTGGCGGACAGGATGGAAATGGCTGAGGAAGAGATACAAGAAACCAAACTGGCAGTCCATAGAACTCAACTGCAGGGAGCAGACCACAGAGAAATGCTGAGAGATATGCAGAGACACGTGGAGGACTTGGACAACCGGGGACGCCGTAACAACATTCGAGTGAGAGGCATACCGGAGGCGGAAGGCCCTGAAGACCTACAAACAACCCTACAATCTGTTTTCAATAATTTAATTGGGGAGCCGCCCAATAAGCACATAGACATGGACAGAGCCCATAGAGCGCTTCGCCCTAAAGGCGCCACCGACAAACCAAGAGATATTATATGCAGAGTCAGCTCCTACCCCATCAAGGAAGAAATCATGAAGCGGGCACGTTTGGCGCGTAAAGTGACTTTTGAGGATGTCCAGATACAACTGTACCCAGACCTCTCCTGGATCACCCTGCAAAAACGCAGACTCCTCCAGCCTCTACTACAGCTTTTGCAGAAGGAGAACATCACCTACCGCTGGGGTTTTCCCTTCAGCCTTACTGCAAAGCATCAGGGCAAATCCGCCGTACTGAGATACCCAGAGGACCTGCGCACTTTCTGCAACATCCTTGAAATTCCAGCACCAAAGTTACCGGACTGGGACATTGTCGCAACCCCACCACCACCGCCTACAACCTGGCAGAGAGTGTCTTCCTCCAATCGACCCCGGGACTCTGACCCGCAACGCAAGCCCGCCAAACAAAAGAATCGCTGAGATGCAAGCACTGACTCTAGATAAATAAAGGACATGAGCACTTAGGCTCAATATATAAGCCAAGTTAGACTGCAGTTTATTTTAGTTTGTCTAATGCAACTCCAGTTTAGGACCCCCGAGATTGCCCCCCTATGCTGAATTTTACCTTATCATCTAGGGCTTAAGTCAGATGAGCTCTGGAGAGATGGGTATAGCTTCCGTTCCCTATCACCCCCCCTCGATAGTTTAATAGGCATCAGCGCAGGGTCGCAGACTATGTGCTGTAGAATTGTTATTTTCGGCTGGCTACGGGCTCCCCTGTGCCCCTCTCCACCCCTCTTTCTAGGGGTGGGGGGGGGGCCCAGGGGACTCCGTCCAGTCCTAGGCCTACTGGCCTATATAGGTTTGCTAGGAATGTACATTTTCCATGTTTTTTGTACTCTAACAGTGTTCTTTTCTCTCTCTGACCTTTCTTTTCCCTTTCCCACCCAGCCATCACCAAACCTACCCAGCCATCTTCGAGCAAACTCGTGGTTTCCTCCCGGAGAGGGTCTGCCCCGAGCCCCAGTCCTGAATGCAGGTGCATCAACACCAGGTGAGCATCTTATCATCTACCACACACACTGCCATGGCTAAGATTCTCTCCTTAAATGTACACGGATTAAACTCCAATAAAAAACGGCATCTGGGGCTGAGGGAATTCAGACAGTCAGGGGCAGATATCATTATGATCCAGGAGACTCATTATGACAAGGGGGGCTCCTTCGCATTCGCCTCCAGATACTACTCCCAGATCTATATGGCTTCGGGTACCCACAAAAGGGCAGGAGTGGCCATACTTGTTAAGAGGGGAGCTCCCTTCGCTTGCGTGACCCAGCACTGTGATCCTCATGGCCACTTCATAATCCTACAGGGCCTATGGCAATCACAGGAAGTTACCCTGTGTACTCTGTATGCACCGAACGCCAAACAACACAGCTTTCTATCCAAGGTGTACGCCCGCCTCTTTAAAGTCACACCAAAGGTCTTGGTAATAGAGGGCGACTTCAACCTTACCCATTCATCCTATGCTGATCGCCAGACGGTGGGCCCCCAAGCAGCATCACCCAGAGTCCTTAGAGACTCGAGACTATTCAGACAAATCTCCAGACGATATGCGCTCTTTGATGCGTGGAGGGCTCTCCGCCCAGGCGATCGGCAGTATACGTTCTACTCGGCCCCACACCGTACCCACTCCAGGATAGACTACTTTTTTGTCAACAACCACACCTTACAACTCACTCGCAAGGCTCAAATACTCCCGATTTCATGGTCTGACCATGCCCCTATTTTACTCACCATAGATCTAGACCCAGCCTTCCGTAGACCTTATAATTGGAAGCTTAACACTTTCCTCCTCCAACACCAGCCCTCTCAGGCAGAATTAACTTCCACTCTCCAGCTCTATTTTAAAGAGAATAATAATCAGGAAGTCTCGTCCGCCACGCTTTGGGAAGCCCATAAGGCGGTCCTCCGAGGTAAATGCATAGCACTCTCCACAGCACTAAAAAAAGATGCCCAAGCCGCAAAAGTGAAAGCGGAAAGAGAACTCAAAACACTAGAACACAAGCTCCAAACTAACCCCACAGTACCCTTGCTTAAAAAAATAACAAACCTACGTATGACTCTTCGGGACCTGGCCCTAGGTCAGGTAGAGAAAGCCTTGACCAGACTGAAACAAATGTTTTATGACAAAGGCAATAAGGCCCATTCTCTCCTGGCCAACAAACTCCGTGAACGCACCCACATGCTATCCCCAAATCAGATTAAAAACAAATCAGGTCAGCTACTATCTCATCCAGTGGACATTGCCCACACCTTCGCAGATTTCTACAAAAATCTGTACAACAGCCCTGACATACCCAGTAACCCTCCCTCCCCAGACCTATCCCAAAAGATGCGACAATATTTAGAACAGAGCGGTATCCCAAAACTCCAACTATCCGACCTGCAATCGCTTAATGCACAGATCTCGGAGGAAGAATTAGAATTGACTATCAAATCCCTACCATCCCATAAAGCCCCTGGCCCGGACGGCTTTCCCTATGAATATTATAAGACATTCCTTCATCAGTTGCTCCCCCATATGTGTAGGCTGTTTAATACCTTCCTCCGTGACACCCCCATCCCCCTAGATATGCAGCGATCATATATCACCCTAATCCCCAAACCAGACAAAGATCCATCCCTATGCGCCAATTATAGACCCATTGCCCTCCTGAACTCCGACCTAAAAATTTTCACTAAGCTTTTATCCAACCGCCTAAACATGATCCTTCCATCACTGGTCCACAAGGATCAGGTGGGGTTTGTCCCAATGCGGCAAGCAGGTGACAACACCAGAAGGGTGATTGATCTGGTGGACGTGGCGGGCAGGGGGGGACTCACCTCCATGCTACTGAGCCTTGACGCCGAGAAGGCTTTTGACCGTCTGGGGTGGCCCTTCCTGTTCGCCACGCTGACCCACATGGGCTTTCGTGGACCTTTTATGCGAGCAATCAGGCACCTTTACTCCAACCCCTCATCACAGGTCAGAACCCCCTTCGCACTTTTCACACCTTTTTCGGTGGCAAATGGCACCAGGCAGGGGTGCCCATTGTCGCCCCTCCTATTTGCACTATGTGTGGAACCCCTGGCCGCCACGATCCGGAATAACCAGGACATAAGGGGGATAATGGTTAGAGATAGGGAATTTAAGATCTCCCTATTTGCTGATGATATCATCCTTACACTGACCCAACCCCATACCACCCTCCCGGTCCTACATAGGGAACTAGATAACTTTAGAGCTCTCTCAGGTTACAAAATCAATGCATCAAAATCAGAAGCCCTGCCTATACATATCCCTGCTACTGAACTCACACTATTAAAAGCCAACTTCCACTATAGCTGGAAAACTACAGCTCTGAAATATTTAGGGACCTTTATTACTCCAAAATACGATACCTTATACCAAGAAAACTTCCCACCCCTCTTTCGCTCCATTAGAGCATCACTGGCACAGTGGAAAAAACACCATATCTCCCTTTTAGGCCGCATAGCCTCTATTAAAATGACCATCCTCCCGAAGCTCCTATATCTCTTCCAAACACTCCCTATCCCTATACCACTCAAACACTTGAAAAAGCTCCAGGCGGACTTACTCCAATTTGTTTGGAACTATAAAAGGCATAGGATACCGAGGACGGTAATGCTGGCGTCACGTAACGAGGGAGGCCTGGCATTCCCTGATATTATTAAATATTACCAGGCAGCGCAATTAAAAGCGATAGCCTCATGGTTTACTCATAAATCATATAACAAATGGACTGAAATTGAAAAGCTTTGGCTAGCCCCAATACACCCGAACAACCTGCTATGGAGTGCGAATGCGGAGGTACCCCCCGATCGGATGCTAGGCCCCATGTCTCTGCTACGGCGGACTTGGCGCACGCTGGCCCGACCTCATAAACTATCCTCAGAGAAATCACCAATGACCTCCTTTATCTGCAATCCCAAAGTGCCAGATAGTCTAACACATCAGATGTCCTACCCCTGGTCCTCTAGAAACCTATTCCATTTTGGGAGTATAGTGGAACCCAGATCCCGTAAATTATTACCTTTTTCTGAATTACAAGCAAAACATGGCTTGCCGAAACAGGCATTCTATGGATACTTACAAATCCGACACTACGCACTAACTATAACCTCGAACCTGCAGTTCTCTCCCCCAACCTCCTTTGAAACTATAATATTGGAGGGGAATGCCCAGAAGGGTATCATATCAGGAATCTACAAGATTTTAAATACCTTCTCCCTGGAAGAGCAAGGAAAGCACGCTTACATGCTTAAATGGGAGAAAATACTTGATGAGGAACTCCCTATAGCACAGTGGCAGGCGATCTGGAACCAGACAGCAAAGAGTTCATTATGCACTCTTTATAAGGAAAATGCATACAAAATTTTATTCTTCTGGCATATGACCCCAGAGGTGCTCCATGCAATTTTCCCGACTAGTTCAGATCGATGCTGGCGCTGTCAGGGAGGAAAAGGCACCCTCATACATATCTATTGGGAGTGCCCGCTGATTACCCCCTTTTGGGACAAGGTTCAACTCCTTCTGTCCCATCTCTTGGAAATGCAGGTCCGAGCTTCTCCAAAGTTCTTCTTACTGGGACTATCACCACTTAAACTACGCACACCATATAAGAAATTAGTAAGACACATACTCACAGCAGCCAGATGCCTAGTAGCCCTAAACTGGAAACGCCGTTCCCCACCCTCTCCTGAAGATCTTTACTCGAGAATTAAAGATATTGAACTGATGGAGAAAATGACGGCTAGGATGCAGGACAGACTGGAGGCTCACAACGGGGTCTGGGAACTGTGGCATCTCCGGGAGGACCCACCATGACCAGGTATCAACCTTACTCAGATGGCCTACTGTACATCTCCCTCTCTCTTCCCCCTTATTTTTTCTCTCTCTCTCTTTTTCTATTCCTTCTTCTATATCACAGATTTTAAAATATCTGAGTTCTCATAGATATTACTCTACTATAATGTAACTGGATTAACATCCTCTATCTACAAAAGGAATTGCTATAAGTTAAACGATGAGATATCTTTGAAACATAGCACGAATTTAACACCCTTGCTTCATATATATTTGTTTAATAGTGGATAAGATGTGTTGGATAATATTTACAACTTTCCATGCTTCTTTACTCTGTAATGCAACTGAGAATGATAACAATAATAAAAACTGTTATTTGGAAAAAAAAAATGAGAAGAAAAGAGGTTTAACCATAAACTACGTAGAGGGTTCTTTACTGTAAGAACGGCAAGGTGTGGAGTTCCCTTCCACAGGCGGTGGTCTCAGCGGGGAGCATCGATAGTTTTAAAAAACTATTAGCTAAGCACCTGAACGACTGCAACATACAGGGGTATGCAATGTAATACTGACATATGATCAGAGGCGGCTCTCTAATTAGGCAAATTAGGCGGTCGCCTAAGGCCTCGCATTCACAAGGGCCTCGCGGCCGCCTAATTTGCCTGTGATCAATAACTGATGTCACCGCCTCATCACGGAGCATCCCAGTCCTGTGGCAGCAGGTGTGGGGAGCGGGACAGCAGAGGCCTCTAGGTGGCGGCAGTGGCTATGTGATAGTACCCGGCTCCAAGTGTCATCTCTACAAGGCTTGCGGGCAGCATGTCCATGTGGGACCCGCAGCTGAGCAGCTCCTTCAGCCTGCGCTGCTCACCCGACCTCTCCGCACCTGCCTCCTATTCAGTTCAGCAGTCGGGGCCGGGGGGGGGGGGGGTCGCTGAAACTATCCAGCTGAGCTGCCCCATGACTGTGAAGAGGAAGGATATCCGCCTTTAATGTCCTTGTGCTGCCTGGCCGACTGGAGAGAACGTGAGTGCCCGTGCAGCCTCCCTGTGTGCCTGAATAGGAGGAGCAGTGGGGAGACTGCCCATAGTGGATTTGATTTTTCCATATTCCACCTGCAGCCGCTGAATGTCTGCAGGATCGAGAGGAGGAGAAGTGATCATTCAGCAGCTGTATGGAGGAATATGGAAAACTCAATTCCACTATATGCAGTCTCCCCACCGCTCCTTCTACCTAACTTCTTCTGCATCCCGTGCTCTCAGGCCCCTCCTTGTGCTCGCTGGCTCCGCCCCTCCTGGTATCCAGCACCTCCTTGTGCTCCCTGGCTCCTCCCCCAGTGCTTTCCAGTACTCCCCTGCTCTCCATTCCAATTCTTTCTGCCCCCCCTACTCTCAAACTGCCCTCCAGTGCTCTCCAGCCCCCACCCCTCCTGTGTTCTCCCCCTCAGCACTCTCCAGCTCCTCCCTGCTCTTTGCCCCCCCGTGCTCTCACAGACTGGGACATGGGGCAAAGGAGGGGCTACAGACAGGGACAGGGCTAGGGATCTCTCTCACCTCCCTTTCCCTCACCCCTCTCTCTCTCTCTCCTCTTTCTCTCTCTTACCCCCTGTCACTCCTCTCCCCCCTTTCTCTCTCCACCTCCCCCTCTCTCTCTCTCCCTCCCTCCCCCTCTCTTCCTCCTTCCTCTCTCCACCTCCCCCCTCTCCCCCTCCCCCTCACTCCCTCTCTTCCCCCTTCCTCTCTCCACTGCCCCTCTCTCCCTCTCTTCCCCCATCCCCCTCTCTCCCTCTCTCTCTCTCCTTCTCTATCCTTCCCTCCTCTTTCTCCCCTCCCTCTGTCACCCTCCTTTCTCTCACCCCCTGTCTCTCTCTCTCACCACCCCTCTCTCCCTCAACCCTTCTCTCTCTCCCACCTCCCTCTCTCTCACTCCCCTCCCCCTCTGTCACCCTCCTCTCTGTCACCCCCTTCTCTTTCTCTCTCACCACACTCCTCCACTTACCCCTTCCCACCACTCTCTCCCTCTCCTCTCCACCACTCCCTCCCTTTCTCTCTCTTCCCCTCACTCTCCTCACCTCTCCCCTCTCTCCCCCCCACCTCTCCTCCCTTCCTCCTCCTCTCTCCCTCTCTCCCCACCTCTCTCTCTCTCCCCCTGCACTCTCTGCCCCCCTCTAGCTCACCATCTCTCTCCCACATTTGCGCACCCTCTCTCTCCCCTCTCGCCCACCCCCCTCTCTCCCTCCACCTCTCCCCGTTTGGCTCACCTTCTCTCTTCCCCCTCACAATTTCTTGCTCCCTCTCACTCCCCCATTCTCTCTCCCTCCCCCCTCTCTCTTTCCCCCTCTCTCTCCCCATATGTCTCTCCCTCCCTCCTCTCCCCCCTTCCTCTCTCTCCCTCCTCTCTCCCCCTCTCTCTCTCTCCCCCCCTCCTCTCTCTCCCTCCCCATCTCTCTCTCCCTCTTCCACTCTCTATCTCTCCCCCTCCCACCACCCCCGCTCTCTATCCCTCCCCCCTATCTCTCTACCCCCTCTCTCCCCCTGCTCTGTGCTGGGATCCCCCACTCTACTTCCTCTGTGAATGTGGAATGGCTCAGTGACATCCCCTCCCCATTCTCCCAAGACACAGGAAATTCTTAGAGGAGTTGCCATCTTGCTGGGTCCCAGATGTTTTATTGGCTGCATATATCTGGTGGGTGAGGAGGGTGCCCTGGAAGTGGTACTGATGAACTGTGTGCTAGATCCGTGCATCTTGAATTTGTTTTCCCCCCATTATGAGCGTGATTGGGGCCTCATGTATAAGTTTTCGCCTAAGGCCTCACAAAGCCTAGAGCCGCCTCTGCATATGATCACACACATAGGTTGGACTTGATGGACTTGTGTCTTTTTTCAGCCTCACCTACTATGTAACTAAGGTGTTCTGTGAATGGCGCCCATTTCCAAGCAGGCAACCCCCTGTATTTACTGTGCAGCAGGGCAGCCTTTCAGCACAGGACCCATAAGACAGCAGTGATCACTGTAGTAACAACGACTACTACAGTGATTCTCCACTTCCATAGCGCTCCCACAAGTGTGGCATATACATTCTCACATTGGTCCAGGATGGACCAATGTAATTATGCAAATAATCCATAGCTGGAGTTCAGCTTTAATTCTGTACAATGCTAATGTCTACTGCAAGTCAAAAAAGTAAGTAAGGTGCAGTTATCGAAAAGCTGCCGAGTTTATTCTATAGTATTGCAGTTATTCTACTTTGTTACCCTTAACCACATGACTTTATTAGACACTCTTGTCTTAATTTTACCAAGTCAGCTCTTCAGAGCCACTTACATTGTCTTTTAACTTAGAATTCTGCTGACTTTACACATCTTTAATAAAAGCCTGAGCATCTGTTATAAAATGTGCTACATTGTACAGGAAAAGACGCTGAATTAAAAGGCATACTATCTGCCTGGTATGTATGAATGTAGAAAGATTACAGATCTGCTATGAGTAATGATTTTTGTAATATATTATTTAACAAAATCATGGTCATTGCTGAACAGGAAACATTGATACAACTGTCCTGTCCACCTTTAGGAGATCCATGAAAACTCATTTATTCAGGGAAGCCTATCCCACACCCACCGAACAACTGTCCCCCCCCATCAAATCATTCTCTGCAGCTACTACCTTTTGTACCACCACCCCCTCCCTTTACAATGTAAGCTCTTCGAGCAGGGCCCCCTGTTGCCCCCCCCCCCCTACATTGTAAAGCGCTGCGTAAACTGTTGGCGCTATATAAATCGTGAATAATAATAAAACTGTAGGGACCCTGCCTAAACTTGGAGTATTGCTAATTAGTTAAAGTGGTTTTACAGGCTAGACAATTTACCCCAATGCTTTCCCTGCATTAAGGTAAAAAATGTCCAAATGTCCCAAAAATACATACCGATGAGGTGCAGTGCCCATCTGTAGTGGCCCTCTCTTCTCTCTCTGCATTCACAGGACGGAGGGGCATCAACGGGAGACATTGCCTCCTGCTGCTGTCAATCAAATCCTGTGAGCAGAGGGTGGGGGGCAGGGCCGACCTGCATTGTATGTGTCTATAGATGCACACAGCCAGGCCCCGGAGCGAGCTTGCAGGTGAACCTCCATAAGAAGAAGCTTCCTATGGTAACGCACTGAGAAGAGGAGGAGCCAAGAGCGCCGGTGAGGAAGAAGAATTTCAGGACCACTCTGTGCAAAGCCATTACACAGAGCAGGTAGGTAAAACATGTTTGTTTAAAAAAAAAAAAAAAAAAACTTCCTTTACCACATATGAATACCCTACCTCGATCCCTTGTGTGCGTGGCAAATTTTTAATAAAAGACATATGTACAGATGTGCAACCAGTCTCTGGCAGTTCCCAAATACATGGGGTTTCATTGCAAGTGCCGCCAGCTTCTAGTAGATGGGCACTATAGCGCCCAGCAACAATTGTGCGTATGCGCCGCAAAAGTTGGGGCATAGTAACACACTGGGGGTTATTTACGAAAGGCAAATCCACTTTGCACTACAGGTGCAAACTACAAGTGCAAAATGCACTTGAAATTGCACTAAAATTGCACTTGGAAGTGCCGTTGCTGTAGATCCGAGGGGGACATGCAAGGAAAATAAAAAAAAGCATTTTAGCTTGCACATGATTGGATGATAAAATCAGCAGAGCTTCCCCTCATTTCAGATCTACCCCTCAGATCTACAGCGACTGCACTTCTAAGTGCACATTCAGTGCAATTTCAAGTGCATTTTGCACTTGTAGTTTGCACTTGTAGTGCAAAGTGGATTTGCCTTTCGTAAATAACCCCCAGTGTCTCCTGGGATAGCTGTGACAAAAATAGTTAAATCTTGATTAGTTAAAGAGGAGCTCCGGGCTCCCTGAGAAAAAATTTAAAGTCTGGGGGTGGGGGGAGGGGTTTTGTAAAGTGGGAGAAGGTACCTGTCAAAACCATCTTCTTTTTGGTGTTCCATTTTAAGTTCTGTTTTTTTAATGCAGCTAGCCTGTAGCCAGCCTGAGCTTTATTTACTTTTTCTGTGCTCTGCAGGTTTTTCTTAGGCTGGGTTCACACATATGCGGCTGCCGTTTTAGTGCAGCAGTCCAGAGCATTTCTGTTAACTGGTTCAGGTGCGATTCAGGGGCAAATTTTTACCTAAAATCGCACCTGAACCAGACCCAAAAAATGCACATAACCGTTTTATGTGGGGCAGTCAGCCTCACCATTAAAAGAAAGAGGAAGGCATATAGCGTAACTCCGTATGGAAATTTTAATACATGAAAAGCAAAGGAAATACACTCACGTGTTTAGCAGTAAAATCAAGCGCTTGTATAAAAGAAGATAGTGATCTCAGCATATCCTCCCGACGCGTTTTGACTAAGGAGTCATCATCTGGGGCTTAGTAAACACACTGGGGCTTATTTACGAAAGGCAAATCCACTTTGCACTACAAGATGATGACTTCTAAGTCGAAACGCGTCGGAGGGATATGCTGAGACCACTGTCTTCTTTTAGTTTTGAGTTCAATCCCTCTGGTAAGCAGCTCCTGGTGTCTTTGGTGGTGGATTTACTATCAACTGTTATTACATCATACATATTTGAAGTTAAAGACTGTCACTATATTATATCCACATGTGGTTGAGGATTGTCATCACACATGATTGAAGCTTGTCACTGACTTTTTTCTTTTTTGGAAATCACACGTCCAAGTTCCTCTGTTTATAGACATCACATGTCATAATAGAGGACTGCTTGGAGTATTTTTGAGCACATCATTTATTATTCCCGTTTTTTGTACTCATGTTATTTGTTATGGTTTATATGATCACATAAGCGCTGCACATTTTACCCAATTTGTCATTTTTGCAACTTTATCCACTGCTGTGCTGGCTGCCTTAGTTTTTTTTTTATTTCTTTTATAGACAACGCGGTATATATTTGTTTATAATTTACAGTACTGTTTTCCATAGGTGACACTTTAAAAGTTCCTTCCTACACATCATCAATCAGTTTCGAGTAATCCATGAATTTTGACCCTAGAATTGTTGCTTTCTGGCATGTGACGATATGTAACATGTGTATCACAAGCAACAGTTTCATGTATCAGGTGGACGTGGCTGGAGCAGCGCTGGCTGAGGCCATACACAGCCACCTTTACATCTGAAGCACTGGGTCGGTTTGAGTGGCGTTTTTATTTTATATATATCTACACTCCTGCAGGGTCGTGGATAAGGGGGTACCAACAGTCCTCCTGTATTAGGCCCGGCCCAGCAGGGAGCATAGTTGCCAACAGTCCCAATTTTCCCGGGACAATCCCGATTTTGGGACCCTCGTCCCGATTGGAGAGTGTCCCGAATTCGGGATTTCCCATAAGGAAAATCGGGAATGTTGGTTTTTGTTTTTTTTTGTTCTTTTGGAGCAGCGGGCTCCAGCAAAATGGCGGCCGGCGCCGCCGCTCTCTCTTCCTCTAGTGTTTAGTGGAGAGGGGAAGGGGGCTCGATCCGTGCAACCAATGAAGCGCCTTCTTTAGCTGCACGGCCCCTCCCCTCTCCACTGAAGCGAGCAGAAGATACGGCGTCTTCGCCGTGTCTTGCTGAAAGCTCCCAGCCCCGTACTGCGCAAGCTCTGCACCTGCGCAGTGTAGGGGGTCCTCCATTGCCGAGTGGAACTTTCTCGGCAGAACACCGGCCGCTCCTGCACTGAGCGGGGGCCGGGCAGCATTGAGGGGGCTGCACTGAGGGGGGGGGTGCACTGAGGGGCTGCACTAATAGAGAGGGGGGCTGCACTAACTGAGGGGGGGCCTGCACTAACTGAGGGGGGGGGCTGCACTAACTGAGGGGGGGCTGCACTAACTGAGGGGGGGCTGCACTAACTGAGGGGGGCTGCACTGAGGGGGGGGGCTGCACTGAGGGGGGCTGCACTGAGGGGGCTGCACTAATAGAGGGGGGCTGCACTAACTGAGGGGGGGCTGCACTAATAGAGGGGCGCTGCACTAACTGAGGGGGGCTGCACTAACTGAGGGGGGCTACACTAACTGAGGGGGGGCTGCACTAATAGAGGGGGGCTGCACTAATAAAGGGGGGCTGCACTGAGGGGGGTTGCACTAATCGAGGGGGGGGCTGCACTGAGGGGGGTTGCACTAATCGAGGGGGGGCTGCACTGAGGGGGGGCTGCAATAATAGAGGGGGGTCTGCACTGATGGAGGGGGTCTGCACTGATGGAAGGGGTCTGCACTGATGGAAGGGGTCTGCACTGATGGAGGGGGTCTGCACTGATGGAGGGGGTCTGCACTGATGGAAGGGGTCTGCACTGATGGAAGGGGTCTGCACTGAGGGGGTCTAGACAGACCCTGGCGGGGGCACCTGATGCAAGGACAGACTCTGGCGGGGGCACCTGATGCAAGGACAGACTCTGGCGGGGGCACCTGATGCGAGGACAGACTCTGCTGGTGGCACCTGATGCAAGGACAGACTCTGCTGGTGGCAGGCGACGTGGCTAGTGACACGCTAAGGGATCCCACTGATTCGGCATTATGGTGAGTTGAATGATTTAATTTTATATTACAATGTAATAATGCCTTAGTTTTTTTTTTATTTCTTTTATAGACAACGTGGTATATATTTGTTTATAATTTACAGTACTGTTTTCCATAGGTGACACTTTAAAAGTTCCTTCCTACACATCATCAATCAGTTTCGAGTAATCCATGAATTTTGACCCTAGAATTGTTGCTTTCTGGCATGTGACGATATGTAACATGTGTATCACAAGCAACAGTTTCATGTATCAGGTGGACGTGGCTGGAGCAGCGCTGGCTGAGGCCATACACAGCCACCTTTACATCTGAAGCACTGGGTCGGTTTGAGTGGCGTTTTTATTTTATATATATCTACACTCCTACAGGGTCGTGGATAAGGGGGTACCAACAGTCCTCCTGTATTAGGCCCGGCCCAGCAGGGAGCATAGTTGCCAACAGTCCCGATTTTCCCAGGACAATCCCGATTTTGGGACCCTCGTCCCGATTGGAGAGTGTCCCGAATTCGGGATTTCCCATAAGGAAAATCGGGAATGTTGGTTTTTGTTTTTTTTGTTCTTTTGGAGCAGCGGGCTCCAGCAAAATGGCGGCCGGCGCCGCCGCTCTCTCTTCCTCTAGTGTTCAGTGGAGAGGGGAAGGGGGCTCGATTCGTGCAGCCAATGAAGCGCCTTCTTTAGCTGCACGGCCCCTCCCCTCTCCACTGAAGCGAGCAGAAGATACGGCGTCTTCGCCGTGTCTTGCTGAAAGCTCCCAGCCCCGTACTGCGCAAGCTCTGCGCCTGCGCAGTGCAGGGGGTCCTCCATTGCCGAGTGGAACTTTCTCGGCAGAACACCGGCCGCTCCTGCACTGAGCGGGGGCCGGGCAGCATTGAGGGGGCTGCACTGAGGGGGGGGTGCACTGAGGGGCTGCACTAATAGAGAGGGGGGCTGCACTAACTGAGGGGGGGCCTGCACTAACTGAGGGGGGGGGGGCTGCACTAACTGAGGGGGGCTGCACTAACTGAGGGGGGGCTGCACTGAGGGGGGGCTGCACTGAGGGGGGGCTGCACTGAGGGGGCTGCACTAATAGAGGGGGGCTGCACTAACTGAGGGGGGGCTGCACTAATAGAGGGGGGCTGCACTAATAGAGTGGGGCTGCACTAACTGAGGGGGGCTGCACTAACTGAGGGGGGCTGCACTAACTGAGGGGGGCTGCACTAACTGAGGGGGGGCTGCACTAATAGAGGGGGGCTGCACTAATAAAGGGGGGCTGCACTGAGGGGGGTTGCACTAATCGAGGGGGGGGGGCTGCACTGAGGGGGGTTGCACTAATCGAGGGGGGGCTGCACTGAGGGGGGGCTGCAATAATAGAGGGGGGTCTGCACTGATGGAAGGGGTCTGCACTGATGGAAGGGGTCTGCACTGATGGAGGGGGTCTGCACTGATGGAAGGGGTCTGCACTGAGGGGGTCTAGACAGACCCTGGCGGGGGCACCTGATGCAAGGACAGACTCTGGCGGGGGCACCTGATGCAAGGACAGACTCTGGCGGGGGCACCTGAAACATCATATGTTTCCCCCCTACCCCTGCAGTGCTGCTGGCTTACCTCCTCTCCTTCCCGCTGGCAGCTGCAGACACACAATAGGATCCTTCAAGATGGAGAGTGGGGGAAGGGCCCGAAATATATGTCAAATTTACCAGCCCCTTCCTTTCCTGAATGAACACAATGAGTGATCAGTACCAATCGCTCACTGTGTTCTTTCATAACTGAAGCACTGGCTGTAGGGGCCCTGTCAGGTTGGCTGTATGGGGCCCCGTGGTTTCTAACAGCAGCCCTGCACTCCTAAATTTGTGTGCTAATGTCTGCTTTCACATTCTGGACACCAGCAGGGAGACTTGTCATTCTCCATCTTTGAGTGGCGCTCTATGTTCGTCTGCTGATTTCCTGTTACAATATTTTATAGTAATCAATGAATCGACTGCATACAGCAATGCCTCAACCCAAAAACCAACCTCATTATCTAAAAAAGTCTAATAAAATTACATTTTCAGCAGTATCAAATAGAAAAAAAATTGATTATGATTACAGAATGCTCCTTTTGTTTCATCTTTGCCATATATATACAATATATACTGTATATGCCTGTGCCTATAGTGACCACATGACAACCAGTGAAATGTGAACATTTCCATTTAGGCAAAATGGACAGTTCAAGAGCCTGTACGAGGCAAATTACAATATTGCTTTTTTATTTGTTTTTGTTTTGTCTTTTTAGGTTCAATAAGTTTTTATTGTATATAAAGTAATTTTCCAAACGGAAGATGAAAACATAAACAGGACCAGAAGCTCGACATCGGGCTATCTGGTTTGGTAATAAAGAAACATACATAGGCAGATCAATACAATGTTATGCCTTCTGTCCTCAATATAAACATAGTGTATTATCTCAACAGCTTTCAGAACTTTTGCTATTAGTCGTGTTACCAAAAATTCCCGAGATCTGGATGCCCCAACGGGATCATGCTGCGCCCATATGTCTAGGAACTCAGAATGAATAGATAAGTAATCTGAATACCAACAGCGTATAGACGTTGGTATTTAACTAATCTGTTGGAGGTTGTGAGGGAATTGATATTAAAGAGCAGAATACTATAGGTTAAAAATCATGGCTATAGATAGCCCAAAAGAGTAGTATAAGAGTACAGAAAAGTGTTGGAATGAGAGGTAGAGAAAAGAAAAGAGGTGGAGGGGGGAACGGGAAGGAAGACTGGCTAGGTAGGTGGGAGAAGGGGGGAAAGGGGGGAAGGAGGGGAGGGAGGGGGACAGCGAGGCTCGTCCCGAGTCGGGACCTATATTGTTAGATTGTTTGTGTGGAACTAGTAGAATTTGTTACTTGGCTAGGTGCCTTCATAGCTGTGAGTCTGCTTTTTAGCTTATCTGAAGTGGAGTAGTGCCTCCATATGCTCCAATAAAGGAGAATTTTGCGTATTTGTCTATGGCTCTGGCTTGCATTTCCTCCATAAGCATGGTATTGTTTATTTCACTTACCCACTCTAAAAGAGATGGGGGAGTGGTGGATTTCCAGTGTCTAGCAATTAATTGTCTACCACTGCTGAGAAAAAATTTTAAGAGGTTGTGTCTTTGTGACTTGATTTTACCAGGTAGTATAGATAGGAGAGCGATGAAAGGAGAGGGAGTGAGTGATTTATCGTAAATTTCTGTATAGATTTGGAAGATTTGGGTCCAGAACGGACTTATCACGTCGCATTCATACCAGATGTGACTATACGTACCCTTCGCAGAGTTACATCTCCAACAGATGTCGGTGGTTGATGGAAACATGATCCTGAGATTTGTTGGCACTCTATACCATCTGGATAAAACCTTGTAATTTTTTTCCTTGGTGTAGCACGAAATGGCTGATTTGTGGGTGAAGATAAAAGCTTTACCCCATTCAGCATCAGTTATTTCCCTCCCGAGTTCCACTGACCATGCTTTGGTGTAATTGGGTAAGGTATCATGGGTGTGTTCTATAATCAGTTTGTAGATCAATGAAAGGGTGTGACGGGGGGGGTTTCTGATAGTGTGCATAATTGTTCAAAGCCGGTCAAAGGTCTGTGAATCTGTTTGGAATCATATAGTTTTTTTACAGTAGGCTGTCAGATGTAGACGTGTTAACCATGTTACGTTGGATGATGTGTTGCTTAATCTTGACGTGAAAGTACCATGTGTGCTGTTGACAAATTGTCGTGCTGTGTTTTGTCTTTTTAGGGTGGGGGGCGGCATTCTGCCTTAAAGTGGTATTAAACTGATAACCAAAAATTTAACATATAGCAGCTTATCAATCTTTAGATGTTGTGGCTGCATTATCATATTTTACATATATATATGTATATATATATATATATATATATATATATGTATCTATATATCTATATATTTTAAGCAGTTACAGCAAAAGTTTTGTTCTTTTAGAGCACACATGTTTAACATAAGGCCCGTGAGCTGAATCTGGCCCTCCAGGCCTTGCCAAGTGGCCCTCACACACAGTTTTGCAGTTGGAATATGGTGGAACTCCATTCCACCACCTCCAGCTCTGACCTTTAGCTCCTGCTCCCTGCTGTCACTTGCAAACACAGTGGCTCCCGGAACTAACATATCCCTACACACACTGACAGCAGGGACAGATCTTCAGAATCTGAGAGAGAGAGAGAGAGCGCAATCTCTTTGCAAGGAGAGGCAGAGCCGCCTACACAGGGAGGTACTAGAGCCAGGTAGGAGAGAGTGATGCAAGGAAGCTTTGGGGAGAGTTGGGTCTGGGTTACACTTTGTACATAACACACTCCTGAACCCTGCCTGTAGCACACTCCTATACCTCCCAACATTTTGAGATGGAAATGAGGGACACCTACTAGCAAATGTATGAAGGCATAGGACACGCCCCTTCCACACCCCCTTATAGGAGAATTAACCAAAAAACAAAAGGTTAATTAAATCCACAAGGGCTTTACCACTACTATTCTTTTATATTGGCTTTTAAAATTTACAAATGCAGCAATTTAGAATTTAGATGAAAGGTTTAGCACTGGGAAACACCTTTTGAACGATAAAAAGTGCATTTTATATACAACTATATAGATCAGACCAAAATGAGGGACAAAAGAGGGGGAAAGAGGGACAGAGGGACATTGCTCCAAATCAGGTAGTCCCTCAAAATCAGGGACAGTTGGGAGCTATGCACTCCTGAACCCTGCCCACAGCACACTCCTTAACTCCACACGTAGCACACTCCTTAACTCTACACGTAGCACACTCCTTAATGCTACACGTAGCACACTCCTGAGCTCTGCACCCTGTATGTAGCGCACTGAAATACAACTGGCCCTTTGAGGACAATCATATTGCTTATGTGGCTCCTTGATGAAATTGAGTTTGACACGCCTGATTTAGGGGATTAACGTTTTACCCAAATAAAACAAATGCTGATCATTGTAAATGGTTTGTCTTAAGCATCTAACTGGTCCAGGACAACTTGTTCTGTTGAAAAACAACAAATTTACTTACCAGATCATCGGGTGAAAATAATGGAAAGAAAACAAATGCAGCCATCATATCCAAGAATTGGTAAGCTGCAATATAATACATGTTTGCTTTTGGATTTGATACTGCTTTAAAGCAAACTGAGTAACAGGAAGATAAGTAGACAGTATATGTTTATGGAAGTCTGCTTTAAAGTGAAACTGTTGATTTGCATATCTTAGGTATGCGCAGGTTCACCTAAAAATATCAATTCTGCCACAAAGGTGGAGTTCTTTTAAATATTTTGGACCAGATATTTCTGTCTATTTTGTGTGCTTACAGCGTTCTCTTCCTATACCGAGCATTGCTACTCAGTGTCTTTGATAAACAACTGCACAGGAGCTCTCTTGTACCCACATGTCCATGTGTGTGAATGGAATGCTGTGCAGGTCAATCCTATTGGCTGGCTCTGTTTTTCCAGATGTTCAGTTCCAGCATAAATGTACTGCAAGTGGTTCAAAGTATACACAGTACACTCTTCTAAGACACTGACCGAGCTCCTGGGAGGAAACTCTGGGGAAAATGGCTAAGACTTTTTATGTTGCGGTCATAGTCTTATGTCTGGGATTTATCCATCAAAAGGCCTATGGGGTTTACATGCAGAAGTTGTCAGATAAGAAGCTCTGCGCCGATGATGAATGCATTTGTAAGTTTGCCAAAAATGCTAATTTTTATTTTCATTTTTATCTCTTCTAATGTATTTATTTTGTTAATTTTTAAGTCTACTAAGTTACAGAATTATTTTTGTTTTAATACTAATTTTTGGGGTTCTTAACAAGTGGTATTGTAACTGCGAGGTAGTTCTCAGAGGTACTCGGGGGAATTGTTTGGTAGATTAAATCACGTGCAAGTCTGAAGTTTAGTAAATACTAAATATTATACAAAACAAACTGGATTTGCTAAGCATTAATTAATGCTGTATCAAACTTTCCTATGATCTATTGAATTTATAACACTTTACCAATTTACCCTACAATGTAGAAAGCTTCAGCAATGGAAACTGAGGTTTCAGGAGTTCAAGACGTTATGGGTTAAGTTATGCTGTTGGAACTGTGCTTTTAATTAGGCCAAACATGATTAGTAATAAAACAAACATTTCAGTTTTTATTCTTAAAATTACTGTTTTTTTAATTTATTTTTTTATCGCGTTTAAAAAAAAGTCTTAGCAAGTGATCACACAGGACACCAACCTGTAGCTGAGTTATCACTGTCTTTAACTAGTCTTTAAATTGTGTACATGATAGACATTCTACAAGTGATCACCTCTAATTTTTCATTTTCCCATTCTTCTCATCCTTTTTACTTTTTAAAATGATGAAGATAGTCAATGTGGTTGAACCAGGGTCACTATATATGTGTATGGGATTGTGTATGTGTGCATTTATGGCCCCTGTGTAACATGAAAGTTTATATCCAGGGCTTTTTTTCTCAGAGAATAGGTTCAGGAACTCCCCTTTTCAAGTCACTCCTTGTCTATCCACCTCTGAGCTCCGCCCCTTGGTTCCATCCTCTACCCACCTTCCAGCACTGACCTTTTTAGAGAATACAGAACCAAGTATCATTTTGTGGTGCTAAGTAATCTGTATATATTTTATTAATAAGCATTAAGATATACACCCTTCTTTCAACAATAAACCCCCCGCAACAAAATGACCCTCCAGTGACAAAAGATCCACCCTAGTAACAACAGATCCACCCCAGCAACAATAGACCCCTGTCAGCAACAACAAATCTCCCAGAAACCAGCTTCAATAGACCCTCCAGCAGCCAGCAACAATAAACCCCTCTCTCATAAGTAGATCCCTCCCAGCAACAATTGCCCCCCAGCAACAATAGATCCCCCATCAGCCAGCATCAATGGACCCTCCAGTAGCCAACAACAGTAGACCCTTCCCATCAACAATAGATCTCCCAGCCCTGTAGTGACGGTTGAACACCGTCTATTTGATTACGTTACTGCCAGTTTAACGTCATACCGTATTGTGTGCGTTACTGCCAGTTTAACACCATATAGTTTTGCATGCGTTACTGGCAGTTTAACACCATATTGTATTGCGTGAATTACTGCCAGTTTAACGCCATATAGTTTTGCATGCGTTACTGCCAGTTTAACGCCATATAGTTTTGCGTGCAAGCATGGGCAGGGACGATATATTTCGTTCACAGCACACTGGGTAACGCTGCTTGCAACTCGAAAGGATGCAGGACAGGGCTCAGTGCTGCAGCTTGTTGTGCCCCCAGGTCTCCATACAGCTGGTGGTGATGATGCCAGACCTGTGAGCTCTACCCCCTCCTCCTCCTCCGCTACCTCCATGCCCTCCTCTGCAGAATTGTCCTATGAACATCAGGTACCCCCTAAGCGTTCAAAGGGCTTTTCCCAGAGTCAGGCTAAAAGGTGCATGCAGTGCTTCAGCTGGTGTTTTTAGGGGACAGGAACCACACCGGAACAGAGATTCTTGCAGCTCTGCAAGGACAGGCCCAGAGGTGGTTCACACCACGCCATCTGGAGCCAGGAATGGTGGTGTCCGATAATGGCTCAAACCTCCTGTCCGCCCCCAGACAGGGAAAGTTGACACATGCGCCATGCCTGGCACATATCTCCAATTTGGTGGTGCAGCGTTTCCTAAGTACGTACCCTGGGTTGCAAGATGTACTAAAGCAGGCCAGAAGAGTCTGTAGCCATTTCAGGCAGTCATACATAGCCAGTGCTCGGTTGGCTGAAATTCAGCGGGAATTCCACCTGCCCGTAAACCGCCCGATTTGTGACATGCCCACCAGGTGGAACTCAACTTTGGGAATGCTGCAGCGGCTATACATGCAGCAGAGGGCCGTCAACGAGTACTTGTGTCAGTATGGCACGACGACAGGATCAGGCCGCCTCGGCTTTTTTTCCCCACACCAATGGTTGATCATTAAGGATGCATGCACTGTATTGTCACCATTTGAGGAGGCCACAAGGATGGTATGCAGTGACAGTGCATGCATCAGTGACACAATCCCTGTTGTGTTCCTGCTGGAGCAGACTCTGCGTGGCATTATGGACAGGGCACTGGAGGCAGAGCAGCAGGAGGAAGAGGAGGACTTCCTTTTGTCTCAAGGCCCACTTTATGAAGACACCATCATTCCTATGTCACAGAACACACAGGAGGAGAGAGGGGAGGAGGATTCTGGCACTTTCATAGGCTTTCAAGAAGAGGAAGACATGCGCCAATCTGTAAGCGATGGCTTTCCAACCCCAGGACCCTTGGGAGTAGTACGTGGCTGGGAGGAGGAAGTTCCAGATGCTGTCATCCTGAGTGACTGCTTCTCAAGCCTCTGCAAATTTGAGGCGCATGGGCAACCTCATGCTTCAAAGCCTGCGAAAGGCCCCAGGAATACGTGGCATAAAGGAGAAGGATGATTACTGGTTGGCAACCCTCCTTGACCATCATTATAACGAGAAGGTCTCTGAACTCATCCCATCTGCACAGAGAGTGCAGAGGATAAAATCTCTTGAGGACACATTAAAGAGGATTTTATTGAACATTTTCCCTGACTCTAGTAGGTTACAGTGTGGTGCAAAACGTCGTTTTGAGTCTCCTGTTGGTCAAGAAAGGAGCGCTAGAGAAGGCATCCGCTTAAGTGAGGCATTTCGGGTCATGAGAATAGACCACTGGCCAGAACTTGCCCAGTATGCTATTGAGTTGTTGGACTGCCCTGCATCCAGTGTGCTTTCAGAATGGGCATTCAGTGCTGCAGGAGGTTTCGTTACTGATCATAGAACACGTCTGTCCACAGACTCTGTGGACCATTTGACTTTTATAAAAATGAATCAGTCCTGGATTACCAGCTATGAAGCCCCTGATGCTGATGTCACTGATTAAAGACTTTTTGGGATGTGGAATCTCTGCAGGACTTCGAGGCGGCCTAGCTTTGAGGGTGTTCAATCATTTCATCTGGAAGAATGTTTTTGGTATAGGTTTCATGGGCGCAATTAACACTCAAGGACCAATTTTTCTGCACTTGTCTGACAGTTGCATATCATTGCAATTTTTTACAGCAAGGTAAATTCTTGCTTGCATCAAGAGTACCTCTATAGGGTTACGGTGGGAAGGCACCACCGACACCCAAAGACCAATTTTTCTGCACCTGTTTGACAGGTGCATATCATTGCAATTTTTTATAGCAAGGCAAATTCTTGCTTTCATCAAGATTATTTCTATAGGGTTACGGTGGGAAGGCGACACCCAAAGACCAATTTTAATGCATCCGTTACTTCTATCCAAAGTCAAATTGACACCAGAATGTATCCAAAAAATCTCTAATCTTGTTCCCAGTGCACTACATTGTGGCCTCATCATACACACTGGCTCCCCAGCTGTTGCTGAGCAAAATAAAGGCAGCTTGCAGGAAAAAAATCATTTTTTTGGCTTTATAAATTCCATTATTGCTGCAGCAGATTTTAGACATAGTACAGATCTTATAACAGAAAGACAACTGCGCTAAAAGTAAGATCAAAAGCAAATAAATGCAAACATAATTTTAAGTCCATCCAAGACATTGATTATCCCTCAATAGGAGATCCCCATATGACATGAATCTTCATCCCAAGTAAAGGTGAAATCAAACTTAAAACCACTGCAGAAGTTAGTATTGAAGATAGGACAGTCCTTCACCTTTAAAACAACTGCCTCTTACCAGCTCCCTTGATCTCTGGTCAGGAGATCATAAGCGCCTTTTGGCTTATAACCCAGCCACAGTCTCAGGATGAAATGGATATACCATCAACTCGAGTCCTCCTTAATTCTCTTATTTGTCCCACAGGCAGCATCTCAAATAGCCAGTCACATAAAAGAAAGAAGGGCTCCCATAGTGTAAAAACGTATTGGTCTTTTATTATTAAAAAAAACGTAATGCACTTACATACATCCAAATTGGTATAGCATCAAATGGTATTCGAGCCGGCCGGCTCTCTCAAAACAAACACCCGTAGCTTCCGGGACTGCGTGTTAGTATTCAGGTGGCGTCAGCACGCCGCTCTCCCTACGCCGTTTCGTCAAACTTGACATCGTCCAGGGGCACGGGCGGCGTGCTGATCGCCACCAGTTATATTCTAGCTAATCAAAGAAGAGACCGCCCAGTCCTGAGGTCCGAGCAGTCACGATGCGGATGCCGCCATATTGCAAAGGGGCAGACGCCAGTGCACTAACAGGGAGAACGCCACTATTACTGGATGCCCTCCCTTAAAAAAAGAGTATACTATGCTAGTACTTGTTGTTTACATTATATAAAGAACGTACATGGCTAGATTGTGCACATCACTTTTTTATAAATCTTATATTGCCGATAATATTTAAATATAATCGGCATAAACGGAATAGTGGCATCTAGTGGTCAAACTATATATAGCATGACTTCTGTCCTTTTTATGTTGCTAATATAGTCACCAAATCGCCTAGAATAAAATGTTATTAATATTTACTGGGTGTATAATCCACTATCCCGCCTATGTAAAAGGAAAAAGGGAAATGAAAAAAGGCAAAAGAGAAAAAAAAAAGAGAAAAAATATATTTTTAAAATTATGTATATTAAGAAATCTTAAGTCCAATGGGCCATCAGGCAAATGGTAAAAACCCATCTTGATAGTCCCATAGGCAAAAATAAAATACAACCATATAAAAACTATATGACCTATGCAATATATAGATCATTCTTCAATAATGGAAAGTTATCATATAACAAATAATTGTTTTATATTAACTTATAAAACAATCGGCAACTAAAAAACCCGCCCTATGTATTAAAAACATAAAACTTGGAGTCAAACATATGTGCACGCCTCACACCCACCCCCACGATGCTGCAAGGAGCTCAGGACTAGTTCACAATATTTGACCCTAGCTGTTATCGATAAAAGACGTAACATCTGTGTCTATGTTAAGGCCATAAGGGGTGTAGCAACAGATCTGCCACTTTACAGTTAAACTAAGGGGACCCCCCTGGCACTATATTGGAAGGAATTTTTCATTCTTAGGCTTTCACTTTAAAAATCAAAAAATCACTGCTCATTTAAAAATGACGTTTTTAGCAAACTTTTTTTTTTTTGGTCCATGTCCCCCAGGGGAGGACCCGAACCCCAATAACCATTGTATGCCTAATTACTTGCATTTAAGCTTTCAAAATGGGCACTTTTGATATTTGATGTTCGGGTCCCATCGACTTTAATGGGGTCCGAACGTTCGCGGTGTTCGGAAGTTCTGGTCCGAACCGAACAGGGGTCCATTAGGCCCATCCCTACTCCCAAGCTTAATGCCGCTGTACAGTGGATTACAAGAGGCTAATATCAAGTCAAATTTGGCTGGTTTATGAAGCACTGGAAAACATATTGTCACTATTCAAGTTTACATTGGTTTATGATATTAGGAAAATTTACTTTGTACTTAGAGATTTCTATAAACATAAGAAGCATCAGGATCAGGAATACCAATTGAAAGAAAAACTCTTGGCCTGTGTAAGGTGATGCTGTCTCTACTGGAACATGCTGAGTATTCTGTCCTGATCATTCCTCAGATGCTATATCATTTGGTAGAGCTGAAGATGATTACAATGCCCCAGACTGCAGATTTGTCAACCTTAAGAAAGGAGAGCTGGTCTACATCTATACCAAGTTAGTGAAGGAAAATGATGACGCGGGTGAATTCTGGTCTGGAAGTGTAAGTTATATTATAGTATATTATATTATCATTGATTGACAATGTTGTGTTATTTTAGACTTCCTTGGTACAAGTTTTCAAATACAGCAATGTTCATTTATCTGCAAGTATAATTTTAGACGTAATTGCTGTAAATTATTTTCCCAGGATTAGCCACTTTGTTTCTGAAGTGTTGAACATATTACAAAAACCCTTTAAAAACTTGTATTATTCTACAGTATGTTCCTGTGCTAATTTGAATCTATTATATATTAATTACATAACTCCCAACTTTTTGAGATGGGAACGAGGGACACCAATTAGCAAACATATGTAGGCATAGGACACACCCCCTGCCATGCCCCCTTAACGAGAATTATACAAAAAGTGCTCTTTTTACCCCTACTATTCCTTTCCCACTGGGAAAAAAGCTTTGAAAGATAAAAATTTGCATTTTCTATAAAACTATATAGATCGGACCAAAATAAGGGATAAATGAGGAAGATAGAGGGACTTTGTTGCAAATCAGGGACAGTCCCTCAAAATCAGGGACAGTTATGTTAAATGTAACGCTTAGAACCCCCCATCCGAAGCTAGGTCACCACATGGACTTGGTTTAAAATGCATGGTTGCCAATCAGCTTCTAAATTCAGTTCAATTAAGCTTTGACAAAAACCCTGGAAGCTGACTGGTTTCTTTGCAGAGCTGCACCAGATTTTGCACTGTCCAGTTTTAGTAAATCAACCCAAATGGCTTTCCTAAGTCCTGTCTCTGCAATGAAAGTGAAACCAAACTGAGCAAGCACGAGAGAGCAGGGGTGTCTAGCTAGGGGCTGTACTGACCAAAGACAAATCAGGAAGTGGTGAAGGGGAGGGGGGATGAAGGATGGGGGGCAGACAGAGGAACACACTCTCTACTGGTATCAGTAGAAGCCACTATATTAATAACATAATTAAATATATTGCAATATAACACAAAACTATATGGGACCAAAGCAACCATCCTGGCACAGACCCCTGTTGTTAATGTAGGTTCTCATGTCCAAACCCCGCAACTGGCCTGGATTTATCAAGATTTCCCTACATTTAAACAGAATCCTGGAGTCCTGCGGATCCAGGACATGTCTCACCACAGCAGTAAATGGATGGCTGGTGGGCAAGCTGTAACAGTCCACCGTAGAAGGGAATCAGTGCCTGCTGGTCAAGTGGTCAACCACAGAAGTAAATTGGTGGCTGCCTGGCCCAAATGAACATGGGTTCTTGCACTTGTAGGCCCAACCACTGATGTTGGACCTTTTTCGCCTGTTCTAGCCTAGCAGCATACATATTTTGCAGTTATTCTTTTATTTTGGTTCCTGCAGCAACAGTCACAAGTAAAGCACAATTGAAGGTTCAGTGTGTAAAGACCCTGCAAGTCATCCATGCCTTTAGGCTATAAATATTATTATTCTAAATATGTTTCTGTTCAGACCTTCACAACTCAGTTTGATTAAGTTGTGATTTCATATTCAGGTTGGTATTGAAGTTATCTCACTGTTTGGATGTCTGAACTGATGCAGTAGCTGAAGTTCCTCTAATGAGAGTCTATAATGCATGAAACATGTACGTTAGAAGAAAAACCTCTGCAGTACACGATTAATGATCTTGAAGGCGGAGGTGTGATTTTTCCGCTTATTGGTGCCACATGTGGTCCATCTGCTCGACTAGCAACACAATTTTTGAGATCTGTTTGACTATTCATGTGTAAGAATGCTGCGAAAAACAAGTGGCTGTAGAGTGGATGTGACAGCTGTGTTGTTCTGTACTGGTATGAGCCTGTGCAAACTAGAGGTGCCTTGTTCTAACTCTCCTTCTCACTGACAGGTTTATAGTGACCAGTACAGGGATCAGCAGGGACTTGTTGGTTATTTTCCCAGCAGTCTTGTCACCGAGCTCAGTGTCTACAAAGATGAACTTCAAGAATTACCCACCACAGTAAGTACGAAAGATACAATATATATGAGAACTGCATTAAAGAAATTTTGGCAAAAAGATTCTATTTGGTTAACATTTGCAGAATGCAGGAAATGTATTGTTTAAAATAAACCTGTACAATTTTATTGGCAGGCAAAGTGACACAAATGGTATACAGCAGGTACCATGTCCTGCTCCCTTCTCTTTTAATTTCATATTGGATAGAGAAAGGGAGGGTTGTAACCCCTATCAGGTTTAATTTTTTGTAATATGTTATTCTGTATCCCATTGAGGAGATTTCCCTTTACTTGCTGTCCCATAGCTAAAACAGGAAGGGAGAGGAAATGTCTCCAAAGTGATCAAAACCTTGGTTGTCACCAGGGTCACCAGAACCAGTGTCCCCATTGGAAATCTTGCAATTTCGTGTCCTCTGTTCCTCCCTTCACATTACCCCTTCACAGCGGTGTCCCCTGTCCTTCCCTTCACACACCCCCCCTTCACAATGGTGTCCTTTGTCCCCTTCACATTACCCCCCCTACAGTGATGTCCTCTGCCCTCCCTTCACATTACCCCCCCACAGTGGTGTCCTCTTTTCTCCCTTAACGCTACCCCCCCCGAGAGGTGTCCTTTGTCCCCCTCTGCACATTACTCCCCCCACAGCAGTGTCCTCTGTCCCCCCTTCACATTACACCCCCAGCAGCGGTGTCCTCTGCCCCCCTTTCCATTACCCCCCCCACAGCGATGTCCTCTGCCTCCCTTCACATTACCCCCCCCCCATGGCAGTGTCCTCTGTACCCCTCCTTCACATCAACGCTATCACAGTGATCTCCTCTGCCCCTTTACTCTTCTACTTACACTGAGGAGAGCTGGAGGACGTACTGTTCTGAGCTGCGAGCAGGAGCCCCAAGCATGGGCCGCTGTTAGGGGTGCAATGGATAAAAAAACTCACGGTTCGTATCATTCCTCGGATCAGGAGTCACGGATCGGATCATTTTCAGATCAACAAAAAAAATTTATTGAATATACAAAAACCTATGAAAACTCCACCACCATATAGCCCCCACTGTAATATCCACAATCTCCCCACTGTAATATCCACAATCTCCGTCCCCACTGTAATATCCACGTAATCTCCCCCACTTTAATATCCACGTCATCTCCCCCACTGTAATGGACATCTCCCCCACTGTAGTATCCACATCTCCCCCACTGTAATATCCACATCTCTCCCACTGTAATATCCACATCTCCCCACATCTCCCCCACTAATATCCACATCTCCCCACATCTCCCCCACTAATATCCACATTTCCCCCACTAATGTCCACATCTCCCCCACTAATATTAACATCTCCCCACATCTCTCCCACTAATATCCACATCTCCCCACATCTCCCCCCACTGTAATATCCACATCTCCCCACATCTCCCCTACAATTGTCTGCTTGCTTGCAGTTGAGGCGGGTGATGATGACGTCAGCACGTCGCTCACCTAGGCCGCCGCCGGGTCTACCAAGATAGCTGCCGCTCCGGAGCTAGGCCGAAGCCGTGGCCTTTCCTAAGGCCGAGGCAGCGGAGCGCTCCGCGGATCGCGGGTGTGCCGATCTGAACAGGTTGAACCGTTCGGATCACGGATCGGTGACAATCCGTTGCACCCCTAGCTGCTGTTGTTCTCAGTAGAGAAGAGCGGCAGGCATATAAAATTCTGAATGATGGGCGGGAGTGGGAGTGGCTTTTCTTCTTAACAAGCTGATAAATGGTTGCTAGGACCACCCTGTGTCCTAGCAACCAATCACTTGCTGGTAAATTTGGAAAGTTAACTACTGCAGCTCCAGCCCCCGCCCACCATTTAGAACTGTATAGCCTGCCGCTCTTCTCTGCTGAGAATGACAGCGGCCGAAGCTTGGGGGAAAAGCTGGCTGCTAAATGGCAGAACCACGGTGGTCCGGATAGGACAGCAATTAGGTCCGGATCCAGACCACGGTCCACCATTTAGCGATGCCTGTTCTAGAGGAACCCTGGCTGAGAAAGGCTGTTTTAAATAGTAAACTGTTGCTGTGTATGATTCACAAGACTAAATACCAGCAAAAAGAACCGTTATTTGAGCATTTTTATTTACACCTGTGAAAGTGAAGCAATATTTGGCAGCATTACTTACTCATGTACATTCTAGACAAAAGGATCATTAAATCCTTGTATAATAACTTTTCATGTTTTCCTCCACTCTTCCCCAAGGAATTTTGTTCTTTTCTACCTGCGTGCTGCAACCTGTACAGTGGCAGTACATAAATCCCAATATTTTCTACATATTTTAGCTAATTTATTGCACTTTGACATCATTTACACTTACCTATTCCACACACAGTTTAACAGTTTAAGTGAAAAAAAGTTTTACTGTGTAACTTTAAGTTTTGTGTTTAATGGATTTCATCATAACTGTTCATCCTGACCCTTTTTGCTCTACTCGGCTGCATCCGGTGATTGCATATCAGTGGAATGTTGTCCATACAGACGTCAATTTTTTTTGTCTGATCATTTAATTCATTGATTGTTGAAACTGATTGTTCAATTTATATCAAAGAAAGACTTTTCTAGATCAATATCATTGCCCATAATTGCAAAAGTGAATCTAAAGCTCTTGTTTGTAGCTGGCTAAAGGATCATTTTGTGCTTCAATTAATTGGTTTGAGCGACCATAAATGACACATTAATGTTTCCTTTGAACCGAATTGATCAAAATGGTGCTAGGACAATCTGTTGAGTGATTATTTAATAAAGAAAACTTAAAGTGTAACTAACCCAAAATGCTTCATTTGATTTTGGATTAGAGTGGTCAGAGGCCCAGCCAGGTTGTTATTGCTTTCAGTTTCCACTTAGGGAGGTTTACCCTCTCTATTTGTCTGGGTGACCATTGTCATTTGGATTAAAAGTGAGAGAAGATTGCAGCTACTAAAGATTGGTAAGTTGCAGTATATTAAATGTTTTCTTTCCTGGTGCCAACAAGGAAGCATACCTTTGATAGAGCTCAGCCTCTAACCACTCCCTCAGGACCAGTAAATAGCATAAAAGAAAAAAGTTACCACCCCCCGGTATTCTCCTTTTTTCCTCATACCTCATGCACCCGTGAATATAAGCAGCAATATCCCTTCCTTGGCCTCAGAGCAATATTCTTCTGTGTTCAGACCCTCCCAGATGCAATCCCACGTCTCGGGCTGCTAAATGTGCTAAATAGTCTGGGAGCCCTTCTTTTTCAATTTTGGGGCATTGTGGTCTTTTCTCACTAGGAACAAAATCTACCTAAAATGTCTGGGAGGTTTCAAGTATAGCGGGGTCCGCTTCCTGGTTACTTTGTCATTTTTTTTATTGTTTTTTTTTTACACAGGTCGGTTGGGCTCTGTTCCTGTCACCTGTCCTCTGTCATAGGCAAAGCTGCTCCGTAGGGTGCACATGGTGCTTCTGGTCGACTGAGGGGAAGGGGGGTGGAATGATGACATTAGACCACTCTCTGGGCTATTTATGTGCTGTAGCACCCAGAAGTCATGGCTGCCAACTTTAATGAGAGAATTTTGCTCTTATGCACTGGTTAACATAGGAGGCACCTCTGGAGGGATTTGTCTGTGCTTTAGTCAGGCAGAGGAATCTGTCTATGCTGCAGTCTCCCACTGTGGGCCTCAGCTGAGCTGTCTTCATAACCATAAGCTGACCTCCCTGTACTCAGAAGCCATGAGCCAGTCACCACAATTACAAGAACCTCACTTGCATAATAGGTAAGGGAGCTACAGTCAGGTAAGTTGGACTGGGATAAAAAGAGTATATCTGACAGGCTCCTTTTTCTGCTTTCAGGCTTGCCTGGTCACACTATAAGAGATCTAAGAGATTATCAAGCGATATGCTCATCCATATGATGACAATCCCTCCTCAGTGTCTCCCAGGCATCAATCTAGGGCAAGATGACACTCGTCCTATTCACCAGAGCATCCCCACCATCCAGGAAAAGGGCTTGCTGGATCAGAGGATCAACTCCCATGCCAAACAAATTAGGCAGTAGGAGCTGTCAGTCTGAGATGCCAGTGGATAAAGGAGAAGAATGCCTGCAGCGGCATTCTCAAGCAGGACTTCTGCAGACTGCCTGGAGTGTCCCACAGGAGAACCGGAGCCATCCTCACGCTTTTCTTTTACTAACCCAATATTTTTGGGGCTGTCACCCAATGGGGCATACTAGACAGGAGGGAGAGGATGTAGAGCAATGAGGGTTCTGCTTTGCCCTAGTGCAGTCCTATTTTGCGGCAGCAAAGCAGATGATTTTTTTGAAAGAAGGATGTTCCAAAAAAGACAAAGAACTATGTCCCTTTTCATTCAGAAGTGACAGTTCTATTTTCCATTTATGGAACAGTTAAAAGTTTTGTCTGCACAAAGGTGGAAAAGACAGAAAGAGATATTTACACCACTGGTGGTGGATGAAGCGGTAATAAAATTGACTAAGAATGTCACCCTCCCAATGGAAGATTCAGCCACTTTCAAGGACATCCTGGAGAGGAGGATAGATCTGGACCTCAGGAATGTTTACCTGTTGGCAGGAACAGTATGTTAACCTGCGGTCGCGTTAACCTCTATGGCAAATGCGATCAAGGTGTGGACCCAAAACATTGAGACTGCTATCAATGAGAGGATATTATCCCTGCCCTACAGGAACTATAGATGTTTGCAGACTTTATAGACAAGGCAGCCATGGACATCATCAGTTGTTCGGCAAGAGCTATACTCCTTTTCGTGATGGCGAAGAGAGCCCTCTGGTTGAAAACATGGGCTACTGATGTATCAGCGAGACAAAGTTGGTATAAGATTCCCTTTAGAGTATTGGTAACTGTAAGCGCAAACACACAAGTCCATATATAACAGGAGATATAAAGGGCTGAGCAACTTAGTCCATAGGGGACAGGCTGGAAGTTCAAGGGTTAAGTGGTAACCGGTAATATAATGGTTAAAGTAGGCTAGGCGGCTGCTATCCTCAGAGAGCTGGCTCTGTGATGGATGAGAGAGGGGTAGAGAAGGAAGCACCACCTGAGTGTAGTATTAACAAATGATGTTTAATGACACCAAGTAAAAACACACTTACAGGATAAAAACATATAAAAGGCTCATCTGTATAGGTATGTGGTCCTCGGTGTTCCCTCTGATCCTGTGGTGGTGATGCTGCAGGGATGCTGGGCTGCAGAAGGTGGATTACCAGCCGGGAGCTCCTTCTGTGGCCATCAGGAAGAGACTAGGGGCTGGCGTGGAGCGCACGTGGAGCGTGCATTACGTCTCAGGTCGTCCGTCCGCTTCCGGGTTCGATATCCAGGGGAGGGATCGTCCAGGGAGGAGGGCTAGCAGGGAGGTTGAGAGAAGGCTACGCGCTCAGAGCCACTGCTTCTTCAATAGGTGCGTAGCCACAAGACTTCTATTGCACTGCCTCCACTGAAGATGGAGTCCTTCAGGAAGAGAATTAGCAGAAGCGGCAGCTTCCCCTCTCTTCTCAGCTTCAGGAGGTCTGAGCGCATTGGAAACAGTGTCAGGGCATATCCTGCTGGTCTCTTGGGCACAGCACCTAAGGCAATTCCAGAAATATTTCCTTGCCTAATGCAAGAGACATCACTTGAGGCAGTGAATCACTGTGTCACCCTACAGGTGGAAGAGCCTGTGGTGGGGGCTGAAGAAGGATTTGCCAACGACTTTATGTTCCTTGAGGCCATCAAGCTGGTCCACAATTACGAAGAATGGCAGTGAGAGGAGCCGAGTGGGCCCATTGCAAGGGCATCCGTATTCAAGGAACGTGGAGGTTTTGTGTGGAAGGAATGGTCTCCAAAGTTCTGAAGATGCAGGCAGCCCGTTTGGCACTTAGGGCCATCAAGCTGATCCACAATTACAAAGAATGCCAGCGAGAGGGGCTGAGGGGGCCCATTGCAAGGGCATCTGTATTCAAGGGAGGTGGAGGTTTTGTGTGAAAGGAATGGTCTCCAAAGTTCTGGAGATACAGGCAGCCCCTTTGGCCCTTACAATCCTTGCTGCCAGAGTCGAAAGGAAGTCAGTCCCACTGTAGATGAACACAGCACTTCAAATGTGGGCTGTTTCCCAAATAGATCTATTTTCTTCCTTGAGCAATCAAAAACTGCTAAGGTTCCTGACTCGATTGCCAAACCCCAAGGCAGAAGGGGTGGATGTTCTTTTCTAACTGTGGAATTTTGTCCTGGCATACGCCTTCCCTCTGCAAGCCCTCATAATCAGGTTTCTGTCTTAGACTGTCGAGAGAGGAAGTCTTGAGGATAGCCGTCTAACCATACTGGCCATGCAGACCCAGGTTTTCCCCACACTTCATCTCAGCACTCAAGTCCCAATTTCACTTCCTGTCCTGCAAGATCTACTGACACAGGGGGGGGGGCTGGGTTATCTGGATCCACCCAGACATAGCCTTCCGGCATGGCTGTTGAGAGGGGGAGACTAGAGGTCTAAGAATGTTCCTCACAAGGAATGTTCCTACCTTGCTAAAGCCCAAAAAGCCCTCCACTAGTAACATCTATTTGAAGATCTTACCTCTCCATCTGTTTCATATCTGCTTGACTTTCCACAGTCCAGACTAGACCTGGGTATGAGCCTGTACAGGTGGCGGCCATCTCATCTATAACTAAGGGCAAGAGGGTGGAAGATTTTCTAGTAGTATATTTCCTCAGAGCCGTGCTCAAATCCATCCCCCCAGGAAGAGAACCTTTCCACGTTGGGATCTGTCTACTACTGGACTTTCTCCCAAAAGGACCTTTGCTCCCACAGAGCAGTGTTCGCTATGGGATGTAATGCAATTTTGTTCTTGTGTCAGTGACCTCTGGGAGGAGGGTGTCAGAGCTTCAGGCCCTTGGATCTTCAGAAAGCCGTGTTACCTTCTGCCCGGACCGGGTGAGGCTTCATCAGCAGTTTGTTCCAAAGGTGGTCACCTACCAGAATCTTGGTGCTTGCCTAAATTTCCCAGAGTCACAGGTGGGTGCCCTACGTGAACTTGATGTTTTCTCAACATTGAAGGACCTCTTAGCCACAGATTCTTTTGGGCTTTGCAAAAGCTATTTGTCATACCAAGTGGCAAAAACAGGGGGGAAATACTATTTTCAGAACCTTAACTGGATGGATTATGAAGCTTATCCATAGGGCATGTCGGGCTGTAGGTGTAGATCTGCCAGCAGTGGTGACGGCACATGTGACAGGGTCTGTTGCAGGTTCCTGGGTGGCTTATTCCAGGTTTTCCATGGAGAAAATTTGCAGGACCACCTCTTGATCGATGCACCGTACCATTCTGAAGCATTTTAAAGTGGATCCAGGGATCTTGTCTATAATGAATTTCGTGAAGAAATTTATCAGAGCCTCTGTTTCCTCCTTACAATGAAACATTTCTGTTTTGGCATCTTCACACCCTGTCAGCTATTTATTTATCACAGGTTGATGACAGGGAAATTACCGTAATTTTCCTATCCTGGCACCAATCCATGGCAGGATGCAAACCCACTCTTGGTATGTTGTTTATTACAGAGAATACAGGGGGCATTAACCATCTTTCTTTTATGCTATTCACTGGTCCTGAGGGAGTGGTTAAAGGAAAGGAAAATTATGGTAAGCAATTGATACAATTTTCAGTTTTTAGGTTTTGATACACTAAGGGGGAAACTCCCTTTAGATTTTCTTTGTAGAGGTTATTTTCTAACTCCCAGGGACAAGAAGTGAAGGGAAATCTCCCCACCTGGAAACAGACAGCATAAAACTGTTAAAGGTTTAAAATCTTTCCTGCTCTACACTTGCTTCTGCCTGTTTCTACAGGGCATGAAGTAAAGATAAATCTTCCCAACCAGTTGCAGATGGCAAAAGAAGAGATAGGGGTTTTTATCCATTATCTAAAGCATAGGTGTCAAACACAAAGCCTGAGGGCCGAATCCGGCCCACCAGGCCATTTAATGTGGCATTTGCACCCAGGGATTTTTTTCAGCCAGAGTGTGGTGGAACAGAGTTCTGCCACCTCTGGCTCCTGCTCACCACTGTCACTTGTAAACACAGAAGCCTGTGTTTATAAGGACAGCTTTCCTCTTAGGGACTCTCACAGATCCTTGCCTGCCCTGCACTCATGGCATTGACAAGAGGGATATAGATGCAGGTGAAGTGTGGGATGGGACTTCACATAGTAAGCTGCATTGTGATCCCCATCTGTGCCTGAGTGCACAGATGCCAACCAATGATCTCCCTGCTAAAAGTGAGAGAAAGCCGACACTGCCTACACTAGAGGTACTAGAGCTGGGCCGGGTAGCTGCAAGGGGGGAATGAAAAGATGAAGTGTCTAGAGGAAGATGTGTGCAGAGGTAGGGGGTGAGGGAAAGTGGTGCGGAGATCAGAGCCGAGGGGGGGGGGGAGTGAAATGTGGACAGCCTGTGAAAGAGAGCTAAACCCTGAACACTGTGCAAAGCACACCCCTAAACCTTGCACTCTGTATGTACTGCACTTCTTAACCCTGCACGCTGTACCTGTGCACCCCTGAACTCTGCACTCTGTATGTAGCACACTCTGGAACTCTGCACTCTGTGTGTAGTGCATCCCTGAAACTGCACTCTGTAGGCAGCACACCCTTGAACTCTGCTCATAACACACTCCTGGTATTTATTGTCCCTCCCACTGTCAGTGAAATATGGCCACATCCACTGTTCCATCGGGTCAGCAGGAGGCATGGTTAAGGTTTGGCACCTATTCTCTGAGAAAAAAAAGCTCTAGTTACCTTTATATAGTCTTACAGATGCAACTGGCCCTTTGGGGGCAACCATAACACTGATGCACCCCATGATAAAATTGGGTTTGCCACCGCTGATCTACAGTGTTCAAAATAAAAATAAAAATAAATGTTTGCTCTAGATATACAGTACATTCACTTTCCAGTTCAGCCTATAGCTTTGATATTTGATTTGGTACTGTGAAGTCAGTTGCAAGTGATTAAAATATGATGAAGAACAAACTGATATTTCTAGAATTATCAAAATGATCAGTTTATTAAATGATTCAGTTGATATAAAGTATATGTGGCTATCATAACCCTACGCAGCCCCATCTGGAGTCTACCGCAGTATCAAGCCTTTTTTGTTGTGATAGAACCCAGGCCTTGGAATTCTCTCACTTTCAAATTTCTAGCAGTCTTGGAGCTGCTTCTACACTGCCTTAAAGTGACTGATAGGCGGCTGCCTGGGCAGCACATTTCCCAGATCTCTGCCCAGCTAGTTTTCGCTATCTTGTCAAAAGAGGAAAAATACTTTCATGGGGCCCTTTCATTATCATCTATGATCTCAATGGAGAAGTCCATTGTTAAAATATTGTTATTTTGGTATTAATATTGATATATATAATAATTCATATTGATGAGAAAAGTTCCAAGAAAGTCTGTTCAGTTCTTGTGCAAAAACTCACACAAGTGATTTAGTAATAAAATAGCAAAATATTACAAGAACAATATCAAAATGTAGAATATAAAAATATCAATAATGTATTATATTCTTAAAATGAAGATTGAATCAGATGTGTGTGTGTGTGTGTGTGTGTGTGTGTGTGTGTGTGTGTGTGTGTGTAGCTGTACCAGCCTTGTTGTGATGTCTCATGGAACAATGTGTGAAACCATTTAACTTATACAATTTCCTTTAACATAAGATCAAATACTATATATATATATATATATATATATATATATATATTCACTTGTAGAGGAGAACCGCACTCTGCTTACAATTTAGTGCCAGCAATCAGGTCTTCCCACTGACCTTGTATATAGAAAAAGAGTCCAAGAGGTTGCTGCACTTAAAAATTTCTTTGCTTTATTTCACAATATCTTCAGCAGGGATTTACAAAGCAAGTATAATCCAAAATCACAGGCACGAAATGCCTACACAGTTTCAAACACAAGTAGGTTCAGATATGGATGGATGGATGGATTACGTCTCGGGCTAGTCAGCTTACGCCCTTCCTAAGATCCATTGAAGCACATCAGATGTGCTTCAATGGATCTTAGGAAGGGCGTAAGCTGACTAGCCCGAGACGTAATCCATCCATCCATCCATATCTGAACCTACTTGTGTTTGAAACTGTGTAGGCATTTCGTGCCTGTGATTTTGGATTATACTTGCTTTGTAAATCCCTGCTGAAGATATTGTGAAATAAGGCAAAGAAATTTTTAAGTGCAGCAACCTCTTGGACTCTTTTTATATATATATATATATATATATATATATATATATATATATATATATATATATATATATATTATCCTCATTAAAAACCTAATGTTCTTATTTATATCCTAATCAAGAAATATTGTAATATAAAAACTCATAATCTTAACTAAAACATAAACTTATGTATCTTACGAAATGGGAAACCTTCCATCTCCATCTGTGATGGGGGGAGATAAGAACCCAGCTCAAGATAATATTTTATTATGACAGCTCAAGATTCCTAATTACTAACACGTTTGGTTCGCCATAGGAATGATTATGAAGCTATATGTATACTTTTACAAGTATAAGAGTCTATATAATTTCACTTTTTCCATAACTAAAAGATATAAATATATATATTATATTCAACTCAATTATTCTGTAAATATCTAATCCATTCATTCATTTGTTAATATTTGTTCATTTATGAATATTAGATATTGGATTAAAGAAACTTTCTAACATCCACATAAAACAGACTGAACAATTGTGGGTGGCTTCCAGCAGGTTCAGTCACTTTTACTGGCTCCCAGCCTCCCTCCCTCTCCCCCATTACAGCTTTGCTTCTCTTGTCCTAAATTATAAAACATATATTTTCAAGGGTTTACAGAAGTTGTATAACACCACTAATTAGTGTAGAACAATGTCAGCTTTTGCTGCAGCTGCTGCAGGTTAAGGGATTGCCTGGGATGATTCCTAAGTTTTTGGTTACTTTTGAGTGGACAGTAATATGCTAACATGCCCTGTCATTTAGTTTTATTAGTCAGTAAAGAGGTCCAACCAAATCTGTTTCAGCTGCATACCTTTCCAATTATATAGAAGCAGGGCTTTGCTGGGAACAGATGCTGCCTTAAGCAGCCATTATTGCTCCGTGGGTGCCTCAGTTGGCTTCATAGGTGTCACAACCTTGTGTTAAAATTTCCTGCCTTAATAAGGCACTGACAGTGGGACATATATTATAGCTTTACAGTGTGAATAGCGTAAGTTAGAGGGGGCCACCCATTCTCCCTATGATGCAAGCACGTGAGAAATACAGACTTACAAAAGTCAGCCGAGGACTTGTTCATAGGTCAAATGCAATAATCTCTTTTCTCTTCTCTTCCAGGCTGTTGATTTTTACTGCGATTAAAATGAAGAGGTAGTGTGAGAAAACGAGTGACATGTTTCTGGGGAATTCTCTGCAAATATGTTCAAAGATTCTATTGCACGCATTTAGAGGAGAACTAACTACCTTTCCTTCATGTTTTACTTGGATTTATATTTTATACTGTTAACAACTATCATGTGGAGAGTATGGATATCCATCAGGCTAGTACTGATCAAGATCCGATAAGGTTAGTCAGCTCAGAAAATATTTAGTTCTAGGGAAATCAATCTTTATGAAGGAGGATCCACCCCTGACCACTCTGATACATGGTAAAGGAAACATGCACCAGAGAAATCCAACGACTGAGTCCTCCTTCTGAAAATGCTAGTTGCCTGGCTGCAGTACATCCCAAGGTTCTGACCTGGACCAGGTATAGTGGGTATAGAAAAGAATCAGTCTAAAATAATCATATTTTGTTGCTTTGCAGCCTGAAATTAAGACAGACACAGTGTTTGAGTTTTTGTTTTATCCAGCTGTATTTACTAGTGCAACTTATAACATCCAAGTGAAAGATATAATACCAACATGTCAGAAAACAAAAACAAAAAATAAATCACTGAGTTGTAAAAAGGATAACCCCTTTATGTCAGTATTTTGTTGAACCACCTTTTGCTTTAATTGCAGCCTTTAGTCTGTTGGAATATGCCTCTACTAACTTTTGCACATCTAGACTTTATATTTGCCCCCTCCTCTTTTTAGAACTGTTCAAGTTCAGTTACATTTGATGGTGACCATTTGTGGACTGCAGTCTTCAAGTCATTTCACAGATTTTCAATGGAGTTTACTGTAAGTCTGGGATCTGACTAAGCCATGGAAGGACATTCACCTTTTTCTCCTTCAACCACTGTGTGGTCCTTTTTGCTGTGTGCTTTGGGTCATTGTCATTTTGGAAGATAAACCTTCTTATCATTGACAACTTTCTGACAGAGGGCAGCAGATTTTCCTCAGTATTTTGCCCCATCTATTTTCCTTCTATCCTGACAAGTACTCCAGTCCCTGCTGCAGAGAACCCCCCCCCCCCCCCCCTTTGGTGTTGTTTGAATTGTTGTATTTGATTTCCGCCAGAAATATCGTTTGGTGTTGAGGCCAAATAATTTAATTTTAGTTTCATCTGACCATAATACCTTTTTCCATTTGGCCTCCAAATGGAAAAAATCCATCCAAATAACACCATTCCTGCAGTAAAGCATGGAGGTGATAATATCCTGTTATGGGGGGGGGGGGGGGGGGTTCTCTACAACTGGGACTGGAGCACTTGTCAGGATAGAAGAAAAATGGCTAGGGCAAAATACCTTTAAATTCTTGAGGAAAACCTGCTGCTCCCTGCCAGAAAGTTGTCAATGGGAAGAAGGTTTACATTCCAACATGACAGTGACCCAAAGCATACAGAAAAAAATGACCACACAGTGGTTGAAGGAGAAAAAGGTGAATGTCCTTGCATGGCCTAATCAGAGCCCAGACCTAAACCCCATTTAAAATCTGTGGAATGACTGCAGTCCGCAAATGGTCACCATCAAATTTAACTGAACTTGAGCAGTTCTGCAAAAAAAGTGGGCAAATATTGCAAAGTCTAGATGTGCAAAGTTAGTAGAGACATATCCCAACAGACTAAAGGCTGTAATTAAAGCAAAATGTGCAGAAATACTGACATAGGAGGGGTGATTCTTTCTCCAACTCAGTGATTCTGTTTTTGATAAAAAAAAAAAAATCTGACATGTTGGTATTATATCTTTCACTTGGATGTTATAAGTTGCAGTAGTAAACACAGCAAAGCAACAATATGTGATTATTTTAAAAGGGGTGATTCTATTCTATACCCACTGTATCCAGTATGGAAAGTCAACTTTTGATCTGCTCCATATCAGCAATTCAGAATGTATTGAAGACAGGTACAGCCAGGCAATTATCTTTTTTAAGATTGAGATCACCAATGACAGCCAGAGCGGGATCATGCACAGGGCAATCTAGGTAGATGACCAAGGCCCGGTGGATGTTCAGAGAGCTCAGCTGCAATCTTCATGCTTCTTCAAAAAAAAAATAGGGGGGGGGGGACGCACAATTGGTCAAATCTGTGCACCTGCCTGTCAAATCACAAAGAAGGAAGCACTTGTAGGCAGTTAGTGTCTGATAGGATAAGCCATGCCCATATAGATAATGCAAATGGGCCAGCTTCTCTGTGCCTACTGCAGTGTTTATCAATGTCATTTGAAGAGATGGGGAGCCCCATTCTGCCGTAACGCATCTTTGATGGCAGCCTGCATATTTATCTCACCATGAGTTTTCTTTAGTGGAATCACACATCTCTATCCATATTTTTTCTTTTCAATAAATCAATATGTTCTGATAATGCCAAGACTGGAAATTCAGCAATGGCAGGGTTCTAATGTTTTGAAAAGTATTTGGAAGCTGGTGTAAGCCCTTGGGTTCTTCTTGGTAAAATCTGTACATGCTCCAACTTTATACCACAGTACTATAGACAGCCAGCAGTGGTGCCTACATTTTAGTTCCACTGGACTCAATGTTTTGGTCATGGACAATGTGAGCAGCTATGATTTACGGTATATGCCAGGCCTCTGGGTTTCAGTCACCCTGGTGGGTGCCGGTGTAGATGTCATCTGTGACGCTTTTTCTCAGATCCAATGGTCCAAGCCCCTTCACCTAATTTCTCTGTACAGACCAGATGTGGCAGCAGGGTTCATATGGAGTATAGTGCCCTTGGAAACAAATGGAGACACCTTTTAATTGTGCTCAGTAAATGTTTTCCAGTAACAGTTGTTTAAGTTTATTGATCTTTGGGATATCTCCTTTAATCTGCTTTATATACATGACATGCTTTTTATATTCCTATCATTTCTGTATGCATGTTAAAAATAAATATTGCACATAAAAATGTATTTTAATATTAATTGTGCTACCTGTTTATTTACCAGACAACTTCAACAGCTCATCATAGAACACAATGAGCCTAGTGAACAGGTACTTCAGCGTTTAACTGTTCTAATGACTAATTACAGATCTTTTCATGGAAAAGTGAAAGAAACACAAGAGAACTGTTTTTATACCGGGAGCATACACTCCTATTATAGGATCTCTATTTACAAAAGGAAAATCAACCTAATTGACCTAATTCACTAACTAGTGTCAAAAATAGCTTCAAAGCTAACTATTGTTTGAAAATGTGTTGCCCAAAGCAGAAGATCAACATTATCTAAAGCCAGTTTTGGATAGAAGAGGAATGGTAAGAACCACCCACTGATCCACCTAACCACTCTCAGCACTGGACATTTGCTCCATAACGGCTGTGACAGTGCAAGGCCCTGCCACTGTGGAAATGTAGCAGAAAATGACACAGGATTCACATTAAAGCTTAATGCGTTCCAGACTATCATTTCTAAGCAAAAAAAGCTGTGTTTTTCTCCGGATTTTGTAGTCCTGGATTGGGACCTGGAGCTTGAAGGTTCCAAAGTGTCTTGGGTGGGACGGAACCTTCAACCCTGTGTCTGGATTTTACTGGATACCTGCAGCCTGTGTGAGTACACAGGTGTGCAGGGTCATTATAAACCAAGCCTTATGATAGCTCAGAGCTCCTAGTTTGGAGACAGTTACCATATTGGAGACAGGAGGTGTCACCCAGGGGTCACAGGTGCCCCCATCCAGGAGTCAAGAGAAAGGACGTCTCACACAGGGGTCAGAGAAGCCCCAGCCAAGAGTTTGGAGAGAGGAGGTCTCACACAGGGGTCAGAGAAGCCCCAGCCAAGAGTCTGGAGACAGGAGGGTTTCACCCAAGGGTCAGAGGAGCTCCAGCCAGGAATCTGGAGACAGGAGGCCTCAACTAGAAGTTGGAGATGCCCCAGCCAGCAGCCAGGAGACCAGAGGTCTCGTCCCAGGAGTCAGGTGAGTTCCTATCAGGGTGTCAGGAGAACCCCTATCCAGAAGCCAGGAGTGGGCCATGCAGCAGGGCACTGAGACTAAAGGCTAAGTGAGTCAAGTGAACCAAGAGAACTGGGCAATACAGTCAGAGGGACTGGTAAGCAGAGCAATGGTGCTGCTGACAAGCAAGCCAGGTGGCTTGGCACTTTCAGTTTACTTTTTTATGTTGATAGTGGAAACCCCTGCGTGAGCAGAGCTTCCCCTTTTGGTTGGAGCTCCGCTTTAAGTCTGTTTGACAAATACCTGTTGAATGTGCCAGAAATCTTGTGAGCTGACAACTTCCCATGCTCCATGTCTGTGCTGATTCTTATCAGTTATATTGCTCTCTGAAAACAATAGAACCATGGCCCTCTATGTTATGGACAATAGGAGAGGGCAGATTCCATAGTACTATCTTGTTTCTGTTGTCCTGATACAGAAGGGTGAGTGAGTCTTGTCCTCTTATCACTGGTGGTGTGTTACTGACAGAATTGCAACCTGTGATCTAGCCTTTCAGTCCGTCCCTCTTGGTATAAATAATATAGGTATTAAATATATGTATACATATAGCTACACACCACTATTATCCTTAACCTGATGACTTTGCAAACATATTTACAAATGCAAATCATCTTTCATACTAAGTAACTGGATAGAGCAGCTAGGCATGTAATATCCCGGAGCCACAACAAATCTTATTGTGAAATAGCTATCCGCTTGTTCATCTTACATGTTTCCCTGCTATTAATTCAGCGTATGGGACGTGAAATGAATTGGAGAAGTAAAATGAATTGGAGAGCGCACCAATATGTGACAATAACATTTATTCATGTTTGGGTTGTCATAAAGTCTACTTCAATTTTTTATTCTGCCTACAGCAAATGATAAGAAAATCAAGGAAAAAGAAACACTAAAACTATTCCACATAAGAAAACATTGCCAGCAGTATGGAGTGTTCTGTTGGGAGCATTCCCTGTGGGCCTGAAATCTTACAGTGGAATTATATTAATTTCTGCAGCTTTTTATTTAGAAAAGGAGAATTCACCAGGGACAGCAATCAGCCATTTAATTGAATATTTAACAGGTAGGTTATGCAAAGTAATTAAAACTTGCATGTAAAGTGTTAATCATAGCCTGGCTAGGTGGGATAGAAGACTTTTTTTAGATACTTATTTGCATATATTTCAAATATGCCCGATCGTTTTGAGATTTAAATATGGTAAAGGGGATATCAGATCTTTCCCAATGCTAGGGAATTTTTATTAGGTTACCGCAATTGCTACAATACAGCTGAAACCCTTTTGTATCATGTTCCTCTAGCAGATATAAAAAAATAAAAATAAAAATGAATGCAGTTATGGATGCAATAAAAATTAAAATGTGCATTTTTAAATGCAGTTAGTGTACCTAAATGTCTTGATATTGCTTCTCCTAACGAAGAACTCTCAATTTTTCAATTTTCTTAAATTTTTAAGTGTTCTGTCTTCCAGGGGAGGAAGTACATTTAATACTTTGTCCCATCTTCCTATATGCTTTGAAAGCCCAGCAATGAGGTCAGACAGAGTGCCCCACCTCCCCCCCATGGCCACCTGACAACGTGGTTAGCAAGGAGATGGCTGTTGTATAACCAGTACTAATCTCAGCTCCAAGTAAGAGAAAAGAGTCAGCAAGAGAAATATATAGGGAGGGGGCACATGCCAGCCTCCTCTCCCTTTGAATTGCTCTTGATGCCATTTGTCTCAGGAAAGTGCTTGAAGCCGAGACAAACGCCAGTTATCAAGCAGCCATCTCCTTGCTAGTTGTATTGTCAGATGGCTGTGAGGGAAAGGGTGTCATCCTCTCTAACCTCATAGCTATATACAGTATACTTTATATACAATACTGTGCAAAAGACTTAGGCAGATGTTAAAAAATGCTGTAAATTAAAAATGCTTGCAGAAATAGAAGTATTAATAGTTTATTTTTATCAATGAACAAAATGGAAAGTAAGTGAATAGTAGAGAAATTCAAATCAAATCAATTTTTGGTGTGATCACCCTTCAAAACAGCATCAATTCTTCTAGGCACGCTTGCACACAGTTTTTGAAGAAACTTGACAGGTAGGTTGTTCCAAACATCTTGGAGAACTTACCACAGATACTCATAATGCTTAGTTGAGTCGCTTAGCCTTGTTTCCATGCCTTATGCTTGAAAATATAGGAACTGGGGTGCAGAAAAATGGCAGAAGGTGCTCTGGACTGATGAGTCAAAATTTGAAATATTTGGCTGTAGAAAAAGGCAGATTGTGCACTGAAGGGCTGGAGAGCGGTACAATAATGAGTTTCTGCAGAGAACAGTGAAGCATGGTGTAGGTTTCTTGCAAGATGGGGCTGCATTTCTGTAAACGGTAGACATGTGCACAGCCAAAAAATTAGTTCATTTTAGTTTTCGTTTCATTAGTTTATTATTTTTTTCGTTTTTCGGGTCATTCGTTATGATCGCGATTCATAAATTCGTTCATTCGTAAATTCGTAAATGCGTTCATTCGTACATTCGTACATTCGCAAATTCGAACATTCGTTCATTCGTACATTCGTTCATTCGTACATTCGTACATTTTTACATTTGTACATTCGTAAATTCGTACATTTGTAAATTCGAAGTTTGAAAATCCAAAAACCCGAAAATTATAAAAACTGAAATAGTAACTAACTATTAAATTATAGGTATTGTAATTTCCTTTCAAATTTGACTGTCAGTGAAAGTAACAAATACGAATTTAACCGAAGTTACGAATTATCCAAAACGAATGCTGCATCTAAACAAATGGAACGGAACAAATTAATAATAAATAATAATAATAAAACGTTGCTATTATTATTATTGTTATTTATTATTATTAATTCATTACGTTCCATTCCGTTTTTTCGGATTGTTCATAACTTCGGATAAATTTGTATGTGTTACGTTCACTAACAGCCAAATTTGAAAGGAAATTACAATACCTATAATTTAAAAGTTACTAGTAATTACTAATAGTTAAGTTATTATTAGTTAACTATTATTTCAGATTTCCGAATTTTCGAATTTACAAATTCACTAATTTACTAATGTACGAATGCACGAATGTACGAATGTACATTCGTAAATTGCGAATGTACGAATGTACGAATGCCCGGATTTACGAATGTCCAATTTTATCGAATTTACGAATATTCGGAAAAAATTTGTTAAACGGGTTTTCGTTAATTCGGATATTCCCAAATTAACGAATTTGTCGAAATTCGTTAAAAAACAAATTCGGAACTAAACGAATTGTACATGCCTAGTAAATGGAGCCGAAGATTGGATCAGGATTAATTGTGTCCTCAATGCTAAGAAATACAGGCATATACTTATCCATTATGCCACACCATCACATGGAGGCATGTTATGAGCCCCAAATGTATTTTGCTGCAAGACAACAACCCCAAACATACAGCCAATGTCACTAAAAACAATCTTCAGTATAAAGAAGAACAAGCAGACTTGGAAGTGATGGTTGGGCCCTACAGAGCCCTGATCTCAACATTGTCGAATGTGTATGGGATTACATGAAGAGACAGAAGGATTTGAGGCAGCCTATATCCACAGAAGATTTGTGGTTAGTTCTCCTAGATGCTTGGAACAACCTACCTGCTGAGTTCCTTCAAAAACTGTGTACAAGTGTACCTAGAAGAATTGATGCTCTTTTGAAGGCAGAGGGTGGTCACACCAAATATTGATTTGATTTGGATATCTCTTCTGTTAATTTACTTTCCATTATTTTAACTGATAAAAATAAACTATTAACACTTCTATTTCTGAAAGCTTTCTTAATTTACAGCATTTTTTCACACCTGCCTAAAACTTTTGCACAGTACTGAACATATTTTATATATATATATATATATATATATATATATATATATATATATATATATATATTATATATATATACAGTATCTCACAAAAGTGAATACACCCCTCACATTTTTGTAAATATTTTATTATATGTTTTCATGTAACAACACTGAGGAAATGACACTTTGCTACAATGTAAAGTAGTGAGTGTACAGTTTGTATAACAGTGTAAATTTGCTGTCCCCTCAAAATAGCTCAATACACAGCCATTAATGTCTAAACCGCTGGCAACAAAAGTGAGTACACGCCTAAGTGAAATTGTCCAAATTGGGCTCAAAGTGTCAATATTTTGTGTGGCCACCATTATTTTCCAGCACTGCCTTAACCCTCTTGGGCTTTCACCAGAGCTTCACAGGTTGCCAGTGGAGTCCTCTTCCACTCCTCCATGACGACATCACGGTTCTGGTGGATGTTAGAGACCTTGCGCTCCTCCACCTTCTGTTTGAGGATGCCCAACAGATGCTCAATAGGGTTTAGGTCTGGAGACATGCTTGGCCAGTCCATCACCTTTACCCTCAGCTTCTTTAGAAAGGCAGTGGTCGTCTTGGAGGTGTGTTTGGGGTTGTTATCATGTTGGAATACTGTCCTGCAGCCTAGTCTCCGAAAGGAGGGGATCATGCTCTGCTTCAGTATGTCACAGTACATGTTGGCATTCATGGTTCCCTCAATGAACTGTAGCTCCCCAGTCCTGGCAGTCATGCAGCCCCAAATCATAACACTCCCAACACCATACTTGATTGTAGGCAAGACACAACACCATCTGAACCAAATAAGTTTATCTTGGTCTCATCAGACCACAGGACATGGTTCCAGTAATCCATGTCCTTAGTCTGTTTGTCTTCAGCAAACTGTTTGCGAGCTTTCTTGTGCATCATCTTTAGAAGAGGCATCCTTCTGGGACGACAGCCATGCAGACCAATCTGATGCAGTGTGCGGCGTATGGTCTGAACAAAGACAGACTGACCCCAAACCCCTTCAACCGCTGCAGCAATGCTGGCAGCACTCATACGTCTATTTCTTAAAGACAACCATTGGATATGACGCTGAGCATGTGCACTCAACTACTTTGGTCGACCATGGCGAGGCCTGTTCTGAGTGGAACCTGTCCTGTTAAACCACTGTATGGTCTTGGCCACCATGCTGCAGCTCAGTTTCAGGGTCTTTGCAATCTTCTTATAGCCTAGGCCATCTTTATGTAGAGCAACAATTCTTTTTTTCAGATCCTCAGAGAGTTCTTTGCCATGATATGCCATGTTGAACTTCCAGTGACCAGTATGAGAGAGTGAGAGCGATAACACATGACACCGGGGAGGGGAAATGGCTAATTGGGCCCAATTTGGACATTTTTACTTAGGGATGTACTCACTTTGTTGCCAGCAGTTTAGACAATAATGGCTGTGTGTTGAGTTATTTTGAGGGGACAGCAAATTTACACTGTTATACAAGCTGCACACTCACTACTTTACATTGTAGCAAAGTGTAATTTCTTCAGTGTTGTCACATGAAAAGATATAATAAAATATATACAAAAATGTGAGGGGTGTATTCACTTTTGTGAGATACTGTATGTATCTCACAAAAGTGAATGCTGAAAAATAATTAAATGAGGGTTCATGCAATGCCAAACATTTCTCTAGAGCAGCGGTTCTCAACTCCTGTCCTCGGGACCCACTAACAGTTCAGGTTTGCAGGATAACTGAAATACATCACAGGTGATATCATTTGCTGCTCAGTGATTGCTGTATTCTAGTTCTGCATCTCCCCAAGGTAATACTTCTGGAAAAAAATCTGGCCTGTTAGTGGGTCCTGAGGACCGGAGTTGAGAACCACTGCTCTAGAGTGAGGAATAGCTAGGACCCCGTCAGGTTTCTTTTCTGTCCTTGTCTCTTCCGGAGATTTCTCTTCACTTTCTGTCTCAGAGACAAAGCAGGAAATAAAGAGATCCTTTCAAAGCTGATGCCACTAGAACAGCTTTACCCAATGGAAGAGTTAGCCTTACCTTCTGTTCTAGGAGACAATGGGCACCAGGAACAATAATGAAGTTTATCCTTCCACGAGGAACAACAATAAAAACCTGACCTTTCTGATTCTATCCAAAACTTTAAAAAAAAGTTCTGAAGTTCCGGCTTCATTTACAGTACACTATAAATATACATACATTAGAATGAAAGAGGGGGCAGGGCATCACCAGTAGCCACTGCTGCAGTGGGGATAGTAAATATGTTGACAAAAGGAGAACAAAGTGAGCAGAGGGATGACCTCATTAGTGTTTTTTATTGCACAGCCATCAGATGGGTGTGGGGTTGTTACTAACTAAGGTTTGCCGTGCAGTGTAGGACACATTCATGACTGTGCAGAGCATAGTTACAAATCCTAAAGCTTCAGCGATAAAAGGCGAATATACTCAAAACCAATATTTCAGTTATTGGTGGACACCATACATTTGAAATCAACATATATTTTTGGGGAACTTCATTAATGACAGCTTTTCACCTGAGCTCCCAGGTTTTCCCATCTTCAATGGGCATTCCTTGGATTCATGTATTTTTTAGTAGCAGGGAGTAGGACCATAACTTCAGCAGGGAGGTGTAGGCACTATAGTCCCTGGGGAATGTAAGATCCAGGCCTGTGCTGGCCATCGGGACTACCGGGAGATTCCCGGTGGGCCGATTGGCAGCGGGCCACTACAACACAATGACTCAATCTCTCTGACTGTCAGACAGTGACTGTGTCACTGTCTCTCTCCGTCCGAGCGTCGCCGGGCACCGGGCGGCTCCGCTCCTGCACTCGGCGGGCGGACCGGCCGCCGGCGTCACAAAAAAACAGGCATTGACACTCCCCCAGGCACTCCCCCTAACAGCTAACAATATAGCCATTTGGGCGGCCTCTTTGTCCCGGCGCCGTGACATCACTCACGGACGGAGGGCGGAGGCGGCCCGGGGACATAGGAGGAGGCGGAGCCAGGGCGTAGCAAAGCAAGCCTGGCTGCAAATCTGCAACCTAGAGGAGCCGAAGCCGAGGAGGAGAATTCGGAATCGGATCAGAACCACCAGCAAGTACAGTAACAGAGAGACCAAGGCTATAGTGTCACTGTCATCATTCAAGTAAGCAGCAGTGCAGCACTATAGTAATAACTTTTCTAATAATAATAGTAATTAGTAAGTAACTGAATATGCAGCATGGAGGGGGGGAGGGGTAAATCTGTACTGTATAAATGTACTGCCACTGGTCATGGTTAAATTATTCATCAGTTACCATGGCCAGTGGCATTAAATTAATAATTGACCAGTGGCATTAAATTAATATTAATGCTACAGTGGCATTAATATTAATTTAATGCCACTGGTCAATTATTAATTTAATGCCGCTGACCACGGTAACTGATGAATAATTTATTGCCACTGGTCAATTATTAATTTAATGCCACTGGTCAATTATTAATTTAATGCCACTGGTCAATTATTAATTTAATGTCACTGGTCATGGTAATTGATGAATAATTTAATGTCACTGGTCATGGTAATTAATGAATAATTTAATGTCACGGTAATTGCTGAATAATTTAATGTCACTGGTCACGGTAATTGATGAATAATTTAATGCCACTGGTCACGATAACTGATTAGTAATTTAATGTCACTGGTCATGGTAATTGATGGATAATTTAATGTCACTGGTCACGATAACTGATTAGTAATTTAATGTCACTGGTCATGGTAATTGATGAATAATTTAATGTCACTGGTCACGGTAATTGATGAATAATTTAATGCCACTGGTCACGATAACTGATTAGTAATTTAATGTCACTGGTCATGGTAATTGATGAATAATTTAATGCCACTGGTCACGATAACTGATTAGTAATTTAATGTCACTGGTCATGATAATTGATGAATAATTTAATGTCACTGGTCACGGTAATTGATGAATAATTTAATGCCACTGGTCACGATAACTGATTAGTAATTTAATGTCACTGGTAATGGTAATTGATGAATAATTTAATGCCACTGGTCACGGTAACTGCGGTAACTGATTAGTAATGTTATGTCACTGGTGATGGTAACTGATTAATAATTTAATATCACTAGTCATGGTAACTGATTAATAATTTAATGTCACTGGTCACGGTAACTGATTAATAATTTAATGTCACTGGTCACGGTAAATGATTAATTTAATGCCACTGGTCTCGGTAAATTATTAATAATTTAATGCCACTGGTGAATTAATTTACTGCCACTGGTCACAGTAACTGATGAATGAATTTACTAGTGCCACTGCTGATCATGGTCACTGATGAATGAATTTACTATTGCCACTGCTGGTCATGGTCACTGATGAATGAATTTGCGGCCACTGGTCATGGTCACTGATGAATTAATGTACTGCCACTGGTAGTCATGGTCACTGATGAATTAATGTACTGTCACTGCTGGTTAGGGATGAGCCGAACACCCCCCGGTTCGGTTCGCACCAGAACCCGCGAACGGACCGAAAGTTCGCACGAACGTTAGAACCCCATTGACGTCTATGGGACTCGAACGTTCGAAATCAAAAGTGCTCATTTTAAAGGCTAATTTGCATGGTATTGTCCTAAAAAGGGTTTGGGGACCCGGGTCCTACCCCAGGGGACATGTATCAATGCAAAAAAAACTTTTAAAAACGGCCGTTTTTTCGGGAGCAGTGATTTTAATGATGCTTAAAGTAAAAAAAAAAAAAGTGAAATATTCCTTTAAATATCGTACCTGGGGGGTGTCTATAGTATGCCTGTAAAGTGACGCGTGTTTCCCATGTTTAGAACAGTCCCTGCACCAAATGTCATTTTTAAAGGAAAAAATCTCATTTAAAACTGCTTGCGGGTTTAATGTCATGTCGGGTCATGGCAATATGGATGAAAATCAGTGAGACAAACGGCATGGGTACCCCCCAGTCCATTACCAGGCCCTTTGGGTCTTGTATGGATATTAAGGGGAACCCCGCACCCAAATTAAAATAAGGAAAGGTGTGGGGCCACCAGGCCCTATATACTCTGAACAGCAGTATACAGGCGGTGCAAACAAGACAGGGACTGTAGGTTTGTTGTTAAGTAGAATCTGTTTGTAATTTTGAACATTTTTAACGTGTTTAGCTCCAGCCAAAAAATCTTTTCTAAGCTTTTTGGAAAACATAGGGAAGGGTTATCACCCCTGTGACATTTGTTTTGCTGTCTTTCCTCCTCTTCAGAAGATTTCACCTCACTTTTTTGTCCCAATGAAAAATGTTTTTTGAAAATTTGGGTTTTTTTGTGGAACAAGGATTGGAAAGCATTAGTGGAAAGGAGAAATTGTTTTCCCATATTAACTCTTACAGGAGAGAATTTCCCTTCCTAGGGGTAGATTTCATCTCACTTCCTGTTGTCTCCTTCCGTTTGCAAGTAGGAGTCGTTTGTAAGTTAGATGTTTGAAAGTAGGGTCCTGCCCTATATACTCAGCAGAAATTTGGGGTTAGGTGTTGCTGTGGCCACAACACTGTAAGCCCTCACAGGGCCCTGCTGTGAAATATTAGATCAAGAATTGTAATTACATGCCCCTGTTGAACAGGAGCTGAAAAATTAGGCCTTAGGCACTGGTGCTGGTGCCACAACACTGCAACCCCTCACAGACACTCTAGTTGGAACGCAGGAACGAGCCCTGCTGCAAAGTATTGCTTCAAAAATTGTAATTACATGCCCCTGTTAGACAGGGGCAGAAAAATTGGGCCTTAGGCACTGGTGCTGGTGCCACAACACTGCAACCCCTCACAGACACTCTAGTTGGAACGCAGGAACGAGCCCTGCTGCAAAGTATTGCATCAAAAATTGTAATTACACGCCCCTGTTAGACAGGGACAGAAAAATTGGGCCTTAGGCACTGGTGCTGGTGCCACAACACTGCAACCCCTCACAGACACTCTAGTTGGAACGCAGGAACGAGCCCTGCTGCAAAGTATTGCATCAAAAATTGTAATTACACGCCCCTGTTAGACAGGGGCAGAAAAATTGGGCCTTAGGCACTGGTGCTGGTGCCACAACACTGCAACCCCTCACAGACACTCTAGTTGGAATGCAGGAACGAGCCCTGCTGCAAAGTATTACATCAAAAATTGTAATTACACGCCCCTGTTAAACAGGGGCTGAAAAATTGTGCCTTAGGCACTGGTGGTGGCGCCCAGAACCAAAAATGTTCTTACAAGCTATCAGCGTGATGATTGAGGAGGAAGAGGATAATTACTCAGGGATAGTCACTCAGCATCAGCATAGGCAGTCTTTGAATGGATCTGAGATTTCAAAAAAAATTATTCGGTTACATCAGCATCAGGTGCTTGGTAGCTGGTGGTGATCCAAGACTGATTCATTTTTATGAAGGTCAGCCGATCGACCGAGTCGGTGGACAGACGCACCCTGTGATCGGTTACCACGCCTCCAGCAGCACTGAATGTGCGTTCCGAAAGAACGCTGGATGCAGGACAGGCCAGTAGCTCAATTGCATACTGTGCAAGCTCTGGCCAGTGATCCATCCTCAAGACCCAGTAACCCAGAGGATTTTCGGTGGGAAAGGTGTCCAAGTCTGATCTTGCCCCTAGGTATTCCTGCACCATGTAAAACAGACGCTGGCGATGGTTGCTGGAACCGATCATACCTTGGGGCTGCGGACCAAAAAATTGTCTGAACGCATCGGTCAGACGGCCACCTTCTCCACCGCTCCTTCTTTGACTGACCGAAGCCTCAGCAACACGTTGTCCAGAAACAGGAGTTTGTAACCTCCCAGTCTCTGGGAACGCGTTGCACAGACCTTTCTGCAAGGCCTCCCGAAGATGTTTCATCCTCTGCTCCCTCTGCGATGGCAAGATAAGGTCCGCAACCTTACCCTTGTAACGTGGATCAAGGAGGGTTGCCAGCCAGTATTGGTCCTTCTCCTTGATACCACGAATACGAGGATCCTTACGCAGGCTTTGCAGGATCAGGGAGGCCATGCAGCGTAGGTTTGCTGAGGCATTCGGTCCGGAGTCCTCTGGGTCACTAAGGACAACAACGTCCGCAGCCACCTCCTCCCAGCCACGTACAAGTCCATGTGTTCCTTGGGACTGATCCCTTAAAGACTGCTGCTGATGCTGAGTGCCAGGCTCCACCTCCATACTGACACAATCTTCCTCCTCCTCCTCCTCCTCCTCCTCCTCCTCCTCTTCCTGTGTGATCGGCGGGCACGCAGGAACACTGTCTGGATAAAGGGGGCCTTGAGAGCTAAGGAAGTCCTCCTCTATCTGCCTCTGTTCTGCCTCAAGTGCCCTGTCCATTATTCCACGCAGCGTGTGCTCCAACAGGTGGACAAGGGGGACAGTGTCACTGATGCATGCACTGTCACTGCTCACCATCCTCGTGGCCTCCTCAAATGGTGACAGGACAGTGCATGCATCCCTGATCATGGCCCACTGGCGTGGGGAAAAAAAACCAAGCTCCCCTGACCCTGTCCTGGTGCCATAGTCGCACAGGTACTCATTGATGGCCCTCTGCTGCGTGTGCAGCCGCTGCAGCATGGCCAACGTTGAGTTCCACCTGGTGGGCATGTCACAGATTAGGCGGTTCTTGGGCAGGTTAAACTCCTTTTGGAGGTCCGTCAGCCGAGCACTGGCATTATATGACCGGCGGAAATGCACACAGACTTTCCTGGCCTGCCTCAGGACATCCTGTAAGCCCGGGTACCTGCCCAAGAACCGCTGCACCACCAAGTTAAGGACGTGAGCCAAACAGGGCACATGGGTCATTTGTCCCTGTCGGAGGGCAGAGAGGAGGTTGGTGCCATTGTCGCAAACCACCATTCCTGCCTTAAGTTGGCGTGGCGTCAACCACCTCTGAACCTGCCCCTGCAGAGCTGACAGAACCTCTGCCCCAGTGTGGCTCCTGTCCCCCAAGCACACCAGCTCAAGCACCGCATGGCATCTTTTGGCCTGCGTACTTGCGTAGCCCCTTGAACGCCTACGGAGCACCGCTGGTTCCGAGGAAGAGGCCATGGAGGAAGAAGAAGAGGAGGGGGTGGAGGAGAGAGGTGTGTCACAATCAGCATTTTGGAGGCGTGGTGGCGGAACAACCTCCAACACTACTGCACCTTGTCCTGCATCCTTCCCAGCTGCCAGCAGAGTCACCCAATGCGCCGTGAAACTTAGGTAACGTCCCTGTCCATGCCTGCTGGACCATGAGTCAGCGGTAATATGCACCTTACCGCTGACCGCCCTGTCCAGCGAGGCATGGACATTGCCTTCCACATGCCGGTAGAGAGCCGGAATCGCCTTCCGTGAGAAAAAGTGGCGTTTGGGTACCTGCCACTGAGGAACCGCACATTCCACAAACTCACGGAAGGGGGCAGAGTCTACCAACTGAAAAGGCAGCAGTTGAAGTGCTAGCAATTTTGCCAAGCTAGCATTCAACCGCTGGGCATGTGGATGGCTGGGAGCAAACTTCTTTCGGCGGTGCAGCAGCTGGGGCAGGGAAATTTGCCTGGTACAATCTGACATCGGTGTACCAAAAGCAGATTGCCCACAAGTACTTGGCTGTGACACACCTAATTCTACACCTTCATTCCTCTCACTGCAGGTCTCAGAGAGGACTGAAGGTCTAGTGGGGTTGGAAATCTCAGCTGATGAGGAGCAAGGAGAGATCCTCTTTGTTCTTTGGTGTGGGTCTTTTAGATACGCTTGCCAACGAACTGCATGGCAGGTCAACATATGTCTGGTCAAGCATGTGGTACCCAAGCGGGAGATGTTTTGGCCACGCGAGATACGCTTGAGACATATGTTGCAAATAGCAGCGGTGCGATCTGATGCACTCGTCTCAAAAAAGGCCCACACCAAAGAACTTTTTGAATAACGCGCAGAGACTGCAGCGCCCTGCACATGTGGAGCTTTGGGGTGTGATGCAGTCAATGTGCTGCCCTTAGGCTGGCCCCTGGAGGGCATCCTGCCTCGTTGGTGATGTGCCGCCTCCTCCTCCTCCTCCTCCTCCTCCTCTCTCCTATCAGGCACCCACGTTGAGTCAGTGACCTCATCATCCCCTCCCTCCTCATCACTGGAGCAAACCTGGCAGTATGCTGCAACAGGGGGAGCATGACTGCCAGATTGCTGTCCTTCTTGGGCACCCCCTCTGTCCGTGCTCATGTTACTGCCTTCATCGAGCTCAGTATCATCATCAGAGCCTTCCAAACGCTGGGCATCCTCCTGGAGCATGTACCCAACACTGTGGTCAAACAGTTCTAGGGAATCCTCAGGAGGACATGGTGGAGCTAGGGAAGGAGTCACTGATGACATTGAGCTGAGGGAAGAGGCCGCTGCTTTGCCAGACAAAGCACCCTGGGCATGGGTGAGAGAGGATGAGGAGGATGAGGACGGCTTGGTCATCCACTCGACCAAGTCTTCCGCATGTTGCGGCTCAACACGGCCAGCTGCCGAAAAAAAGGCCAAGCGTGTCCCATGGCCACGTGCTGATGAGGATGCACCGTCTCCACGACCAGCACTAGACACAGAGCCTGCTTGCCCTCTCTTATTGGCTTGTGACTGTCTGCCTCTCCTTCTTGGCCTTCCAGACATACTAATGGCCTGTAGCTGCACTAAGCTGGGATAGAACACCTGTAATTTTCTTCAGGTAGCTTTATATACTGTAACCAGACAAGCCTGCCTGTCAGTAGGAAGATAACAGGAACGGATCTAGCTGAACACTGTGAGCAGGACGCACTGCACTAAATGTAAATAGCAGGAACGGATCTAGCTGAACACTGTGAGCAAGACGCACTGCACTAAATGTAAATAGCAGGAACGGATCTAGCTGAACACTGTGAGCAGGACGCACTGCACTAAATGTAAATAGCAGGAACGGATCTAGCTGAACACTGTGAGCAGGACGCACTGCACTAAATGTAAATAGCAGGAACGGATCTAGCTGAACACTGTGAGCAGGACGCACTGCACTAAATGTAAATAGCAGGAACGGATCTAGCTGAACACTGTGAGCAGGACGCACTGCACTAAATGTAAATAGCAGGAACGGATCTAGCTGAACACTGTGAGCAGGACGCACTGCACTAAATGTAAATAGCAGGAACGGATCTAGCTGAACACTGTGAGCAGGACGCACTGCACTAAATGTAAATAGCAGGAACGGATCTAGCTGAACACTGTGAGCAGGACGCACTGCACTAAATGTAAATAGCAGGAACGGATCTAGCTGAACACTGTGAGCAGGACGCACTGCACTAAATGTAAATAACAGGAACGGATCTAGCTGAACACTGTGAGCAGGACGCACTGCACTAAATGTAAATAGCAGGAACGGATCTAGCTGAACACTGTGAGCAGGACGCACTGCACTAAATGTAAATAGCAGTAACGGATCTAGCTGAACACTGTGAGCAGGACGCACTGCACTAAATGTAAATAGCAGGAACGGATCTAGCTGAACACTGTGAGCAGGACGCACTGCACTAAATGTAAATAACAGGAACGGATCTAGCTGAACACTGTGAGCAGGACGCACTGCACTAAATGTAAATAGCAGGAACAGATCTAGCTGAACACTGTGAGCAGGACGCACTGCACTAAATGTAAATAGCAGGAACGGATCTAGCTGAACACTGTAAGCAGGACGCACTGCACTAAATGTAAATAGCAGGAACGGATCTAGCTGAACACTGTGAGCAGGACGCACTGCACTAAATGTAAATAGTCTAGATAGAAGATAACAGGAACGGATCTAGCTAAACTGAATACAGTGTATATATATATATGCAACACCTGGGATCAGGCCCGGACTGGGACAAAAAATAGGCCCGGGCATTTTGGATTGAGCAGCCCATGACATGTTAACCGGCCCTTTCCCGACTCTCCACCCTGACAGATCCCCTGAGAGAGGGGAGGGGGGAACCCAGCAGAGGTGTGGAGGGGGGGGGGGTGCGACCAGGAAAGAGCATGGGGGTTGGAGAGCACAGGGAAGAACCTTGAGAACATGGGGTGGGGCGAGAGCACAGGGGAGAGGCAGAGAACACAGGGAGGAAGAGGAGAGCACAGGGGGGCAGCGGAGAGCATGGGGGGAGGTGGAGAGCCCAGGGAGGACAACGGAGAGCATGGGGGATGTGGACAGCACAGGAGGGCTGGCGGAGAGCATGGGGTGATGGGAAGACCGGAAGAGCACAGGGGGGAGTGGCGGAGAGCAGGGGGGGAGGTGGAGAGCATGGGGGGAGGTGGAGAGCATGGGGGGAGGTGGAGAGCATGGGGGGGAGGTGGAGAGCATGAGGGGGAGGTGGAGAGCATGGGGGGAGGTGGAGAGCATGGGGGGGAGGTGGAGAGCATGGAGGGGGGAGGTGGAAAGCATGGGGGGAGGTGGAGTGCATGGGGGGGAGGTGGAGTGCATGGGGGGGGAGGTGGAGTGCATGGGGGGGAGGTGGAGCGCATGGGGGGGGAGGTGGAGCGCATGGGGGGGAGGTGGAGCGCATGGGGGGGAGGTGGAGCGTATGGGGGGGGGTGGAGCGTATGGGGGGAGGTGGAGAGTATGGGGGGAGGTGGAGAGTTTGAGGGGGTGGCAGAGAGCATGGGGGGGAGGTGGAGCGTATGGGAGGGAGGTGGAGCGTATGGGGGGTGGCAGAGAGCATGGAGGGAGGTGGAGAGCATCGGGGGGAGGTGGAGAGTATGGGGGGGGGTGGCAGAGAGTATGGGGGGTGGCAGAGAGCATGGGGGGTGGCAGAGAGCATGGGGGGTGGCAGAGTGCATGGGGGGAGCTGGAGACTATGAGGGGGTGGCAGAGAGCATGGGGGGGAGGTGGAGCGTATGGGGGGAGGTGGAGAGTATGGGGGGTAGGTGGAGCGTATGGGGGGAGGTGGAGAGTATGGGGGGGAGGTGGAGCGTATGGGGGGGGAGGTGGAGCGTATGGGGGGGAGGAGGAGCGTATGGGGGAGGTGGAGAGTATGGGGGGTGGCGGAGAGCATGGGGGAAGGCGGAGAGCATGGGGGAAGGTGGAGAGCATGGGGGAAGGTGGAGAGCATGGGGGGTGGCAGAGAGCATGGGGGGTGGCAGAGAGCATGGGGGGTGGCAGAGAGCATGGGGGGTGGCAGAGAGCATGTGGGGTGGCAGAGAGCATGGGGGGAGGTGGAGAGTATGAGAGGGGGGGAGGTGGAGAGTATGAGAGGGTGGCAGAGAGCATGGGGGGAGGTGGAGAGTATGAGGGGGTGGCAGAGAGCATGGGGGGTGGCAGAGAGCATGGGGGGTGGCGGAGAGCATGGGGGGAGGTGGAGAGTATGGGGGGAGGTGGAGAGTATGGGGGAAGGTGGAGACTATGAGGGGGTGGCAGAGAGCATGGGGGGGAGGTGGAGCGTATGGGGGGAGGTGGAGAGTATGGGGGGTAGGTGGAGCGTATGGGGGGTAGGTGGAGAGTATGGGGGTAGGTGGAGAGCATGGGGGGTGGCGGAGAGCATGGGGGGTGGCAGAGAGCATGGGGGGTGGCAGAGAGCATGGGGGGTGGTAGAGAGCATGGGGGGTGGCAGAGAGCATGGGGGGTGGCAGAGAGCATGGGGGGGAGGTGGAGAGCATGTGGGGTGGCAGAGAGCATGGGGGGAGGTGGAGAGTATGAGGGGGTGGCAGAGAGCATGGGGGGAGGCGGAGAGTATCTGGGGGAGGTGGAGAGTATGGGGGGGTGGAGAGTATGGGGGGTGGAGAGTATGGGGGGTGGCAGAGAGCATGGGGGTGGCAGAGAGCATGGGGGTGACAGAGAGTATGGGGGTGGCAGAGAGTATGGGGGTGGCAGAGAGTATGGGGGTGGCAGAGAGCATGGGGGGTGGCAGAGAGCATGGGGGGTGGCAGAGAGCATGGGGGGAGGCAGAGAGCATGGGGGGAGGCAGAGAGCATGGGGGGAGGCAGACAGCATGGGGGGAGGCAGACATCATGGGGGGAGGCAGACAGCATGGGGGGAGGCAGACAGCATGGGGGGTGGCAGAGAGTATGGGGGGGAGGTGGAGAGTATGGGGGGGGTGGAGAGTATGGGGGTGGCAGAGAGCATGGGGGTGATGTGGAGAGCACGGGGTCAGCAGAGAGTATGGGTGCGGTGGAGAGCCCTGCGGGAGCAGCAGAGAGAAGCAGGATAGGAGGATCGGTGGGGGTGGCTGCATATAGAAGAATCATTTTCTCCATCTTCCTCCTGCAGTCTCGGAATGCCTGCTTCTCCTCTACCTCTCACAGGCATTCCGAGACTGCAGGAGGAAGATGGAGAAAATAATTGTTCTATATGCAGCCGTCCCCACCGATCCTCCTATCTAGTTCACAGGGGAGGCTGAACTTACGGTTTATGTTCCGGCATCTCTCGACATAACACAGGCTCCAAGGTGTCTGCTCTGGCTCCTCCCCCCGGCACTGACGGCTGACCTATACGTGCGGCCGTGCAGCCGTGGTGAGGCCGAAGGCGTCTCATTTAGCTCCTCCCCCCGGCGCCGATGGCTGAGCTCCGGGCGGCCGCGGAGAGGCTGGATGAGCGGCACAAGCTCAAGCCTTGGGCCATGCAAGGACTTGCAGCCTGGCGGCCCCAGCGGCCGCGGCCCACCGGGCAAATGCCCGGTTTGCCCTATGGCCAATCCGGGCCTGCCTGGGATGCATATATATATACACAATACACTGTAAGTGCAGCTAACTGACTGACTGTTCTGCCTAATCTATCTAACTCAAATCAAATGACACTGTCTCTCTCTCTCTCTATCTCTCAGCACACCGGAACACACACTACACAGGGCCGTCGTGCAGGCGGCCTTATATAGTGTGGGGCGTGTACTAAATCCCCTGAGCCATAATTGACCAAAGCCACCCTGGCTTTGGCCAATTACAGCTCTCTCTACTGACGGCGCTGTGATTGGCCAAGCATGCGGGTCATAGTGCATGCTTGGCCAATCATCAGCCAGCAATGCACTGCGATGCCGCAGTGAATTATGGGCCGTGACGCGCCACACGAATTTGGCGCGAACGGCCCATATCGTTCGCAATTCGACGGACGGTCGAACAGCCGATGTTCGAGTCGAACATGGGTTCGACTCGAACACGAAGCTCATCCCAACTGCTGGTCATGATCACTGATGATGAATGGATGTACTGCCACTGGTCACTGATGAAATAATGACTGACCACTGGTCAGCCATGAATTCATCAGTGACCAGTGGCAGTACATTAATTCATCAGTGACCAGTACATTCATTCATCAGTGACCAGTGGCAGTACATTCAATTAATCAGTGACCAGTGGCAGTACATGAGTTCATCAGTGACCAGTGGCAGTACTGGCATTCTTGGCAGCAGCACTGATTGGGGAATCATTGCTGGGTTGGCTGAGAGCTCTGCTGAAGTGCTCATCCACCAATGAGCTGATATCTCCCTAGAAATATGTGAACAGGACACTTCTGGAGGCCTCTCCTTCTCTGGGCTGCAGTCCTCTTCTTTAATATTGGTTGGGGTATGGCTGGAGAAGGAGCTGGCACTGCTACCATTGCTGTTGCTGCAAAATTAAAGTGGGCCGGTCTGGATGAAGTCCAGGGCCAAATTTTTGTCCCAGTCCAGCCCTGGTAAGATCCCAAAGGTGAAAGTACCCAGCATAATGTATTCAAAATGGAATAATCTAAAAGTGGACTGACACTCAATTTTTTGGGGGTCCCTGGTTCACACATTGTTGCATAAAAATGCTACCTATAGATTGAAGGGTCATAGGCAAAGCTGACCAAATGGAAAGTTCAATGCTTGAGTCCAATTAGTAAATAAGACACAAGGAGCAATCAAATATGTTGTACAATAGCTGATAATATAGTGGCTACTGACATACTATGTAATGAATGGACTGCGCGGCACAGATACCCCCTCTTTCTTTTGGGTGTCCTCCTGTCAAGTCACAAACTCTGCTAAAACCCTGACAGAGTTGCTCTGTCTCCTGAAAGCATTTCTGTACAGATGCTTTAAATATGTTTTACCCAAACAATTATTGTGAGCATTGGTGATATTAAAGGAGCTGCATTTATTGATACAACAGTATTGACCTTTAAGGCGCGCAGGGAACAGATGGCTGTGTTTCAATAAATGTAGTGCAGGTTTTTTCACGTTTGACAAGTTGATGTCAATTAATAATTCCTGCTGTACTTCTGAAAAAAACAAAAAAAACAAACAGTCTTTCTAAGTCTGTGGAAAAAAAAATCTATAATTTTTTTGATCATGGTCTTCCCTACCATATTATTTTAGAATTTTTAGAGTTATATAAATACTGTCAACAGTAAGATGCTTGGTGGAGCTTTTCTGACATCTAGTGGACAGATTTGAGAGTGTTCATACTATGAACCACATATTGTATATTATTGAATTACAGGTTTGGTTCATAGTAAAGTTATATTGTACAGAGATGTTCATAAGAAAACTAATAGGGATCTGCTATTTTGCCCTTCATTAGCCAAAGGTCCTTTGGCCTATAATAATTATAAGTGGAGGCAGAATTTTCAGGATGGATTTCAGAAGAAGTTCTTTAGGGGGGCATAACTATAATAAAATCAAGAAAAAAGGGAACATAAATATATGGCAGACAGGAATGAGCTGAAATGATTAATATACTGTATGGAATTCTGAAAATAAAAATCTGATAAGTCCATGGAACACAGAAAATACATACTAGTTAGTAGAAGTAGATGTTTCACAAACAAACATTTTCTAGGCAGAAATGAAAACAACACCGTGCAACACACTGGTTTAATATCAAAAGTGACAACTTTAATAAAAAGCAATATTCATCCATATCATATTAAAAACATGGGAATAGTGCTGGGGCAGCCAACCTAAATGTCATTATCAGGATTATATTGTTTTAGTGAACCAAGGTTTTTCATAGAAATTAAAAAAAAAAAAAAACACTTTCTTCCATAGTGACATAATCTATCTGCATGCCAATCCAGGAGAGTTTGCAAAATATATTTTAATGGATGTTGAATGAAAGTTATAATTGTTATATGGTATATTTACAACAGATTGTGTAATCTTTTCTTCTTCCTCTGTGATACCAGACTGTTTCACAGCACTGTTGTAAAATAAACTGCAGAAAACTTTTACCGTTTCTTAGAACTTGCCCCCTGTAAATATGTATTGCATATTTACCTAATTAATAAGAAAATGAACGTAATTTAAAAAATATAACTTTAAAGATGTTTCTGTAGGGAATAAAGTGAATGCTTACCCCTCCCACTGTCTGGACTGTTGAATACTGTTTTGATGAAGAAGAATCCTCTGTTGGAGTTTCTTTAGAAGCTGAAGGAAGTGTCGATCTTTTGCGCTTGGTGGCTCCTCCCTACCTATGTCACTACAGCACACAGTACTGTTGATGTAGAAGCAGCAAGCTAAAAAGTAGGAATGAGGTTTGGGTTGGGATGAATTCCACAGGTTTGAACTTTACAGTCCTGGTGAATATTTGTGAGGATTTGACCAAGATATATATTTTTTAAATGATAATGCACTAAGTGGCCTTTAAACTATGACCAGCAGCCTTAAAGTGGTAGTAAACTCCACTTTTTTAATTGTGCCTACAGGTAAGCCTATAATAAGGCTTACCTGTAGGTATAGTGAATATCTCCTAAACATGCACTGCAGTGTTAATTTCGTTGATTAAAACATTTAGTTGACTAACTTAACCTCCCTGGCGGTATGATTCTGTCCGGAATTTTGTGCTGAAAGCGGTACAATTATTTTGCATGGAAATTTGATGCTATGTATTATAGGCCTGCAATTCTTAGTAAATACTTACTTAAACCTGACCAAACAAGACTCAATAAACATCCTGAGTGTGATAAATTTTGAAGCAGGGTACAGTACACAGTCCCACGTCACAATACGGACAATAGAACCTGCTTTCTTTTCGGATTTTTTTTACCTTGTCATCTCTGTTTGAACAGCAAACCACGCACATCCTGGTAGGTGCTGCCTTTTTTGCGGTTGGCGGTATATAGTCCATAAAGTGCCGACCTGTTAGGCGTTCTGGGTTGGCAACACCAACAGCACGTCGTCCAGGTCTGTTCACATCTACTGATGGCTTCTGGTGTTTCACAAAAATCTGCTCAGCCACCTTCCAGATAAAATCTGAATGAACAAGAGGCCTGTCACTCCCTGCTCGGTACAAGATGTACGCATTCCAAAGGCATTGTTCCAGAAGATGCCTGAAAATCTTTTTGTAATATTTTTTCTGCTGTTTCCGCATAGTCGGATAAAAGGTCATTGCCTGATCGGCTCGGTCGACACCTCCCATAGTGCAATTATAGTCTATGACGACTTGCGGCTTCAGCACATCTTTCCCACCTTTTGTGTGGACCGTGGCAGTGGAGGTATTGTGCACAGTGCTCATGAGACACACGTCCTTCTTGTCTCGCCAACGTATTGCCATCATCTTACCCTTCTGCCAGGCAACCATTTCTCTGGTTTTTAGTTTTTTCTTGCCAAACATAGATGGCATGTCACGTCTGTTAGGCCTAACTGTACCATAGGCATCATTCTTGTTTTGGATCAAAACCTCAAACAGTTCCGGTGACGTATAGAAATTGTCCATGGTCACACAATATCCCTGGTTCAGTAATGGCTCCAGCAGTGTAAGGACAGGTGATGTGGCCATCCCATAGTTGCTGTACCTGGGGTTGAACTTCGTGCCTTTACCGGTGTAAATGACCGAGTTCCATATTTACCCAGTGGATGACTCGCAGAGCATGTATGATTTGATGCCAAACCGCGCTCTTTTGGATGCAATATACTGGATCCAGCTTAGGCGTCCTTTGTAGGCCATCAAATTCTCATCCACACTGACGTCCCTTTCTGGCACGTAGGCCCGCTGGAAATTGTTCCCAATAATTTGGCATACCTCCCAGATTTTTTTTAGCTTGGGCGCAGGATGCGTGGCCTCATCAAACTCTTCATTGTTAGTGAAGTGGAAATATTTCATGATGAGGGAAAAACGGTATTCGGACATCACAGTACCAAAAAACAGAGTGGCCAGTAACTTGTTGGTGGTCCAGTACCATTTCTGGCGTGGTTTCCCCACCACCCCCTGAAGAATAATGAGTCAGAGAAACAGCCAGATGTCCTCTTTAGTCACCGGTTCCCACCTTCTGCTTCGGGAAAACCTGGCATGCAGCGTAGCGGATTGCTGCTCTTGGTAGCGATTTGTCTCTGTGACAATTTTTTCAATTACCTCCTCTGTGAGAAATAATTGCAGGTATGCCAAAGGGTTGTCACGCTCAACTTCGACCTTCATCCCAGGTGATCCAGTGAAGGGAAATCTTGGGGGCGCTACCTGATCCGTATCGCACTCAATAGGGCACCAAGTGCGCACATCGCTGATGTCAGGTGCAGGATCATCACCGCTGTCACTTGTCAGATCAGTGTCAGACGACAAATCTCTCCACGACTCACTATCGCTGAGTTCTGGGAGCAACTCCGTCTCGCTGTCGCTGTCATTCAACTGCTCCAAAGGCGATTTTGTAGCGAAATGGCGCTTTTTGGATTCCATCTTCTCAATATTTTATTGGAGGCAAGGGGCACTGGGGCAAGGGGCACTGTATCAGTGAGATCTGAGATGATACAATGTAATCCTCTCAGATTACACTGTATCACCTCTTTTTATATGTGTGTTATTGTGTTTGAACTTTTGAACTTTTTGAATTTCCCGCCCAGTTCCGCTCCCGTGCGCCGCTGCTGCTCGCAGGGAACGGAACTAGGAAGTGTGACCTTCAGCGGACTGTTTCTGTCAAAAATCTGACAGACTTTAGATTTGGAACATGTTTCAAATCTTTACGTCGGAACTCCGCCGGACCCAGTTCCTATGAATAAATCCGCTCGTCTGCATGCTAGTCTGACGGAAGAAAACCGACGCTAGGGCAACTATTGGCTACTGGCTATGAACTTCCTTATTTTAGTCCGGTCGTACATCATCACGTACGAATCCGTCGGACTTTGGTGTGATTGTGTGTAGTCCGTTCGTTCAAAAGTCCGTCGGAAGTTCGTCAAAAGTCCATTGAAAGTCCGTCGGAAAGACTGTCGGACCTTTGTTGCCGAATAGTCCGCCCGTGTGTACAGGGCATAAGACTAAAACTAAATCAAAATTTGCTGCCAAAATAAACACTGGTGCACTGTTTAGGAGATATTCACTGTTGATGCCACTGGCTCATGTGCTCTGAAGGGATGTCATACTCATGCATTCATGCATTCAGGACCTGGAAAGTAGATCGGGTAAAGATTGAAGCCCTGTCAGCAGTGACAGCGTGCCATTGAAGGGCTTAGTTTTAAGGTACTTCATAATGTACTCCTATGCGATGCATGCTAGCTTATTATGCCATTGCCTTACAGTATCTGGCTAGCAGGGCAAAACATTGAAGCACCAGGGAATAGTAAAGGAGGGACTAAATACCGTCCCAGCAGCCAGCATCAGGTGGAGACTGATTACTGGAATCTGCTGGCCAATTTTACACAACTGTATCCTCTTCAATATCCTAATTCTTGTTGTCAAACCTGAACCTGACCTTTTTGTCCCTAGTTTATTTGGCCCTATGTAAAATTGTTCTGCTGCTGGCCAATTTGACACTGCTGTGTCATCTGCAGTCTCTTAATTCTTGTAATAAAATACTTGTCTGTACTCTTTTTTTCTCTAGTACATTTTGGCTAAGTCTGCAGCATAAAAAATGTCCTGCTACTGGCCAGTTTTATACTACCGTGTACTATGTACTGTCTTTTAGTTGTTGTAGTAAACCTGTACTCTAGTACATTTCAGCCAATTCATCAAAAAAGTCCTGCTGCTAGACTTTCAGTTCCAGTGCTGATGTAGCAGTCGCAGGGGAGAGGAGCTCTGATAATGCCGGGGAGAAAATAGAATATAAAACTGGCGTGTTTAGCCGCCCTGCCTGCCATGATCCCCCACGCCATGCTGAGGGAATATACCCGGCAGCTGGTGGATACATTTTTGGAGAAGCCACGCTCTTCCTCCCACTCCACTGCCAGGCAAATCCCCACCAGAAAGGCAAGTACACAGCCCGAAATGGCTGCCGCTGTGGATCTACTACTGGGCATCACAGCAGGAACTAACATTTGAAACACATGCTAGGCTGAAATTTCATAAATATGGCACCAAAGCAGGGAAGCTTTTGGCAAATCTAATAAGAGGGAAACAAACGAAAACCCACATTGCTTCTCTTAGGGGAAAATACCCTCTCCTTTCACCCAAAATTAATTATTGCAATATTAGAACATTTCTATCACACCCTATATGGAGTGCAGTCAGTGGGTACCCAATCGGGAATGAAATCCCATCACTAATTGTCAGAAATTTCCAATACTATTAAACAAGCACCAAGTGGGCAAATCTCACCAATGCTTCACTCCCTTTACAACAACATGTGGGTGGAAGGGGAATACCAACCTACAGGTAAGGAAGCCTATTTTAAATTTCTACCAAAAAAAGCAAAGATCCTACACAACCTAGCTCCTTATTGCCCAATATCGCTAATTAAAGTTGATGCAAAGGCACTTTCTAAATTGATAGCTGGTTATCTGAAGTCTTACCAAAAATCGCTTCAGCATTTGTAAAGTCATTGCAGCCCGTGTCAACAAAATCATTTTCGTAAAAATTTTCATCAGCGTCATTTTTACAGTGGTGAAAATGAAAGGAAAAGTACACCACATATTCGTCCACTGATGAAACCTATGCCAAAAATCAATTTGACGAAAATGTGAGGCAGGGACGTTTACCCTTGTGAACTAACTTCCGGTTTCCATGGAGCTCCACCTGTGTCCGTTGCCAGCAAGAAACCGACTGTGCAGGCAGCATTACAGGCCTCCGAGTCCTTAGATAACTGTCTAGAGCAACACTGTGCATTATAGGCCTCCCAATGCCCAACGATAATCCCACTCCCGACTCACGACAGTGACTGTCCAGAGCAGAGAGCACCCACTGTGAGAGTGTACATTACGCTTACAGGCCTCCCCTCAGACCACCATCTGTCCAGAGCACTGTGTGTGCATTACAGGCCTCCTCTGACCACCGGCATCCAGGGCACTGTGCATTACAGGCCATTCCTCAGACCTGAGTCCACCATCCAGCACTGTGCAGGATTACAGGCCTCCCTCCTCTGACCACCGGCATCCAGACCACTGTGCATTACAGGCCATCCCAGTCAGACCTGAGACCACCATCCAGAACTGTGCAGCATTACAGGCCTCCTCTGACCAGTAACCACCAGCATCCAGAGCACTGTGCATTACAGGCCTCCCCTCAAACCACTGTCTGTCCAGGGTGCTGTGTATGCATTACAGGCCTCGTCTGCCCATCGCCCTCAGATCACTGTGCAGCATTACAAGCCTCCTCAGACCACAATCCAGAGCACTGTGCAGCATTACAAGCCTCCTCAGACCATCCAAAGTGGCTAAATTTGTATCTGTGAGTTTGTTCCAACCTTAATACCATAAATAATAACATGATATTAGAATTTTTTTTTACTCCAGGAGTATATAATGAGTTTGGAAATGCTATAGAAATGCTTAAATAATGCATTACAATTTAACTAATTCGATTTTAGTTGACTAAAATGATTTTATTCAACTTAAATGTACTGGAGATTTTAGTCAACTAAAATATGACTAAAATGGGACTAAAACTAAAAGAGAAGTTTAGTCAAAAGAGTATGACTAAAACTAAAAAAAATTGCAGATGACTAAAATGGTAAAACTAAAATGGCATTTTGTTCGAAAGACTATGCCTAAAACGAAATCAAAATTTGATGCCAAAATTAACACTGATTGCAGCTCTGGAGCATATCAAGCTCAACCCCACATTGGACATTGCCATAATAACCATAGACGCAGAAAAAGCATTGGGAACCAAGGCTGTTTTGTGAATTTCCTATCCAAAATGTACTGTACAGCACACCCACAGCTAGTGTCTATACCTCAGGCTGTATATCTCCCTCATTCCCTTTCAAAAGGGCCCCAACAGCGCTGCCCCCATCACTTCTTCTTTTCAACCTGGCCATGGAGCTGTAGCGGTGCCCCCTAGGGGGTCGCTGCGTGTTTCAGCATCCACACATTACCCTGCTTAGTCAGACATCCATTTTAGGCACACTTGTCCAGTCAATGAACAGTCTCTTGCTTGCTTTTTGTTGTTTTTATTAGAGGATTAAACTTGGATGGTAAAAAAGGGACATGGGGTGCCCAAATGATGAATACTTCTAGTTGAAATAAAGGTAATTGAATCCAAACTGACAGTCTATTCTACTGCACATCTCCTTCAGCACACTACTTGAGATCACTTGCTTTCCCTCACTGTCCAATTCTAGATTCCTGTCACCGTTAGAACATGGCTAGGCCTCACTCTGAATAAGTCCTAACATTTTCCTAGTAGCCATTTGCAGGCAGGGATCTGCAGTCCCCTCTGTGATAGCAACCATTTTAGATGAAGAAGATAATTGTGCTAACTGATACTTGGTGGACTTCTGCTCCCTGCACATCTGATGCAAATCCTGCCAACCCTCCTGGCTGCAGCAACTCGACTTCAACAACACCACAGTTTCTCACTCTGGCTCCAAATCCAATCCTGGCATGTCTGTCCCAGAGCTTCTCACTGTGCTTCTCACTCACCGACACCGGCATGGATCCCTCCTGAATGACTTTCCTGGCCGTGTTCCCTGCTGTCTTCCTCCTGCTCCTGTTCCAGGACACCTCTCAATGACCCAGCTCCCAACCTGAGGTACACCCCCCCAGAAAGGGGGTTCCTCAGGGGCCACAACAGCCTAACACGCCGTCATCTCAGTTCTTCCACTCGACAACTCCTCCCACAACAGGCTGACCATGGGTATATATAGTTGGCCTGCCCCCTGCCAATCCTAGCTGGGGATTGGTCAGGGCTCCCAAATACACCCCTATGTCACTCCAGCACTCTGCCCTGCTTCTTCTCCAGAACCTGCTCACTGGAAACAGAGGAGGCGCCAGAGAGCTGAGGCACTTGTCAGTCACCTGCTGCTACACTAAAACCACTCCCCTGCCCAAAACAAACAGGCCTAGTTCACAGCTAGGCCTGCCTAAATTTACCTGCACTGGCAGCAAAACACAAACACTACTCTAGCACCTACCTACCTAAGGTAGAGGGTGCTACAGAGATATTAACTATTTTCCTTCAATCCACCACAGAAACATTCGGACTACAAATAGGTGACTGCAGATGCTTCTCTTTCTCCAAAAACATGCCGATGTCAACACACTTAATAAAGCATATACTACGTTTATAGGCATATTAGGGCTGGGGGGGGGGGGTGATTTCATATATAAGATGAGGTCTAATACCATGGGTTGGGTGGGATAGGTGATACTATCAAGAAGTGAGGTGAAAACATAAATACTGTAAATATGGGGGGCCCATAGCAAAGATTACAAAAGACCCAGGATAGCATTGAAAAAAACTCAATCGACCCAAACACGATGGGGGGATGTCTGTGCCTAACATTCATTTACACACCTTAGCATGCCTATTGAAACACACTACAGACTGGGTGAATGGAACATCTATATGTTCTAACTATAAATTAGAATACGACATGATGACACCATAGAACTTGACTGCACTTTTACATTGTTCACCAGCTGGTTTTATTCAGGGGTGGTTTGGAGAGAAGTTAGAAAGAATTTGCAAGTATCACTTTATGTCTCAAAACACCTTCCTGTCCAAAATAACCCAGCTTTTCCACCAGACGAATACCATAATGCGTACCACAGATGGACAGACAAAGGTGTAACTTATATCAGCTTTTCTCAACCTCCTTGGGCAATTCACTAGCATTCGTAGAGCTGAGATATATACATGATTTCTTTCCTACAGACTACATATACTTTCTGCAACAGCTTACTGGAAAAACTAGTAGATGGGACCCTGATTTGTCATCCAACCCTTTAGACAGCCGTATGGGAACCTCTGACATATTCATATCATCTATTTATCCTTCCCTCCCATGTTCTTGTCATCACACTGGAAGAAATAACATTTAAGGTCCAATTCACTTCTAGTCTATTCACATTGTATTCAAACAAGCCATAAAAAGGGGCATTTTTGGTCCCCAAAATATGCTGGAGACTCATTGAATTGCCCCACTTTTGTTGGTGCTTCAATTTTCATTTTTGTTACAGTATACTACAAGGAGGTCATGGAGATCCTTTGGGGTGTAGAACCCACCTGTCTGGAACCAGATTATTCACATCAACATCAATAATTTAAAGGAGAAGAATTATTACTTATCTTCTCAAATAATAAATTAAAAATTGTCCTTCGCGCTGGGGGATAATAAAAAGTGAAATGGCCAAATAAAAGTGGGTAGTGATATGTGAAGCAAGTGATAATATTGCAGCAAAATGAGGGTGTTCACACCAACACTTAGTATCATGAATATTTAAATATATTTTGCGCAATATTAAACCGAAATAAACTGTGTAGGTGAATATATAAAGTGCATATTATAATGTAAATGTGGGACACTGGTGACTATTAGTATTAGTGCTGGGATCAAGATCTCTGTTTGCACTATAATAATCGCTGCTATTTGCCAATATAGTGATAATAATCAAATAATTGCAGTAAAATACTAGGATAATAAAAATGCCACCCTGTAACCAGCATGAAAGAATAAACAATGGCAATTCCTGGTGAATAAAAAAAACCTAAGTAAACCTAGATGAGGTGTTTAACCCACAAAATAAAACACGGAATACAGACCTAGAAAGCATGACTAGGAAATTAGGCCATCATATGGAGAAAAAGATCAACCTGTGGTGGGACACTAATACATTTGAAAGGTATATTAGAGAAAATATATTTCCCAGGAGATTAAGGTGGGAATTACCACCAAATGATGGACTGACCGACAAAGAATCAATGGCAGAATGGTTTACGTTTTTTAATAATAAAAGCATAGGGTTTAAAATTCCTACTAGAACGCAAACTTAGGAAAACCGCATTAATAGAACAACAAATAGAAGAAATCAAACATAAAATGGAACCACTTAAAGAAACCACAGAATTTAAAAGATTGGCAACACAATTGAACAAAGATTTAATTGCCAAAGATTTAGAAATGCAAAATCGGAAAATGAAAAAATATCAAAGGGATATAACAGATTATAAAACGGACCAAGTTTTTAAATGGCAAAGTAAAGTAGAACCGGCCCCTCCTGCATCCACATACTCTACACCGGAAAGGGAAGTCAGAATACAAGATCCCACAACATCGCATGCACTCAATCCACCAAGATGGGAAGAAAGAGAAAGACGCATAGAAACACCACGGCCATATCGAGATGGAGCTGACCCTAACGGCCCGAATCATACAAGAAGGGACGAAAGAGACACATATGGAGGTACACCTAGAACTAACTACAATCAAAGAAACAATTATGGATATGGACAACATACTCCAAAAAGAGGAGGAAAGAAACCCTTCAAGAAACCGTTTAGAAATAGAAATTGTCAACAAAACGAAAGAAACCCAAGAGAAAACAGAACACCACCATACCATGATTATCGGGATGGATATGGACGGACTCCGATTCCCACATACAACAGATTTGACCCCATCAGGGACTATCAAGAACAACATTATGAAAATCCATACTACTACGGAAATCAACAAAATTACAACACACAAAGGCCTTTTTTAGAGAGGGACAGAAGAGATTACTCCCCTCGGAGACTACCACAAGAAACACATCATTCACCCAGGAGACGACCCCAAGAAGAACAAAGAAGAAACACACCAGAACGAAGAGAGGACGAAGATCAGGGAAGAGACTCCAAAAGAAAAAGAGAACAGTTGGAGAGAACGTAATGAATATAAGTGGAAAAGAAATAACAACAGAAGAGTTGGCAGTACTTGACAAGGGCCTTAAACATGCACCAACAAACAATCTAAATAAATTCAACACCTACATAGGGATACAAAAATACATCAGAAAAATTAATATTAAAAAATATGTGATGAACAATTTATGGAAGCCAAATACTCCAAGGATTGATACCACACAACTAGAAGCACACAGTACATTACGAAATGCTTCAACATTCAATCCACAAATGTCAAACAACCAAAATATAGAAGTCTTCAAAAATCTAGTCCTACAAGACATAGACTCTATAACAATCAAAAAAGCTGCAGACCCTATACATATGAAAAAGGGCATAAAACGCCTGATAGAGAGGAAAGATATCATAATCAGACCAGCGGATAAGGGAGGTGCAATAGTACTACAGTCAAAAGAACAATACCTTACGGAATTGAACAGACAGTTGCAAGATGAAACAACGTATACTAGACTACTTGGGAATCCAACTATAAAATATAAAAAACAACTAGAAGCAATAGTAAATCTAGGAATGAAGAAAAATATATTGAATTCAAAAGAAATAAAATACCTGGTACCAGAAGCGTGTAGAATACCCATAATCTATACAGTCCCCAAAATCCACAAGAATAAAGAAAACCCACCTGGGAGACCCATAGTCAATAGTATAGACTCCTTAACATCAAGAATGGGACAATACATTGACTATTTCATACAACCAGCTGTCCAGCAAACTCAAGCATATCTAAAAGACACCAAGCATACATTGCAACTTTTGGATACAGTACCAGTACTAGAGGGGAGAACCCTACTGGCCACCGCAGATGTCACATCACTTTATACAATAGTGCAACACCATGATGCGATTTCAGCAACCAAATGGCTTTTGAGAAAATATAGTACCTTAATTTGTAAACAAAGGAAGTATTTAATGAAATGTCTTGATTTTTGCCTCAAATGTAATTATTTTTGGCACAACCAAACCTACTTTAAACAGAAAGTAGGAATAGCCATGGGTGCCAAATTTGCACCAGGAGTCGCAAATGCATTCATGGCACAGTGGGAGGAAATGGCGGTATATACAGATACCCCCCCAGAGCTAACGTTGTATAAAAGATTTATAGATGACGTTGTGATAGTATGGAATGGAGACAAGCATAACTTGGAAATGTTTTTAAACAAATTAAATGACAATGACAGAAATATAAACCTGGTATGGAAAATAGATGACAAAGAAATAAACTTCCTAGATTTAAATATAAGCCTGGAGGGACAGAAAATAGTAACCAAAACGCACTTTAAAAATGTAGATGCCAACAGCTACCTATCAATAGACAGCTGCCACTACAAACCGTGGCTATATAACATTCCTAAAGGCCAGTTTACAAGACTCAGAAGAAATTGCACTAAAGAAGAGGACTATCGGAACCAAGCACAAATGATGGGAGAGAGGTTCAAAGTAAAAGGATATGATGGCCATTGGATACAAAACCAAATTGAACATGTTAACCTTATTGATAGAAAGAAAATGCTTGAAGAATGCCCCAAAAAAAGATTCCAACAAGAAGCACCTAGTATAATACTGGATTTTAATATACAACATAAAGATGTGGCAAGAGTGATCCAAAAGCATTGGCACATTTTAAAAAATGACAAGGACCTCAAAGAAATATTACCAGAGAGACCCAATATAGTATATAAAAGAGCACCAACTATAAGAGACCTAATTGTAAAGTCAGTAATCGATCCTCCCTCAAAACCTGCATATACATTTTTCTCTGGAAAAGGATTTTATCCCTGTCGCAATTGCTATGCGTGCCGCCATGCAAAAAAATTTCAGGGAAAGCGCAAAGAGTTCACAGCTACCAGCACAGGACAAAATTTTAACATCAGAGACTTTATAGGATGCCATACAGAAGGAGTGGTGTATGTGTTGCAGTGTAGCTGCAACTTGCAATACGTGGGCCGAACCAAAAGAGCACTTAAAACACGCATTAAGGAACACGTACAAAATATAAAATCGGGCTTCCCCAAACATAATGTGTCAAAACATTTCGCACTAGTACACAACAAAGACCCTGCACACCTCCAATTTTGGGGTATAGAAAAACATAAACCATCCTGGAGAGGTAGTCATCTGGTCCGAGATATTAGTCGCAAAGAATCCAAATGGATTCACTCCTTGCGTACCCTTGTACCAGGGGGACTGAACGAAGAGTTCGATTTAAATTGTTTTTTAAATAATTTTTAATACAAATATTGGGCTTATTTTACATGAGGACCAACAGCCCTTTTATCTCCCAAAAATCAGATATAAAAACGATTTTTAATATTTTTTAATGTAATTTTAAATTTTATATTATATATTTATATTATATACGTGGGACTATATCTTTTGAAAACAATAACCTACCCACATACCATACCATATATATTATATACGTGGGACTATATCTTTTGAAAACAATAACCTACCCACATACCATACAATTAGTCTCAACCACATTGTGATTATAGAATTTATTAAAATCAAGCATAGTGTTTTATGTATATATATTTATTTGATTTTCTGAAGATGCAAGATATTTATTATTCCATAATTGTTTAATTGTCCCATAAATTAATTGTCTAAATAAAATGTATGATTTTTAGTCAATTTTAAACAATATTAACTGGTTTAGTTACCAGAGCACTCTCGTACCTGCTTCATATATGCATAAAGGAATTTTAAACTGATCCATTATTAATAGACTCGGGAACGCTATCATATTAATCTATAACTTAATACTAATTTATTACCTAGTATATATACTCCATATTTGTTGGTATATAAAACAGCAGCAGCATATACTCTATGAATAGTGGCGGTTACCCCTTCCAATATTCTTACAATACAATTACGTCTGCAACATTATGCAGCAGCAATATACTTGAATATGCAAGAGAATTGCCACCAAAAAAATGGCCGCGCACATGAATGTCTAAATTATAGAGCACAACCCTCAACAAAATGGAGGAAGCTAAACTTCCCTAAATCCGATTCGGTCTAGATTGGAAGTCGTGGTTGCTGTACCTTCTTGGGTGTGTTACACCAAAAGCTTGGTTGACTCATCAGGCATACGCCTTGTTGGGTTCAACCTGTCTGGTAAGCCTCTTTCCTTACGGTGGTGGATTATCTACAGACAACCAGTTCACACTCATTTATAGTCACCATTTTGATGTCATACATGGACTATATGCACTTTATATACACTATAACTGTTGATCTACACTTCAACAATATTGTGGTTTAATAATTTTATTGTATTTGCACGTATATATACCCCAATTTCCCATTGGGATAACTTCACAGTTTTTTTTTCATTGCATTAGCGCTGCACTATACTATCTTATATGTATCTATATACACACAATACCTGCTTAATGGTTCAACTGGTGGGGAGGAACAAGAACCAGTCAACAAGGAAAATCAAAAATTATTACCTCAACCATTTCAACAGTAAAATGGTAAATCTACCTGTAATCAAAGATGTTCCAAAAATTCAGATTACTCCCATCGCTTCTATTCCAAAAGTAGGTAGAAAAAGGAATGGAGTGGAGAAATGCATGAAATTTTCTCTAGGACTCAAAGGAGTCATGCATGACACTTGAATAAAGAGACAAATAATCCAGTCAATAAAGTAAAACTGAAAACTGAAGAAAATGCCCGAATAATTCAATAGGATTGATTACCTTAAACAAGAGATTCCACAATATATTTCCCCCCTCCTATGCTGGACCCTAAATGAAAAACCAAAGTCGGTATTCTTATATACCCCCTCCACCTCCCTATTGGAGACCAATTGGCGCCAAAATGAGAGGCCGGGGTTGCACCAGATACGACGTCCGAAACGATAGGGACGCACCAATGGCGCCAGCGCCACTCCGAGGATGACATCAGAGACGTCAAAATCATATGCACTAGTAACCCGGCAGCAGCCAATTACCGGAATTGATGCACAGATGTAAATACATCAAGTATCATCTAATTTAGAAGTAGAATAAGATATCCACCTGGCGTTAGACGTGAAACAGATGCGATGATGACAAAGAAATCCTGAAAGGGTACTACTTGGACAAAGCAAGACCAGCACCCCAAAAGGAGATGCCGAACCATGTAGCTGGCGTATTGTGCCATCTAGTGGAGTCCAAAATCCCTATGTGGTGTTGTAATTTGTATTGCAATTTATGTGTCAAAAAATACCAAAATATATTAGAAAACAAAAAAGGAAACTCCATAGCCACTCACAATTACCATCAAATAAAATCCAAAACAAAGGCAAAGGACCCATAGTGAATGGAAACACAATAGAATCGATCAATCCAGGTTACAATTAGCAATAAACACATAACAGCCCCAAGGCTTGGAAATCTGCCAGAAGGTATGGCAAAAGGTAAATTTCAAAGGACATGGCTAAGACTTGGAACCTATTAGAACGACTTGTAGCTGATGGATTCATTCAAACCGGGATAGACAGTGGCCGCCAGGGAATGAATCCATCTCGTCTCATGTTGAAGGAGAGCCTTATCCACATCTCCTCCTTTATCATGAGTGGGTATGTACTCAAATGCAAAGAATCTCATCTTTGACACCTGGAGCGAATAATAAAGTCCCATGTGTCTGCTGATTGAGGTTTCCATTTTTTCTTGGTGACAAGGGAAACATGATCCCTTATCCTATGAAAGAAGGGCCTTTTGGTCTTTGGCCTTTTCCCTACATAGAATGCTTGGCATTCACACTCCATATAGTAGACAACCCCTATTGACTGTAAAAAAGAATCAGACAGCACAAAACCAACAGCCTATCATGCTGCGCACCACAACCCGGAAGTGATCGGTGTGCTGGGCATGTTTGTTACTTTTTGACACATCTTTCAGCTGCCAATAGCGTCATCCCAGACAGACGTCTCACGTAGGCGGGGTTTTTGATTGCATTTCACATAAATGAGGATTAGAGCATTTATAAAAAGAAACTGACACACGGGTCCCCAACTTATTCACTGAGGAAGTCCTTACCCATGGACGATACGCATACGGGGGACTACGTGATGTCAGTACAGCCACCTACCTGGTTCTTTATGCACTTTACATGTCTTGTATCCAAGCACTGGGCCTAACTGCCGTGTTTGTGAGTAATATTTTTATTCATTAAAATTGTTTTTTTTACACAAACGGAGAGCACTATATTTCTTTTATTTTAATTTTACATGAACAATGCGTGCCTTATGCCCCGTACACATGGTCGGACATTGATGGGACATTCAGACAACAAAATCCTAGGATTTTTTCCGACGGATGTTGGCTCATACTTGTCTTGCATACACACGGTCACACAAAGTTGTCGGAAAATCAGATCATTCTGAACACGGTGACGTAAAACACGTACGTCGGGACTATAAACGGGGCAGTTGCCAATAGCTTTCATCTCTTTATTTATTCTGAGCATGCGTGGCACTTTGTGTGTCGGATTTGTGTACACACGATCGGAAATTCCGACAACGGATTTTGTTGTCGGAAAATTTTATAGCCTGCTCTCAAACTTTGTGTGTCGGAAAATCCGATGGAAAATGTGTGATGGAGCCTACACACGGTCGGAATTTCCGACAACAAGGTCTTGTCACACATTTTCCGTCGGAAAATCCGACCGTGTGTACGGGGCATAAGAGTGTGACTTTTGGTTATCGAACGAATGTGGAGATCGACTGAAGGACCATACAGGAAGTCAGCCCTCTCAACTGTTACTATTACCCTTGTTAAGGGATTGCATGAATGACCTATCTGTTAGTTCAGAGGTCCATTCAATAAGGTGAGCGGCCTGTACCTTTGGTGGTGGACAACACTGAAGTGGATGCACAGTGGTTAATACTGTTCAAGCACCCTGTTCACTATCAAGGAGTATTCTTTCTTCCTGTTGGTTTATCAGCTGATGACACCTTTCTGCTTCAAGAAACTTCACACTCTGAGACTTTCTGTGGTTCTGTGTTTTAGTAGTAGTTTCATCTGTGCGCTGCACTGCTTTTTTATCTAACCCCTATTGACTGTCAATTTACAAAAAAATTGGGTTTATAAGTGCTCTTCCTGTTAAGGGGGATTAAGTTCAATCTGTTCTTTTGCTTTTTTCTGTAATAGGCTTTTTTTAGGCAAGAGCGACTATAGCCCCTGTCAAAAAGACGGGAATTGTTGGGCCTTAGCCTCAGACTTGAAATCCTCATTACGGCTGCGATTCCTTCTCAGTCTCAGGTATTGGCTGTAATGTATACTCTGGACCAGAGGTTTGGGATGGGAGCTGGTTGCTTGTAATATCGTATTACCAGCAGATGGTTTCCTAACTAAAGAGGAGCCAATAGTACCATCAGGATTCACATAGACCGAAATGTCCAGAAAGTTGATCGCCCTCTGGTCACAGGTCATGGTGAACCTGAGGTTAAAACCAATGCTCTCAAGTTTGGTAAAAAAAAAAGAAAGTTGATCCCTAGTACCCATCCAGACAATAAAAATATCATCTATGAATCGGCACCAAATAAGCAACTTCTCAAAAAAGTCTTGAAATTCGTCAGAGGAAAAGATCTCTCGCTCCCACTCCCCAGGTACAGATTGGCGTATGATGGGGCACATTTAGTCCCCAGCGCCACACCCTGCACCTGGAGATAATGGGAGCGGTCAAATAAAAATATGTTGTTGGTCAAAACAAAAAGAGCAGTAAATCCAGAAGAAATTTGTTATATGAGCTGGCCCTGGGACCACGTTCAGAAATTAAACCCTCTACAACTCGAACACCCAACTTGTGAGGGATAGAGTTGTAGAGGGCCTCCACATCTATAGCCACCAACCATGCTTCTTCAGGAAAACATACACCATCCAGGGATCTTAAAAGATCCGCAGTATCCTGAATGTATGAATTCAGAGATTTAACATGGGGGCGTAGATAGTTGTCTACTAGTTTGCTGTCAGGTTCTGTTAAGCAACCATTGCCAGACACAATTGGGCGACCTGGAGGAAATTCTACATTTTTGTGTATCTTAGGCAAAGCGTATAATGTAGGAAGTCTAGGAGTCCTAACAGTCCGAAATTCACAGGTTTTCTTGTAAATCAAACCTTTTGAAAAGGCCTGAGTGATCAAAATACAATATTTGGTTTTGGCATAGTTGACCTGCGCTAAAGGTATTTGTCTATACCATTGACGGTTCAGCAGAAGATCCATCATCATAGCCTTATATTGATCAAGGTTCATAACCACAATATTTCCCCTTTTGTCAGAGGGTTTTATGATTATTTGATCATTTTCTTTGAGAGAAGCCAAGGCTTTCCGTTGTGCTGGGTTTAAATTGTATTGTCTGCTGAACCGTTTCCACTTGGTAGTTTGAATCTATTTGTTACCTGTTGAGTAAAGGCCCAAATGTTGGGATTCCCCTGGAGTACAGGAAAAGATCTCAATTTAGGTTTATAGAGATGTGGTGGGGGAAAGGATCCAACAATTTGAGGACTTGAAGATGAATTAGAGGAAGGCTCTTCTAGGGGTTCATCAAAAGAGTTATTCTTCCCATCTTTCCATAAGATCATTGAGAGCTTTAACTTCATTGATTGTTTTATTTTTCCAAAGCTCATAAGAGGTCACTCCTGTGAGAGAACCTCTAATATCCTTGTCAAAAATAATTTTAAACGTAAGCTTTCTGGCAAATAGATTAACATCCTTAATAACCTCAAAGGAATCAACCTCCTGGTCGGGACAGGAGGTCAAATCCAAGCCGACAACCTGGATCTGATCCTCTGTCAGGGTATAGGAAGATAAATTGATTACCTGGAAGCTGCTTTGCTTACCACTTTTGAGGTTGTGGTGGGTGTATTGGGGATCTTTTTGAAATCGAGAATAAATTAAGGAGAAAAGATCGGTGCCATGCGAAGATCCCCTATAATGGGAACAGCCGATGAGTCCCCCTAAATTGTGTTAGGATTAGCTTGGCTTACCTTAGATGCTGCCAAAGAGTTCAGAGTAGAAACTGACAAAGCAGAGTGACCATCACCAGGATTAGTAGAAAGAAGTGAAGAGTGTGTGCTTTTGGTCTGAGAATGGTGTTCTGGGCGTGTGCTATCAAGTGGGGTGCGTTTAGAAGCCAATACATTTGGTCCCGGACGATCCATTTTGCATTTCTGTGTTTTGTGTAGATCCTGCTAGAGATGAAGAAACAGAGGACAAGGAGGATTCATCTGAGTCAGTTAGATCATGATTAGAATTATTTTGTCTCTGAGGAAAAGTTTTGTTTTTTCTCCTTTTGTTCTCTTAAGATAGCAATACCAATAAGACATATTTATGGGGCTACTTTCCTCAACTATCTTAAAGTGGTTGTAACCCTAAAAAACCTTCCTCCTGTTCCTTTAAGGCATAAAGGATATAGCCCAGTGCTTTTGCCAAGTCAATTGTCCCTTTCTATGCTGTACAATACCTGGGTTATCCTGCCTATTTCTGTCTTCCCCTCTGTAAACTGACCATGTTTATCATAGCTGCTGATAGCGTGGTCAGTTTACATGCCTCCGTCATCCAGCTATCTCTTCAGCATCTCTACCTTTCCCCCTCCCTCTCTCCCTTCCTTAGTCTGTGTGGGAACTAATCTCCTCCCTACGCCTCCCCTCCCCTCTCCAACATGCACACAGGATGTTTAAAAAAAATGAGCTGCAAAGCCAGCACCAACGCCAGGAAAAAGCAGCTATAAAAACGTGCTTTTAGAAGCGTTTTGCATTAGCGTAATGCGCGTTTAGCCGTGTTAGCATTTAGTAGTGTTTCTCTGCCCTCTTCTATTTTCCATTCCCAAATCCAATTACTACAGCCTAAAAATGCTTGACGTGACTTAACGCTGTATATAGCGTTAATACGCATTTAGCCGGGTTTAGTTGTGTCAGGCGTTTTTACAGCTGTAACGCTGCTGCTCCAGAATGCATTTTTTTTAAACGCCTATGCCACTTACATCTCCTAAAAGCCTATGTGTGCATGGACACATAAAATAACATGGAGAGGCATTTTTAAGCTGTAAAAAAAAAAACACCTGATGTCCCTAGGAGCAGCTGTAAAAATGTCCAGTGTGTATGAGGCCTTATAGACAAGGGATTGTCAAAAAAGGCACAGGAAGCTGGGATCTGGCATGGGGGAAGGATACCAATGCAAAAGAAAGAAAAAAGTAAAAATACCATACAGTGAAAAGGGTCCTCAATTTTGTGCAACTTTTGAAGGGAACAGGGGAATAACACCTTTCATTTCAATTACATGCTTGGGTAATGCTATGACAAAAATCTGGCATCACATGTTTTGGATAGACATCTGCATGCCGTTTCGTTCCGAATTGAAATTCAGACAAATTTTTCATTATTCGGAAATTCTGATACATCCGATTTTCCGAATTACAAAAGTAACGAATTTAAATGAATCCGAAATAACGATTCAAATAGAAAAAAAGCGAAAGGAATTCGAATCTGAAAACAAATTCGAAAAAATAGAAATCGATTTTCTAAAAAATACAATAAAATAGAATATAAAACAACAAAGCAATAAAATATAAATAAAAGAATCTAAAATAGGTGGTGCTGCGCTAATCCCAAGTGTAATTTGCTACAGGCCCTGAGGTATATGGATGAGTAAATAAATTAGCTAAAAATGCATCTAATAACGCTATAGTAGATCCAATAAAGGGGGTAAATAACACTGGCCTATAAGGCTATAAAAAGAAATATTAATTGTGAATTGTGTACATGACACTATAAATTAAACATATCACCATAACACTTGAGCTCACTGACAAAGATAAATAATAGTGATGATAAGTAGCCTTAACTCTAATAAAAATATAAAAATTATAACCTAAATGTGGAATGTGTACATACAACTAGCGATAAGCATATCACCATAATAAAGTGATTCACTGACAGTAAGTGAAATAAAGCACTATTTATAAGGTGCAGATAAAGGCTAGTGATTAACAATATGTGCAGACACAACTCATAAAGTGACAATGTGAAATAATGTGTCCAATTGGGTATATCATAGATCCCAAACTAAAAACGCAACATGCATCACTAACGTGACACTATGCAAAACAAATGATCAGGCAAATGATCAGGCTGTGCTACTTCTAGAGGCTCACGAGCTTGCCGCTCGTTGGATTTTAAACGCTGTTCATTTGTTTTTTGTGAGTACCCTATCTTCTTTAATAAAAAGCTACCTTTATAACAAAAACGGTATTACACTATTGGGATCTTATATATCTTTATAGCCTTATGGGCCAGTGTTATTTACCCTCTTTATTGGATCTACTATAGCGTTATTAGATGCATTTTTAGCTAATTTATTTACTCATCCATATACCTCAGGGCCTGTAGCAAATTACACTTGTGATTAGCGCAGCACCACCTATTTTAGATTTATACATTGCTAGGTCTGGTGTGTACCTGTTTCGGTGCTAGCTGCTGCTCCTATTTTAGCAAATTTTCCTACATGACAATAATCCTTACTATTCATAAATAAAAGAATAGTAAAGAAAAGAATAGAATTTAATACAATGTAATAAAATAGAACATGGCCGTCTTCCGAAATTCGAATAGTATAAATTTGAATTCGAGAATAGATTGGAATATAATTCAAAACAATGGAAACTAAAATAGAAAAGAATAGAAAAACAATAGAACAGAATAGAATAAAATATAATATATATTGTTTTCTTTTCTATCCTAATCTTTTCTATTCGAATTTAAATTCATTCTATACAAATTTGAATTTCTTATGGAATGAAATTGAATTTGAATATAAAAGATTAATATAGATTAGTTTAGAATTCGAAAAATTTTTGACTGCATTTGAAAAAAAGTTGAGCAAATTTGAAAAATTTGATCAAATCCTAAAAAAACTATCGGATTACAAAAGGACTTGTCTTTTAAGCCGCTGTCAATCGCCAGTGATGAACGCTTATATAGATGTACATAAATATATAAGGAAGCTGAGCATTAAAAAACATTTTTTAAATAGAAATTCAAACCCAGTCAGCGTGAGCGGGTGTTCATCACTGGCGATTGACAGCGGCTTAAAAAACAAGTCCTTATTCAATCCTCCTAACAATGGTTCCCACCATTTAGAGGTTTTCAAAAACCTAGTCTTGCGAGATCTTGAACAGCTAAAACCTAAAAAGAAAGTGAATCCGAGTTACATTAAGGAAGGGATAGAGGCACTGGAAGCCAGGAAAGACATAATTATCAGACCCACTGATAAGGGAGGGGGAGTGGTCATTATGTCTAAAGACTACTATATCACCCAGCTTTCAGAACTGCTGTCCGATAAGGACACATACGTGATGTTGGATAGGGATCCAACTTCACAGTATAGAGCAGAACTGGGAGCTCTGATTGATTTCGGGTATCGGTCATATGTTCTTACTAATAAAGAAAAAAGATTTCTTTGTCCCAGTAGCAGCCGTATAACTATCTACACCCTTGTGAAAATCCACAAGGACCCAGTCAACCCTCCACCCCGTCCCATAGTTAATGGGATAGACTCAGTCACTTCAAGATTGGGTCAATATTTGGACACGTTCCTACAAAAGAGTGTGGTCACAACGAAAGCCTATCTGAAGGATACCAAGAGTCTATTACAGGAGTTAAAAGAAATCAATCTCCTTGGGAAAAATTAAGTGTTTCTGGTCACATCTGATGTGACTAGTTTATACACTATCATTCAACACGAAGATGCCCTGTTGGCTCTTAACTGGGCACTCAGTAAAAGGGAAGCTCTTCCTTTTAGACAGAAAATCTTTTTAAGAGATGCGTTAGACTTTTGTCTCTCGCATAACTATTTCTGGTTTGGTCACAATTTTTTCACCAAAAAGAGGGGGGTTTAAATGGGCGCAAAATTTGCGCAGAGCATAGCCAACCACTTTATGGGTGAATGGGAGGACAAAGTAGTATTTAGGGACAGGAGACCTGAGCTCCTATACTACAGACACTATATAGATGATCTGTTACTAATATGGGTTGGTTCAGCATCTACACTCAAGGATTATATGGATCATCTAAATGATAATGTGCATAACATCAGACTCATGAGCCAGTGGAGTACTGAACAAATACACTTTTTGGATGTTAACATCTTTAGAGTAGATGATACAATACAAACAAAAGTGTTTTTCAAACCCACCGATTGAAATAGTTTTCTTCCAGTACACAGTGGCCACCACCCACTCTGGCTGAGAAATGTGCCTAAGGGCCAAATAGTGAGAGTCAGGAGAAATTGCTCTTCGCTCGAGGATTTTGACCAACAAGTAATGGTACTAAAAAATAGGTTTGTGGAAAAAGGTTACAAACCCCAACTCTTAGACCCAATTGTTGAGGAAATAAGAGCTCTTCCTCGCGAACATTGTCTAAGGGATGCACGAGTGGTGGAAAGGAATCTAGATCATGAATGGAGTTTCATATCCTCCTTCCATTCACAATTCAGGGAGGTGGAGAATATATTCCACAAACATTGGCATGTCCTCTGTCTTGATAGAACTCTGTCAAGTGTTCTACCCGACAAACCAAAGTTCATTTATTGCAAGGCCCCAAACTTTGGATACGTTATAGTCAAAAAAATTATTGATCCCCCCAGTAGGAATCCAACTTTTTGGGATCAAAATGGATTTTTTGCATGTCGAAAATGTAAAGCCTGCAGAAAGGTGACTAGACCTATGAAGAAAATTGAAAATTTCACCTCAACCTCTAACAACAGGGAATTTGCAATTAAGCACTTTATTACATGCAATACATCCCACGTAGTATACGCCTTATGTTGTCCTTGCAGTTTAATATACATAGGGCATAACGAGCGTCTCCTAAAAATCAGAATCGCAGAACATGTACATATATATCTCTATTGGTTTCAAGGACCACAATGTATCCCTGCATTTCATGCAACATCATGAGCAAGACCCTTCTGGTCTTACATTTTGGGGGATCGATCACATTAAACCATCATGGAGGGGTAGCAATACCGTAAGGGAATTATCTAAAAAGGAAACTCAATGGATTTTTTTAACTGACACGCTTAGCCTGAAAGGGTTAAATATAGAACTCGACATAAATTGTTTTATAAGTGACTTTTAGTTTTACACTGGATTAGGGTTATTTAGCCCTTTATTTCTGTGTTTTTGGAATCTCACTCATGTTTCTGATATATAATATAGACATCTGCACATTATATTTTTTATTGTCCCAACGTTGTTGTAGAATTAATTACCATTTCCCCCTATTAGATTTGGGGGGTCTTTCATGTATTTTTTATATACTTTTTTACATACTTTTTTATATATCTTTTGCTATTCCAGTTATCTTGCAATCTATCAGGACCACCAAAAGTATCCTGTTTACATTAGAATTGGCATTATGGTTTTCCATACATTTTCTATTAAATTCCTCTTTTTTATACTGTTATAGCCTCATACTTTGTTAATGTTGTTGTAATGAAAGACGGCCTCCATCACCTACTATTTTGCACCATTTGATAGATAGGAGTGAGGCGGCCAATTTTAAGAATTCGATATGTGATTCGTTTCATAAAGTTTTATGTTATCATCATAAAAAGTGATTGATTTTATGTTTTAATCCTATACATTATAGTCAGTTGTCATAAGTTATTTTGTGACATCTGTGGATGTATGTTGTGTCTGTAGCTTAAGGTTGGTTGAATTACGGCCATTCTCCTATCAGCGATAGGGATGTACCTGCCAATTAGCTTCATACACCTTGAATATTCACTGACATGGGCGGAGTATTGGGTAACCCCCACCTCTTGTCCCAGAGATAAAAACTGAACGGTGCGCCATGAGACCACGCCCTTCGAAAAAGTCGTGATGACGAAACTAGTCAGGGCGTGACCCCACGGTAACCGGAATTACGTCACAACGATGTGTGCTCCAAGCCTGAAGCCACCTAAACCGGAAGGAGGAAGTATTTGATGCTGTGAGCAGTAAGAACTATTTTTCCAGCTCATACTTCGCTCCCGTGGCCCCGGGGTAGTTACTATTGGCATCTTGTATCTCCAACCGACTAAGAGCTACAGAGTTACCATTGGAACGACACTGCGCCAAGAGATCTGTTGATTTTATTTAATTTGTTTTATAAATAAATTATCAAAATGTTATTGGACTATGTGGAGTCTCTTTCCTATATGTGGATACTGCTGGTGGTTTTAACCACTTACCTATGAGGACCCCAGGAGCGACTGGATTGAGGAAGCTTTCTAAGGCCTATTAACCCTCGGGTTCTGGTAAGTTGGAATCCCTTGTGGGGGTGTGTGCAGCACGAGGTGACAAAACGTATGGTGCATGGTGCACTCATACAATCTGCTACACACACTCTATGTATCCAGTTGGAGACCCTATGTTGATTTCCATTACACCTGGCTTTGCTCAAGTTCTTCATTTTGTACTGATAGCAGAGACATTTTTCACTTATCAGTCATTATATTTGACTGAGGAAAGCGCTGCTTTGATGTTATATTTTATTTTATTCTATTCTGTTCTATTATTTTTCTAGTCTATTCTTTTCTATTATTTTCTATTCAGATCTTTTCTATTCAAATTCAAATTCATTCTATACAAAATTCGAACATTCTTTTCTATTATTTTCCATTCTTTTCTAAGCTTTTCTATTCAAATTCATTCTATACAAAATTCCAATTTCAGAAGATGGTTATATATATTATTATTTTTTTCTATTCTGTTCTATTGTTTTTCTATTATTTTCTATTCTATTCTAATCTTTTCTATTCAAATTCATTCTATATGAAATTAAAATTTTTGAACATGTTATATATATATATATATATATATATATATATATATATATATATATATACATATATATATATACAGTGGCTTGCGAAAGTATTCGGCCCCCTTGAACTTTTCAACCTTTTGTCACATTTCAGGCTTCAAACATAAAGATATAAAATTTTTATTTTTTGTGAAGAATCACCAACAAGTGGGACACAATTGTGAAGTGGAACGAAATCTTTTGGATTTTTGAAACTTTTTTAACTAATAAAAAAATGAAAAGTGGGGCGTGCAAAATTATTCGGCCCCCTTGCGTTAATACTTTGTAGAGCCACCTTTTGCTGCGATTACAGCTGCAAGTCGCTTGGGGTATGTCTCTATCAGTTTTGCACATCGAGAGACTGAAATTCTTGCCCATTCTTCCTTGCAAAAACAGCTCGAGCTCAGTGAGGTTGGATGGAGAGCGTTTGTGAACAGCAGTTTTCAGCTCTTTCCACAGATTCTCGATTGGATTCAGGTCTGGACTTTGACTTGGCCATTCTAACACCTGGATACGTTTATTTGTGAACCATTCCTTTGTAGATTTTGCTGTATGTTTGGGATCATTGTCTTGTTGGAAGGTAAATCTCCGTCCCAGTTTCAGGTCTTTTGCAGACTCCAACAGGTTTTCATCCAGAATGGTCCTGTATTTGGCTGCATCCATCTTCCCCTCAATTTTAACCATCTTCCCTGTCCCTGCTGAAGAAAAGCAGGCCCAAACCATGATGCTGCCACCACCATGTTTCACGGTGGGGATGGTGTGTTGAGTGTGATGAGCTGTGTTGCTTTTACGCCAAACATATAATTTTGCATTGTGGCCAAAAAGTTCGATTTTGGTTTCATCGGACCAGAGCACCTTCTTCCACATGTTTGGTGTGTCTCCCAGGTGGCTTGTGGCAAACTTTAGACGAGACTTTTTATGGATATCTTTGAGAAATGGCTTTCTTCTTGCCACTCTTCCATAAAGGCCAGATTTGTGCAGTGTACGACTGATTGTTGTCCTATGGACAGACTCTCCCACCTCAGCTGTAGTTCTCTGCAGTTCATCCAGAGTGATCATGGGCCTCTTGGCTGCATCTCTGATCAGTCTTCTCCTTGTCTGAGCTGAAGGTTTAGAGGGACAGCCAGGTCTTGGTAGATTTGCAGTGGTCTGATACTCCTTCCATTTCAAAATGATCGCTTGCACAGTGCTTCTTGGGATGTTTAAAGCTTGGGAAATCTTTTTGTATCCAAATCCGGCTTTAAACTTCTCCACAACAGTATTACGGACCTGCCTGGTGTGTTCCTTGGTCTTCATGATGCTCTCTGCGCTTTTAACAGAACCCTGAGACTATCACAGAGCAGGTGCATTTATACAGAGACTTGATTACACACAGGTGGATTCTATTTATCACCATCAGTCATTTAGGACAACATTGGATCATTCAGAGATCCTCGCTGAACTTCTGGAGTGAGTTTTCTGCACTGAAAGTAAAGGGGCTGAATAATTTTGCACGCACCACTTTTCAGTTTTTTAATTGCTAAAAAAGTTTAAAATATCCAATAGATTTCGTTCCACTTCACAATTGTGTCCCACTTGTTGGTGATTCTTCACAAAAAATTAAAATTTTATATCTTTATGTTTGAAGCCTGAAATGTGGCAAAAGGTTGAAAAGTTCAAGGGGGCCGAATACTTTCGCAAGCCACTGTATATATATATATATATATATATATATATATATATATATATATATATATATATATATATATATATATAAAATATTTTTTCTATCCTGTTCTATTATTTTCTATTGTATTCTAATCTTTTCTATTCAAATGCAAATTCATTCTATTTGAAATTTGAATTTTGGAAGATGGCTTCCGAAATTCGAATTTCGTATAGAATTATTTTGAACAGAAAAGATTAGTATAGAAAATAATAGAAAAGAACAGCATAGAAAAACAATAGAACAGCATAGAAAAAATATAATATGTATTATATTTTCATATTTTTTCTATTCCGTTCTATTGTTTTTCTTATGCTATTATTTTCTATTCTATTCTAAACTTTTCTATTCAAATTTTAGAAATTTCAGAAATTCTGAAATTCTAATTTCGTATAGAATGAATTTGAATTAGAGTAGAAAAGAATAGAAAAGAATAAAACAGAAAAAGAATAGAATAAAATATAATATATATCATATTTTATTCTATTCTGTTCTATTGTTTTTCTAGTCTATTCTTTTCTATTATTTTTTTGCACCTTTGTGGGAAGCAAACACACTCATGGTACAGGTGTGTGCTGGCTTCATATGAGAGCCAGGGATAGAGCTCAGAGCCCCACCCCCTGGAGGAGGTCAGTGTGTGAAGGGATCCATAGGCATGCACATGGGGTGTGCCGGGTGTGCCTGGGCACACCCTAATCACCTGGAGCTGTCTTCCGAGATCTGCTCTTAAATGTTACATCCAGGCATTGTGTAGCCCGCGCTGAAATATTGAGCAGAACGTGAGGAGAGAGTCGCTCAGTGTGTGAAACTGGCAGCTAATGTCACTGCTTGCAGAGAGGGAGACCAGCTGTCACAACTCAGCGGTGATGTCAGGGATGGGCGGGTCCGAAAGGACAACAAACACCAGCCAATGGGATGAGGTCTGGGCGGGCCATTACATGTATGTAACCCGCCCCCTTTCTTAAGCAGGGTATAATCACTGGCTGGTGTTTGATAGCTGCTCGGTCCCGCCCACCCCCGAAATCACCGCAGAGTTGGGACAGCTGATCTTCTCCCTGCGTGCAGTTACATTAGCTGACAGCTTCACACACTGAGCGGCTCTCTCCTCACGATCTCCTCTGTCAGTGCCGCCATCAGTGCCAATCAATGCCGCAATCAGTGCTGCCCATCAGTGCCAATCAATGCTGCCAATCAGTGCCGCTATCAGTGCTGCAATCAGTGTCAATCAATGCTGCAATCAGTGCCCATCAGTGCTGCCCATCAGTGCCAATCAGTGCTGCCCATCAGTGCCAATCAATGCTGCCAGTTTAAATCAGTGCCACCATCAGTGCCACAATCAGTGGCCATCAGTGCCAATTAGTGCTGCCCATCCATGCCAATCAATGCTGCCAATCAATGCCTATCACTGCCAACCAGTGCTGCACATCAGTGCCAATCAATGCTGCCAATCAGGGACCATTATTGCTGCCTATCAGTGCCCATCAGTGCTGCCTATCAGTGCCCACCAGTGCTGCCTATCAGTGCCCATCAATGCTGCCAATTAGTGCTGCCAATCAGTGCCCATCAGTGCCAATCAATGCTGGCAATCAGTGCTGCTATCAGTGTCAATCAGTGCTGCCAATAAGTGCCACTATCAGTGCCAATCAGTGCCCATCAGTGCTGCCTATCAGTACCACTATCAGTGCCAACCAGTGTTGCCCATCAGTGCCACTGCCCATTAATGCTGGCTATCAGTGCCAATAAGTGCTGCTATCAGTGCTGCCAATCAGTGCAGCCTATCAATGCCAATCAGTGACTATCAGTGCTGCCAATCAGTGCCACCTATCAGTGCTGCCCATCAGTGCCCATCAGTGCACTGAGTGCAGGGATGGGGAGATGAACTCTGTAGCCCGTCACATTGTTCATGGGGGAGGGGGGCGGCCTGCTGGGGCAAAACTGAAATCTGTCGATGTTTATTAATGCCACATGCCAATCTTTAGTATAATAGGTAATCACCACACTACTATTTACAATAAACTACTGGAGGTAAAATAAAAAAAAGTTTTAGTAAAAGGCCTGCTGCTAAGCAATGTTTCGTGTTCCCACACCACAAAAGTAAAAAGTGCAGCGCTTTTTTTTTCAATATTACCACAATACTGGTCTCTGTGATACGTAACTTTATATATAATACACGTCAAACTGAAAACAAGACATAAGAAATGAAACTTAGCAGGGATGGTGGAAACCCCTCTAAAGATATTTGCAATATAAACTAGAAAAGGTACAATTTCTGGGGAAATTGTGAAAAGTGTTCTTGCCTCTACAACTGGAGTGGGCGGAGTAACTGGGTGGAGTGGCTTGAGTAACTGTTCTGTGGTTGGAGTGGCTGGAGTAACTGTGAAAAGTGTTAAAAAGCTTAATATTTTAAGTCTCATCATTAGCTGAAAGAGCTGAACATTTTTTTCAAAAATTATGATTTTTTTTTCAAAAATTATGATTTTTTTTCCAAAAATTATGATTGTTTTTTTTCAAAAATGATTTTTTTTTTTCAAAAATATTTTTTTTTTCAAAAATATTTTTTTTTTCAAAAATGATTTTATTTTTATTTTTTTCAAAATTTTTTTTTTTTTTTTCAAAAATTATTTTTTTTTTTTTCAAAAATTATTATTTTTTTTTTCAAAAATTATGATTTTTTTTCAAAAATTATGATTTTTTTTTCAAAAATTATGATTTTTTTTTTCAAAAATTATGATTTTTTTTTTCAAAAATTATGATTTTTTTTTTCAAAAATTATGATTTTTTTTTTCAAAAATGATTTTTTTTTTTAAAAATATTTTTTTTTTCAAAAAAGATTTTATTTTTATTTTTTTCAACAATTATTATTTTTTTTTTCAAAAATTATTTTTTTTTTTTCAAAAATTATTTTTTTTTTTCAAAAATTATTTTTTTTTTTCAAAAATATATATTTTTTTACATGGGGCGGTCATAATGTTTTGGCTGATCATGGGGTGGTCATAATGTTTTGGCTGATCATAGGGTTGTCAGCTTTTGTCACCTCCCACTCTAGTTTTGAACATTTTGCCATTCATTCCTATGGGACCAATTTCGCCGCAAAAACGTCATTTCGTGGACCATTCGGCGAAACATTCCACAAAGTAATAGCACACCAATCGGGAACAATCCGCTCGTTTCGGTATATTACTTGTCTCTGTAGTGTAAAAACTGTGGGAGGAGTCTACAAGCATTATCAAGTCTAGCAGATGAAGTCACATGCATTTGGGGTGTCTCAGCATCTTGTGTTTACAACCACTGTTTCCTAGCAACGCTCATGCCCTGTTTATGCTTCCCAAATACTGCTTCATCAAAACTGCCCCATCAGAATGACCCCATCAAAACTGCCCCATCATATTCCTCTATTATAAATCAGTACATGGTGTGTCTGTCCCCTCCCCCGGGCTCTGTAATCAGCTGAGATGCTCCAGCCACCTTCCCCCCTGTGTATAACAGAAGCTTTGGTAACCATGGCAACAAAACAAACACTAACAGTACACTCTGATTAATGGCTAAAATTTCCTGAAATGACCTCTAAACAAATGGCCGTATTTTAAAAACTATACATCCTACAGCGAAGATCTTTATATTGTGAGAATCACAAGACCCAGACCTAGATTTTGATGTATAGTATGTCTCTGAAATATTAAAAATGAAGGCACAGTCGCAGTTTAGAAATTGCCCTTCAAATTTGGAGGGGGCTAGAGTGTAGTTTCAATGAATGTCAATGGACGGCGTGAGTTGCAAACAAATGGTCATATTGTGAAAACTATCAGGACTATGGCTTAGCCGTGGACATGTTTAGTGGCAGCAGGGATAGCTGAACGTTTTGATATAAGATTTGTGTAGGTGGGCTTGAAAATGAGGGAGTGGCGGCAGTTTAGAAATCATGTTCTGATTTTCCAGCTTTTGTCATCTCCCACTCTAGTTTCCCCATTCATTCCTATGGGACCAATTTCACCGCAAAAACGACGATATTTCGTGAACCATTCGGCAAAACGTTCCACAAAGTAATAGCACACCATTCGGGAACAATCCGCACGTTTCGGTATATTACTTGTCTATGTAGTGTAAAAACTGTGGGAGGAGTTAGGGTGGTAAATTTGGCTATAATAATAAGAATAATATATATGTGAGATAACAGTAAGTGGTCTTGCTATGCAAGAACACTTAACTAGAAAAGCTACAATTTCTGGGGAAATTGTGAAAGTGTTCTTACCTCTACAACTGGAGTGGGCGGAGTAACTGGATGGAGTGGCTTGAGTAACTGTTGTGTGGTTGGAGTGGCTGGAGCTCCTGTGAAAAGCGTTAAAAAGCTTAATATTTTTTAAAAAATAAATAGTAGTAAAAAAGTTGAAGTCTCATCATTAGCTGAAAGAGCTGAACATTTTTTTCAAAAATTAATTTTTTTTAATCAAAAATGATTTTTTTTTTCTTCAAAAATGATTTTTTTTTCAAAAGTAATTTTTTTTTTCAAATTTATTTTTTTTTTCAAAAATGAATTTTTTTATTTCAAAAATAATTTTTTTTTCGAAATTATTATTTTTTTTAAAGTAATTTTTTTTTCAAAAATAATTTTTTTTTCAAAAATATTTTTTTTTTTCAAATATATATTTTTTTCAAAAATAATTTTTTTTTTAAAAGAAATTTTTTTTTCAAAAATATTTTTTTTTTCAAAAATATTTTTTTTTCAAAAATAATTTTTTTTTTTCAAAAATATTTTTTTTTTCAAAAATATTTTTTTTTTTCAAAAATGATTTTTTTTTTTCAAAAATGATTTTTTTACTTTTTTCAAATTTTTTTTTTTTTTTTTCAAAAATATTTTTTTTTTACATGGGGCGGTCATAATGTTTTGGCTGATCATGGGGTGGTCATAATGTTTTGGCTGATCATGGGGTTGTCAGCTTTTGTCACTTCCCACTCTAGTTTTGAACATTTCGCCATTCATTCCTATAGGACCAATTTCGCCGCAAAAACGTCATTTCGTGGACCATTCGGCAAAACATTCCACAAAGTAATAACACACCAATTGGGAACAATCCGCTCGTTTCGGTATATTATTTGTCTCTGTAGTGTGAAAACTGTGGGAGGAGTCTACAAGCATTATCAAGTCTAGCAGATTATTATTATTATTATTATTATTATACAGGATTTATATAGCGCCAAGAGTTTACGCAGCGCTTTACAATATAAAAAGGGAGACAATACAGTTCTAATACAATAAAATATAAGAGGATTGAGAGGGCCCTGCTCAGAAAAGCTTACAATCTAATAGGGTGGGGCAGGTGGTACAAAAGGTTGTAACTGTGGGGAATGAGCTGATGGAAGTGGTAAAATATTAGAGACGTGATAGGATCGCCTGAAGGTAGCAAGGTTATAGCAGATGAAGTCACATGCATTTGGAGTGTCTCAGCATCTTGTGTTTACAACCACTGTTTCCTAGCAACACTCATGCCCTGTTTATGCTTCCCAAATACTGCTTCATCAAAACTGCCCCATCAGAATTACCCCATCAAAACTGCCCCATCATATTCCTCTATTATAAATCAGTACATGGTGTGTCTGTCCCCTCCCCCGGGCTCTGTAATCAGCTGAGATGCTCCAGCCACCTTCCCCCCTGTGTATAACAGAAGCTTTGGTAACCATGGCAACAAAACAAACACTAACAGTACACTCTGATTAATGGCTAAAATTTCCTGAAATGACCTCTAAACAAATGGCCGTATTTTAAAAACTATACAGCCTACAGCGAAGATCTTTATATTGTGAGAATCACAAGACCCAGACCTAGATTTTGATGTATAGTATGTCTCTGAAATATTAAAAATGAAGGCACAGTCGCAGTTTAGAAATTGCCCTTCAAATTTGGAGGGGGCTAGAGTGTAGTTTCAATGAATGTCAATGGACGGCGTGAGTTGCAAACAAATGGTCATATTGTGAAAACTATCAGGACTATGGCTTAGCCGTGGATATGTTTAGTGGCAGCAGGGATAGCTGAACGTTTTGATATAAGATTTGTGTAGGTGGGCTTGAAAATGAGGGAGTGGCGGCAGTTTAGAAATCATGTTCTGATTTTCCAGCTTTTGTCATCTCCCACTCTAGTTTCCCCATTCATTCCTATGGGACCAATTTCACCGCAAAAACGACGATATTTCGTGAACCATTCGGCAAAACGTTCCACAAAGTAATAGCACACCATTCGGGAACAATCCGCACGTTTCGGTATATTACTTGTCTATGTAGTGTAAAAACTGTGGGAGGAGTTAGGGTGGTAAATTTGGCTATAATAATAAGAATAATATATATGTGAGATAACAGTAAGTGGTCTTGCTATGCAAGAACACTTAACTAGAAAAGCTACAATTTCTGGGGAAATTGTGAAAGTGTTCTTACCTCTACAACTGGAGTGGGCGGAGTAACTGGATGGAGTGGCTTGAGTAACTGTTGTGTGGTTGGAGTGGCTGGAGCTCCTGTGAAAAGCGTTAAAAAGCTTAATATTTTTTAAAAAATAAATAGTAGTAAAAAAGTTGAAGTCTCATCATTAGCTGAAAGAGCTGAACATTTTTTTCAAAAATTATGAATTTTTTTTTCAAAAATTATGATTTTTTTTTTTCAAAAATATTTTTTTTTCAAAAATATTTTTTTTTCAAAAATTATTTTTTTTTTTCAAAAATTATTTTATTTTTATTTTTTTCAAAAATTATTTTTTTTTTTCAAAAATTATTTTTTTTTCAAAAATTATTTTTTTTTCAAAAATTATGATTTTTTTTTTCAAAAATGATTTTTTTTTCAAAAATGATTTTTTTTTCAAAAATTATTTTTTTTTTTCAAAAATATATTTTTTTTTTTCAAAAATAATTTTTTTTTTCAAAAATGATTTTATTTTTATTTTTTTCAAAAATTTTTTTTTTTTTCAAAAATTATTATTTTTTTTTTCAAAAATTATTTTTTTTTTTCAAAAATGTATTTTTTTTTACATGGGGCGGTCATAATGTTTTGGCTGATCATGGGGTGGTCATGTTTTGGCTGATCATGGGGTTGTCAGCTTTTGTCACCTCCCACTCTAGTTTTGAACATTTCGCCATTCATTCCTATGGGACCAATTTCGCCGCAAAAACATCATTTCGTGGACCATTCGGCGAAACATTCCACAAAGTAATAACACACCAATCGGGAACAATCCGCTCGTTTCGGTATATTACTTGTCTCTGTAGTGTAAAAACTGTGGGAGGAGTCTACAAGCATTATCAAGTCTAGCAGATGAAGTCACATGCATTTGGGGTGTCTCAGCATCTTGTGTTTACAACCACTGTTTCCTAGCAACGCTCATGCCCTGTTTATGCTTCCCAAATACTACTTCATCAAAACTGCCCCATCAGAATTACCCCATCAAAAATGCCCCATCATATTCCTCTATTATAAATCAGTACATGGTGTGTCTGTCCCCTCCCCCGGGCTCTGTAATCAGAGCTCAGATGCTCCAGCCACCTCCCCCCTGTGTATAACAGAAGCTTTGGTAACCATGGCAACAAAACACACACAGTACACGCTGATTAATGGCTAAAATTTCCTGAAATGACCTCTAAACAAATGGCCGTATTTTAAAAACTATACATCCTACAGCGAAGATCTTTATATTGTGAGAATCACAAGACCCAGACCTAGATTTTGATACATAGTATGTCTCTGAAATATTAAAATTGAAGGCACGGTCGCAGTTTAGAAATTGCCCTTCAAATTTGAAGGGGCTAGAGTGTAGTTTCAATGAATGTCAATGGACGGCGTGAGTTGCAAACAAATAGTCATATTGTGAAAACTATCAGGCCTATGGCTTAGCCGTGGACATGTTTAGTGGCAGCAGGGATAGCTGAACGTTTTGATATAAGATTTGTGTAGGTGGACTTGAAAATGAGTGAGTGGCGGCAGTTTAGAAATCATGTTCTGATTTTCCAGCTTTTGTCATCTCCCACTCTAGTTTCCCCATTCATTCCTATGGGACCAATTTCGCCGCAAAAATGACGATATTTCGTGAACCATTCGGCGAAACGTTCCACAAAGTAATAGCACACCATTCGGGAACAATCCGCACGTTTCGGTATATTACTTGTCTATGTAGTGTAAAAACTGTGGGAGGAGTTAGGGTGGTAAATTTGGCTATAATAATAATAACTAGAAAATGCATTTCCTGGGGAAAATGCGTGGGAATGCTGAATTGCTAAAACGGCCCCCAGCAAAATTGCCCCCATCACATTGCCATCAAAACTGTCCCATCATATTGCCACCATCAAAACTGCCCCATCAGAATTGCCACCATCAAAACTGCCCCATCATATTGCCACCATCAAAACTGCCCCATCAGAATTACCCCATCAAAACTGCCCCATCATATTCCTCTATTATAAATCAGTACATGGTGTGTCTGTCCCCTCCCCCCTGTGTATAACAGAAGCTTTGGTAACCATGGCAACAAAACAAACACTAACAGTACACTCTGATTAATGGCTAAAATTTCCTGAAATGACCTCTAAACAAATGGCCGTATTTTAAAAACTATACATCCTACAGCAAAGATCTTTATATTGTGAGAATCACAAGACTCAGACCTAGATTTTGATACATAGTATGTCTCTGAAATATTAAAATTGAAGGCACGGTCGCAGTTTAGAAATTGCCCTTCAAATTTGAAGGGGCTAGAGTGTAGTTTCAATGAATGTCAATGGACGGTGTGAGTTGCAAACAAATGGTCATATTGTGAAAACTATCAGGACTATGGCTTAGCCATGGACATGTTTAGTGGCAGCAGGGATAGCTGAACGTTTTTATATAAGATTTATGTAGGTGGGCTTGAAAATGAGGGAGTGGAGGCAGTTTAGAAATCATGTTCTGATTTTTCAGCTTTTGTCCCCTCCCCTGGGCTCTAATCAGAGCTGAGATGCTCCAGCCACCTCCCCCCCTGTGTATAACAGAAGCTTTGGTAACCATGGCAACAAAACACACACAGTACACTCTGATTAATGGCTAAAATTTCTTGAAATGACCTCTAAACAAAAAGCTTTTTCTCAAAAACTGTAAAAGATATCAAATTGAAAAGCTATAGCCAGATAGCTGAATATTTTGTGAACATTTTAAAGTTTGTTTGGTGTCTCTAGGTGAAAGTATGAAGGAGCTGAAACTTTTGGGAGCGGAAGAAAAATTTAAGGATTTCAAGCATGCTCCCATTGACTTCAATGTTAAAAAAAGTGATAAAAAGCTTAATATTTTAAAAAGTATAAATGGTAGAAAAAAAGTTGAAAAAGAGCACACCTCAGCTAAAAGAGACGAACATTTTGATAGTTGAATGGTTTTAATAGCTGAAAGTATGCAGAAGTTACGCATTACCGAAAAACGTACGGAATAAGAAGAAAAACTAGAAAATGCATTTCCTGGGGAAAATGCGTGGGAATGCTGAATTGCTAAAACGGCCCCCAGCAAAATTGCTCCCATCATATTGCCATCAAAACTGTCCCATCATATTGCCACCATCAAAACTGCCCTATCAAAACTGCACCATCATATTGCCACCATCAAAACTGCCCCATCAGAATTGCCCTATCAAAACTGCCCCATCATATTCCTCTAATATAAATCAGTACATGGTGTGTCTGTCCCCTCCCCCGGGCTCTGTAATCAAAGCTGAGATGCTCCAGCCACCTCCCCCCTGTGTATAACAGAAGCTTTGGTAACCATGGCAACAAAACAAACAGTACACTCTGATTAATGGCTAAAATTTCCTGAAATGACCTCTAAACAAATGGCCGTATTTTAAAAACTATACATCCTACAGTGAAGATCTTTATATTGTGAGAATCACAAGACCCAGACCTAGATTTTGATACATAGTATGTCTCTGAAATATTAAAATTGAAGGCACGGTCGCAGTTTAGAAATTGCCCTTCAAATTTGAAGGGGCTAGAGTGTAGTTTCAATGAATGTCAATGGACGGCGTGAGTTGCAAACAAATAGTCATATTGTGAAAACTATCAGGACTATGGCTTAGCCGTGGACATGTTTAGTGGCAGCAGGGATAGCTGAATGTTTTGATATAAGATTTATGTAGGTGGGCTTGAAAATGAGGGAGTGGCGGCAGTTTAGAAATCATGTTCTGATTTTTCAGCTTTTGTCCCCTCCCCTGGGCTCTAATCAGAGCTGAGATGCTCCAGCCACCTCCCCCCCTGTGTATAACAGAAGCTTTGGTAACCATGGCAACAAAACACACACAGTACACTCTGATTAATGGCTAAAATTTCTTGAAATTACCTCTAAACAAAAAGCTTTTTCTCAAAAACTGTAAAAGATATCAAATTGAAAAGCTATAGCCAGATAGCTGAATATTTTGTGAACATTTTAAAGTTTGTTTGGTGTCTCTAGGTGAAAGTATGAAGGAGCTGAAACTTTTGGGAGCGGAAGAAAAATTTAAGGATTTCAAGCATGCTCCCATTGACTTCAATGTTAAAAAAAAGTGATAAAAAGCTTAATATTTTAAAAAGTATAAATGGTAGAAAAAAAGTTGAAAAAGAGCACACCTCAGCTAAAAGAGACGAACATTTTGATAGTTGAATGGTTTTAATAGCTGAAAGTATGCAGAAGTTACGCATTACCGAAAAACGTACGGAATAAGAAGAAAAATAATAAAAAAACGAATAACAATAGTGGGACTGCTAAAGCATTCCCACTAACTAGAAAATGCATTTCCTGGGGAAAATGCGTGGGAATGCTGAATTGCTAAAACGGCCCCCAGCAAAATTGCCCCCATCATATTGCCATCAAAACTGTCCCATCATATTGCCACCATCAAAACTGCCCCATCAGAATTGCCCCATCAAAACTGCACCATCATATTGCCACCATCAAAACTGCCCCATCAGAATTGCCCTATCAAAACAGCCCCATCATATTGCCACCATCAAAACTGTCCCATCATATTGCCACCATCAAAACTGCCCCATCATATTGCCACCATCAAAACTGCCCCATCATATTCCTCTATTATAAACCAGTACATGGTGTGTCTGTCCCCCTCCCCCGGGCTCTGTAATCAAAGCTGAGATGCTCCAGCCACCTCCCCCCCCTGTGTATAACAGAAGCTTTGGTAACCATGGCAACAAAACAAACAGTACACTCTGATTAATGGCTAAAATTTCCTGAAATGACCTCTAAACAAATGGCCGTATTTTAAAAACTATACATCCTACAGCGAAGATCTTTATATTGTGAGAATCACAAGACCCAGACCTAGATTTTGATACATAGTATGTCTCTGAAATATTAAAATTGAAGGCACGGTCGCAGTTTAGAAATTGCCCTTCAAATTTGAAGGGGCTAGAGTGTAGTTTCAATGAATGTCAATGGACGGTGTGAGTTGCAAACAAATGGTCATATTGTGAAAACTATCAGGACTATGGCTTAGCCGTGGACATGTTTAGTGGCAGCAGGGATAGCTGAACGTTTTGATATAAGATTTATGTAGGTGGGCTTGAAAATGAGGGAGTGGCGGCAGTTTAGAAATCATGTTCTGATTTTTCAGCTTTTGTCCCCTCCCCTGGGCTCTAATCAGAGCTGAGATGCTCCAGCCACCTCCCCCCCTGTGTATAACAGAAGCTTTGGTAACCATGGCAACAAAACACACACAGTACACTCTGATTAATGGCTAAAATTTCTTGAAATGACCTCTAAACAAAAAGCTTTTTCTCAAAAACTGTAAAAGATATAAAACTTAAAAGCTATAGCCAGATAGCTGAATATTTTGTGAACATTTTAAAGTTTGTTTGGTGTCTCTAGGTGAAAGTATGAAGGAGCTGAAACTTTTGGGAGCGGAAGAAAAATTTAAGGATTTCAAGCATGCTCCCATTGACTTCAATGTTAAAAAAAAGTGATAAAAAGCTTAATATTTTAAAAAGTATAAATGGTAGAAAAAAAGTTGAAAAAGAGCACACCTCAGCTAAAAGAGACGAACATTTTGATAGTTGAATGGTTTTAATAGCTGAAAGTATGCAGAAGTTACGCATTACCGAAAAACGTACGGAATAAGAAGAAAAATAATAAAAAAACGAATAACAATAGTGGGACTGCTAAAGCATTCCCACTAATAATAAAAAAACGAATAACAATAGTGGGACTGCTAAAGCATTCCCACTAATAATATATATGTGAGATAACAATAAGTGGTCTTGCTATGCAAGAACACTTAACTAGAAAAGCTACAATTTCTGGGGAAATTGTGAGTGTTCTTGCCTCTACAACTGGAGTGGGCGGAGTAACTGGGTGGAGTGGCTTGAGTAACTGTTGTGTGGTTGGAGTGGCTGGAGCTCCTGTGAAAAGTGTTAAAAAGCTTAATATTTTAAAAAGTATAAATAGTAGTAAAAAAGTTGAAGTCTCATCATTAGCTGAAAGAGCACAAACATTTTTTTCAAAAATGATTTTTTTTTTTCAAAAATGATTTTTTTTTCAAAAATATATTTTTTTTTTTCAAAAATTTTTTTTTTCAAAAATATATTTTTTTTCAAAAATATATTTTTTTTCAAAAATATATATTTTTTTTCAAAAAAAAAAAAAATATATATATATATTTTCAAAAATATATTTTTTTTTCATAAATGATTTTTTTTTCAAAAATTATTTTTTTTTTAAAAATTATTTTTTTTTTCAAAAATGTTTTTTTTTTCAAAAATTATTTTTTTTTTCAAAAATGAATTTGTTATTTTTTTCAAAAATAATTTTTTTTTTTCAAAAATATTTTTTTTTTACATGGGGCGGTCATAATGGATTTCGTGGACCATTCGTCAAAACGTTCCACAAAGTAATAACACACCAATCGGGAACAATCCGCTCGTTTCGGTATATTACTTGTCTCTGTAGTGTAAAAACTGTGGGAGGAGTCTACAAGCATTATCAAGTCTAGCAGATGAAGTCACATGCATTTGGGGTGTCTCAGCATCTTGTGTTTACAACCACTGTTTCCTAGCAACGCTCATGCCCTGTTTATGCTTCCCAAATACTGCTTCATCAAAACTGCCCCATCAGAATTACCCCATCAAAACTGCCCCATCATATTCCTCTATTATAATCAGTACATGGTGTGTCTGTCCCCTCCCCCGGGCTCTGTAATCAGCTGAGATGCTCCAGCCACCTTCCCCCCTGTGTATAACAGAAGCTTTGGTAACCATGGCAACAAAACAAACACTAACAGTACACTCTGATTAATGGCTAAAATTTCCTGAAATGACCTCTAAACAAATGGCCGTATTTTAAAAACTATACATCCTACAGCGAAGATCTTTATATTGTGAGAATCACAAGACCCAGACCTAGATTTTGATGTATATTATGTCTCTGAAATATTAAAAATGAAGGCACAGTCGCAGTTTAGAAATTGCCCTTCAAATTTGGAGGGGGCTAGAGTGTAGTTTCAATGAATGTCAATGGACGGCGTGAGTTGCAAACAAATGGTCATATTGTGAAAACTATCAGGACTATGGCTTAGCCGTGGACATGTTTAGTGGCAGCAGGGATAGCTGAACGTTTTGATATAAGATTTGTGTAGGTGGGCTTAAAAATGAGGGAGTGGCGGCAGTTTAGAAATCATGTTCTGATTTTCCAGCTTTTGTCATCTCCCACTCTAGTTTCCCCATTCATTCCTATGGGACCAATTTCGCCGCAAAAATGACGATATTTCGTGAACCATTCGGTGAAACGTTCCACAAAGTAATAGCACACCATTCGGGAACAATCCGCACGTTTCGGTATATTACTTGTCTATGTAGTGTAAAAACTGTGGGAGGAGTTAGGGTGGTAAATTTGGCTATAATAATAAGAATAATATATATGTGAGATAACAGTAAGTGGTCTTGCTATGCAAGAACACTTAACTAGAAAAGGTACAATTTCTGGGGAAATTGTGAAAGTGTTCTTGCCTCTACAACTGGAGTGGCGGAGTAACTGGGTGGGATGGAGTGGCTTGAGTAAGTGTGAAAAGTGTTAAAAAGCTTAATATTTTAAAAAGTATAAATAGTAGTAAAAAAGTTCCATCATTCGCTGAAAGAGCTGAACATTTTTTTCAAAAGTAATTTTTTTTTTCAAAAATGAATTTTTTTTATTCAAAAATGAATTTTTTTTATTCAAAAATGATTTTTTTTTCTTGAAAAATAAATTTTTTTTTCTTCAAAAATGATTTTTTTTTTCAAAAGCAATTTTTTTTTTCAAAGGTAATTTTTTTTTCAAAAATGAATTTTTTTATTTCAAAAATAATTTTTTTTTTCGAAATTATTATTTTTTTTAAAGTAATTTTTTTTTCAAAAATAATTTTTTTTTTCAAAAATATTTTTTTTTTCAAATATATTTTTTTTTTTAAAAATATTTTTTTTTTCAAAAATAATTTTTTTTTTTTCAAAAATATTTTTTTTTTTCAAAAATATTTTTTTTTTTCAAAAATGATTTTTTTTTTCAAAAATTATTATTTTATTTTTTTCAAAAATTTTTTTTTTTTTAAAAAAATATTTTTTTTTTTACATGGGTCGGTCATAATGTTTTGGCTGATCATGGGGTGGTCATAATGTTTTGGCTGATCATGGGGTTGTCTAGCAGATGAAGTCACATGCATTTGGGGTGTCTCAGCATCTTGTGTTTACAACCACTGTTTCCTAGCAACGCTCATGCCCTGTTTATGCTTCCCAAATACTACTTCATCAAAACTGCCCCATCAGAATTACCCCATCAAAACTGCCCCATCATATTCCTCTATTATAAATCAGTACATGGTGTGTCTGTCCCCTCCCCCGGGCTCTGTAATCAGCTGAGATGCTCCAGCCACCTTCCCCCCTGTGTATAACAGAAGCTTTGGTAACCATGGCAACAAAACAAACACTAACAGTACACTGATTAATGGCTAAAATTTCCTAAAATGACCTCTAAACAAATGGCCGTATTTTAAAAACTATACATCCTACAGCGAAGATCTTTATATTGTGAGAATCACAAGACCCAGACCTAGATTTTGATACATAGTATGTCTCTGAAATATTAAAATTGAAGGCACGGTCGCAGTTTAGAAATTGCCCTTCAAATTTGAAGGGGCTAGAGTGTAGTTTCAATGAATGTCAATGGACGGCGTGAGTTGCAAACAAATGGTCATATTGTGAAAACTATCAGGACTATGGCTTAGCCGTGGACATGTTTAGTGGCAGCAGGGATAGCTGAACATTTTGATATAAGATTTGTGTAGGTGGGCTTGAAAATGAGGGAGTGGCGGCAGTTTAGAAATCATGTTCTGATTTTCCAGCTTTTGTCATCTCCCACTCTAGTTTCCCCATTCATTCCTATGGGACCAATTTCGCCGCAAAAATGACGATATTTCGTGAACCATTCGGCGAAACATTCCACAAAGTAATAGCACACCATTCGGGAACAATCCGCACGTTTCGGTATATTACTTGTCTATGTAGTGTAAAAACTGTGGGAGGAGTTAGGGTGGTAAATTTGGCTATAATAATAATAATAACTAGAAAAGGTACAATTTCTGGGGAAATTGTGAAAAGTGTTCTTGCCTCTACAACTGGATTGGGCGGAGTAACTGGGTGGGGTGGAGTGGCTTGAGTAACTGTGAAAAGTGTTAAAAAGCTTAATATTTTAAAAAGTATAAATAGTAGTAAAAAAGTTCCATCGTTCGCTGAAAGAGCTGAACATTTTTTTCAAAAGTAATTTTTTTTTTCAAAAATGAATTTTTTTTAATCAAAAATGATTTTTTTTTCTTCAAAAATGATTTTTTTTTTCAAAAGTAATTTTTTTTTTCAAAGGTAATTTTTTTTTTCAAAAATGAATTTTTTTATTTCAAAAATAATTTTTTTTTCGAAATTATTATTTTTTTTAAAGTAATTTTTTTTTCAAAAATAATTTTTTTTTTCAAAAAATTTTTTTTTTTCAAATATATATTTTTTTCAAAAATAATTTTTTTTTTAAAAGTAATTTTTTTTTCAAAAATATTTTTTTTTTCAAAAATAATTTTTTTTTTTCAAAAATATTTTTTTTTTCAAAAATATTTTTTTTTTTTTCAAAAATGATTTTTTTTTTCAAAAATTATTTTTTTTTCGAAATTATTATTTTTTTTAAAGTAATTTTTTTTTCAAAAATAATTTTTTTTTTTCAAAAAATTTTTTTTTTTTCAAATATATTTTTTTTTCAAAAATATATATTTTTTTAAAAGTAATTTTTTTTTCAAAAATATTTTTTTTTTTCAAAAATAATTTTTTTTTTTCAAAAATATTTTTTTTTTCAAAAATATTTTTTTTTTTCAAAAATGATTTTTTTTTTCAAAAATTATTTTTTTACTTTTTTCAAAAATTTTTTTTTTTTTTTTTTTTCAAAAATATATTTTTTTTTACATGGGGCGGTCATAATGTTTTGGCTGATCATGGGGTGGTCATAATGTTTTGGCTGATCATGGGGTTGTCAGCTTTTGTCACTTCCCACTCTAGTTTTGAACATTTGGCCATTCATTCCTATGGGACCAATTTCGCCGCAAAAACGTCATTTCGTGGACCATTCGGCAAAACATTCCACAAAGCAATAACACACCAATCGGGAACAATCCGCTCGTTTCGGTATATTATTTGTCTCTGTAGTGTGAAAACTGTGGGAGGAGTCTACAAGCATTATCAAGTCTAGCAGATGAAGTCACATGCATTTGGAGTGTCTCAGCATCTTGTGTTTACAACCACTGTTTCCTAGCAACGCTCATGCCCTGTTTATGCTTCCCAAATACTACTTCATCAAAACTGCCCCATCAGAATTACCCCATCAAAACTGCCCCATCATATTCCTCTATTATAAATCAGTACATGGTGTGTCTGTCCCCTCCCCCGGGCTCTGTAATCAGCTGAGATGCTCCAGCCACCTCCCCCCTGTGTATAACAGAAGCTTTGGTAACCATGGCAACAAAACAAACACTAACAGTACACTCTGATTAATGGCTAAAATTTCCTGAAATGACCTCTAAACAAATGGCCGTATTTTAAAAACTATACATCCTACAGCGAAGATCTTTATATTGTGAGAATCACAAGACCCAGTCCTAGATTTTGATGTATAGTATGTCTCTGAAATATTAAAAATGAAGGCACAGTCGCAGTTTAGAAATTGCCCTTCAAATTTGGAGGGGGCTAGAGTGTAGTTTCAATGAATGTCAATGGACGGCGTGAGTTGCAAACAAATGGTCATATTGTGAAAACTATCAGGACTATGGCTTAGCCGTGGACATGTTTAGTGGCAGCAGGGATAGCTGAACGTTTTGATATAAGATTTGTGTAGGTGGGCTTGAAAATGAGGGAGTGGCGGCAGTTTAGAAATCATGTTCTGATTTTCCAGCTTTTGTCATCTCCCACTCTAGTTTCCCCATTCATTCCTATGGGACCAATTTCGCCGCAAAAACGACGATATTTCGTGAACCATTTGGCGAAACGTTCCACAAAGTAATAGCACACCATTCGGGAACAATCCGCACGTTTCGGTATATTACTTGTCTATGTAGTGTAAAAACTGTGGGAGGAGTTAGGGTGGTAAATTTGGCTATAATAATAAGAATAATATATATGTGAGATAACAGTAAGTGGTCTTGCTATGCAAGAACACTTAACTAGAAAATGAATTTCCTGGGGAAAATGCGTGGGAATGCTGAATTGCTAAAACGGCCCCCAGCAAAATTGCCCCCATCATATTGCCATCAAAACTGTCCCATCATATTGCCACCATCAAAACTGCCCCATCAGAATTGCCCCATCAAAACTGCACCATCATATTGCCACCATCAAAACTGCCCCATCAAAAAATATTTTTTTTTTTCAAAAATATTTTTTTTTTTCAAAAATATTTTTTTTTTCAAAAATATTTTTTTTTTTTCAAAAATATTTTTTTTTTTTCAAAAATAATTTTTTTTTCAAAAATTATTTTTTTTTTCAAAAATATTTTTTTTTTCAAAAAATTTTTTTTTTTCAAAAATTTTTTTTTTCAAAAATGATTTTTTTTTTTCAAAAATAATTTTTTTTTTCAAAAATATTTTTTTTTTCAAAAATAATTTTTTTTTTTTCAAAAATAATTTTTTTTTCAAAAATATTTTTTTTTTTAAAAATAATTTTTTTTCAAAAATATTTTTTTTTTTTCAAAAATAATTTTTTTTTTTTTCAAAAATATTTTTTTTTTTCAAAAATATTTTTTTTTTTTTCAAAAATATATATTTTTTTTCAAAAATAATTGCTGAATAGCTAAATTGCTAAAATGACCGCCATCAAAACTGCCCCATCAGAATTGCCACCATCAAAACTGCCCCATCATATTCCTCTATTATAATCAGTACATGGTGTGTCTGTCCCCTCCCCCCGGGCTCTGTAATTAAAGCTGAGATGCTCCAGCCACCTCCCCCCCCGTGTATAACTGAAGCTTTGGTAACCATGGCAACAAAACACACACAGTACACTCTGATTAATGGCTAAAATTTCCTGAAATGACCTCTAAACAAAAAGCTTTTTCTCAAAAACTGTAAAAGATATCAAACTGAAAAGCTATAGCCCGATAGCTGAATATTTTGTGAACATTTTAAAGTTTGTTTGGTGTCTCTAGGTGAAAGTATGAAGGAGCTGAAACTTTTGGGAGCGGAAGAAAAATTTAAGGATTTCAAGCATGCTCCCATTGACTTCAATGTTAAAAAAAAGTGATAAAAAGCTTAATATTTTAAAAAGTATAAATGGTAGAAAAAAAGTTGAAAAAGAGCACACCTCAGCTAAAAGAGACGAACATTTTGATAGTTGAATGGTTTTAATAGCTGAAAGTATGCAGAAGTTACGCATTACCGAAAAACGTACGGAATAAAATTAAAAATAAATAAAATCGAATAACAATAGTGGGACTGCTAAAGCATTCCCACTAACTAGAAAAGGTACAATTTCTGGGGAAATTGTGAAAGTGTTCTTGCCTCTACAACTGGAGTGGGCGGAGTAACTGGGTGGGGTGGAGTGGCTTGAGTAACTGTGAAAAGTGTTAAAAAGCTTAATATTTTAAAAACTATAAATAGTAGTAAAAAAGTTCCATCATTCGCTGAAAGAGCTGAACATTTTTTTCAAAAGTAATTTTTTTTTTTCAAAAATGAATTTTTTTTAATCAAAAATGATTTTTTTTTCTTCAAAAATGATTTTTTTTTTCAAAAGTAATTTTTTTTTTCAAAGGTAATTTTTTTTTTCAAAAATGAATTTTTTTATTTCAAAAATAATTTTTTTTTTTAAATTATTATTTTTTTTAAAGTAATTTTTTTTCAAAAATAATTTTTTTTTTCAAAAATATTTTTTTTTTCAAATATATTTTTTTTTCAAAAATAATTTTTTTTTTAAAAGAAATTTTTTTTTCAAAAATATTTTTTTTTTCAAAAATAATTTTTTTTTTCAAAAATATTTTTTTTTTCAAAATTTTTTTTTTTTTTTTTCAAAAATGATTTTTTTTTCAAAAATTATTTTTTTACTTTTTTCAAATTTTTTTTTTTTTTTTCAAAAATATTTTTTTTTTTACATGGGGCGGTCATAATGTTTTGGCTGATCATGGGGTGGTCATAATGTTTTGGCTGATCATGGGGTTGTCAGCTTTTGTCACTTCCCACTCTAGTTTTGAACATTTCGCCATTCATTCCTATGGGACCAATTTTGCCGCAAAAACGACGATATTTCGTGAACCATTCGGCGAAACGTTCCACAAAGTAATAGCACACCATTCGGGAACAATCCGCACGTTTCGGTATATTACTTGTCTATGTAGTGTAAAAACTGTGGGAGGAGTTAGGGTGGTAAATTTGGCTATAATAATAAGAACTAGAAAAGGTACAATTTCTGGGGAAATTGTGAAAGTGTTCTTGCCTCTACAACTGGAGTGGGCGGAGTAACTGGGTGGGGTGGAGTGGCTTGAGTAACTGTGAAAAGTGTTAAAAAGCTTAATATTTTAAAAAGTATAAATAGTAGTAAAAAAGTTCCATCATTCGCTGAAAGAGCTGAACATTTTTTTCAAAAGTAATTTTTTTTTTCAAAAATGAATTTTTTTTAATCAAAAATGATTTTTTTTTCTTCAAAAATGATTTTTTTTTTCAAAAGTAATTTTTTTTTTCAAAGGTAATTTTTTTTTTCAAAAATGAATTTTTTTATTTCAAAAATAATTTTTTTTTCGAAATTATTATTTTTTTTAAAGTCATTTTTTTTTCAAAAATAATTTTTTTTTTTCAAAAATATTTTTTTTTTCAAATATATTTTTTTTTCAAAAATAATTTTTTTTTAAAAGTAATTTTTTTTTCAAAAATATTTTTTTTTTTCAAAAATAATTTTTTTTTTTTCAAAAATATTTTTTTTTTTCAAAAATGATTTTTTTTTTTCAAAAATATTTTTTTTTTCAAAAATATTTTTTTTTTTTTCAAAAATTATTTTTTTACTTTTTTCAAAAATTTTTTTTTTTTTCAAAAATATTTTTTTTTTTACATGGGGCGGTCATAATGTTTTGGCTGATCATGGGGTGGTCATAATGTTTTGGCTGATCATGGGGTTGTCAGCTTTTGTCACTTCCCACTCTAGTTTTGAACATTTCGCCATTCATTCCTATGGGACCAATTTCGCCGCAAAAACGTCATTTCGTGGACCATTCGGCAAAACATTCCACAAAGTAATAACACACCAATCGGGAACAATCCGCTCGTTTCGGTATATTATTTGTCTCTGTAGTGTGAAAACTGTGGGAGGAGTCTACAAGCATTATCAAGTCTAGCAGATGAAGTCACATGCATTTGGAGTGTCTCAGCATCTTGTGTTTACAACCACTGTTTCCTAGCAACGCTCATGCCCTGTTTATGCTTCCCAAATACTGCTTCATCAAAACTGCCCCATCAGAATTACCCCATCAAAACTGCCCCATCATATTCCTCTATTAGAAATCAGTACATGGTGTGTCTGTCCCCTCCCCCGGGCTCTGTAATCAGCTGAGATGCTCCAGCCACCTTCCCCCGTGTATAACAGAAGCTTTGGTAACCATGGCAACAAAACAAACACTAACAGTACACTCTGATTAATGGCTAAAATTTCCTGAAATGACCTCTAAACAAATGGCCGTATTTTAAAAACTATACATCCTACAGCGAAGATCTTTATATTGTGAGAATCACAAGACCCAGACCTAGATTTTGATGTATAGTATGTCTCTGAAATATTAAAAATGAAGGCACAATCGCAGTTTAGAAATTGCCCTTCAAATTTGGAGGGGGCTAGAGTGTAGTTTCAATGAATGTCAATGGACGGCGTGAGTTGCAAACAAATGGTCATATTGTGAAAACTATCAGGACTATGGCTTAGCCGTGGACATGTTTAGTGGCAGCAGGGATAGCTGAACGTTTTGATATAAGATTTGTGTAGGTGGGCTTGAAAATGAGGGAGTGGCGGCAGTTTAGAAATCATGTTCTGATTTTCCAGCTTTTGTCATCTCCCACTCTAGTTTCCCCATTCATTCCTATGGGACCAATTTCGCCGCAAAAATGACGATATTTCGTGAACCATTCGGCGAAACGTTCCACAAAGTAATAGCACACCATTCGGGAACAATCCGCACGTTTCGGTATATTACTTGTCTATGTAGTGTAAAAACTGTGGGAGGAGTTAGGGTGGTAAATTTGGCTATAATAATAAGAATAATATATATGTGAGATAACAGTAAGTGGTCTTGCTATGCAAGAACACTTAATAATATATATGTGAGATAACAGTAAGTGGTCTTGCTATGCAAGAACACTTAACTAGAAAATGCATTTCCTGGGGAAAATGCGTGGGAATGCTGAATTGCTAAAACGGCCCCCAGCAAAATTGCCCCCATCATATTGCCATCAAAACTGTCCCATCATATTGCCACCATCAAAACTGCCCCATCAGAATTGCCTCATCAAAACTGCACCATCATATTGCCACCATCAAAACTGCCCCATCAAAAAATATTTTTTTTTTCAAAAATATTTTTTTTTTTTCAAAAATAATTTTTTTTTCAAAAATATTTTTTTTTTCAAAAATTTTTTTTCCAAAAAATTTTTTTTCAAAAATTTTTTTTCAAAAATGATTTTTTTTTTAAAAAAAATATTTTTATTTTTTTTCAAAAATAATTTTTTTTTTCAAAAATAATTTTTTTTTTTTCAAAAATAATTTTTTTTTCAAAAATATTTTTTTTTTTTCAAAAATGATTTTTTTTTTTTTCAAAAATAATTTTTTTTTTCAAAAAAATTTTTTTTTAAAAAATAATTTTTTTTTTTTCAAAAATATTTTTTTTTTTTTCAAAAATATATATTTTTTTTCAAAAATAATTGCTGAATAGCTAAATTGCTAAAATGACCGCCATCAAAACTGCCCCATCAGAATTGCCACCATCAAAACTGCCCCATCATATTCCTCTATTATAATCAGTACATGGTGTGTCTGTCCCCTCCCCCCGGGCTCTGTAATTAAAGCTGAGATGCTCCAGCCACCTCCTCCCCCTCTGTGTATAACAGAAGCTTTGGTAACCATGGCAACAAAACACACACAGTACACTCTGATTAATGGCTAAAATTTCCTGAAATGACCTCTAAATAAAAAGCTTTTTCTCAAAAACTGTAAAAGATATCAAACTGAAAAGATATAGCCAGATAGCTGAATATTTTGTGAACATTTTAAAGTTTGTTTGGCGTCTCTAGGTGAAAGTATGAAGGAGCTGAAACTTTTGGGAGCGGAAGAAGATTTTAAGTTTCTCAAGCATGCTCCCATTGACTTCAATGTTAAATAAAAGTGGTAAAAAGCTTAATATTTTAAAAAGTATAAATGGTAGAAAAAAAGTTGAAAAAGAGCACACCTCAGCTAAAAGAGACGAACATTTTGATAGTTGAATGGTTTTAATAGCTGAAAGTATGCAGAAGTTACGCATTACCGAAAAATGTACGGAATAAAATTAAAATTATTAAAAATAATAAATAAAATCGAATAACCATAGTGGGACTGCTAAAGCATTCCCACTAACTAGAAAAGGTACAATTTCTGGGGAAATTGTGAAAGTGTTCTTGCCTCTACAATTGGAGTGGGCGGAGTAACTGGGTGGGGTGGAGTGGCTTGAGTAAGTGTGAAAAGTGTTAAAAAGCTTAATATTTTAAAAAGTATAAATAGTAGTAAAAAAGTTCCATCATTCGCTGAAAGAGCTGAACATTTTTTTCAAAAGTAATTTTTTTTTTCAAAAATGAATTTGTTATTTTTTTCAAAAATAATTTTTTTTTTTCAAAAATATTTTTTTTTACATGGGGCGGTCATAATGGATTTCGTGGACCATTCGTCAAAACGTTCCACAAAGTAATAACACACCAATCGGGAACAATCCGCTCGTTTCGGTATATTACTTGTCTCTGTAGTGTAAAAACTGTGGGAGGAGTCTACAAGCATTATCAAGTCTAGCAGATGAAGTCACATGCATTTGGGGTGTCTCAGCATCTTGTGTTTACAACCACTGTTTCCTAGCAACGCTCATGCCCTGTTTATGCTTCCCAAATACTGCTTCATCAAAACTGCCCCATCAGAATTACCCCATCAAAACTGCCCCATCATATTCCTCTATTATAAATCAGTACATGGTGTGTCTGTCCCCTCCCCCGGGCTCTGTAATCAGCTGAGATGCTCCAGCCACCTTCCCCCCTGTGTATAACAGAAGCTTTGGTAACCATGGCAACAAAACAAACACTAACAGTACACTCTGATTAATGGCTAAAATTTCCTGAAATGACCTCTAAACAAATGGCCGTATTTTAAAAACTTTACATCCTACAGCGAAGATCTTTATATTGTGAGAATCACAAGACCCAGACCTAGATTTTGATGTATAGTATGTCTCTGAAATATTAAAAATGAAGGCACAGTCGCAGTTTAGAAATTGCCCTTCAAATTTGGAGGGGGCTAGAGTGTAATTTCAATGAATGTCAATGGACGGCGTGAGTTGCAAACAAATGGTCATATTGTGAAAACTATCAGGACTATGGCTTAGCCGTGGACATGTTTAGTGGCAGCAGGGATAGCTGAACGTTTTGATATAAGATTTGTGTAGGTGGGCTTGAAAATGAGGGAGTGGCGGCAGTTTAGAAATCATGTTCTGATTTTCCAGCTTTTGTCATCTCCCACTCTAGTTTCCCCATTCATTCCTATGGGACCAATTTCGCCGCAAAAATGACGATATTTCGTGAACCATTCGGCGAAACGTTCCACAAAGTAATAGCACACCATTCGGGAACAATCCGCACGTTTCGGTATATTACTTGTCTATGTAGTGTAAAAACTGTGGGAGGAGTTAGGGTGGTAAATTTGGCTATAATAATAAGAATAATATATATGTGAGATAACAGTAAGTGGTCTTGCTATGCAAGAACACTTAACTAGAAAATGCATTTCCTGGGGAAAATGCGTGGGAATGCTGAATTGCTAAAACGGCCCCCAGCAAAATTGCCCCCATCATATTGCCATCAAAACTGTCCCATCATATTGCCACCATCAAAACTGCCCCATCAGAATTGCCTCATCAAAACTGCACCATCATATTGCCACCATCAAAACTGCCCCATCAAAAAATATTTTTTTTTTCAAAAATATTTTTTTTTTTCAAAAATAATTTTTTTTTTCAAAAATTATTTTTTTTTCAAAAATATTTTTTTTTCAAAAAAATTTTTTTTTCAAAAATTTTTTTTTTCAAAAATTTTTTTTTTCAAAAATGATTTTTTTTTTAAAAAAATATATTTTTTTTTTTTTCAAAAATATTTTTTTTTTTTCAAAAATAATTTTTTTTTTCAAAAATATATTTTTTTTTTCAAAAATAATTTTTTTTTTTTCAAAAATATTTTTTTTTTCAAAAATGATTTTTTTTTTTTTTCAAAAATAATTTTTTTTTTTCAAAAATAATTTTTTTTTTTCAAAAATAATTTTTTTTTTCAAAAATTTTTTTTTTTAAAAATAATTTTTTTTTTTTCAAAAATATTTTTTTTTTCAAAAATATTTTTTTTTTTCAAAAATAATTGCTGAATAGCTAAATTGCTAAAATGACCGCCATCAAAACGGCCCCATCAGAATTGCCACCATCAAAACTGCCCCATCATATTCCTCTATTATAAATCAGTACATGGTGTGTCTGTCCCCTCCCCCGGGCTCTGTAATCAAAGCTGAGATGCTCCAGCCACCTCCCCCCCTCTGTGTATAACAGAAGCTTTGGTAACCATGGCAACAAAACACACACAGTACACTCTGATTAATGGCTAAAATTTCCTGAAATTACCTCTAAACAAAAAGCTTTTTCTCAAAAACTGTAAAAGATATCAAACTGAAAAGCTACAGCCAGATAGCTGAATATTTTGTGAACATTTTAAAGTTTGTTTGGTGTCTCTAGGTGAAAGTATGAAGGAGCTGAAACTTTTGGGAGCGGAAGAAAAATTTAAGGATTTCAAGCATGCTCCCATTGACTTCAATGTTAAAAAAAGTGATAAAAAGCTTAATATTTTAAAAAGTATAAATGGTAGAAAAAAAGTTGAAAAAGAGCACACCTCAGCTAAAAGAGACGAACATTTTGATAGTTGAATGGTTTTAATAGCTGAAAGTATGCAGAAGTTACGCATTACCGAAAAACGTACGGAATAAGAAGAAAAATAATAAAAAAACGAATAACAATAGTGGGACTGCTAAAGCATTCCCACTAACTAGAAAAGGTACAATTTCTGGGGAAATTGTGAAAGTGTTCTTGCCTCTACAATTGGAGTGGGCGGAGTAACTGGGTGGGGTGGAGTGGCTTGAGTAAGTGTGAAAAGTGTTAAAAAGCTTAATATTTTAAAAAGTATAAATAGTAGTAAAAAAGTACCATCATTCGCTGAAAGAGCTGAACATTTTTTTCAAAAGTAATTTTTTTTCAAAAATGAATTTTTTTTATTCAAAAATGAATTTTTTTTATTCAAAAATGAATTTTTTTTATTCAAAAATGATTTTTTTTTCTTCAAAAATGATTTTTTTTTCAAAAGTAATTTTTTTTTTCAAAGGTAATTTTTTTTTTCAAAAATGAATTTTTTTATTTCAAAAATAATTTTTTTTTTCGAAATTATTATTTTTTTTAAAGTAATTTTTTTTTCAAAAATAATTTTTTTTTTCAAAAATAATTTTTTTTTTTCAAAAATATTTTTTTTTCAAATATATATTTTTTTTCAAAAATAATTTTTTTTTTAAAAGTAATTTTTTTTTCAAAAATAATTTTTTTTTTTTCAAAAATAATTTTTTTTTTTCAAAAAATTTTTTTTTTTCAAAAATATTTTTTTTTTTCAAAAATGATTTATTTTTTTCAAAAATTATTATTTTTTTTATTTTTTTCAAAAATTATTATTTTTTTTTTAAATATTTTTTTTTTTTTTACATGGGGCGGTCATAATGTTTTGGCTGATCATGGGGTGGTCATAATGTTTTGGCTGATCATGGGGTTGTCAGCTTTTGTCACCTCCCACTCTAGTTTTGAACATTTCGCCATTCATTCCTATGGGACCAATTTCGCCGCAAAAACGTCATTTCGTGGACCATTCGGCGAAACATTCCACAAAGTAATAACACACCAATCGGGAACAATCCGCTCGTTTCGGTATATTATTTGTCTCTGTAGTGTAAAAACTGTGGGAGGAGTCTACAAGCATTATCAAGTCTAGCAGATGAAGTCACATGCATTTGGGGTGTCTCAGCATCTTGTGTTTACAACCACTGTTTCCTAGCAACGCTCATGCCCTGTTTATGCTTCCCAAATACTGCTTCATCAAAACTGCCCCATCAGAATTACCCCATCAAAACTGCCCCATCATATTCCTCTATTATAAATCAGTACATGGTGTGTCTGTCCCCTCCCCCGGGCTCTGTAATCAGCTGAGATGCTCCAGCCACCTTCCCCCCTTTGTATAACAGAAGCTTTGGTAACCATGGCAACAAAACAAACACTAACAGTACACTCTGATTAATGGCTAAAATTTCCTGAAATGACCTCTAAACAAATGGCCGTATTTTAAAAACTATACATCCTACAGCGAAGATCTTTATATTGTGAGAATCACAAGACCCAGACCTAGATTTTGATGTATAGTATGTCTCTGAAATATTAAAAATGAAGGCACAGTCGCAGTTTAGAAATTGCCCTTCAAATTTGGAGGGGGCTGGAGTGTAGTTTCAATGAATGTCAATGGACGGCGTGAGTTGCAAACAAATGGTCATATTGTGAAAACTATCAGGACTATGGCTTAGCCGTGGACATGTTTAGTGGCAGCAGGGATAGCTGAACGTTTTGATATAAGATTTGTGTAGGTGGGCTTGAAAATGAGGGAGTGGCGGCAGTTTAGAAATCATGTTCTGATTTTCCAGCTTTTGTCATCTCCCACTCTAGTTTCCCCATTCATTCCTATGGGACCAATTTCGCCGCAAAAACGACGATATTTCGTGAACCATTCGGCGAAACGTTCCACAAAGTAATAGCACACCATTCGGGAACAATCCGCACGTTTCGGTATATTACTTGTCTATGTAGTGTAAAAACTGTGGGAGGAGTTAGGGTGGTAAATTTGGCTATAATAATAAGAACTAGAAAAGGTACAATTTCTGGGGAAATTGTGAAAAGTGTTCTTGCCTCTACAACTGGAGTGGGCGGAGTAACTGGGTGGAGTGGCTTGAGTAACTGTTGTGTGGTTGGAGTGGCTGGAGTAACTGTGAAAAGTGTTAAAAAGCTTAATATTTTAAAAAGTATAAATAGTAGTAAAAAAGTTGAAGTCTCATCATTAGCTGAAAGAGCTGAACGTTTTTTTCAAAAATTATGATTTTTTTTTTCAAAAATGATTTTTTTTTTTTCAAAAATATTTTTTTTTTCAAAAATATTTTTTTTTCAAAAATATTTTTTTTTTCAAAAATGATTTTATTTTTATTTTTTTCAAAAATTATTATTTTTTTTTTCAAAAATTTTTTTTTTTTTTCAAATATATTTTTTTTTTCAAAAATTATTATTTTTTTTAAAGTAATTTTTTTTTCAAAAATATATATTTTTTTTTCAAAAATAATTTTTTTTTTCAAAAATAATTTTTTTTTTTCAAAAATAATTTTTTTTTTCAAAAATATTTTTTTTTTTTCAAAAATAATTTTTTTTTTTTCAAAAATATTTTTTTTTTTTTCAAAAATAATTTTTTTTTTTTCAAAAATATTTTTTTTTTCAAAAATATTTTTTTTTTTTCAAAAATATTTTTTTTTTTCAAAAATATATATTTTTTTTTTCAAAAATTATTTTTTTATTTTTTTCAAAAATTATTATTTTTTTTTAAAAATATTTTTTTTTTACATGGGGCGGTCATAATGTTTTGGCTGATCATGGGGTTGTCAGCTTTTGTCACCTCCCACTCTAGTTTTGAACATTTCGCCATTCATTCCTATGGGACCAATTTCGCCGCAAAAACGTCATTTCGTGGACCATTCGGCGAAACATTCCACAAAGTAATAACACACTAATCGGGAACAATCCGCTCGTTTCGGTATATTACTTGTCTCTGTAGTGTAAAAACTGTGGGAGGAGTCTACAAGCATTATCAAGTCTAGCAGATGAAGTCACATGCATTTGGGGTGTCTCAGCATCTTGTGTTTACAACCACTGTTTCCTAGCAACGCTCATGCCCTGTTTATGCTTCCCAAATACTGCTTCATCAAAACTGCCCCATCAGAATTACCCCATCAAAACTGCCCCATCATATTCCTCTATTATAAATCAGTACATGGTGTGTCTGTCCCCTCCCCCGGGCTCTGTAATCAGCTGAGATGCTCCAGCCACCTTCCCCCCTGTGTATAACAGAAGCTTTGGTAACCATGGCAACAAAACAAACACTAACAGTACACTCTGATTAATGGCTAAAATTTCCTGAAATGACCTCTAAACAAATGGCCGTATTTTAAAAACTATACATCCTACAGCGAAGATCTTTATATTGTGAGAATCACAAGACCCAGACCTAGATTTTTATACATAGTATGTCTCTGAAATATTAAAATTGAAGGCACGGTCGCAGTTTAGAAATTGCCCTTCAAATTTGAAGGGGCTAGAGTGTAGTTTCAATGAATGTCAATGGACGGCGTGAGTTGCAAACAAATGGTCATATTGTGAAAACTATCAGGACTATGGCTTAGCCGTGGACATGTTTAGTGGCAGCAGGGATAGCTGAACGTTTTGATATAAGATTTGTGTAGGTGGGCTTGAAAATGAGGGAGTGGCGGCAGTTTAGAAATCATGTTCTGATTTTCCAGCTTTTGTCATCTCCCACTCTAGTTTCCCCATTCATTCCTATGGGACCAATTTCGCCGCAAAAATGACGATATTTCGTGAACCATTTGGCGAAACGTTCCACAAAGTAATAGCACACCATTCGGGAACAATCCGCACGTTTCGGTATATTACTTGTCTATGTAGTGTAAAAACTGTGGGAGGAGTTAGGGTGGTAAATTTGGCTATAATAATAATAATAATATATATGTGAGATAACAATAAGTGGTCTTGCTATGCAAGAACACTTAATAATATATATGTGAGATAACAGTAAGTGGTCTTGCTATGCAAGAACACTTAACTAGAAAAGGTACAATTTCTGGGGAAATTGTGAAAGTGTTCTTGCCTCTACAACTGGAGTGAGCGGAGTAACTGGGTGGAGTGGCTGGAGTAACTGTGAAAAGTGTTAAAAAGCTTAATATTTTAAAAAGTATAAATAGTAGTAAAACAGTTGAAGTCCCATCATTAGCTGAAAGAGCTGAACATTTTTTTCAAAAATGATTTTTTTTTTTCAAAAATGATTTTTTTTTAAATGATTTTTTTTTAAATGATTTTTTTTTCAAAAATGATTTTTTTATTTTTTCAAAAATATTTTTTTTTCAAAAATACATTTTTTTTCTCAATATTTTTTTTTCAAAAAATTTTTTTTTTCAAAAATAATTTTTTTTTTCAAAAATATTTTTTTTTTCAAAAATGATTTTATTTTTATTTTTTTCAAAAACTATTTTTTTTTTTCAAAAACTATTTTTTTTTTTCAAAAATATATTTTTTTTTTACATGGGGCAGTCATAATGTTTTGGCTGATCATGGGGTGGTCATAATGTTTTGGCTGATCATGGGGTTGTCAGCTTTTGTCACCTCCCACTCTAGTTTTGAACATTTCGCCATTCATTCCTATGGGACCAATTTCGCCGCAAAAACGTCATTTCGTGGACCATTCGGCGAAACATTCCACAAAGTAATAACACACCAATCGGGAACAATCCGCTCATTTCGGTATATTACTTGTCCTGTTTATGCTTCCCAAATACTACTTCATCAAAACTGCCCCATCAGAATTACCCCATCAAAACTGCCCCATCATATTCCTCTATTATAAATCAGTACATGGTGTGTCTGTCCCCTCCCCCGGGCTCTGTAGTCAGCTGAGATGCTCCAGCCACCTTCCCCCCTGTGTATAACAGAAGCTTTGGTAACCATGGCAACAAAACAAACACTAACAGTACACTCTGATTAATGGCTAAAATTTCCTGAAATGACCTCTAAACAAATGGCCGTATTTTAAAAACTATACATCCTACAGCGAAGATCTTTATATTGTGAGAATCACAAGACCCAGACCTAGATTTTGATGTATAGTATGTCTCTGAAATATTAAAAATGAAGGCACAGTCGCAGTTTAGAAATTGCCCTTCAAATTTGGAGGGGGCTAGAGTGTAGTTTCAATGAATGTCAATGGACGGCGTGAGTTGCAAACAAATGGTCATATTGTGAAAACTATCAGGACTATGGCTTAGCCGTGGACATTTTTAGTGGAAGCAGGGATAGCTGAACGTTTTGATATAAGATTTGTGTAGGTGGGCTTGAAAATGAGGGAGTGGCGGCAGTTTAGAAATCATGTTCTGATTTTCCAGCTTTTGTCATCTCCCACTCTAGTTTCCCCATTCATTCCTATGGGACCAATTTCGCCGCAAAAATGACGATATTTTGTGAACCATTCGGCGAAACGTTCCACAAAGTAATAGCACACCATTCGGGAACAATCCGCACGTTTCGGTATATTACTTGTCTATGTAGTGTAAAAACTGTGGGAGGAGTTAGGGTGGTAAATTTGGCTATAATAATAAGAATAATATATATGTGAGATAACAGTAAGTGGTCTTGCTATGCAAGAACACTTAATAATATATATGTGAGATAACAATAAGTGGTCTTGCTATGCAAGAACACTTAATAAGAATAATAATATATATGTGAGATAACAATAAGTGGTCTTGCTATGCAAGAACACTTAACTAGAAAAGCTACAATTTCTGGGGAAATTGTGAAAAGTGTTCTTGCCTCTACAACTGGAGTGGGCGGAGTAACTGGGGGGAGTGGCTGGAGTAACTGTTGTGTGGTTGGAGTAACTGTGGAAAGGTTGAACTGGACAGATGGGCAGAGTAACTGTGTGGAGTGTTTGTAGTGAGTAAAGATAGTAAACATTACGCTAACCAATTGATTGATCAAATTTAAAAAGTGCACAAGTGCTAATGATGTAGAAGGTAGAAATATCGGTAAATGACTTTGTCGGACACAGACTTAAGGGTTACCAGGATTTATTCCGCCCCAGCCAAAGCATAGCACCTGACGGACTCGCGTCCCAAAATCAAGTGTGTCAAAAACAGTTTACACAGTGTACATATAATTTCAATATATTGCATCACAAGCGAACTGGCAGTATATTTCCGTTATACATTGTATTAACATTTTGAACAGTCAACTTTTTGAACTTTTTGGATACAAGGCAATTCATTAAAGCATATACTTTAAACCCTTACAAATTTTCAGTTTCTCTGCAGTTTTGCTCCTTGCTGTTTCTTTATCTGTCTTACTAATCAGCAAGCAGGCTATAGCACAGGAAGGAGAGGGTGAGTGTGATGAGGACAGATGTCTGTGATGGATGGGGGGGAGTAAGTGAGTTCAGTGTCTAACAAGTACACCGAACATGAAATATAGAGAATGATTTTTAGCTAATTGTAAATGGTCCCACATAACTAAAACTGACATAAAACTCACATAACATAAACTGACCCTCATTGCCACTTTATTATCTGTTTGATGACCACTGTCTCACAACCACTGTTTCCTGGCATCACTCATGCCCTGTTTATGCAGGCTCTAAGCGTGTTCACAACCACTGTTCAAAACACAATACACAGGATCATGATAGCTGTAATAACTGTGCAGTACTCCTGACTGGAGACAGTGCTGCACCCTGGAGATGTAAATGTGATCCAACAGTGTGTTTTTTTCTGTGGTGGCTGCCCAGACCAGTTGGGTATATCCTCTTGAGTGAAGAAGGTCAGATATTGGCTTCTTTTCTCTGCACAGAAAATCTTCATTGAAATCTCCACAGAGTATTATAGGTTGGCAATCCATTATTTCCAAAGATTCCAAGAGGCCCAGCAGGTTAGTAAGGAATTGGCCAATACTGTAATCCGATGGCCTGTAAACAACAGCGATCAAAGCTTGTACAGGGGACTCCAGTTTGACAACCAAGAACTCCAAGTCAGTCACATTGTGATGATACTGCTTTTCAAAGGCCTTGAAATGGTTTCTGACATACAAGGCGACACCTCCACCACTTTTACTTGCAATGTCAGGAAGGTTCGTGTATGAGAGGTGTCTGTTGCGTTTGAACAGGTTGTAGCCCTCCAGCTGGAGACTTTCAGCAACAGAAGAGCCTGAGAGATGAGTTTCAGTGAAACATAAAACATCTCCAAGTGCCAACTCATGGTGAGATTTGATATCTTCAATGTGAGCTGGTAATCCTTCCGTGTTGTGATGGATAATTGTTAATGTTTGCTGTTTGTCTGTTGTCTGTAGAAACTTTAAGAGGGGCATAACACTTTCCAGTGATGCATTCTTCATTGAATCCAGGGAGGCTGTGATTTCAGGATCAGCAAAGATCTTCTTCTCATCAAAGTCGGTTATGTACAGTCCTTGCAGTGTAGTTGTTCTACTCAGAGCAACATAGGCCATTCCCGGTTGGAAGACCCGTTTCAATGAGACCACTGCTGACTGTATCGACATCCCCTGACACTTATGAATCGTACATGCAAAAGCCAACTTCAGGGGGAACTGCCTGCGAACAACTCCTTTCTGTCTCAGGTTTTCCTCTACCCTTTCTATGTACACCAAGTTGTCAGCATCACAAGACGACTTGTTACGGTATCTCTGTCCTGCATTTGGATTGTCCAGCATAAGCCCAAGCTTGTTTACCGTAGTAGTACCATTCTCAGTCTGGATGATTATTCTTGCAATCTTGCCAAATGTCCCGTTAACAAGCCCGTCTTCTACATCAATGTTTCTTGTGATCATGATACGGGCACCTTCAGCTGCTTGCAGTGTGTCAATCAGATTGTCTTTGTGTCCTTTGAAAGGTTGGTGTTGCCTCAGCATCACTCCTGTCTTAGGGTCTTTTCTGTAATCGTCGGCATCTATGTTTGTGACGTTTGAATGGAGAACAGACACAGTTGAAGCATTATGTTTGTGAACCTCTTTGTTGGTGGCAAATATGTGTAGCACGTCATTAGGGCAGTGGGTGGGATCTGTAAAAGCCTGAGCAAGCAGAGCTTTGTCATCATTGCTTAAGGTGACAGTCTTCTGCTTGACTCTGATTCTATTCAAAAGCTCAGCAAATAAAATGTCATCCTTCTGTCGCATGATCTCTGTCAGCGTGATCATCTGAAAGTTGTCTTTCCAGAGGTCATTGGTATTTTCCTCAAACACGCAGAGTGGCTTACTTTTTCCCAGCGGGGGGACCTGGTAAAAGTCTCCTACTGCTAGTACTGACATACCACCAAAAGGTTTCTTACTGCCTTTGATTTGCTGTAATCTCCAGTTGATGTAGGCAAACAGGGGCTTTGAAATCATTGACACCTCGTCAATAACAATGATCTCCGCATTTGACAGCTGTGCCCTCACTTCATCTATTAGATTTCCAAGTCCTTGGTAGGGTGGCTTCAAGCTTCTTGGCAACTTCAGCAGAGAATGCAAAGTGTTGCCTGAAATGTTGAAAGCTGCTGTTCCTGTAAATGCAGTTAGTAAAACGCTGGGCATGGATATGTCTGCTTCCTCACGTAGTCTGGTAAGTTTACAGAATATCTTTGTCGCCTCAGCATAGATGCACTTTATCAGGTGTGATTTGCCTGTCCCTGCACCACCAGTGACAAAGTAATAGAATGGGTCAGGATTTAGGCCACGCACACGGTTAGTGCACCAGTCACAAACTGAGTAGAATGTCTGAGCTTGTGTCCGGTTAAGGTTTCTGTACATTTTCCGAAGGAAATCAGGGCACATTTGTGGGGCCTTCACAGTAAGCGCAATTCCACCTGTTTGTTTGTGACGTGTATACTCCGGAACATCATCTTGTTCATTCTCATGAAGTGGCTCCCCTTCTTTGCGTTCCTCTATACATTCCAACCTATCCAACTCAGCTTCTGGGGCAAAGGTGTTCCAAGCATCTTCAACAGGGCCGTTTTTTACAAAGTCATCCAAGACTTGTTCCACAATTTTGTTGTGTTGTTCGAACTTCTTTTGGTTGCTGGTAACAATTGCAGACACTGCTCGGATTGCTTCTTCTCCTGGTAAGCTCACACAGGCGCCTTTGTAAAAATCCTGGTGTGTTGGGAACCTTACAGTTTTCAGTGATGACTCTGAACGGTGGGGGAGGTAGAGTTTAAGCAGTCTGCCGTAGTAGTTCTCGGGGTCCTTCTTCTCTGAGAAGCGTGCGTACCTGATGATTGCAGGCTTCCCTCTCGTGCGTTTTTGAATCATTCCCATTTCATTCAATAGGCTGACACGCTTGCTGTCTTCCTTCTGCTTGCCATAGACAACCCTGTAATGGGATGCAAAGTCTGCCAGACACATGGACTCAAACTCTGGTGTTTCGGGTCTGGCTCTGTATTTGTCGACAAAACTCGTCATCCACACATTAAGAGAATCGGCTGGTTTGTTCTGCAATGCACTGAGCGGGAGACTCATTTTCAGTGCGTTGTCCCCAGTTGGCAGAAAAACAACCTCACGTGAGCAAGACTTCATTTTCAGGCTGCACGTACGGGCCACAGACTCCTGGGCGCTGACCTCTCTGTGTTTTGAATAAGCCTGAAGAACCTCTTTCATTTCTTCTCGTTCTGTCGCTGTTTCTGGGCTCATTTCTTTGACTATTGTTTTGAGATAGTCACTCAGCTCCCGTTCTGGCTTGGATATGTAGGACAACATGTACATGATGCAACCATACTCATCAAGAATGTACTGGATGTCCATGTTGGCGTTCCAGGCCGTCAGCAAATGTGGATTGTAGTTGTTCACCCAGCAGTCCTTGACATCACGCTTCATTAGAATCACGCTTGAGGAGGTCAATGCCTGAATGTACGAGTTGTACTGATTCAAAGTCATATCACACTGTGCCAGTAGCTGTGACATGTCTTCAAGCTGCACTTTTGGGTTATTAAGCAAATCCCAGACTGGTTTCAGTTTGTTTTTGGCTGCTTGTGGTTTCATTGCACAATCTCCTTGTTCTTCTGGCATCGGGTAAGTTATCCTCGTTTTTCTAATAGGTGGCTTTGGAAATCCAAATCTGCATACTCTGTTACCTTTCTTGCATGCTTTTGAATGAGATCTGCTGTGCATTTGAAGTTCTGTTACAAATCTGTGAAGTAAGGCCTGTTTGGCTTCATCAGGCAGCTGGCATGAGATGTTATGATCTATAAAGGCACACACCTTGTCATCACTGTCTTGTCCAAATATAGGAGCTCCTGCTACCCAACAGAGACAATGTATATGAGGGCTCCCTCTCGCCTGAAATTCAACCCGGTAAAAGTAATCAATAACTTCACCAATTGGCTGTGCAGGACCCAACAGCAGCTCTTGCATCAGAGCATCAACCCGTTTGTCAAACATGCGCATGGTGGTCACTGGGTTGCCTCGAAGAATGTCACACTTTTCAGCCCAGTCTAGCCCCGCAAAATCCACCTTTTGACCTTGTTGTGCCTTTATTGCCGTTATTACCTCTGGCCATCTGAATTCTGCAGCAGAGAAGGTAAGAAAAAATGTTGGCTTACCCAATTGTCTGACCATGGCTAGCAAATTCTTCAGATTTTTATCCCAGTAAGCTGGACTCCCTCTCAGTGGTTGCATGAACCTTGTGGCATCTCGGTTTCGCACCAACCTCTCAACCTCACACTTGTCCTGTAGCAGCTTGTTGGATATTTTCCGTCCATCCCTGGTATTGGGTTTTCCTTTCCTTAACTGGATGGACATGCTGCTTTTGGCCATGTGTGTTTCTGTGACAAACTGTGCAAAGAAGAGGTAGCTTGTGTCTCTTGCAAAACGAGTATCAACACAAAAAAGCCTTGCATTGAAATACATGCTCGGGGACAGTTTGACTTGTCTTGCCTGGTCCAATGTATTCTGTCCAGTAGGGAACTGAACAGGGAAAGCCATTGCCTCAAGCCTAGGAACTTTAAAGAAGCTGACAGATGTGTTTCCTTGTGCAGGTGCAATGCTGAATATTCCATCACCGTGTGTCAGTGCTTCCTCTCCAAGGTCAGATGGCTGCAAACAACTGTCTAGGCCAATTCCAGGTCTTAGTGTATCCTTCTCATCCTCTGCATTAGGAGGTTGTTGGTCATGGCCTTCCTGTTGCTCAGAAGCAGCCGGTAAACATGCAGACTGTACCTCTGATGGATCACAATTTTCGATGCGTTCAAGTATCTCCATCATTTCAGTTTCGTCACAACTGTCGAGTTCCATCCCATCATCATCATCATTATCATCATCAGCGATTGTCTCATCCACTCTAATTGAAATGTCACTGTAGTCGGGGTGTGTGTCAATGAGTTTTGACAGACCTGCTGCTACATTTCCCATGTTGACATTATGAAACAGCTGGTGGCCTTTGTAAGTCAGACGTCTTTTCAGCTTCACTCTGTGTAACTGGGATGTGCTGTGCGATCTTGGTAGAGTATTGACCGTGGTTTCCACCTCGGATGGCACACACACTACAGCGCCATGTATAGCTGCCTGTCGACCTTTGGGAAGTGTGATGATCTTGGCAAATGGCAGTATTTTGGCCAAAAGTTGTCTTTCCAGCACATTCAAATCGCAGAGCTCTGGGGGAATGGGCGCCAGCTCCATGTTGTTAGCCACAGCGATGGATGATTTGTGTCCTGCTTTTAAATGTGAATCACAGTTGTGACAAATCCATTCTTTGGTCCTTTCATCTGGTACGGTGCATTGTTCAGGTCCTTGACAGTGATTGTTGCACACATGGACATATTTCCCTGTCAAACAGGCAGCAACAATGTGTAGATTCTTCTTGTAATTGCTGTGAATGCAATGTTTCACTTGGTTAGGGAAAAGGGTGCGATGACACATCGTGCACACAAATGTTGGCCCAGCTTTAATGCATTCATGGAAAGTGGATATAGCTGTCTGCATTAGGCTGTTGTCCACTGGTTGACTGCATTCCCGCATGACACGAGTCCATCGTCTGTATTTCATTCTTATTTTGAAGGCACATTGCATCTTATGGGTTATGCGAAAATCTGCTTGAGTGTGACGCTTCATTTTCATGTAACTCATGCAATGTTGCAAGTGACGTTTTCTGAAAGCAGGATCATTATGATATTTTCTGGTGATGTATTGCTTCTGCTTCAAATTGAAATCGGCATTTGTCGCATATTTTCTGGTGATGTATTGCTTCTGCTTCAAGTTGAAATCGGCATTTGTCGCATATTTTCTGGTGATGTATTGCTTCTTCTTCAAGTTGTAATCTGCATTTGTCGCATATTTTCTGGTGATATATTGCTTCTGCTTCAAGTTGAAATCGGCATTTGTCGCATATTTTCTGGTGATGTATTGCTTCTTCTTCAAGTTGTAATCTGCATTTGTCGCATATTTTCTGGTCATGTATTGCTTCTGCTTCAACTTGAAATCTGCATTTGTCGCATATTTTCTGGTGATGTATTGCTTCTGCTTCAAGTTGAAATCTGCATTTGTCGCATATTTTCTGGTGATGTATTGCTTCTGCTTCACGTTGAAATTGGCATCTGTTGCATATTTGCGAATGATATATTGCTTCTGCTTCAACTTAAAATCAGCATCTGCTCTGTATCGGCTAGTGATGTATGTCCTCTTCTTATTGGTGACAGACATCTTTGTAGCCTTGAAATCACGCCTTCTTTCATTTCTGTGTCTTGTCTTCAGTTTTTGTCGTCTCTGTGCATTTAATTTGGACAATGTCTTACTGTCCTTCCATATGCCCTGTGAGGATTTTGCATCAAGTGACCGTGGAGAATGCTTGCTGGCTGGGAATCCAGTGTGTGTTGCATCTTTGGTCATCTGTGTCACTTTGTTCTCCACATGCTTTGCATTATGTGGTTTGTCAGATTGCACCAGTGGGGACAGCAAACCATCTGACAGACGTCTTGCACGATGAAATGAGACTGGCATGAAGTCATACTGCAGTCCATCAATAGGGCCTCTGGTGTCTGTAAGGAGCAATTCATACAACTTATAAATCCTTGCCCCCATATCACTCAAATGTGTAAAAGTGACCATAACAGCTTTTCCTTTTCCAGTGGCAGGAAGTCCATCCTTATTTCAACTATGAGAATCAAACAGTCCATATCTCCCAGACTTGTCTCTGAACAATGCAATGCAATGCAATATGGCACTACTATAAAAAGTGCATGTGTAACATCTGCATTGAGGCACTGAAGTCTTGTGGAGAGGTCAACAAACCAACCTTGGTTGTCACCGTCTACCGTGTCTCTCATACATCCCGATAACACTGGAGATTTAACAACGTTATACTCATATTTGTCAGTGTTGACTCTGAGGGGCACTTCTTCCATTGTCAAGTGCTGATGCTGATAGACATTTCTTTGTTTTAGCTGTTTTATTGTTGAGCCATACAAGCTGTTGCCCTTCTTCAGTATATGATCAAGATCACCCTTTCTCACATCATCAAGCTCACTGTGGTATGCCAAAAATGTCAGAGCCATGCATGTACACTGTTTGTTCCTTAACCTTCCATAGCCATGATGACCCTGATGAAATGATGCCTGCACAGAAATCTCACTTGGTACACATGGTTCTTGCATGCCATGGTTTTCAGAAGTGCCCATCACACTGTCACTGTGCTCTTGAACTTGACACTGAGTTGAACATGAAAATGACACCACAGATTCACTATGTACCTCCTGGGCACATTCACTGTCACAAACCTCCATATCCACTATGCTGCTGTGGGGCTCCGGATCCAGTTTAGTCCAGCGTATCTTTGCAGCTTTAGATCTCTTTCCTTTAGATGGCATGATGATATTTGTGGAAGGAGCTATAATTCCCCTCAGAGCTTTGTTCGAAGAGCTATAATTCCCCTCAGAGTTGTGTTGGAGGAGGAGCTATAATTCGCCTCAGAGCTGTGTGGGAGGAGCTATAACTCCCCTCTGAGCTGTGTGGGAGGAGCAATAATGCTATAATTCCCCTCAGAGCTGTGTGGGAGGAGATACAATTCCCCTTAGTGTTGTGTGGGAGGAGCTATAATTCCCCTTAGAGCTGTGTGGGAGAAGCTATAATTCCCCTCAGAGCTGTGTGGGAGAAGCTACATTTCCCATCAGAGTTGTGTGGGAGAAGCTATAATTCCCCTCAGAGCTGTTTAAAAGTAGCTATAATTCCCCTCACAGCGGTGTGGGAGAAACTATAATTCCTCTCAGAGTTGTGTGGGAGGAGCTCTAATTCTCCTCAGAGCTGTGTGGGAGGAGCTATAATGCTAAGCTGTAATTCCCCTCAGAGTTGTGTGGGAGGAGCTATCATTCTCCTCAGAGCTGTGTGGGAGGAGCTATAATGCTAAGCTATAATGCTATAATTCCCCTTTGAGCTGTGTGGGAGGAGCTATAATTCCCCTCAAAGCTGTATTGGAGGAGCTATAACTTCCCTCCAAGCTGTGTGGGAGGAGCTATAATGCTATAATTGTCTTTAGAGCTGTGTGAGAGGAGCTATAATTCCCCTCAGAGCTTTGTGATTTTTTTTTTTCAAAAATGATTTTGTTTTTTTGTTTTTTCAAAAATGATTTTCTTTAATGATTTTTTTTTTCAAAAATGAATTTTTTTTTCAAAAATGAATTTTGTTTTTTTCAAAAATGATTTTTTTTTTTAATTTTTTTTTTCAAAAGTAATTTTTTTTTTCAAAAATATATATTTTTTTCAAAAATAATTTTTTTTCAAGAATATTTTTTTTTTCAAAAATATTTTTTTTTCAAAAATTAATTTTTATTTTTTTCAAAATGATTTTTTTTTTTTCAAAAATATTTTTTTTTTTACATGGGGTGGTCATAAGGTTTTGGCTGATCATGGGGTGGTCATAATGTTTTGGCTGATCATGGGGTTGTCAGCTTTCGTCACCTCCCACTCTAGTTTGGAACATTTCGCCATTCATTCCTATGGGACCAATTTCGCCGCAAAAACGACGATATTTCGTGGACCATTTGGCGAAACATTCCACAAAGTAATAGCACACCAATCCGGAACAATCCGCACGTTTCGGTATATTACTTGTCTCTGTAGTGTAAAAACTGTGGGAGGAGTCTACAAGCATTATCAAGTCTAGCAGATGAAGTCACATGCATTTGGGGTGTCTCAGCATCTTGTGTTTACAACCACTGTTTCCTAGCAACGCTCATGCCCTGTTTATGCTTCACAAATACTGCTCCATACACAGTACACAGGAACATGATAGATGTAGTAACTATGCAGTAATTCAAATGGCCGTATTTTAAAAACTATAAATCCTACAGCGAAGATCTTTATATTGTGAGAATCACAAGACCCAGACCTAGATTTTGATATATAGTATGTCTCTGAAATATTAAAATTGATGGCACGGTCGCAGTTTAGAAATTGCCCTTCAAATTTGAAGAGGCTAGAGTGTAGTTTCAATGAATGTCAATGGACGGTGTGAGTTGCAAACAAATGGTCATATTGTGAAAACTATCAGGACTATGGCTTAGCCGTGGACATGTTTAGTGGCAGCAGGGATAGCTGAACGTTTTGATATAAGATTTGTGTAGGTGGGCTTGAAAATGAGGGAGTGGCGGCAGTTTAGAAATCATGTTCTGATTTTTCAGCTTTTTTCACCTCCCACTCTAGTTTCCCCATTCATTCCTATGGGACCAATTTCGCCGCAAAAACAACGATATTTCGTGAACCATTCGGCGAAACGTTCCACAAAATAATAGCACACCATTCGGGAACAATCCGCACGTTTCGGTATATTACTTGTCTATGTAGTGTAAAAACTGTGGGAGGAGTTAGGGTGGTAAATTTGGCTATAATAATAATAAGAACTAGAAAAGGTACAATTTCTGGGGAAATTGTGAAAGTGTTCTTGCCTCTACAACTGGAGTGGGCGGAGTAACTGGGTGGGGTGGAGTGGCTTGAGTAACTGTGAAAAGTGTTAAAAAGCTTAATATTTTAAAAAGTATAAATAGTAGTAAAAAAGTTCCATCATTCGCTGAAAGAGCTGAACATTTTTTTCAAAAGTAATTTTTTTTTTCAAAAAGGAATTTTTTTTAATCAAAAATGATTTTTTTTTCTTCAAAAATGATTTTTTTTTCAAAAGTAATTTTTTTTTTCAAAGGTAATTTTTTTTTTCAAAAATGAATTTTTTTATTTCAAAAATAATTTTTTTTTCGAAATTATTATTTTTTTTAAAGTAATTTTTTTTTCAAAAATAATTTTTTTTTTCAAAAATTTTTTTTTTTCAAATATATTTTTTTTTCAAAAATAATTTTTTTTTTAAAAGTAATTTTTTTTTCAAAAATATATTTTTTTTTCAAAAATAATTTTTTTTTTCAAAAATATTTTTTTTTTCAAAAATATTTTTTTTTTTTTTCAAAAATGATTTTTTTTTTCAAAAATATTTTTTTTTTTACATGGGGCGGTCATAATGTTTTGGCTGATCATGGGGTGGTCATAATGTTTTGGCTGATCATGGGGTTGTCAGCTTTTGTCACTTCCCACTCTAGTTTTGAACATTTCGCCATTCATTCCTATGGGACCAATTTCGCCGCAAAAACGTCATTTCGTGGACCATTCGGCAAAACATTCCACAAAGTAATAACACACCAATCGGGAACAATCCGCTCGTTTCGGTATATTATTTGTCTCTGTAGTGTGAAAACTGTGGGAGGAGTCTACAAGCATTATCAAGTCTAGCAGATGAAGTCACATGCATTTGGAGTGTCTCAGCATCTTGTGTTTACAACCACTGTTTCCTAGCAACGCTCATGCCCTGTTTATGCTTCCCAAATACTACTTCATCAAAACTGCCCCATCAAAACTGCCCCATCATATTCCTCTATTATAAATCAGTGCATGGTGTGTCTGTCCCCTCCCCCGGGCTCTGTAATCAGCTGAGATGCTCCAGCCACCTTCCCCCCTGTGTATAACAGAAGCTTTGGTAACCATGGCAACAAAACAAACACTAACAGTGCACTCTGATTAATGGCTAAAATTTCCTGAAATGACCTCTAAACAAATGGCCGTATTTTAAAAACTATACATCCTACAGCGAAGATCTTTATATTGTGAGAATCACAAGACCCAGACCTAGATTTTGATGTATAGTATGTCTCTGAAATATTAAAAATGAAGGCACAGTCGCAGTTTAGAAATTGCCCTTCAAATTTGGAGGGGGCTAGAGTGTAGTTTCAATGAATGTCAATGGACGGCGTGAGTTGCAAACAAATGGTCATATTGTGAAAACTATCAGGACTATGGCTTAGCCGTGGACATGTTTAGTGGCAGCAGGGATAGCTGAACGTTTTGATATAAGATTTGTGTAGGTGGGCTTGAAAATGAGGGAGTGGCGGCAGTTTAGAAATCATGTTCTGATTTTCCAGCTTTTGTCATCTCCCACTCTAGTTTCCCCATTCATTCCTATGGGACCAATTGCGCCGCAAAAATGACGATATTTCGTGAACCATTCGGCGAAATGTTCCACAAAATAATAGCACACCATTCGGGAACAATCCGCACGTTTCGGTATATTACTTGTCTATGTAGTGTAAAAACTGTGGGAGGAGTTAGGGTGGTAAATTTGGCTATAATAATAAGAATAAGAACTAGAAAAGGTACAATTTCTGGGGAAATTGTGAAAGTGTTCTTGCCTCTACAACTGGAGTGAGCGGAGTAACTGGGTGGGGTGGAGTGGCTTGAGTAACTGTGAAAAGTGTTAAAAAGCTTAATATTTTAAAAAGTATAAATAGTAGTAAAAAAGTTCCATCATTCGCTGAAAGAGCTGAACATTTTTTTCAAAAGTAATTTTTTTTTTCAAAAAGGAATTTTTTTTAATCAAAAATGATTTTTTTTTCTTCAAAAATGATTTTTTTTTCAAAAGTAATTTTTTTTTTCAAAGGTAATTTTTTTTTTCAAAAATGAATTTTTTTATTTCAAAAATAATTTTTTTTTCGAAATTATTATTTTTTTTAAAGTAATTTTTTTTTCAAAAATATTTTTTTTTTTCAAAAATTTTTTTTTTTCAAATATATTTTTTTTTCAAAAATAATTTTTTTTTTAAAAGTAATTTTTTTTTCAAAAATATATTTTTTTTTCAAAAATAATTTTTTTTTTCAAAAATATTTTTTTTTTCAAAAATATTTTTTTTTTTTTTCAAAAATGATTTTTTTTTTCAAAAATATTTTTTTTTTTACATGGGGCGGTCATAATGTTTTGGCTGATCATGGGGTGGTCATAATGTTTTGGCTGATCATGGGGTTGTCAGCTTTTGTCACTTCCCACTCTAGTTTTGAACATTTCGCCATTCATTCCTATGGGACCAATTTCGCCGCAAAAACGTCATTTCGTGGACCATTCGGCAAAACATTCCACAAAGTAATAACACACCAATCGGGAACAATCCGCTCGTTTCGGTATATTATTTGTCTCTGTAGTGTGAAAACTGTGGGAGGAGTCTACAAGCATTATCAAGTCTAGCAGATGAAGTCACATGCATTTGGAGTGTCTCAGCATCTTGTGTTTACAACCACTGTTTCCTAGCAACGCTCATGCCCTGTTTATGCTTCCCAAATACTACTTCATCAAAACTGCCCCATCAAAACTGCCCCATCATATTCCTCTATTATAAATCAGTGCATGGTGTGTCTGTCCCCTCCCCCGGGCTCTGTAATCAGCTGAGATGCTCCAGCCACCTTCCCCCCTGTGTATAACAGAAGCTTTGGTAACCATGGCAACAAAACAAACACTAACAGTGCACTCTGATTAATGGCTAAAATTTCCTGAAATGACCTCTAAACAAATGGCCGTATTTTAAAAACTATACATCCTACAGCGAAGATCTTTATATTGTGAGAATCACAAGACCCAGACCTAGATTTTGATGTATAGTATGTCTCTGAAATATTAAAAATGAAGGCACAGTCGCAGTTTAGAAATTGCCCTTCAAATTTGGAGGGGGCTAGAGTGTAGTTTCAATGAATGTCAATGGACGGCGTGAGTTGCAAACAAATGGTCATATTGTGAAAACTATCAGGACTATGGCTTAGCCGTGGACATGTTTAGTGGCAGCAGGGATAGCTGAACGTTTTGATATAAGATTTGTGTAGGTGGGCTTGAAAATGAGGGAGTGGCGGCAGTTTAGAAATCATGTTCTGATTTTCCAGCTTTTGTCATCTCCCACTCTAGTTTCCCCATTCATTCCTATGGGACCAATTGCGCCGCAAAAATGACGATATTTCGTGAACCATTCGGCGAAATGTTCCACAAAATAATAGCACACCATTCGGGAACAATCCGCACGTTTCGGTATATTACTTGTCTATGTAGTGTAAAAACTGTGGGAGGAGTTAGGGTGGTAAATTTGGCTATAATAATAAGAATAAGAACTAGAAAAGGTACAATTTCTGGGGAAATTGTGAAAGTGTTCTTGCCTCTACAACTGGAGTGAGCGGAGTAACTGGGTGGGGTGGAGTGGCTTGAGTAACTGTGAAAAGTGTTAAAAAGCTTAATATTTTAAAAAGTATAAATAGTAGTAAAAAAGTTCCATCATTCGCTGAAAGAGCTGAACATTTTTTTCAAAAGTAATTTTTTTTTTCAAAAAGGAATTTTTTTTAATCAAAAATGATTTTTTTTTCTTCAAAAATGATTTTTTTTTCAAAAGTAATTTTTTTTTTCAAAGGTAATTTTTTTTTTCAAAAATGAATTTTTTTATTTCAAAAATAATTTTTTTTTCGAAATTATTATTTTTTTTAAAGTAATTTTTTTTTCAAAAATATTTTTTTTTTTCAAAAATTTTTTTTTTTCAAATATATTTTTTTTTCAAAAATAATTTTTTTTTTAAAAGTAATTTTTTTTTCAAAAATATTTTTTTTTTTCAAAAATAATTTTTTTTTTCAAAAATATTTTTTTTTTCAAAAATATTTTTTTTTTTTTTCAAAAATGATTTTTTTTTTCAAAAATATTTTTTTTTTTACATGGGGCGGTCATAATGTTTTGGCTGATCATGGGGTGGTCATAATGTTTTGGCTGATCATGGGGTTGTCAGCTTTTGTCACTTCCCACTCTAGTTTTGAACATTTCGCCATTCATTCCTATGGGACCAATTTCGCCGCAAAAACGTCATTTCGTGGACCATTCGGCAAAACATTCCACAAAGTAATAACACACCAATCGGGAACAATCCGCTCGTTTCGGTATATTATTTGTCTCTGTAGTGTGAAAACTGTGGGAGGAGTCTACAAGCATTATCAAGTCTAGCAGATGAAGTCACATGCATTTGGAGTGTCTCAGCATCTTGTGTTTACAACCACTGTTTCCTAGCAACGCTCATGCCCTGTTTATGCTTCCCAAATACTACTTCATCAAAACTGCCCCATCAAAACTGCCCCATCATATTCCTCTATTATAAATCAGTGCATGGTGTGTCTGTCCCCTCCCCCGGGCTCTGTAATCAGCTGAGATGCTCCAGCCACCTTCCCCCCTGTGTATAACAGAAGCTTTGGTAACCATGGCAACAAAACAAACACTAACAGTGCACTCTGATTAATGGCTAAAATTTCCTGAAATGACCTCTAAACAAATGGCCGTATTTTAAAAACTATACATCCTACAGCGAAGATCTTTATATTGTGAGAATCACAAGACCCAGACCTAGATTTTGATGTATAGTATGTCTCTGAAATATTAAAAATGAAGGCACAGTCGCAGTTTAGAAATTGCCCTTCAAATTTGGAGGGGGCTAGAGTGTAGTTTCAATGAATGTCAATGGACGGCGTGAGTTGCAAACAAATGGTCATATTGTGAAAACTATCAGGACTATGGCTTAGCCGTGGACATGTTTAGTGGCAGCAGGGATAGCTGAACGTTTTGATATAAGATTTGTGTAGGTGGGCTTGAAAATGAGGGAGTGGCGGCAGTTTAGAAATCATGTTCTGATTTTCCAGCTTTTGTCATCTCCCACTCTAGTTTCCCCATTCATTCCTATGGGACCAATTTCGCCGCAAAAATGACGATATTTCGTGAACCATTCGGCGAAATGTTCCACAAAATAATAGCACACCATTCGGGAACAATCCGCACGTTTCGGTATATTACTTGTCTATGTAGTGTAAAAACTGTGGGAGGAGTTAGGGTGGTAAATTTGGCTATAATAATAAGAATAAGAACTAGAAAAGGTACAATTTCTGGGGAAATTGTGAAAAGTGTTCTTGCCTCTACAACTGGAGTGGGCGGAGTAACTGGGTGGGGTGAAGTGGCTTGAGTAACTGTGAAAAGTGTTAAAAAGCTTAATATTTTAAAAAGTATAAATAGTAGTAAAAAAGTTCCATCATTCGCTGAAAGAGCTGAACATTTTTTTCAAAAGTAATTTTAAAGTTTGACCTTATCTATTTTCTGATGGGAGGATGGTAAGAAACCAGCTCAACCTTAACTACTACCACATGTTGGCTCTCCATGAATTTTTTTTAATCAAAAATGATTTTTTTTTCTTCAAAAATGATTTTTTTTTTCAAAAGTAATTTTTTTTTTCAAAGGTAATTTTTTTTTTCAAAAATGAATTTTTTTATTTCAAAAATATTTTTTTTTTCGAAATTATTATTTTTTTTAAAGTAATTTTTTTTTCAAAAATATTTTTTTTTTTCAAATATATTTTTTTTTCAAAAATAATTTTTTTTTAAAAGAAATTTTTTTTTCAAAAATATTTTTTTTTTTTCAAAAATGATTTTTTTTTTCAAAAATGATTTTTTTTTTTCAAAAATATATATTTTTTTTTTTTCAAAAATGATTTTTTTTTTTCAAAAATTATTTTTTTACTTTTTTCAAAAATTTTTTTTTTTTTTTCAAAAATATTTTTTTTTTTACATGGGGCGGTCATAATGTTTTGGCTGATCATGGGGTGGTCATAATGTTTTGGCTGATCATGGGGTTGTCAGCTTTTGTCACTTCCCACTCTAGTTTTGAACATTTCGCCATTCATTCCTATGGGACCAATTTCGCCGCAAAAACGTCATTTCGTGGACCATTCGGCAAAACATTCCACAAAGTAATAACACACCAATCGGGAACAATCCGCTCGTTTCGGTATATTACTTGTCTCTGTAGTGTAAAAACAGTGGGAGGAGTCTACAAGCATTATCAAGTCTAGCAGATGAAGTCACATGCATTTGGAGTGTCTCAGCATCTTGTGTTTCCTAGCAACGCTCATGCCCTGTTTATGCTTCCCAAATACTGCTTCATCAAAACTGCCCCATCAGAATTACCCCATCAAAACTGCCCCATCATATTCCTCTATTATAAATCAGTACATGGTGTGTCTGTCCCCTCCCCCGGGCTCTGTAATCAGCTGAGATGCTCCAGCCACCTTCCCCCCTGTGTATAACAGAAGCTTTGGTAACCATGGCAACAAAACAAACACTAACAGTACACTCTGATTAATGGCTAAAATTTCCTGAAATGACCTCTAAACAAATGGCCGTATTTTAAAAACTATACATCCTACAGCGAAGATCTTTATATTGTGAGAATCACAAGACCCAGACCTAGATTTTGATGTATAGTATGTCTCTGAAATATTAAAAATGAAGGCACAGTCGCAGTTTAGAAATTGCCCTTCAAATTTGGAGGGGGCTAGAGTGTAGTTTCAATGAATGTCAATGGACGGCGTGAGTTGCAAACAAATGGTCATATTGTGAAAACTATCAGGACTATGGCTTAGCCGTGGACATGTTTAGTGGCAGCAGGGATAGCTGAACGTTTTGATATAAGATTTGTGTAGGTGGGCTTGAAAATGAGGGAGTGGCGGCAGTTTAGAAATCATGTTCTGATTTTCCAGCTTTTGTCATCTCCCACTCTAGTTTCCCCATTCATTCCTATGGGACCAATTTTGCCGCAAAAACGACGATATTTCGTGAACCATTCGGCGAAACGTTCCACAAAGTAATAGCACACCATTCGGGAACAATCTGCACGTTTCGGTATATTACTTGTCTATGTAGTGTAAAAACTGTGGGAGGAGTTAGGGTGGTAAATTTGGCTATAATAATAAGAATAATATATATGTGAGATAACAGTAAGTGGTCTTGCTATGCAAGAACACTTAATAACTAGAAAAGGTACAATTTCTGGGGAAATTGTGAAAGTGTTCTTGCCTCTACAACTGGAGTGGGCGGAGTAACTGGGTGGGGTGGAGTGGCTTGAGTAACTGTGAAAAGTGTTAAAAAGCTTAATATTTTAAAAAGTATAAATAGTAGTAAAAAAGTTCCATCATTTGCTGAAAGAGCTGAACATTTTTTTCAAAAGTAATTTTTTTTTCAAAAATGAATTTTTTTTAATCAAAAATGATTTTTTTTTCTTCAAAAATGATTTTTTTTTTCAAAAGTAATTTTTTTATTTCAAAAATATTTTTTTTTTCGAAATTATTATTTTTTTTAAAGTAATTTTTTTTTCAAAAATAATTTTTTTTTTTCAAAAATATTTTTTTTTTTCAAATATATTTTTTTTTCAAAAATAATTTTTTTTTTAAAGTAATTTTTTTTTCAAAAATATTTTTTTTTTTCAAAAATAATTTTTTTTTTTTCAAAAATATTTTTTTTTTTTCAAAAATTATTTTTTTACTTTTTTCAAAAATTATTTTTTTTTTTCAAAAATATTTTTTTTTTTACATGGGGCGGTCATAATGTTTTGGCTGATCATGGGGTGGTCATAATGTTTTGGCTGATCATGGGGTTGTCAGCTTTTGTCACTTCCCACTCTAGTTTTGAACATTTCGCCATTCATTCCTATGGGACCAATTTCGCCGCAAAAACGTCATTTCGTGGACCATTCGGCAAAACATTCCACAAAGTAATAACACACCAATCGGGAACAATCCGCTCGTTTCGGTATATTATTTGTCTCTGTAGTGTAAAAACTGTGGGAGGAGTCTACAAGCATTATCAAGTCTAGCAGATGAAGTCACATGCATTTGGAGTGTCTCAGCATCTTGTGTTTACAACCACTGTTTCCTAGCAACGCTCATGCCCTGTTTATGCTTCCCAAATACTGCTTCATCAAAACTGCCCCATCAGAATTACCCCATCAAAACTGCCCCATCATATTCCTCTATTATAAATCAGTACATGGTGTGTCTGTCCCCTCCCCCGGGCTCTGTAATCAGCTGAGATGCTCCAGCCACCTTCCCCCCTGTGTATAACAGAAGCTTTGGTAACCATGGCAACAAAACAAACACTAACTAAAATTACCTGAAATGACCTCTAAACAAATGGCCGTATTTTAAAAACTATACATCCTACAGTGAAGATCTTTATATTGTGAGAATCACAAGACCCAGACCTAGATTTTGATGTATAGTATGTCTCTGAAATATTAAAAATGAAGGCACAGTCGCAGTTTAGAAATTGCCCTTCAAATTTGGAGGGGGCTAGAGTGTAGTTTCAATGAATGTCAATGGACGGCGTGAGTTGCAAACAAATGGTCATATTGTGAAAACTATCAGGACTATGGCTTAGCCGTGGACATGTTTAGTGGCAGCAGGGATAGCTGAACGTTTTGATATAAGATTTGTGTAGGTGGGCTTGAAAATGAGGGAGTGGCGGCAGTTTAGAAATCATGTTCTGATTTTCCAGCTTTTGTCATCTCCCACTCTAGTTTCCCCATTCATTCCTATGGGACCAATTTCGCCGCAAAAACGACGATATTTCGTGAACCATTCGGCGAAACGTTCCACAAAGTAATAGCACACCATTCGGGAACAATCCGCACGTTTCGGTATATTACTTGTCTATGTAGTGTAAAAACTGTGGGAGGAGTTAGGGTGGTAAATTTGGCTATAATAATAAGAATAATATATATGTGAGATAACAGTAAGTGGTCTTGCTATGCAAGAACACTTAATAATATATATGTGAGATAACAGTAAGTGGTCTTGCTATGCAAGAACACTTAACTAGAAAAGGTACAATTTCTGGGGAAATTGTGAAAGTGTTCTTGCCTCTACAACTGGAGTGGGCGGAGTAACTGGGTGGGGTGGAGTGGCTTGAGTAACTGTGAAAAGTGTTAAAAAGCTTAATATTTTAAAAAGTATAAATAGTAGTAAAAAAGTTCCATCATTCGCTGAAAGAGCTGAACATTTTTTTCAAAAGTAATTTTTTTTTTCAAAAAGGAATTTTTTTTAATCAAAAATGATTTTTTTTTCTTCAAAAATGATTTTTTTTTCAAAAGTAATTTTTTTTTTCAAAGGTAATTTTTTTTTTCAAAAATGAATTTTTTTATTTCAAAAATAATTTTTTTTTCGAAATTATTATTTTTTTTAAAGTAATTTTTTTTTCAAAAATAATTTTTTTTTTCAAAAATTTTTTTTTTCAAATATATTTTTTTTTCAAAAATAATTTTTTTTTTAAAAGTAATTTTTTTTTCAAAAATATTTTTTTTTTTCAAAAATAATTTTTTTTTTCAAAAATATTTTTTTTTCAAAAATATTTTTTTTTTTTTTCAAAAATGATTTTTTTTTTCAAAAATTTTTTTTTTTACATGGGGCGGTCATAATGTTTTGGCTGATCATGGGGTGGTCATAATGTTTTGGCTGATCATGGGGTTGTCAGCTTTTGTCACTTCCCACTCTAGTTTTGAACATTTCGCCATTCATTCCTATGGGACCAATTTTGCCGCAAAAACGTCATTTCGTGGACCATTCGGCAAAACATTCCACAAAGTAATAACACACCAATCGGGAACAATCCGCTCGTTTCGGTATATTATTTGTCTCTGTAGTGTGAAAACTGTGGGAGGAGTCTACAAGCATTATCAAGTCTAGCAGATGAAGTCACATGCATTTGGAGTGTCTCAGCATCTTGTGTTTACAACCACTGTTTCCTAGCAACGCTCATGCCCTGTTTATGCTTCCCAAATACTACTTCATCAAAACTGCCCCATCAAAACTGCCCCATCATATTCCTCTATTATAAATCAGTGCATGGTGTGTCTGTCCCCTCCCCCGGGCTCTGTAATCAGCTGAGATGCTCCAGCCACCTTCCCCCCTGTGTATAACAGAAGCTTTGGTAACCATGGCAACAAAACAAACACTAACAGTGCACTCTGATTAATGGCTAAAATTTCCTGAAATGACCTCTAAACAAATGGCCGTATTTTAAAAACTATACATCCTACAGCGAAGATCTTTATATTGTGAGAATCACAAGACCCAGACCTAGATTTTGATGTATAGTATGTCTCTGAAATATTAAAAATGAAGGCACAGTCGCAGTTTAGAAATTGCCCTTCAAATTTGGAGGGGGCTAGAGTGTAGTTTCAATGAATGTCAATGGACGGCGTGAGTTGCAAACAAATGGTCATATTGTGAAAACTATCAGGACTATGGCTTAGCCGTGGACATGTTTAGTGGCAGCAGGGATAGCTGAACGTTTTGATATAAGATTTGTGTAGGTGGGCTTGAAAATGAGGGAGTGGCGGCAGTTTAGAAATCATGTTCTGATTTTCCAGCTTTTGTCATCTCCCACTCTAGTTTCCCCATTCATTCCTATGGGACCAATTTCGCCGCAAAAATGACGATATTTCGTGAACCATTCGGCGAAATGTTCCACAAAATAATAGCACACCATTCGGGAACAATCCGCTCGTTTCGGTATATTACTTGTCTCTGTAGTGTAAAAACTGTGGGAGGAGTCTACAAGCATTATCAAGTCTAGCAGATGAAGTCACATGCATTTGGGGTGTCTCAGCATCTTGTGTTTACAACCACTGTTTCCTAGCAACGCTCATGCCCTGTTTATGCTTCCCAAATACTACTTCATCAAAACTGCCCCATCAGAATTACCCCATCAAAACTGCCCCATCATATTCCTCTATTATAAATCAGTACATGGTGTGTCTGTCCCCCTCCCCCGGGCTCTGTAATCAGAGCTGATATGCTCCAGCCACCTCCCCCCTGTGTATAACAGAAGCTTTGGTAACCATGGCAACAAAACAAACACAGTACATGCTGATTAATGGCTAAAATTTCCTGAAATGACCTCTAAACAAATGGCCGTATTTTAAAAACTATACATCCTACAGCGAAGATCTTTATATTGTGAGAATCACAAGACCCAGACCTAGATTTTGATACATAGTATGTCTCTGAAATATTAAAATTGAAGGCACGGTCGCAGTTTAGAAATTGCCCTTCAAATTTGAAGGGGCTAGAGTGTAGTTTCAATGAATGTCAATGGACGGCGTGAGTTGCAAACAAATGGTCATATTGTGAAAACTATCAGGACTATGGCTTAGCCGTGGACATGTTTAGTGGCAGCAGGGATAGCTGAACGTTTTGATATAAGATTTGTGTAGGTGGGCTTGAAAATGAGGGAGTGGCGGCAGTTTAGAAATCATGTTCTGATTTTCCAGCTTTTGTCATCTCCCACTCTAGTTTCCCCATTCATTCCTATGGGACCAATTTCGCCGCAAAAATGACGATATTTTGTGAACCATTCGGCGAAACGTTCCACAAAGTAATAGCACACCATTCGGGAACAATCCGCACGTTTCGGTATATTACTTGTCTATGTAGTGTAAAAACTGTGGGAGGAGTTAGGGTGGTAAATTTGGCTATAATAATAAGAATAATATATATGTGAGATAACAGTAAGTGGTCTTGCTATGCAAGAACACTTAACTAGAAAAGCTACAATTTCTGGGGAAATTGTGAAAGTGTTCTTGCCTCTACAACTGGAGTGGGCGGAGTAACTGTAAAAAGTGTTAAAAAGCTTAATATTTTAAAAAGTATAAATAGTAGTAAAAAAGTTGAAGTCCCATCATTAGCTGGAAGAGCTGAACATTTTTTTCAAAAGTTTTTTTTTCAAAAATGAATTATTTTTTTTCAAAAATGAATTATTTTTTTTCAAAAATGATTTTTTTTTTTTTTAAACGAAATTTTTTTTTTCCAAAAATAATTTTTTTTTTCAAAAACTGCCATCAAAACTGCCCCATCAGAATTGTCCCATCAAAACTGCCCCATCATATTGCCACCATCAAAACTGCCCCATCAGAATTGCCCCATCAAAACTGCCCCATCAGAATTGCCCCATCAAAACTGCCCCATCATATTGCCACCATCAAAACTGCCCCATCAGAATTACCCCATTAAAACTGCCCCATCATAATTGCCCCATCAAAACTGCCCCATCATATTGCCACCATCAAAACTGCCCCATCAGAATTACCCCATTAAAACTGCCCCATCAGAATTGCCCTATCAAAACTGCCCCATCATATTCCTCTATTATAAATCAGTACATGGTGTGTCTGTCCCCTCCCCCAGGCTCTGTATTCAAAGCTGAGATGCTCCAGCCACCTCCCCCCCTGTGTATAACAGAAGCTTTGGTAACCATGGCAACAAAACATACACAGTGCACTCTGAATAATGGCTAAAATTTCCTGAAATGACCTCTAAACAAAAAGCTTTTTCTCAAAAACTATAAATCCTACAGCGAAGATCTTTATATTGTGAGAATCACAAGACCCAGACCTAGATTTTGATGTATAGTATGTCTCTGAAATATTAAAAATGGAGGCACAGTCGTAGTTTAGAAATTGCCCTTCAAATTTGAAGGGGCTAGAGTGTAGTTTCAATGAATGTCAATGGACGGTGTGAGTTGCAAACAAATGGTCATATTGTGAAAACTATCAGGACTATGGCTTAGCCGTGGACATGTTTAGTGGCAGCAGATATAGCTGAACGTTTTGATATACGATTTCTGTAGGTGGGCTTGAAAATGAGGGAGTGGCGGCAGTTTAGAAATCATGTTCTGATTTTCCAGCTTTTGTCATCTCCCACTCTAGTTTCCCCATTCATTCCTATGGGACCAATTTCGCCGCAAAAATGACGATATTTCGTGAACCATTCGGTGAAACGTTCCACAAAGTAATAGCACACCATTCGGGAACAATCCGCACGTTTCGGTATATTACTTGTCTATGTAGTGTAAAAACTGTGGGAGGAGTTAAGGTGGTAAATTTGGCTATAATAATAATATATATGTGAGATAACAGTAAGTGGTCTTGCTATGCAAGAACACTTAACTAGAAAAGGTACAATTTCTGGGGAAATTGTGAAAAGTGTTCTTGCCTCTACAACTGGAGTGGGCGGAGTAACTGGGTGGAGTGGCTTGAGTAACTGTTGTGTGGTTGGAGTGGCTGGAGTAACTGTGAAAAGTGTTAAAAAGCTTAATATTTTAAAAAGTATAAATAGTAGTAAAAAAGTTGAAGTCTCATCATTAGCTGAAAGAGCACAAACATTTTTTTTTTTCAAAAATGATTTTTTTTTTCAAAAGTGATTTTTTTTTCAAAAATATTTTTTTTTTTCAAAAATATTTTTTTTTTTTCAAAAATATTTTTTTTTTTTCAAAAATATTTTTTTTTCAAAAATATTTTTTTTTTTCAAAAATATATTTTTTTTTCAAAAAATGTTTTTTTCAAAAATATATTGTTTTTTTCAAAAATATATATATTTTTTCAAAAATATATATTTTTTTTCAAAAATATTTTTTTTTTTCAAAAATATATATATTTTTTCAAAAATATATTTTTTTTTTCAAAAATATATATATTTTTTTTCAAAAATATATATATTTTTTTTCAAAAATATATATTTTTTTCAAAAATATATATTTTTTTTTCAAAAATATATATTTTTTTTTTCAAAAATATATTTTTTTTTTCAAAAATATATATTTTTTTCAAAAATGAATTTTTTTTCTCAAAAATATATATTTTTTTTTCAAATTTTTTTTTTTCAAAAATGATTTTTTTTTTTCAAAAATGATTTTTTTTTTCAAAAATGATTTTTTTTTTTCAAAAATATTTTTTTTTTTCAAAAATGAATTTGTTTTTTTTTTCAAAAATGATTTTTTTTTTTTTCAAAATATTTTTTTTTTTCACATGGGGCGGTCATAATGTTTTGGCTGATCATGGGGTTGTCAGCTTTTGTCACCTCCCACTCTAGTTTGGAACATTTTGCCAATCGGGAACAATCCGCTCGTTTCGGTATATTACTTGTCTCTGTAGTGTAAAAACTGTGGGAGGAGTCTACAAGCATTATCAAGTCTAGCAGATGAAGTCACATGCATTTGGGGTGTTTCAGCATCTTGTGTTTACAACCACTGTTTCCTAGCAACGCTCATGCCCTGTTTATGCTTCCCAAATACTACTTCATCAAAACTGCCCCATCAGAATTACCCCATCAAAACTGCCCCATCATATTCCTCTATTATAAATCAGTACATGGTGTGTCTGTCCCCTCCCCCGGGCTCTGTAATAAGAGCTGAGATGCTCCAGCCACCTCCCCCCCTGTGTATAACAGAAGCTTTGGTAACCATGGCAACAAAACAAACACTAACAGTACACTCTGATTAATGGCTAAAATTTCCTGAAATGACCTCTAAACAAATGGCCGTATTTTAAAAACTATACATCCTACAGCGAAGATCTTTATATTGTGAGAATCACAAGACCCAGACCTAGATTTTGATACATAGTATGTCTCTGAAATATTAAAATTGAAGGCACGGTCGCAGTTTAGAAATTGCCCTTCAAATTTGAAGGGGCTAGAGTGTAGTTTCAATGAATGTCAATGGACGGCGTGAGTTGCAAACAAATGGTCATATTGTGAAAACTATCAGGACTATGGCTTAGCCGTGGACATGTTTAGTGGCAGCAGGGATAGCTGAACGTTTTGATATAAGATTTGTGTAGGTGGGCTTGAAAATGAGGGAGTGGTGGCAGTTTAGAAATCATGTTCTGATTTTTCAGCTTTTGTCACCTCCCACTCTAGTTTCCCCATTCATTCCTATGGGACCAATTTGGCCGCAAAAACAACGATATTTTGTGAACCATTCGGCGAAACGTTCCACAAAGTAATAGCACACCATTCGGGAACAATCCGCACGTTTCGGTATATTACTTGTCTATGTAGTGTAAAAACTGTGGGAGGAGTTAGGGTGGTAAATTTGGCTATAATAATAATAATAATATATATGTGAGATAACAATAAGTGGTCTTGCTATGCAAGAACACTTAATAAGAACTAGAAAATGCATTTCCTGGGGAAAATGCGTGGGAATGCTGAATAGCTAAATTGCTAAAACGGCCGCCATCAAAACTGCCCCATCAGAATTGCCCCATCAAAATTGTCCCCATTAAAACTGCCCCATCATATTGCCACCATCAAAACTGCCCCATCAGAAATGCCCCATCAAAACTGCCCCATCATATTGCCACCATCAAAACTGCCCCGTCAGAATTGCCCCATCATATTACCACCATCAAAACTGCCCCATCATATTGCCACCATCAAAACTGCCCCCATCATATTGCCATCAAAACTGCCCCATTAGAATTGCCCCATCAAAATTGTCCCCATCAGAATTGCCCCATCAAAACTAAAAGTAATTTTTTTTTCAAAAGTAATATTTTTTTTCAAAAATGAATTTTTTTTTCAAAAATATATATATATTTTTTTTCAAAAATAATTTTTTTTTTTCAAAAATATTTTTTTTTTTCAAAAATAATTTTTTTTTTCAAAAATAATTTTTTTTTTCAAAAATATTTTTTTTTTCAAAAATGATTTTTTTTTCAAAAATGATTTTTTTTTTTCAAAAATAATTTTTTTTTTTCAAAAATATTTTTTTTTTTTCAAAAATATTTTTTTTTTTCAAAATAAATTTTTTTTTTCAAAAATAATTTTTTTTTTTTCAAAAATATTTTTTTTTTCAAAAATGATTTTTTTTTTCAAAAATAATTTTTTTTTTCAAAAATAATTTTTTTTTTCAAAAATAATTTTTTTTTTCAAAAATATTTTTTTTTTTTCAAAATTTTTTTTTTTCAAAAATATATATTTTTTTTTCAAAAATATTTTTTTTTTCAAAAATAATTGCTGAATAGCTAAATTGCTAAAACGACCGCCATCAAAACTGCCCCATCATACTGCCATCAAAACTGCCCCATCAAAATTGTCCCCATTAATACTGCCCCATCATATTGCCACCATCAAAACTGCCCCATCAGAATTGCCCCATCAAAACTGCCCCATCATATTGCCACCATCAAAACTGCCCCATCAGAATTGCCCTATCAAAACTACCCCATCATATTCCTCTATTATAAATCAGTACATGGTGTGTCTGTCCCCTCCCCCCGGGCTCTGTAATCAGAGCTGAGATGCTCCAGCCACCTCCCCACCTGTGTATAACAGAAGCTTTGGTAACCGTGGCAACAAAACAAACACAGTACACTCTGATTAATGGCTAAAATTTCCTGAAATGACCTCTAAACAAAAAGCTTTTTCTCAAAAACTGTAAAAGATATCAAACTGAAAAGATATAGCCAGATAGCTGAATATTTTGTGAACATTTTAAAGTTTGTTTGGTGTCTCTAGGTGAAAGTATGAAGGAGTTGAAACTTTTGGGAGCGGAAGAAGAATTTAAGGATTTCAAGCATGCTCCCATTGACTTCAATGTTAAAAAAAAGTGTTAAAAAGCTTAATATTTTAAAAAGTATAAATGGTAGAAAAAAAGTTGAAAACGAGCACACCTCAGCTAAAAGAGACGAACATTTTAATAGTTGAATGGTTGTAATAGCTGAAAGTATGCAGAAGTTACGCACAACCAAAAAACGTACGGAAAATTAAGAAAAATAAATAAAATCGAATAACAATAGTGGGACTGCTAAAGCACTCCCACTAATAATAATATATATGTGAGATAACAATAAGTGGTCTTGCTATGCAAGAACACTTAATTAACTTCAAGTGCAACAGCTTTTTAGTTGGGAGGTTCTTACCATTACAGCACTTTGGAAGTTTTAGTTTTTGGATCGTTACACTCCATTTTTTATGTTTTAGTTACTATTATAATGTGAATTATTGCAATTGAACTTAATATTCCTCTACCCCTAACTCCCTCATCCATGTCTTTATGGACCTTGCTTATGCACTGGTGTGCAGTCATGTTGGAACAGGAAGGGGCCATCCCCAAACTTTTCCCACAAAGTTGGGAGCATGAAATTGTCCAAAATGTCTTGGTATGCTGACGCCTTAAGAGTTTCCTTCACTGGAACTAAGGGGCCAAGCCCAACCCCCAAGAAACAACCCCACACCATAACCCCCCCTCCACCAAATGATTTGGACCAGTGCACAAAGCAAGGTCCATGAAGACATGGATGAGCGAGTTCGGGGTGGAGGAACCTGACTGGCCTGCACAGAGTGCTGTCCTCAAGCCAATAGAACACCTTTGGGATGAATTAGAGTGGAGACTGTGAACCAGACCTTCTCGTCCAACATCAGTGCCTGGCCTCACAAATGTGCTTCTGGAAGAATGGTCAAACATTTCCATAGACACACTCCTAAACCTTGTGGACAGATTTCCCAGAAGAGTTGAAGCTGGTATATCTGCAAAGGGTGGGCCAACTCAATATGGAACCCTATGGACTAAGACTGGGATGCCATTAAAGTTCATGTGTGTCCCAATACTTTTGACAATATAATGTGTGTGTGTGTGTGTATATATATATATATATATATATATATATATATATATATATATATATACATATATATATATATATATATATATACATATATATATATATATATATATATACATATATATATATATATATATATATATATATATATATACATATATATATATATATATACATATACATATATATATATATATATATATATATATATATATATATATATATATATATATATATATATATATATATATATATATATATATACATACATACATACACATGCATGTGTGTTTTACCTCTGGGGTGCACACCCTAATGCAATGGGCTGCGCACACCTATAGAGCCATGTGAGGTGCTGTTGTGCACCATAGTGTCCAGGTTGGGACAGAGGAAGGCCCGAGCCTGAGAGAGAGTCCATGAAGGTCAGAAACAGCTAGGGAGCTGTAAGGAAGTTGCAGAGCTGAGGTGCAGCATCTGTGCATAAACACTGGGACATGTTTCATGATCAGGAGGACCACAAAGCTACTTAAAGTGATTGTAAATGATCACCTTGTAAAACAACCCATTCAGTTTTAAATAGAAACGAAAGGCCACTAATTTTTGTACAGATATAAAAATGCATTATAAATACCTTTTTTTCCCCTTGATTTTATAAGTGATTACATTCCTTCTGTTCTCAGCTGCATAAGAGCTGGGGGAGGAGAAGCAACAGCACACTGAGCTTCCCAGTTAATGGCTGTGCAGTGTGTGTGTGTGTGTGTGGGGGGGGGGGTGTCAGGACAAGCCTGATCATTCGAGGAGAGCACACTGAGTTCCCAGCATAGCTAGGGAACTGACCACAGTGTGTTACATAGTTACATAGTAGGTGAGGTTGAAAAAAACACAAGTCCATCAAGTCCAACCTATGTGTGTGATTATATGTCAGTATTATGCCCCGTATACACGGTTGGACTTTGTTCGGACATTCCGACAACAAAATCCTAGGATTTTTTCCGACGGATGTTGGCTCAAACTTGTCTTGCATATACACAGTCACACAAAGTTGTCGGAAAATCCGATCGTTCTGAACGCGGTGACGTAAAACACGTACATCGGGACTATAAACGGGGCAGTGGCCAATAGCCTTCATCTCTTTATTTATTCTGAGCATGCGTGGCACTTTGTCCGTCGGATTTGTGTACACACGATCAGAATTTCCGACAACGGATTTTGTTGTTGGAAAATTTTATAGCAAGCTCTCAAACTTTGTGTGTCGGAAAATCCGATGGAAAATGTGTGATGGAGCCTACACACGGTCGGAATTTCCGACAACAAGGTCCTATCACACATTTTCCGTCGGAAAATCCGACCGTGTGTACGGGGCATTACAGTGTATATCCCTGTATGTTGAGGTCGTTCAGGTGCTTATCTAATAGTTTTTTGAAATTATCTATGCCCCCCAGCCCCCGCTGAAACCACCGCCTGTGGAAGGGAATTCCACATAGTTACATATAGTTACATAGTTACATAGTAGGTGAGGTTGAAAAAAGACACAAGTCCATCAAGTCCAACCTATGTGTGCGATTATGTGTCAGTATTACATTACATATCCCTGTATATTGCGGTCATTCAGGTGATTATCTAATAGTTTCTTGAAGCTATCAATGCTCCCCGCTGAGACCACCGCCTGTGGAAGGGAATTCCACATCCTTGCGGCTCTTACAGTAAAGAACCCTCTACGTAGTTTAAGGTTAAACCTCTTTTCTTCTAATTGTAATGAGTGGCCACGAGTCTTATTAAACTTTCTTCTGCGAAAAAGTTTTATCCCTATTGTGGGGTCACCAGTACAGTATTTGTAAATTGAAATCATATCCCCTCTCAAGCGTCTCTTCTCCAGAGAGAATAAGTTCAGTGCTCGCAACCTTTCCTCATAACTAAGATCCTCCAGACCCTTTATTAGCTTTGTTGCCCTTCTTTGTACTCGCTCCATTTCCAGTACGTCCCTCCTGAGGACTGGTGCCCAGAACTCGACAGCATACTCCAGGTGCGGGCGGACCAGAGTCTTGTAGAGCGGGAGAATTATCGTTTTATCTCTGCAGTTGATCCCCCTTTTAATGCATGCCAATATTCTGTTTGCTTTATTAGCAGCAGCTTGGCATTGCATGCCATTGCTGAGCCTATCATCCACTAGGACCCCCAAGTCCTTTTCCATCCTAGATTCCCCCAGAGGTTCTCCCCCCAGTGTATAGATTGCATTCATATTTTTGACACCCAAATGCATTATTTTACATTTTTCTACATTGAACCTCATTTGCCACGTAGTCGCCCACCCCATTAATTTGTTCAGGTCTTTTTGCAAGATTTCCACATCCTGCGGAGAAGTTATTGCCCTGCTTAGCTTAGTATCGTCTGCAAATACAGAGATGGAACTGTTTATCCCATCCTCCAGGTCGTTTATGAACAAATTAAATAGGATTGGTCCCAGCACAGAACCCTTGGGGACCCCACTACCCACCCCTGACCATTCTGAGTACTCCCCATTTATCACCACCCTCTGAACACTCCCTTGTAGCCAGTTTTCAATCCATGTACTCACCCTATGGTCCATGCCAACGCACCTTATTTTGTACAGTAAACGTTTATGGGGAACTGTGTCAAATGCTTTTGCAAAATCCAGATACACCACGTCTAAGGCCTTCCTTTATCTAGATGGCAACTCACCTCCTCATAGAAGGTTAATAGATTGGTTTGGCAAGAACGATTCTTCATGAATCAATGCTGATTACTGCTAATGATATCATTCTTATTACTAAAATCTTGTATATAGTCCCTTATCATCCCCTCCAAGAGTTTACATACTATTGATGTTAGGCTAACTGGTCTGTAATTCCCAGGGATGTTTTTTGGGCCCTTTTTAAATATTGGTGCTACATTGGCTTTTCTCCAATCAGCTGGTACCATTCCAGTCAATAGACTGTCTGTAAAAATTAGGAACAACGGTCTGGCAATCACCTGACTGAGTTCCCTAAGTACCCTCGGATGCAAGCCATCTGGTCCCGGTGATTTATTAATGTTAAGTTTCTCAAGTCTAATTTTAATTCCATCCTCTGTTAACCATGTAGGTGCTTCCTGTGTTGTGTCATGAGGATAAACACTGCAGTTTTGGTTACTGAAGCCCCCCGATTCACTCGTGAAGACTGAGGAGAAGAATAAATTCAATACCTCTGCCATCTCCCCATCCTTTGTAACCAGATGTCCTTCCTCATTCTTTATGGGGCCAATATGGTCTGTCCTCCCTTTTTTACTGTTTACATACTTAAAGAATTTCTTGGGATTTTTTTTGCTCTCCTCCGCTATGTGTCTTTCATGTTCTATCTTAGCCATCCTAATTGCACCCTTACATTTCTTATTGCATTCTTTATAAATTCTGAATGCTGTGGATGATCCCTCAACCTTGTATTTTTTGAAGGCCTTCTCCTTTGCTTTTATATGCATTTTTACATTGGAGTTAAGCCATCCAGGATGTTTGTTCGCTCTTTTAAATTTATTACCCAATGGGATACATTGGCTAATGCCCTTATTTAATATGCTCTTAAAGCAAACCCATCTCTCCTCTGTATTCTTTGTTCCTAATATTTTATCCCAATTTATGCCTTTTAGCAAGGTTTGTAGTTTAGGGAAGTTGGCTCTTTTGAAATTCAGTGTCTTTGTGTTCCCTTCATGTCTCATATTTGTGTGATTTATACTGAAACTAATTGACCTGTGATCGCTGTTACCTAAATTGCCCCGTATTTCCACATCTGTTATCAGGTCTGTATTGTTGGTAATCAGTAGATCTAGTAATGTTTTATTTCTAGTTGGTGCGTCTACCATCTGACCCATAAAATTGTCCTGCAAGACATTAAGGAACTGGCGAGCCTTAAATGAATGCGCGGTTCCCTCCGCCCAGTCTATGTCTGGATAATTAAAATCCCCCATTATGATAACACTTCCCATCCTTGCTGCTAATCCAATTTGTGATAGGAGATCCGTCTCCACTTCCTCCCTCAGGTTAGGGGGCCTATAGCATACTCCCAGTATTATTTTCCCCTTAGCTTCATCCCTTTGGAGCTCTACCCATAAAGATTCCACCTCCTCCCTAGCCCCCTCAGTGATGTCATCTCTCACATTCACTTGTACATTATTCTTGATATATAGGCATACCCATCCCCCTTTTTTACCCTCTCTATCCTTGCGGTATAGGGTATACCCTTGAATGTTTGCCAGCCAATCATGAGAGCTGTTGAACCAGGTCTCTGAAATTCCCACAAAATCCAAATCCTCCTTGTACAACAGTATCTCTAGTTCACCCATCTTGTCCGCCAGGCTCCTGGCATTGGTGAACATGCCACATAGTTTAGACCGGTCGCATATTGTCCTCGTATTGGGTGTTTCAAGATTGCAACTTGGACTTGCTACTATACTCACCTTGCGTTTTTGTGCTTTGGTTAACCTACCACTAATGCCCCCAATACTACCCTCTGGAATATCTTCCGCGCTGGCTATCACTGTCTCTGGACCCTCCCCCCCATCGCCTAGTTTAAAAACCCCTCTAACTTTTTGGCCATCTTCATTCCCAGCAGATCTGCACCCTCCTCATTTAGGTGCAGTCCGTCCCTTCTATAGTACCGGTTACCGACTGAGAAGTCGGCCCAGTCCTCCAGGAACCCAAACCCCTCCTTACTACACCAGCTCTTCAGCCACTTGTTTACTTCCCTAATCTCCCTCTGCCTCTCCGGTGTGGCTCGATGTACCGGTAGTATTCCTGAGAACACTACCTTGGAGGTCCTTTTCCTCAATTTAGCTCCTAAGTCCCTAAAATCGTTCTTTAGGACACTCCATCTGCCTCTGACTTTGTCATTGGTGCCAACGTGCACCATGACAGCCGGGTCTTCCCCAGCCCCTCCCAGTAATCTGTCCACAAGATCCGTGATGTGCCGAACCCGAGCGCCCGGTAGACAACATACTGTTCGGCGCTTCAGGTCTTGGTTACAGATTGCCCTCTCTGTCCTTCTAAGAATTGAGTCCCCTACCACCAGAATCTGTCTTTCCTTTCCCTTTGCTGCCCCCCCACTCTCACTGGAGGAGTTCTTCCCCTGGCAGCTAGGAGAGTCCCTCAACTCCAGCAGTGCTGGTCCCTGACTGGTTACACCAATGTCACTCAATGGAGCGTACTTATTGGGATGCTCCAGTCCTGGATCGGCCTCCCTGGCACTTCCCCCTCTACCCCTCCTGACTGTCACCCATCTACTCTTTGCTAGTGCCTGCACCTCTTTGTCTCCACCCGCCTCTGTGCTGGCCCCTGCCGGCACCTGCCGTGTACGTTCCTGGCTCACCTTTAGTATGGAGGGACTTCTCAGTGCTGACAGTTGCTTCCCCAGATTCAGAACCTGGGCTTCCAGGGAAACAATGTGCTTACATTTTGCACAGCAGTATTCGCCCTCGATCGGATGATCAAGGAACGCATACATGCGGCAAGATGTACAAAGAGTCGCCTCTCCACACCCGCCGGGCATCGTACCTATTAAATTTAGTGAGGATTTGGGGATTTTACCCTGTCCAAATTACCTAACAACTAGCTTCCTGGCACTAATACTCAAGACAATACACAGGTACACGACAAGACAATACACAGGTACACAATACACAAGTACTAACGATCCACACACACTACTCAGACAACACTCAGATACTCACACTACACAGGTACTATGACCCCTGTTATAACCTCCTGTTTTAAACTCTTGTTTATAACTCCCACTTAATCCAGCTCCACTTACACCAAGCTCCACAGCTTCAAACTGAGCACGCTCAACTGAGTCCTACAACAAGTTAAATAGGCACCTGGGCACCTGTGAGCAATTAACCACACCCCTTAATTGATAGACTGATGAAACAGAAAAAAAAAAAAAAGCTATTTAAAAAGTGACAGCAAAAGGCAAATTAAAAACTAAAAGGAAAAGTCCCCAAAATGCAACCCAGCAAACACCAACAGACAGCAGCAATACACACACCAACAGACAGCAGCAATACACACACCAACAGACAGCAGCAATACACACACCAACAGACAGCAGCAATACACATCCTTGCCACTCCAATGCTGCGTACACACGATCGCACATTCCAACAACAAAATCCGTATTTTTTTTCCGACGGATGTTGGCTCAAACTTGTCTTGCCTACACACGATCACACAAAGTTGGTCGGAATTTGCGAACGTCAAGAACGTGGTGACATACAACATGTACGACGGCACTAGAAAGAGGAGGTTCAATACCAGGTGCGCCACCCTTTGGGCTCCTTCTGCTAATCTCGTGTTAGTAGAAGTTTGGTGACAGACGATTTGCGCTTTTTCAGCCTCCTGCATTTCCGATCGTTACTGCTCTTCAGTTTGTGCTTGTGGGTTCGTATTTATATTACCTATTTGATTCCCAGTGCGTTCTTGTCCGCTCGTTTCAGATTTTCAGCTCCGGCCTTTCTGTTTTTCAGTGCTTTTTGTTAGTTCGTTCTGACCAGCCGACCGTTTTGAAGCCATGAGGACCCTCACCCCGGACCAGAGGGTTTATAACTACCGTCTGGCCAGAGCCAGAAGAGTGGTGGAGAATGCTTGCGGGATAATGGCCAGCCGGTTCTGCCTATTCCTTACGCCAATCAACATGGCTGAATATAAACCTAACCATATAATCCTTGCATGCTGCATTCTACACAACTATTTAAGGAGAAAATCAATGAATTATGTGGCCTCAGTTGGGCTTGAGGCCGGACTTTAACAAGAAACCCAGACAGCGCTTGAAGCTGGCTGTCCTAGTTTGCCCCCCCAAAACGCTCGCGAAGTAAGACAGAAGTATGTTGAGTACTTTGCGGGTGGGGGGCCATTGATATGCCAAAAAATGTTTAAGAAACATTTTATCCTAAATTTTTGAACTTAAACTGAAAGAAGATTTCCTTTGATTTACTGCCTGGGTTTCTTTTAGCTGTCTCCTAGGTTCTCCAATGGGATTTTCTTTTTGGACATTTTCTTCAATTGTGCATATGTAATTTATTTGATACATGAGGTGACAATCTCTTCTTCAGCAAACTATTATTATGTTGTGGGTCTGCTACACACACATTTTGTTTTTGTTGTTAATGTATGTAATGCATTACTGAGAAAAATATTCGTCATTTTCAGCACCATGAATGAATTTTTGGGAGTCATGAAAATGGCATGATTGTGGCAAATTATAAAGCACTGTGGGTGTTATTTACCAAAAGAAATTCCACTTTGCACTCCAAGTGCACTGCAAAAGTGCACTTGAAACTGCACTGAAAGTGCACTTGTAGTGCAAAGTGGATTTGCCTTTAGTAACTAACCCCCATTGTCACTGTAAAAACCAACTTACTAAAAAAATTGCTATTGAGCATTGAAAGGAGAAGCCACACATTGTTGAGTAGAAAACATTTTACTCAAAGCACATTCGCATGTGCATTAGAAAAGGGTTTTGGAACAAACCAACATCTTTGGTGTATAACTTTTTTTTTCACATTGTAAATATCCTTTTTTGGTTAAACAGGCATGTTTCAAAGCATAACATACACAACTCAGGAACTTACAAAGTTCAACTTTGACAAAGTGAAGGCAATATCAGACATGAGTATATCCAAACTGTGTTGATATTGCCTTCATCAGATGGGGTGATGTCACCCCTGTAAAAGCCAAATTTTGAAGATGCACACAAATTGGGATTCAAACTGGGGATTTCCCTCCTGATCCCATGCCTAATGTCAACATGTGCTAGCTCCCATCATGAGGGATCAATGTAAGTGTTTTGGGGATGCAACCCCTTCCTCTCACCTAATTGAGCTGCGAGGAAGGGGTTGCACCCACAAAACGCGTACATTGATATCCTGTGATGGCAGATAGCACATGTTGACACACCGTGTGTATATTCACAATTTGGCTTTTAAAATACTTTATAAATTTGTTTTCAAAGCATAAATACACGATAAAATGGTTCAATTTTTGTGCGTTTTATATACTGCCTAAAACATCAGTGATGTTCTTTATTTTTTGTTGAACATCATTGATGTTTTTTTTTATATTTTCTAAATCATGATTGCACCCCATTCTCTCCCCGATGAGGATCTGGGCACTTTCACTGGTGAAATGAGATTCTTCTTCCACAACATCCACATCACCTAAAAGAAAAAAAAACACACAATATATTATAAATATGCAGGCATTCATCTATTACCTGAAGCTGTGGTCTCAGACACTCACGTGTTGTGGTGACAATTTCGCCCACTTCATAAACGTCTCCCTCCTCATCCTCTGCTTGTGGTTTTGGGATTTCCCCTTCTTTAGGAGGTGTTGGGTCCCTGGTGTCCTCTGATGTCCCGAGTCTTTTCTGCCCTATGTGAATAAAAAATAGGTATACTTAGCACACAGATATTTAAGGGCAGAGATAGGAATATGAAACATTGCTTGGAAGTGTCGTATAATTGTCTGTTTTGGCAGAGTTCCAAGCTGAAGAAAATTTCATTGCCTTTCTAAAGCTGGAACACTTCCCTTTTTTGTTAAAGTATCATACATGGAGACACCCCTAGTATCCACTGGAGCACCTGTGCGGGACACCCTAAAAAGGTTGTTCTGGTGTCCCACACTAGCGCTTCTGCGTCCAGATGTGTAAACAGCTGTGGAGTGTCCTCTCCTTACACTGAATCAAGTTTGCATTTCATTCTAGTTACAAACCCATCTACACAACAAACTTATTTTAATACAAATAGTCCTGAACAAATGTAGTTAACCTGTATCTACCAAAAACATCTTATGAGTGGGCGAACGAACGATGTTTCCTACGACCGATTACTGTGCCCATGAACATGAAAGTTGCCATTTTAAACTGTACAACAGTAAAGAAAAGCACATGGAGCAGCATGCAAGTAATAAGAATAATAGGAACACAAGACAAGTACTTACTTTTTAGAAGCAGTTTCCTGATCTTTCTGTACTGATCTTGCTCCCTCAATTTGAGGTCTGACCATCGTTTCCTCAGTTGATCCTTGGATCGCCGTACCCCAAAATTCCTGTGCAGACTCTTTACAACTTTAGGCATGATCTTGGCCTTTCTCACATTTGGATTTTGGTACAGTCCATACTTCCCATCATAGTCGGCCCTCTTGAAGATGTCCAACGTCTCCACCATGTCTATAAAGGCCATAATTGAGGCCTTCAATCTTTTCCGGGATCGGGAGGTTCGTGGCTCCGGCCTTCCGTCTTTGCTGCTCTCCTCTGCATGCAGCTGTTGTCTCTCCACCATGTACTCTCCCACTGCGCCGAAAGACAAGGGGCCGGGGGTATACTAGAAAGAATGTCAGGTGGAGTTTCACGCATGCGCAGTGTATATAAAGCGCAACACGCGTGCGTCGTGCGTACGATCTGTGAGTGGAGGACGGAGTAACGGAAGCGACGATCGTTATAATGAAGGTACAATTTTAACTTGGTGCATCAGTGGCCTATACTGCTTATAGATTGAGGCTTATATTGGGTCAAGATTAGGAGAGTTTCTCCTGATATTAGGGTTTGTCTTGTGTTGTGTCTTGCAGAGAAAATGGATCCCTTCAATGATAGGGAATTTTTAGGAATATTCATTGATATGTTCAGGGAGCTGCCCTGTCTGTGACAGGTGAACCACCCGTTTTATAATAATCAAACAGAGGCGGGCAGCGCTGGAGAAACTGCTTGAATTTGTGAAGCCGGTGATCTCCATGGAAGACATCAAGTATTTAACATCCAAAATTGGTGGCATGAGGAGCACTTATAATAGGTAGCGCAAAAAGGTCCAGGATTCCCTAAGATCAGGAGCTGCAGCAGATGACATTTATGTACCCAGGCTGTGGTACTAGGACAGACTGCATTTTCTGGCAGGCCAGACTGAACCCAGGCCAGCACTCTCTAGTCTTCCTTCAAGGCTTCCTTCCCCCTCAGCTGAGGCTTCCGACGACCAACCTGGTCATTCCAGGCAGCAACATGTGGAGGAGCCAAGCTTGAGTCAGGTATAGCATTCTTACAAATATTTCTGGTTTCCAAATGAATGATGTTAAATATATGTTAGTTTTGATAACTAATTTCTGATTTCACAAAGTGTTTTACATATCAATAGACAGTAGTGGCCACAAATGATTGGGACAAGAATGAAAAATGCTGGGGTCAGAATGATAGTCTTTTCTATTTATTAACATTCAATTTGCAAAAGTTGAAAAGTTGAAAATTGTGTGTGATTGATGAACCAAAAACTAAAACTATGTCCTTTTTTCATACACAGGAAAGTCTCAGCCAGGAGGAGGCCGTGGAAAGTGGCAGCCAGAAGGTGGCAGGGGTAAATGGCAGGCAGGAGGTGGCTGGGCCCAGTAGCCTGCCTGAATCCCGGGTCCCTCCCCTCGGCCTTCCACAAAAAAGTGCCAGGAAGAGGAGTAACCTAGAGGAGGCAGCACTTGGCCTATTTCTGAAGGCTTCTGCGGCCCTCAGAAACCCCCCCAGTCTTCAAGAGGACTATGCCTATATGACAGCCTGCAAAATGATGGAAATGGAGGAGGGCCAACGCCTCTTATGTGATGAAGTGATCTTACAAGCCCTAAATAAGGGGTTGAGGGGCTAACTCACAAGCCAAAGCCACGTTTGTGAGTTGAACCATGGTCCTCCTCCTCCACCTCCTGCCACAACTCCAACACCAGAGCCACAGCCTGGAAGGAAGCGTGTAAGGAAGACCAGAGAGTGATGGCCTGGGTTCAGTCTGGTCTGACAAAAGATGCAAGCTGTGGTATGACCACAGCCTGGAGTCATCTGCTGCTGTCCGTGATCTCTTGTGGTCCTGGACCGGATTGTGCTTACTATTATATGGACTCCTCAGGCCACCAATTTTGACTGTAAAATAATTGATGTGTGCCCTGGGGTACAAAGGCTTCGCCAATTTCAGCAGTTTCTCCAGCATTGCCTTTCTCTTTATTTTGTTATAACCCAGAATAAATGGCTATTTTATTTTCAGAAATACTTGCCTATGTGTTTTACTTCAAATAGGACCTTTTGTTTGTGAGTAGGAAGGTACATTTCCTAAATACAATGTGAAATTAACAAGGGACACCAACAACAACCAACCTCATTGAGGTTAAAAAATACAAGATAATAATGGTGTTGTGGTAACTTGACACACAAAACGAGAAATAATATTATGGAGAGCACTAGAAAAAAAAATGTAGATCTTGATAAAAAAAAGCAAAAAAAAAAAGCAAAAAATTATAAACATTATTATGGAGATCTGACGGAAAAAAAATTAATATTATTCATGAGATCACGAGAAATAATAAAGAAATCAGTTTGTGAGAACTCTGTGTGAATATGAGCAGCAAAACAACTTCATTCTTCTAGCATTAAAGAAGAAGAGAATGCGCTGCATTAAACTATTAAAAAAATTGCAGCGTGACAAATGTGCTATCTCCATTATGAACGCTAGTTTTACCAGACCGAGCGATTCCGTCTCGTAATTTTTTCTGAACATGCGTGGCACTTTGTGCGCCGGAATTGTGTACACACGGTTGGAATTTCCGCGAATGGATTTTGTTGTCGGAAAATTTGAGAACCAGATCTCAAATTTTGTGCAATGGAAATTCCGATGGAAACTGTCCGATGGAGTCTACACACAGTCGGAATTTCCGACAAAAGGCTCCCATCGAACATTTTCCACCGGAAAATCCGACCGTGTGTACGGGGCATGACAGTAAAGAACCCTCTACGCAGTTTGAGGTTAAACCTCTTTTCTTTTCTTCTAATTTCTTCTAATTTTAATGAGTGGCCACGTGTCTTATTAACCACTTGCTTACTGGGCACTTAAACCCCCTCCTGTCCAGACCAATTTTCAGCTTTCAGTGCTCTCACGCTTTGAATGACAATTACTCAGTCATGCAACACTGTACCCAAATGTTTTTTTGTCCTTTTTTTTTCATACAAATAGAGCTTTCTTTTGGTGGTATTTGATCACCTCTGTTTTTTTTATTTTTTGCGCTATAAATGAAAAAAGACTGAAAATGAAAAAAAAAAAACTAATTTCTGTGATAAAATTTTGCAAATTAGTAATTTTTTCTTCATAAATTTTGGCCACAATATATACTGCTACATATGTTTGGTAAAAATAACCCAAAATTAGTGGAAATTATTTGGTCTGTGTGAAAGTTTTAGAGTCTACAAGCTATGGTGCAAATTATAAAAAATGTATCACATCTGATTTATCACATCTGATATACTGGTGGCCTATCTCATTTCTTGAGACCCTAACAAGCCAGGAAGGTACAAATGCTCCCCAAATGACCCCTTTTTGGAAAGTAGACATTTCAATGTATTTAGTAAGAGGCATGGTGAGTTATTTGAAGTTGTAATGTTTTCCCACAATTCTTTGCAAAATTAAGATTTTTATTTTTTATTTAAATTTTTTCACAAAATTGTCATTGTAATAGCTTATTTCTCTCACATGGCATGTGCATACCACAAATGACACCCCATAATACATTCTGCTATTCCTCCTGAGTAGGGATGAGCTTCGTGTTCGAGTCGAACCCATGTTCGACTTGAACATCGGCTGTTCGGTCGTTCGCCGAATTGCGAACGATATGGGCCGTTCGCGCCAAATTCGTGTGGCGCGTCACGGCCCATAATTCACTGCGGCATCGCAGTGCATTGCTGGCTGATGATTGGCCAAGCATGCACTATGACCCGAATGCTTGGCCAATCACAGCGCCGTCTGAACAGAGAGCCGTAATTGGCCAAAACCAAGGAGGCTTTGGCCAATTATGGCTCAGGGGATTTAGTACACGCCCCACACTATATAAGGCCGCCTGCACGGCGGCCCTGTGTAGTGTGTGTTCCGGCGTTCATTCAGAGAGAGAGAGAGACAGACAGTGACATTTGATTTGAGTTAGATAGATTAGGCAGAACAGTCAGTCAGTTTAGCTGCACTTACAGTGTATATATATGCATCCCAGGTGTTGCATATATATATATACACTGTATTCAGTTTAGCTAGATCCGTTCCTGTTATCTTCCTACTGACAGGCAGGCTTGTCTTGTTACAGTATTTACAGCTACCTGAAGAAAACTGCTGGTGTTCTTTTGATACTATTAGTACCACAGTCAGGCAGCTAGACTATTTACAGTTAGTGCAGTGCGTCCTGCTCACAGTGTTCAGCTAGATCCGTTCCTGTTATCTTCCTACTGACAGGCAGGCTTGTCTTGTTACAGTATATACAGCTACCTGAAGAAAATTACTGGTGTTCTTTTGATCCTATTAGTACCACAGTCAGGCAGCTAGACTATTTACAGTTAGTGCAGTGCGTCCTGCTCACAGTGTTCAGCTAGATCCATTCCTGTTATCTTACTGACAGGCAGGCTTGTCTTGTTACAGTATATACAGCTACCTGAAGAAAATTACTGGTGTTCGTTTGATCCTATTAGTACCACAGTCAGGCAGCTAGACTATTTACAGTTAGTGCAGTGCGTCCTGCTGACAGTGTTCAGCTAAAACTACAAGTTAGTGCTGGGCGTCCTGCTCACAGTGTTCAGCTAAACCTACAAGTTGGTGTAGTGAGACCTCTGCACAGTGTTCATCTAAAGCACAGTGTTCAGCTAAAACTACAAGTTAGTGCTGTGCATCCTGCTCACAGTGTTCAGCTAAAACTACAAGTTGGTGTAGTGAGACCTCTGCACAGTGTTCATCTAAAGCTACAAGTTAGTGCAGTGCGTCCTGCTCACAGTGTTCAGCTAAAACTACAAGTTAGTGCTGTGCGTCCTGCTCACAGTGTTCAGCTAAACCTACAAGTTGGTGTAGTGAGACCTCTGCACAGTGTTCATCTCAAGCTACAAGTTAGTGCAGTACGTCCTGCTCACAGTGTTCAGCTAAAACTACAAGTTAGTGCTGTGCGTCCTGCTCACAGTGTTCAGCTAAAACTACAAGTTGGTGTAGTGAGACCTCTGCACAGTGTTCATCTCAAGCTACAAGTTAGTGCAGTGCGTCCTGCTCACAGTGTTTAGCTAAAACTATAAGTTAGTGCAGTGCGTCCTGCTCACAGTGTTCAGCTAGATCCGTTCCTGTTATCTTCTTACTGACAGGCAGGCTTGTCTTGTTACAGTATTTACAGCTACCTGAATAAAATTGGTGGTGTTATTTTGATCCTATTAGTACCACAGTCAGGCAGCTAGACTATTTACAGTTAGTGCAGTGCGTCCTGCTCACAGTGTTCAGCTAAAACTACAAGTTAGTGTGGTGCGTCCACCTCACAGTGTTCAGCTAAACCTACAAGTTATTTTTTTGCGATCTCTGCACAGTGTTCACCTAAAGCTACCTGTAGAAGGTTGGTGGTGTTTTCCTGATCCTATCACTACCGCAGGCAGCTAAAAAAGCTACAAGTTAGTTTTTTGCGAGCTCTGCACAGTGTTCAGCTACCTGTAGAAGGTTGGTGGTGTTCTCATACTACAGGCAGGCAGTTGATTTTGCTAGCTGCAGTATCAGTATATATATATATATATATATATATATATATATATATATCCCAGCTTAGTGCAGCTACAGGCCATTAGTATGTCTGGAAGGCCAAGAAGGAGAGGCAGACAGTCACAAGCCAATAAGAGAGGGCAAGCAGGCTCTGTGTCTAGTGCTGGTCGTGGAGACGGTGCATCCTCATCAGCACGTGGCCGTGGGACACGCTTGGCCTTTTTTTCGGCAGCTGGCCGTGTTGAGCCGCAACATGCGGAAGACTTGGTCGAGTGGATGACCAAGCCGTCCTCATCCTCCTCATTCTCTCTCACCCATGCCCAGGGTACTTTGTCTGGCAAAGCAGCGGCCTCTTCCCTCGGCTCAATGTCATCAGTGACTCCTTCCCTAGCCCCACCATGTCCTCCTGAGGAGTCCCTCGAACTGTTTGACCACAGTGTTGGGTACATGCTCCAGGAGGATGCCCAGCGTTTGGAAGGCTCTGATGATGATACTGAGCTCGATGAAGGCAGTAACATGAGCACGGACAGAGGGGGTGCCCAAGAAGGACAGCAATCTGGCAGTCATGCTCCTCCTGCTGCAGTGATGAGGAGGGAGGGGATGATGAGGTCACTGACTCAACGTGCGTGCCTGATAGGAGAGAGGAGGAGGAGGAGGAGGGGGAGGAGGCGGCACATCACCAACGAGGCAGGATGCCCTCCAGGGGCCAGCCTATGGGCAGCACATTGACTGCATCACACCCCAAAGCTCCACATGTGCAGGGCGCTGCAGTCTCTGTGCGTTATTCAAAAAGTTCTTTGGTGTGGGCCTTTTTTGAGACGATCGCACCGCTGCTATTTGCAACATATGTCTCAAGCGTGGCCAAAACATCTCACGCGTATCTAAAAGACCCACACCAAAGAACAAAGAGGACCTCTCCTTGCTCCTCATCAGCTGAGATTTCCAACCCCACTAGACCTTCAGTCCTCTCTGAAACCTGCACTGAGAGGAATGAAGGTGTAGAATTAGGTGTGTCACAGCCAAGTACTTGTGGGCAATCTGCTTTTGGTACACCGACGTCAGATTGTACCAGGCAAATTTCCCTGCCCCAGCTGCTGCACCGCCGAAAGAAGTTTGCTCCCAGCCATCCACATGCCCAGCGGTTGAATGCTAGCTTGGCAAAATTGCTAGCACTTCAACTGCTGCCTTTTCAGTTGGTAGACTCTGCCCCCTTCCGTGAGTTTGTGGAATGTGCGGTTCCTCAGTGGCAGGTACCCAAACGCCACTTTTTCTCTTGGAAGGCCATTCCGGCTCTCTACCGGCATGTTGAAGGCAATGTCCATGCCTCGCTGGACAGGGCGGTCAGCGGGAAGGTGCATATTACCGCTGACTCATGGTCCAGCAGGCATGGACAGGGATGTTACCTAAGTTTCACGGCGCATTGGGTGACTCTGCTGGCAGCTGGGAAGGATGCAGGACAAGGTGCAGTAGTGTTGAAGGTTGTTCCGCCACCGCGCCTCCAAAATGCTAATGATTGTGACACACCTCTCTCCTCCACCCCCTCCTCTTCTTCTTCCTCCATGGCCTCTTCCTGTGCTTTGTCCTCGGAACCAGCGGTGCTCCGTAGTCGTTCAAGTGGCTACGCAAGTACGCAGGCCAAAAGATGCCATGCGGTGCTTGAGCTGGTGTGCTTGGGGGACAGGAGCCACACTGGGGCAGAGGTTCTGTCAGCTCTGCAGGGGCAGGTTCATAGGTGGTTGACGCCATGCCAAATTAAGGCAGGAATGGTGGTTTGCGACAATGGCACCAACCTTCTCTCTGCCCTCCGACAGGGACAATTGACCCATGTGCCCTGTTTGGCTCACGTCCTTAACTTGGTGGTGCAGCGGTTCTTGGGCAAGTACCCGGGCTTACAGGATGTCCTGAGGCAGGCCAGTAAAGTCTGTGTGCATTTCCGCCGGTCATATAATGCCAGTGCTCGGCTGACGGACCTCCAAAAGGAGTTTAACCTGCCCAAGAACCGCCTAATCTGTGACATGCCCACCAGGTGGAACTCAATGTTGGCCATGCTGCAGCGGCTGCACACGCAGCAGAGGGCCATCAATGAGTACCTGTGCGACTATGGCACCAGGACAGGGTCAGGGGAGCTTGGTTTTTTTTCCCCACGCCAGTGGGCCATGATCAGGGATGCATGCACTGTCCTGTCACCATTTGAGGAGGCCACGAGGATGGTGAGCAGTGACAGTGCATGCATCAGTGACACTGTCCCCCTTGTCCACCTGTTGGAGCACACACTGCATGGAATAATGGACAGGGCACTTGAGGCAGAACAGAGGCAGGAAGAGGAGGACTTCCTTAGCTCTCAAGGCCCCCTTTATCCAGACAGTGTTCCTGCGTGCCCGCCGATCACACAGGAAGAGGACGAGGAGGAGGAGGAGGAGGAGGAGGAGGAAGATTGTGTCAGTATGGAGGTGGAGCCTGGCACTCAGCATCAGTCTTTAAGGGATCAGTCCCAAAAAACACATGGACTTGTACGTGGCTGGGAGGAGGTGGCTGCGGACCATGTCGTCCTTAGTGACCCAGAGGACTCCGGACCGAATGCCTCAGCAAACCTACGCTGCATGGCCTCCCTGATCCTGCAAAGCCTGCGTAAGGATCCTCGTATTCGTGGTATCAAGGAGAAGGACCAATACTGTCTGGCAACCCTCCTTGATCCACGTTACAAGGGTAAGGTTGCGGACCTTATCTTGCCATCGCAAAGGGAGCAGAGGATGAAACATCTTCGGGAGGCCTTGCAGAAAGGTCTGTGCAATGCGTTCCCAGAGACTGGGAGGTTAAAAACTCCTGTTTCTGGACAACGTGTTGCTGAGGCTTCGGTCAGTCAAAGAAGGAGCGGTGGAGAAGGTGGCCGTCTGACCGATGCGTTCAGACAATTTTTTGGTCCGCAGCCCCAAGGTATGATCGGTTCCAGCAACCATCGCCAGCGTCTGTTTTACATGGTGCAGGAATACCTAGTGGCAAGATCAGACTTGGACACCTTTCCCACCGAAAATCCTCTGGGTTACTGGGTCTTGAGGATGGATCACTGGCCAGAGCTTGCACAGTATGCAATTGAGCTACTGGCCTGTCCTGCATCCAGCGTTCTTTCGGAACGCACATTCAGTGCTGCTGGAGGCGGGGTAACCGATCACAGGGTGCGTCTGTCCACCGACTCGGTCGATCGACTGACCTTCATAAAAATGAATCAGTCTTGGATCACCACCAGCTACCAAGCACCTGATGCTGATGTAACCGAATAATTTTTTTTGAAATCTCAGATCCCTTCAAAGACTGCCTATGCTGATGCTGAGTGACTATCCCTGAGTAATTATCCTCTTCCTCCTCAATCATCACGCTGATAGCTTGTAAGAACATTTTTGGTTCTGGGCGCCACCACCAGTGCCTAAGGCCCAATTTTTCTGCCCCTGTTTAACAGGGGCGTGTAATTACAATTTTTGATGCAATACTTTGCAGCAGGGCTCGTTCCTGCGTTCCAACTAGAGTGTCTGTGAGGGGTTGCAGTCTTGTGGCACCAGCACCAGTGCCTAAGGCCCAATTTTTCTGCCCCTGTCTAACAGGGGCGTGTAATTACAATTTTTGATGCAATACTTTGCAGCAGGGCTCGTTCCTGCGTTCCAACTAGAGTGTCTGTGAGGGGTTGCAGTGTTGTGGCACCAGCACCAGTGCCTAAGGCCCAATTTTTCTGCCCCTGTTTAACAGGGGCGTGTAATTACAATTTTTGATGCAATACTTTGCAGCAGGGCTCGTTCCTGCGTTCCAACTAGAGTGTCTGCGAGGGGTTGCAGTGTTGTGGCACCAGCACCACCACCACCACCAAAGGCCCAATTTTTCTGCCCCTGTTCAACAGGGGCATGTAATTACAACTCTTGATCTAATATTTCACAGCAGGGACCATTTCTGCACCCACCAAGAGCGAGTGAGGACTTACAGTGTTGTGGCACCAGCACCACCACCACCACCACCACCAAAGGCCCAGTTTTTCTGCCCTTGTTCAACAGGGGCATGTAATTACAATTCTTGATCTAATATTTCACAGCAGGGCCCTGTGAGGGCTTATGTTGTTGTGGCCACAACAACACCTAAGGCCCAAATTTCTGCTGAGTATATAGAGCAGGCCCCTACTTTCAAACATCTCACTTACAAACGACTCCTACTTGCAAACGGAAGGAGACAACAGGAAGTGAGATGAAATCTACCCCTAGGAAGGGAAATTCTCTCCTGTAAGAGGTAATATGGGAAAAACATTTCTCCTTTCCACTGATGCTTTCCAATCCTTGTTCCACAAAAAAACCCAAATTCTCAAAAAGCATTTGTCATTGGGACAAAAAGTGAGGTGAAATCTTCTAAAGAGGAGGAAAGACAGCAAAACAAATGTCACAGGGGTGATAACCCTTCCCTATGTTTTCCAAAAAGCTTAAAAAAGATTTTTTGGCTGGAGCTAAACATGTTAAAAATGTACCCGTTCAAAATGACAAACAGATTCTACTTAACAACAAACCTACAGTCCCTGTCTTGTTTGCACCGCCTGTATACTGCTGTTCAGAGTATATAGGGCCTGGTGGCCCCACACCTTTCCTTATTTTAATTTGGGTGCGGGGTTCCCCTTAATATCCATACAAGACCAAAAGGGCCTGGTAATGGACTGGGGGGTGCCCATGGTGTTTGTCTCACTGATTTTCATCCATATTGCCAGGACCCGACATTACATTAAACCCGCAAGCAGTTTTAAATGAGATTTTTTCCTTTAAAAATGACATTTGGTGCAGGGACTGTTCTAAACACGGGAAACGCGCGCCACTTTACAGGCATACTATAGACACCCCCCAGGTACGATATTTAAAGGAATATTTCACTTTTTTTTTTTAATTTAAGCATCATTAAAATCACTGCTCCCGAAAAAACTGCCGTTTTTAAAAGTTTTTTTGCATTGATACATGTCCCTGGGGTAGGACCCAGGTCCCCAAACCCTTTTTAGGACAATACCATGCAAATTAGCCTTTAAAATGAGCACTTTTGATTTCGAACGTTCGAGTCCCATAGACGTCAATGGGGTTCTAACGTTCGTGCGAACTTTCGGTCCGTTCGCAGGTTCTGGTGCGAACCGAACTGGGGGGTGTTCGGCTCATCCCTACTCCTGAGTATAGCGATACCACATGTGTAGGACTTTTTTACTGCCTGGCCACATAGAGAGGCCCAACATGCAGGGAGCACCATCAGGTGTTCTAGGAGCATAAATTACACATCTCATTTCTCAACCACCTATAATGAGTCTTTTGAATGGTTCATTTTTTTCCAGAAGTTTTTGGAAAATGTGGAAATGAAAACACATTTTTTTTTACACTTTTGAAGGCCCTGGAGCACCAGGACAATGGAAACACCCACAAAATGACCCCATTTTGGAAAGTTAACACCCCAACATATAATCTATGAGGCATAATGAGTCTTTTGAATGGTTCATTTTTTTCCAGAAGTTTTTGGAAAATGTGGAAATGAAAACGCATTTTTTTTTACAATTTTGAAGGCCCTGGAGCACCTGGACAATGGAAACGCCCACAAAATGACCCCATTTTGGAAAGCTAACACCCCAACGTATAATCTATGATGCATAATGAGTCTTTTGAACAATTCATTTTTTTCCAGAAGTTTTTGGAAAATGTGGAAAAAAAAATGAAAACGCATTTTTTTTACACAAAGTTGTCCGTTTATAAGATATTTCCAACACATAGCATTTAGATAGCAATAATGACACTCCAAAATACATTCTGCTACTCCTCCTGAGTATTATGATACCACATGTGTGGGACTTTTTCACTGCCTGGCCACATACAGAGGCCCAACATGCAGGGAGCACCATCAGGTGTTCTAGGAGCAAAAATTACACATCTCATTTCAACCATCTCATCTCAACCACCTATTACACTTTTGAAGGCCCTGGAGCACCAGGACAATGGAAACACCCACAAAATGACCCCATTTTGGAAAGTTAACACCCCAACATATAATCTATGAGGCATAATAAGTCTTTTGAATGGTTCATTTTTTTCCAAAAGTTTTTGGAAAATGTGGAAATGAAAACACATTTTTTTTTACACAAAGTTGTCCGTTTATAAAATATCTTCAACACATAGCATTTAGATAGCAAAAATTGCACCCCAAAATACATTCTGCTACTCCTCCTGAGTATGGCGATACCACATGTGTGAGACTTCTACACAGTCTGGCCACATACAGAGATCCAACATGCAAGGAACACTGTCAGGTGTTCCAGGGACACATAGCATGCACACACCAAGAATTACACCCCAAAATACATTATGCTGAGCAAAGCATAAACAAAAGATTACCTGTGGTTGTAGTAGCGCAGTTGTACACAGGAGGGTAGCACTGGTCCAGGAAGCAGGCAGGGACTTGGTCAGCAACGGCGAACACAATTGTTCAGGCAGCATGCAGGGATACTGTCCATATAAAGTCCAGGGTCAGTGCAGGCAGAGATAATGTCAGCAGTGCCAAAATATTGGTCCTGGTAGTAGGCAGGAACATGTTGTGTGGTCAGTGCGACAGGCAGAGACATAATAGCATTAAGTCCTACAGACAGCAGGCAGAAGTAGGGCCTCGTTCAGGACAGAATGGGGACAGGGGTAGAGGCTTCTCCCTCCCAAATCTCTTTGAAGCCTCCGAGTCTCCAGACCCTAATCTAGGAATGAGAAAACAAATAAAACTGTTTTCTTCATCCAGAAAAACAATTCTGGAGCCCTTCACAACAATTCTGTGAGACCCCTGTGTTGAATCCTATTAGTCCAATAGCAGGGTACAAGATCAGTTCATGAGGCAGGCAAAAAACATGGTCAAACATTCCAAGGTCAGTTCCAGATCAGGCAGAGGTATGTACAGAATCGTTAGGCAGAAGCATGGTTGAATAACAGTCATGGGTCAGTTCCAGATCAGGCAGAGGTATGTACAGAATCGCTAGGCAGAAGCATGGTCGAATAACAGTCCAGGGTCAGTTCCAGATCAGGCAGAGGTATGTACAGAATCGTTAGGCAGAAGCATGGTCGAATAACAGTCCAGGGTCAGTTCCAGATCAGGCAGAGGTATGTACAGAATCTGCAGACAGAAGCGTGGTTGAATAACAAGCCAGGGTCAGTTACAGAGCAGGCAGTGGCTTAAGGGGTGTGAAGGTGTGTGAAGGCAGGAACTGTAGATTATGTTTACCATACTTCACTAATAATTTATTGAGTAATGGTAAGTATGGTAACGGCGAAAACATTCACCTATGCAGAGGCCTGGTTGGGAAGGACATTGAGCACAATAATAAGATATGTCTCTTCTGACTTCTGCTCTGGTACACACCTTACATTTTTTTAGTCGTTGGCCTGCTGGTCTGGGAGGGAGTTTATCTGGAAAGTGGCGTTCGGAGAGTAGACTAAGAAAATTTGATTGGATGTTTTCTGGTGGGCCGTTCAGGAATATAAGGGCAGTGAAAACTTCCTCCTGGTAGCCAAGGAAGCATTTGGGGTTTTGGGTGGAGTTGCGGTAAATGACATATAAGTTGTATATGGCCAATTGAAAAAAATAAATTGCAACTTTTTTATACCAATGGTATGTCCGTCTTGTGGCAAGGTATGGTTCCAGCATTTGGTAATTGAAGTCGACTCCCCCCATGAACAAATTATATTCATAGATGCATTTTGGTTTTTGTATGGGGCCATTCCTTCTGGGGATTTCCACGAAGGTATCATTGTGGATCGAAGACAACATGTAGACATCCCTTCTGTCCCTCCACTTCACTGCCAAAATCTCCTTGTTTTGCAGACTTGCCGTTTCTCCTTTTCTCAACTTCTTATTGAAAAGAAAGCCCTTCCGGTTCTTTTTTATGGTGCCACATGCTGGCGTCTTCTTCTGGTGAAGGTTGTGGAACAGGGGCAGAGATGTGTAGAAGTTGTCTATGTATAAATGGTAGCCTAATAGGCTTCAAAATCGTGTGAGCTCGGGACGCTGAGGATGCTCTCCGATCCTACCCAGGTGTGTTGCAACAGCGAATGAATATTTGCTGTTGCAACACTGATCCTCCTCCCGGCCAATCGGGAAGTAGGTATGAAACCCATTTGGCCAAAATGTTAGGCAATCCTATTGGATATACAATAGAAAAGGTCAACCCCTATATTACTAGAGGGGTCAAAAAGTGGCTACTTGCAGCAACAATAAATCAACACCAGGATATGTATCTGTATATGTAAAAAACAATTTATATTTATTAATTTAAAACAGCTTCAACGTACATCAATTACATCCATGTGTAGAGCAAATTAGCTCATACATGGGATGTGCATCACCAGGTGCAGTCGGGAAACACAGTCCCGGTGAGCACTATGGTCAGTGAATTATCCTCAACCAAAAGGAAGACACTTAAACCAAAACACATAACAGAACAACAAACAAGTGACACATTAATGACACAAACACCACACAGACAGTCCGGACGCCGGCTCATGCCTTGCACAGTAAGGCTGGATGGCCATACCCTAATGTGGCTATCGTGATGACCCCGAAGGGGTGAGAGACGTGGAGATGCACGTAATGTGTAGCATCGGCCTAGGGTATGTCCAGCATCACTGTGAAGGCTCCCCCAGGGAAACCTGATGGCTATGGCTAGTGCTAGTGAACAGGAGCTAGTAGAGCATAAGTTGCTAAGTATGGGGTCTAGATGGGGGCCCAAGTATGGCTGGAATTGATGGACTATGTCCTGTCACAAACTCCAGGGGCTCTCCTCATAGGCCCTCACTAATTGTGGCATACAACCACCATAACTGAGTTCGTCTGTTAGTTCACCAGCTGATGACTACAAGCACATGAGGCAGTCCAATCCTCCCGCTGGAACATCAGAACAGTCCATGCGTATATTCAAACTGCGATGTAGATGTATATCATAGGTATAATATGCCCTCAGCATAGATATGGACTGATGCTGCATCCACAGGTGCAGGTAGACGAGTGTCTATTGGTAAGGTAACAAGTGGACTTAGAAAGAAATGGAGTCTACATTACCACCCCTTCGGTCAGCATGCCTGGATCACTTGTTGATATTCAAATCCCCTTCATCACATTTGTGTGGTGGTGTTCTCTTGGCTATTTGCTGTACCTTCATTGGCAGCGCGGGGTAAGTGAAGTTGTCCCACCGTGGCTTCAACAGGCTGTGAAGCAAGGGGGCCGACAGGGGTGCTCGTCCACTATACTTTAGACGCTCGTCAGTAGCTCCTAAGCGGTATCCGTGACGGTATCCGATGGGGGAGTGGTGGGGGAGTAGTAGGCGTGTCCTCCGGCCGGCGTCACATGACCGCTGTGACGTCAACGCGTTTCGCTTGACCAATCAGCGTAGCTTCGTCTGGACTACCTATTGGATGCCTAGTGCCGGGAAGAGCAGAGAGGAGATGTACCACAGAGAGGACTCCAGGAGAGGACACCGAAGCTCGCCACGCTGAAGATGGCCACAGCAGCTCCGACCACTGCTCTCACCGCCCGCATCCACGGTAAGGACAGCGGCTGGTGGAGGGGGGGTGTTAGTGCCACACCGTGCATGGTGGGGGGTAGCTGGCAGTTGTGCTAGTGCCACTCCACTGGTGGCCCAGGGGGGGGTTGTGTGCCCCCCCAAAAAAAATCCAACCAGCCGCCACTGCAGTCAACATTAAGGCAGATCTCCCGGACTGAGAAGCGAGCTGCAATGACACTGTTAAGTTCTCTGTGATGACTATTGCACTGATGACACTTGTACACTTCAGACACTCTCTTATGCATAGAGGACACTACTTTTCAGGTGTGCACCATTTTGAGGATGGTACCGCTGGGCCTGTACCGGGGTCCATCAATCCAGAAGTTCATGTCACCTCCCTTCCAGTGACATATCCCATGGTAGCTATAGCATACAGGGAATGCTCTCTCTCTCCTTCTCTCTCCAACCTCCATGCTTGCTCTCTTCTCCAGGGGTTCCTCTATACACTCTCTTTTGTGACTCTAGGCAGGGTCCCTAGGCACTCTGTGCTGCGGGTCTGGTCCCAATTAGTGGAGAACTGCCTGCTGGTGGAGGGATCAAGCACTTTACCCCCTCCACTACCACGCCTGCCAGTCACCTGTCTCTTGGCTAATTGGCTGCCTTAAGCAATGATACAAACAATGTAGTCTTTAGCAACAAAGCATTAACATATCCAGAAGAAATGGCTGCACACCACTGTCGATCCTTACGAACTATTTATTGTATAATCTTCTAGAGCAGATAACACTTAAAAGGACACAAAATAGCTGCTGTTGATGCATTTCACATGAACTTGTGCTTAATCAATTGATTAAGCTTAAAAGGACACAAAATAGCTGCTGTTGACATGTTTCACATGAACTTATGCTTAATCAATTGATTAAGCTTAAAAGGACACAAAATAGCTGCTGTTGACATGTTTCACATGAACTTGTGCTTAATCAACAGCAGCTATTTTGTGTAATTTTAAGTGTTATCTGCTCTTGAAGATTATGCAATACAGTGCATTTAGAAAATATTCACAGCTTTTCACTTTTTCTGTATTTTGTTATGCTACAGCCTTATTCCAAAATGAATTAAATAAATTATTTTCCTCAAGTTTCTACAAGCAATACCCCATAAAGCCTACAGATAAAAATGGATATATAGCAATCGACAGCTGTCATCATAAACCCTGGTTACTGAACATTCCAAGAGGGCAGTTTGAGAGATTGAGAAGGAATTGTACCAGGAAGGAAGAATATATAGAACAAGCAATTTGAGGAGAAGTTTGTACAAAAAGACTATGATAGTGTTTTTGTTGATAAACAGTTGGAGATAGTTAAGAATATGGAAAGGAAAGATTTACTGGTAACAAAAGAAAAAGTGGGAAGTAAGACCCCTTTCACACTGGGGCGGTTTGCAGGCGTTATTGCGCTAAAAATAGCGCCTGCAAACCGCCCCTAAACAGCCTCCGCTGTTTGTTCAGTGTGAAAGCCCGAGGGCTTTCACACTGAAGCGGTGCGCTGGCAGGAGAAGAAAAAATCTCCTGCAAGCCGCATCTTTGGAGCGGTGAAGGAGCGGTGTATTCACCGCTCCTAAACCGCTCCTGCCCATTGAAATCAATTTGACAGCGCGGCTATACCGCGGTAATACCGCGCTATACGAGGGGTTTTAACCCTTTTTTGGCCGCCAGCGGGAGGTTAAAACCGCACCGCTATCGGCCGAATACCGCGGTAAAACAGCGCTAAAAATAGCGCTGTTTTACCGCCGACGCCCCCTACTGCCCCAGTGTGAAAGGGGCCTAAGGAAGGAGATGAATATAGGATAGTGTTGGGATATGATATCCAAAAGAATAAGGTAGAAAATATAATCAAAAAGCATTGGAATATACTGTTGAGGGATAAAGTTCTAGGGGGTGTGTCCCCCCTCCCCACCCCTCATTTGTATATAAAAAAGCACCAAGCTTAAGAAATATTCTGGCCCCTGGAGTTCTAGACCCCCCAATGGAAAAATGGGAACATTGACACCTTTCCTAACAGGCTTTTATGCGTGTGGGAGGTGCTTAGCATGCAAGACCATTAAAGGAAGCAATGTTAAAAAAAGGAAGGAATTTGTAGCTACGGCTACAGGAAGGGTACATAAAATTAAAGAATTCATCATGTGTTCATCTGAGGGGGTGGTGTATGTGTTAGAATAACCGTGCAAATTCCAGTATGTTGGTCAGACTTCCAGACCTCTGCTGGTAAGGGTACATGAACATATTAATAAAATCAAAAAAGGGAAGAAGGAACATAGCGTATCTAAGCATTTTAGAGAGGTCCACAATAGGAACCCAAAAGGTTTAAAATTCTGGGTGGTTGAGAAGGTTGGTCATCATTGGAGGGGAGGCAACTTTATAAGATATCTTAGTCAACGTGAGTCAGCCTGGATATATGAGACCCAGGTTTTAGCGCCTAGGGGGCTTAACATAGATTTTGACCTTAACTGCTTCATTTACAATGGTTAAAATAAGTGCATATGTAGTATAAGATTAAAAGACAGGGTGAATAATCAGTATGTATTTGGGAATATAATTTGTAAAAATGTTTTTTTATAAAAATAATTTTTTCATACATTTTTTTATAAGTTTTAATAAAGCCTGTTTTGGGGATGGGTAATAAAGAAATCATTTTTAATATTTTATACAAGGAATATTCGTTATTCGGTTGAAAATATAGAAAAGTACAGGACTAATAAATATTATTGGGTTTTAGATTGTGAAAAAGTAACTGAAGGCATATATATTAATTAAGTTCCTGTTTAGATTGTAACAGGAGGGTACCGTGGAGGTCAGCAACAATGCTGTAAGAGAACGCTCTGTATTTAGTTCAATGATTGTATCCTGACACAGTGACAAACTTTCCAGTTTATGAAATCTGTGTTCCGTGGTCCACAGGAAGTAGAAGTGTCCGCAATCACTGCTGACGGCAGCACTAGTATACAATATATAAAGGTTCAGGAGAGGCAGCCCGCCCATCTACTGATGAATTGGGATGAGCTTCCTGTTCACGTATGTTCGACTCGAACATCATGTGTTCAGTCGCTCGCCGAATTATGAACGTTACGGGCCGTTCGTGCCAAATTCAAGTCGAGGGTCACGGCCCATAATTTACTGCGGCATCACAGTGCATTGCTGGCTGATGATTGGCCAAGCATGCACTATGACCCACATGCACGTTGGCCCTGAGTAGTGTGTTGCAGTGGAGAGAGATAGATAGACAGAGAGACAATCATTTGATTTAAGTTAGATAGAGTAGGCAGGTCGAGTCAGTTAGCTGCACTTGCAGTGTATTGTGTATATATATGCATCCCAGTATATATATATATATATATATACTGTGTTCAGTTTAGCTAGATCCGTTCTTGATATTCTCTTCCTAATATACTGACAGGCAGGCGTTTTTACAGTATTTCCACCAGTTAGTGTACTGTGTACCCTGCACAGTTGCACCTACAGTATAGCTACCTGAAGCCAGGTGCTTGTGTGCTTCTTCTGATACTATTAATAGCACAGGCAGGCTCTTGAAGTATTTCCAGTTAGTGTACTGTGTACCCTGCACAGTTGCACCTACAGTATAGCTACCTGAAGCCAGGTGCTTGTGTGCTTCTTCTGATACTATTAATAGCACAGGCAGGCTCTTGAAGTATTTCCAGTTAGTGTACTGTGTACCCTGCACAGTTGCACCTACAGTATAGCTACCTGAAGCCAGGTGCTTGTGTGCTTCTTCTGATACTATTAATAGCACAGGCAGGCTCTTGAAGTATTTCCAGTTAGTGTACTGTGTAACCCTGCACAGTTGCACCTACAGTATAGCTACCTGAAGCCAGGTGCTTGTGTGCTTCTTCTGATACTATTAATAGCACAGGCAGGTTCTTGAAGTATTTCCAGTTAGTGTACTGTGTAACCCTGCACAGTTGCACCTACAGTATAGCTACCTGAAGCCAGGTGCTTGTGTGCTTCTTCTGATACTATTAACAGCACAGGCAGGCTCTTGAAGTATTTCCAGTTAGTGTACTGTGTAACCCTGCACAGTTGCACCTACAGTATAGCTACCTGAAGCCAGGTACTTGTGTGCTTCTTCTGATACTATTAATAGCACAGGCAGGCTCTTGAAGTATTTCCAGTTAGTGTACTGTGTAACCCTGCACAGTTGCACCTACAGTATAGCTACCTGAAGCCAGGTGCTTGTGTGCTTCTTCTGATACTATTAACAGCACAGGCAGGCTCTTGAAGTATTTCCAGTTAGTGTACTGTGTAACCCTGCACAGTTGCACTTACAGTATAGCTACCCAAAGCCAGGTGCTTGTGTGCTTCTTCTGATAGTATTAATAGCACAGGCAGGCTCTTGAAGTATTTCCAGTTAGTGCACCGTAGGGATGAGCTTCGTGTTCGAGTCGAACCCATGTTCGACTCGAACATCGGCTGTTCGGTCGTTCGCCGAATTGCGAACGATATGGGCCGTTCGCGCCAAATTCGTGTGGCGCGTCACGGCCCATAATTCACTGCGGCATCGCAGTGCATTGCTGGCTGATGATTGGCCAAGCATGCACTATGACCCGCATGCTTGGCCAATCACAGCGCCGTCAGTAGAGAGAGCTGTAATTGGCCAAAGCCAGGGTGGCTTTGGCCAATTATGGCTCAGGGGATTTAGTACACACCCCACACTATATAAGGCCGCCTGCACGGCGGCCCTGTGTAGTGTGTGTTCCGGTGTGCTGAGAGATAGAGAGAGAGAGAGACAGTGTCATTTGATTTGAGTTAGATAGATTAGGCAGAACAGTCAGTCAGTTAGCTGCACTTACAGTGTATTGTGTATATATATGCATCCCAGGTGTTGCATATATATATATACACTGTATTCAGTTTAGCTAGATCCGTTCCTGTTATCTTCTATCTAGACTATTTACATTTAGTGCAGTGTGTCCTGCTCACAGTGTTCAGCTAGATCCGTTCCTGCTATTTACATTCAGTGCAGTGCGTCCTGCTCACAGTGTTCAGCTAGATCCGTTCCTGGTATTTACATTTAGTGCAGTGCGTCCTGCTCACAGTGTTCAGCTAGATCCGTTCCTGCTATTTACATTCAGTGCAGTGCGTCCTGCTCACAGTGTTCAGCTAGATCCGTTCCTGCTATTTACATTCAGTGCAGTGCGTCCTGCTCACAGTGTTCAGCTAGATCCGTTCCTGCTATTTACATTCAGTGCAGTGCGTCCTGCTCACAGTGTTCAGCTAGATCCGTTCCTGGTATTTACATTTAGTGCAGTGCGTCCTGCTCACAGTGTTCAGCTAGATCCGTTCCTGCTATTTACATTCAGTGCAGTGCGTCCTGCTCACAGTGTTCAGCTAGATCCGTTCCTGCTATTTACATTCAGTGCAGTGCGTCCTGCTCACAGTGTTCAGCTAGATCCGTTCCTGCTATTTACATTCAGTGCAGTGCGTCCTGCTCACAGTGTTCAGCTAGATCCGTTCCTGCTATTTACATTCAGTGCAGTGCGTCCTGCTCACAGTGTTCAGCTAGATCCGTTCCTGCTATTTACATTCAGTGCAGTGCGTCCTGCTCACAGTGTTCAGCTAGATCCGTTCCTGGTATTTACATTTAGTGCAGTGCGTCCTGCTCACAGTGTTCAGCTAGATCCGTTCCTGCTATTTACATTCAGTGCAGTGCGTCCTGCTCACAGTGTTCAGCTAGATCCGTTCCTGCTATTTACATTCAGTGCAGTGCGTCCTGCTCACAGTGTTCAGCTAGATCCGTTCCTGCTATTTACATTCAGTGCAGTGCGTCCTGCTCACAGTGTTCAGCTAGATCCGTTCCTGGTATTTACATTTAGTGCAGTGCGTCCTGCTCACAGTGTTCAGCTAGATCCGTTCCTGCTATTTACATTCAGTGCAGTGCGTCCTGCTCACAGTGTTCAGCTAGATCCATTCCTGCTATTTACATTCAGTGCAGTGCGTCCTGCTCACAGTGTTCAGCTAGATCCGTTCCTGCTATTTACATTCAGTGCAGTGCGTCCTGCTCACAGTGTTCAGCTAGATCCGTTCCTGGTATTTACATTTAGTGCAGTGCGTCCTGCTCACAGTGTTCAGCTAGATCCGTTCCTGCTATTTACATTCAGTGCAGTGCGTCCTGCTCACAGTGTTCAGCTAGATCCGTTCCTGCTATATACATTTAGTGCAGTACGTCCTGCTCACAGTGTTCAGCTAGATCCGTTCCTGCTATATACATTTAGTGCAGTACGTCCTGCTCACAGTGTTCAGCTAGATCCGTTCCTGCTATTTACATTCAGTGCAGTGCGTCCTGCTCACAGTGTTCAGCTAGATCCGTTCCTGCTATTTACATTCAGTGCAGTGCGTCCTGCTCACAGTGTTCAGCTAGATCCGTTCCTGCTATTTACATTCAGTGCAGTGCGTCCTGCTCACAGTGTTCAGCTAGATCCGTTCCTGTTATCTTCCTACTGACAGGCAGGCTTGTCTGGTTACAGTATATAAAGCTACCTGAAGAAAATTACAGGTGTTCTTTTTGATCCTATTAGTACCACGGTCAGGCAGCTAGACTATTTACATTTAGTACAGTGTGTCCTGCTCACAGTGTTCAGCTAGATCCGTTCCTGTTATCTTCCTACTGACAGGCAGGCTTGTCTGGTTACAGTATATAAAGCTACCTGAAGAAAATTACAGGTGTTCTTTTTGATCCTATTAGTACCACGGTCAGGCAGCTAGACTATTTACATTTAGTACAGTGTGTCCTGCTCACAGTGTTCAGCTAGATCCGTTCCTGTTATCTTCCTACTGACAGGCAGGCTTGTCTGGTTACAGTATATAAAGCTACCTTAAGAAAATTACAGGTGTTCTTTTTGATCCTATTAGTACCACGGTCAGGCAGCTAGACTATTTACATTTAGTACAGTGTGTCCTGCTCACAGTGTTCAGCTAGATCCGTTCCTGTTATCTTCCTACTGACAGGCAGGCTTGTCTGGTTACAGTATATAAAGCTACCTTAAGAAAATTACAGGTGTTCTTTTTGATCCTATTAGTACCACGGTCAGGCAGCTAGACTATTTACATTTAGTACAGTGCGTCCTGCTCACAGTGTTCAGCTAGATCCGTTCCTGCTATATACATTTAGTGCAGTACGTCCTGCTCACAGTGTTCAGCTAGATCCGTTCCTGTTATCTTCCTACTGACAGGCAGGCTTGTCTGGTTACAGTATATAAAGCTACCTGAAGAAAATTACAGGTGTTCTATCCCAGCTTAGTGCAGCTACAGGCCATTAGTATGTCTGGAAGGCCAAGAAGGAGAGGCAGACAGTCACAAGCCAATAAGAGAGGGCAAGCAGGCTCTGTGTCTAGTGCTGGTCGTGGAGACGGTGCATCCTCATCAGCACGTGGCCATGGGACACGCTTGGCCTTTTTTTCGGCAGCTGGCCGTGTTGAGCCGCAACATGCGGAAGACTTGGTCGAGTGGATGACCAAGCCGTCCTCATCCTCCTCATCCTCTCTCACCCATGCCCAGGGTGCTTTGTCTGGCAAAGCAGCGGCCTCTTCCCTCAGCTCAATGTCATCAGTGACTCCTTCCCTAGCTCCACCATGTCCTCATGAGGATTCCCTCGAACTGTTTGACCACAGTGTTGGGTACATGCTCCAGGAGGATGCCCAGCGTTTGGAAGGCTCTGATGATGATACTGAGCTCAATGAAGGCAGTAAAATGAGCACGGACAGAGGGTGTGCCCAAGAAGGACAGCAATCTGGCAGTCATGCTCCCCCTGCTGCAGCATACTGCCAGGTTTGCTCCAGTGATGAGGAGGGAGGGGATGATGAGGTCACTGACTCAACGTGGGTGCCTGATAGGAGAGAGGAGGAGGAGGAGGAGGTGGCACATCACCAACTAGGCAGGATGCCCTCCAGGGGCCAGCCTAAGGGCAGCACATTGACTGCATCACACCCCAAAGCTCCACATGTGCAGGGCGCTGCAGTCTCTGCGCGTTATTCAAAAAGTTCTTTGGTGTGGGCCTTTTTTGAGACGAGTGCATCAGATCGCACCGCTGCTATTTGCAACATATGTCTCAAGCGTATCTCGCGTGGCCAAAACATCTCCCGCTTGGGTACCACATGCTTGACCAGACATATGTTGACCTGCCATGCAGTTCGTTGGCAAGCGTATCTGAAAGACCCACACCAAAGAACAAAGACGATCTCTCCTTGCTCCTCATCAGCTGAGATTTCCAACCCCACTAGACCTTCAGTCCTCTCTGAGACCTGCAGTGAGAGGAATGAAGGTGTAGAATTAGGTGTGTCACAGCCAAGTACTTGTGGGCAATCTGCTTTTGGTACACCGACGTCAGATTGTACCAGGCAAATTTCCCTGCCCCAGCTGCTGCACCGCCGAAAGAAGTTTGCTCCCAGCCATCCACATGCCCAGCGGTTGAATGCTAGCTTGGCAAAATTGCTAGCACTTCAACTGCTGCCTTTTCAGTTGGTAGACTCTGCCCCCTTCCGTGAGTTTGTGGAATGTGCGGTTCCTCAGTGCCAGGTACCCAAACGCCACTTTTTCTCACGGAAGGCGATTCCGGCTCTCTACCGGCATGTGGAAGGCAATGTCCATGCCTCGCTGGACAGGGCGGTCAGCGGTAAGGTGCATATTACCGCTGACTCATGGTCCAGCAGGCATGGACAGGGACGTTACTTAAGTTTCACGGCGCATTGGGTGACTCTGCTGGCAGCTGGGAAGGATGCAGGACAAGGTGCAGTAGTGTTGGAGGTTGTTCCGCCACCACGCCTCCAAAATGCTGATTGTGACACACCTCTCTCCTCCACCCCCTCCTCTTCTTCTTCCTCCATGGCCTCTTCCTCGGAACCAGCGGTGCTCCGTAGGCGTTCAAGGGGCTACGCAAGTACGCAGGCCAAAAGATGCCATGCGGTGCTTGAGCTGGTGTGCTTGGGGGACAGGAGCCACACTGGGGCAGAGGTTCTGTCAGCTCTGCAGGGGCAGGTTCATAGGTGGTTGACGCCACGCCAACTTAAGGCAGGAATGGTGGTTTGCGACAATGGCACCAACCTCCTCTCTGCCCTCCGACAGGGACAACTGACCCATGTGCCCTGTTTGGCTCACGTCCTTAACTTGGTGGTGCAGCGGTTCTTGGGCAGGTACCCGGGCTTACAGGATGTCCTGAGGCAGGCCAGGAAAGTCTCTGTGCATTTCCGCCGGTCATATAATGCCAGTGCTCGGCTGACGGACCTCCAAAAGGAGTTTAACCTGCCCAAGAACCGCCTAATCTGTGACATGCCCACCAGGTGGAACTCGACGTTGGCCATGCTGCAGCGGCTGCACACGCAGCAGAGGGCCATCAATGAGTACCTGTGCGACTATGGCACCAGGACAGGGTCAGGGGACCTTGGTTTTTTTTCCCCACGCCAGTGGGCCATGATCAGGGATGCATGCACTGTCCTGTCACCATTCGAGGAGGCCACGAGGATGGTGAGCACTGACAGTGCATGCATCAGTGACACTGTCCCCCTTGTCCACCTGTTGGAGCACACGCTGCGTGGAATAATGGACAGGGCACTTGAGGCAGAACAGAGGCAGGAAGAGGAGGACTTCCTTAGCTCTCAAGGCCCCCTTTATCCAGACAGTGTTCCTGCGTGCCCGCCGATCACACAGGAAGAGGACGAGGAGGAGGAGGAGGAGGAGGAGGAAGATTGTGTCAGTATGGAGGTGGAGCCTGGCACTCAGCATCAGCAGTCTTTAAGGGATCAGTCCCAAGGAACACATGGACTTGTACGTGGCTGGGAGGAGGTGGCTGCGGACGTTGTTGTCCTTAGTGACCCAGAGGACTCCGGACCGAATGCCTCAGCAAACCTACGCTGCATGGCCTCCCTGATCCTGCAAAGCCTGCGTAAGGATCCTCGTATTCGTGGTATCAAGGAGAAGGACCAATACTGGCTGGCAACCCTCCTTGATCCACGTTACAAGGGTAAGGTTGCGGACCTTATCTTGCCATCGCAGAGGGAGCAGAGGATGAAACATCTTCGGGAGGCCTTGCAGAAAGGTCTGTGCAACGCGTTCCCAGAGACTGGGAGGTTACAAACTCCTGTTTCTGGACAACGTGTTGCTGAGGCTTCGGTCAGTCAAAGAAGGAGCGGTGGAGAAGGTGGCCGTCTGACCGATGCGTTCAGACAATTTTTTGGTCCGCAGCCCCAAGGTATGATCGGTTCCAGCAACCATCGCCAGCGTCTGTTTTACATGGTGCAGGAATACCTAGGGGCAAGATCAGACTTGGACACCTTTCCCACCGAAAATCCTCTGGGTTACTGGGTCTTGAGGATGGATCACTGGCCAGAGCTTGCACAGTATGCAATTGAGCTACTGGCCTGTCCTGCATCCAGCGTTCTTTCGGAACGCACATTCAGTGCTGCTGGAGGCATGGTAACCGATCACAGGGTGCGTCTGTCCACCGACTCGGTCGATCGGCTGACCTTCATAAAAATGAATCAGTCTTGGATCACCACCAGCTACCAAGCACCTGATGCAGATGTAACCGAATAATTTTTTTTGAAATCTCAGATCCCTTCAAAGACTGCCTATGCTGATGCTGAGTGACTATCCCTGAGTAATTATCCTCTTCCTCCTCAATCATCACGCTGATAGCTTGTAAGAACATTTTTGGTTCTGGGCGCCACCACCAGTGCCTAAGGCACAATTTTTCAGCCCCTGTTTAACAGGGGCGTGTAATTACAATTTTTGATGCAATACTTTGCAGCAGGGCTCGTTCCTGCGTTCCAACTAGAGTGTCTGTGAGGGGTTGCAGTGTTGTGGCACCAGCACCAGTGCCTAAGACCCAATTTTTCTGCCCCTGTCTAACAGGGGCGTGTAATTACAATTTTTGATGCAATACTTTGCAGCAGGGCTCGTTCCTGCGTTCCAACTAGAGTGTCTGTGAGGGGTTGCAGTGTTGTGGCACCAGCACCAGTGCCTAAGGCCTAATTTTTCAGCTCCTGTTCAACAGGGGCATGTAATTACAATTCTTGATCTAATATTTCACAGCAGGGCCCTGTGAGGGCTTACAGTGTTTTGGCCACAGCAACACCTAAGGCCCAAATTTCTGCTGAGTATATAGGGCAGGACCCTACCTTCAAACATCTAACTTACAAACGACTCCTACTTGCAAACGGTAGGAGACAACAGGAAGTGAGATGAAATCTACCCCTAAGGAAGGGAAATTCTCTCCTGTAAGAGTTAATATGGGAAAACAATTTCTCCTTTCCACTGATGCTTTCCAATCCTTGTTCCACAAAAAAACCCAAATTTTCAAAAAACATTTTTCATTGGGACAAAAAAGTGAGGTGAAATCTTCTGAAGAGGAGGAAAGACGCAAAACAAATGTCACAGGGGTGATAACCCTTCCCTATGTTTTCCAAAAAGCTTAGAAAAGATTTTTTGGCTGGAGCTAAACACATTAAAAATGTTCAAAATTACAAACAGATTCTACTTAACAACAAACCTACAGTCCCTGTCTTGTTTGCACCGCCTGTATACTGCTGTTCAGAGTATATAGGGCCTGGTGGCCCCACACCTTTCCTTATTTTAATTTGGGTGTGGGGTTCCCCTTAATATCCATACAAGACCCAAAGGGCCTGGTAATGGACTGGGGGGTACCCATGCCGTTTGTCTCACTGATTTTCATCCATATTGCCATGACCCGACATGACATTAAACCCGCAAGCAGTTTTAAATGAGATTTTTTCCTTTAAAAATGACATTTGGTGCAGGGACTGTTCTAAACATGGGAAACACGCGTCACTTTACAGGCATACTATAGACACCCCCCAGGTACGATATTTAAAGGAATATTTCACTTTTTTTTTTTTACTTTAAGCATCATTAAAATCACTGCTCCCGAAAAAACGGCCGTTTTTAAAAGTTTTTTTTGCATTGATACATGTCCCCTGGGGTAGGACCCGGGTCCCCAAACCCTTTTTAGGACAATACCATGCAAATTAGCCTTTAAAATGAGCACTTTTGATTTCGAACGTTCGAGTCCCATAGACGTCAATGGGGTTCTAACGTTCGTGCGAACTTTCGGTCCGTTCGCGGGTTCTGGTGCGAACCGAACCGGGGGGTGTTCGGCTCATCCCTAGTGCACCGTGTACCCTGCACAGTTGCACCTACAGTATACTACAGTATAGCTACCTGAAGCCAGGTGCTTGTGTGCTTCTTCTGATACTATTAACAGCACAGGTAGGCTCTTGAAGTATTTCCAGTTAGTGTACTGTGTAACCCTGCACAGTTGCACCTACACTATAGCTACCTGAAGCCAGGTGCTTGTGTGCTTCTTCTGATACTATTATTAGCACAGGCAGGCTCTTGAAGTATTTCCAGTTAGTGTACTGTGTACCCTGCACAGTTGCACCTACAGTATAGCTACTTGAAGTCAGGTGCTTGTGTGCTTCTTCTGATACTATTAACAGCACAGGCAGGCTCTTGAAGTATTTCCAGTTAGTGTACTGTGTAACCCTGCACAGTTGCACCTACAGTATAGCTACCTGAAGCCAGGTGCTTGTGTGCTTCTTCTGATTCTATTAATAGCACAAGCAGGCTCTTGAAGTAATTCCAGTTAGTGTACTGTGTAACCCTGCACAGTTGCACCTACAGTATAGCTACCTGAAGCCAGGTGATTGTGTGCTTATTCTGATACTATTAACAGCACAGGCAGGCTTTTGAAGTATTTCCAGTTAGTGTACTGTGTAACCCTGCACAGTTGCACCTACAGTATAGCTATCTGAAGCTAGGTGCTTGTGTGCTTCTTCTGATACTATTAATAGCACAGGCAGGCTCTTGAAGTATTTCCAGTTAGTGTACTGTGTACCCTGCAAAGTTGCACCTACAGTATAGCTACCTGAAGCCAGGTGCTTGTGTGCTTCTTCTGATACTATTAACAGCACAGGCAGGCTCTTAAAGTATTTCCAGTTAGTGTACTGTGTAACCCTGCACAGTTGCACCTACAGTATAGGTACCTGAAGCCAGGTGCTTGTGTGCTTCTTCTGATACTATTAATAGCACAGGCAGGCTCTTGAAGTGTTTCCAGTTAGTGTACTGTGTAACCCTGCACAGTTGCGCTTACAGTATAGCTACCTTAAGCCAGGTGTTTGTGTGCTTCTTCTGATACTATTAACAGCACAGGCAGGCTCTTAAAGTATTTCCAGTTAGTGTACTGTGTAACCCTGCACAGTTGCACTTACAGTATAGCTACCCAAAGCCAGGTGCGTGTGTGCTTCTTCTGATACTATTAATAGCACAGACAGGCTCTTGAAGTATTTCCAGTTAGTGTACTGTGTACCCTGCACAGTTGCACCTACAGTATACATACCTGAAGCCAGGTGCTTGTGTGCTTCTTCTGATACTATTAACAGCACAGGCAGGCTCTTAAAGTATTTCCAGTTAGTGTACTGTGTAACCCTGCACAGTTGCACCTACAGTATAGCTACCTGAAGCCAGGTGCTTGTGTGCTTCTTCTGATACTATTAATAGCACAGGCAGGCTCTTGAAGTATTTCCAGTTAGTGTCCAGTGTTTAACCCTGCACAGTTGCATCTACAGTATAGCTACCTGAAGCCAGGTGCATGTGTGCTTCTTCTGATACTATTAATAGCACAGGCAGGCTCTTGAAGTATTTCCAGTTAGTGTACTGTGTAACCCTGCACAGTTGCACCTACAGTATAGCTACCTAAAGACAAGTGCAGGTGTTCTCATACTAATAATACTACAGGCAGGAAGTTGATTCTGCTAGCTGCAGTATAATCGGTATATATATACATCCCAGTTTTGTGCAGCTACATCTCACTGCAGGCCAATAGTATGTCTGGAAGGCCAACAAGGAGAGGCAGACAGTCACAAGCCAATAAAAGAAGGCAAGCAGGCTCTGTGTCTAGAGGCAACAGTGCTAGTCGTGGACACGGTGCATCCTCATCAGAATGTGGCCGTAGGACACGCTTGGCCTTTTTTTCGTCAGCTGGCTGTGTTGAGCCGCAACATGCAGAAAACTTGGTCGAGTGGATGACCAAGCTGTCCTCATCCTCCTCATCCTCTCTCACCCAGGCTCAGGGTACTTTGTCTGGCAAAGCAGCTGCCAACGCGGCCTCTTCCCTCTGCTCAATGGCATCAGTCACTCCTTCCCTAGCCCCACCATGTCCTCCTGAGGAGTCCCCCGAACTGTTTGACCACAGTGTTGGGTACATGCTCCAGGAGGATGCCCAGCGTTTTGAAGGCTTCGATGATGTTACTCAGCTTGAGGAAGGCAGTAACGTGAGTCCAGACAGAGGGGGTGCCCAAGAATGACAGCAATCTAGCAGTCATGTTCCCCCTGCTGCAGCATACTGCCAGGTTTGCTCCAGTGATGAGGAGGGAGGGGATGATGAGGTCATTGACTCCACACGGGTGCTTGATAGGAGAGAGGAGGAGGCACATCACCAACGAGGCAGAATGCCCTCCAGGGGCCCGCTTAAGGGCAGCACGCTGACTGCATCACACCGCAGAGCTCCGCATGTGCAGGGTGCTGCTGTCTCTGCGTGTTATTCCAAAAGTTCTTTGATGAGGGCCTTTTTTGAGACGAGTGCATCAGATCGCACCGCTGCTATTTGCAACATATGTCTCAAGCGTATCTCGCGTGGCCAAAACATCTCCCGCTTGGCAACCACATGCTTGACCAGACATATGTTGACCTGCCATGCAGTTCATTGGCAAGCGTACCTAAAAGACCCACACCAAAGAACAAAGAGGACCACTCCTTGCTCCTCATCAGCTGGGATCTCCAACTCCACTATACCTTCAGTCCTCTCTGAGACCTGCACCGAGATGAATGAAGGTGTAGAATTAGGTGCGTCACAGCCAAATAGGCAATCTGCTATTGGTACACCGACGTCAGATTGTACCAGGCAAATTTCCCTGCCCCAGCTGCTGCACCGCAGAAAGAAGTTCGCTCCTAGCCATCCACATGTCCAGTGGTTGAATGCTAGCTTGGCAAAATTGCTAGCACTTCAACTGCTACCTTTTCAGTTGGTAGACTCTGACCCCTTCCGTGAGTTTGTGGAATGTGCGGTTCCTCAGTGGCAGGTTCCCAAACGCCACTTTTTCTCACGGAAGGCAATTCCGGCTCTCTACCGGCATGTGGAAGGCAATGTCTTGGCCTCGCTGGACAGGGCGGTCAGCGGTAGGGTGCATATTACCGTTGACTCATGGTCCAGCAGGCATGGACAGGGACGTTACCTAAGTTTCATGGCGCATTGGGCGACTCTGCTGGCAGCTGGGAAGGATGCAGGACAAGGTGCAGTAGTGTTGGAGGTTGTTCCGCCACCACGCCTCCAAAATGCTACTACTGGTGATTCTGACACACCTCTCTCCTCCACCCCCTCCTCTTCTTCTTCCTCCATGGCCTCTTCCTGTGCTTTGTCCTCGGAACCAGCGGTGCTCAAGGGGCTACGCAAGTACGCAGGCCAAAAGATGCCATGTGGGGCTTGAGCTTGTGTGCTTGGGGGACTGGAGCCACACTGGGGCAGAGATTCTGTCAGCTCTGCAGGGGCAGATTCAGAGGTGGTTGACGCCACGCCAGCTTAAGCCAGGAATGGTGGTTTGCGACAATGGCACCAACCTCCTCTCCACCCTCTGACAGGGACAACTGACCCATGTGCTCTGTTTGGCTCACGTCCTTAACTTGGTGGTGCAGCGGTTCTTGGGCAGGTACCCGGGCTTACAGGATGTCCTGAGGCAGGCCAGGAAAGTCTGTGTGCATTTCTGTCGGTACCTGTGCGACTATGGCACCAGGACAGGGTCAAGGGAGCTTGTTTTTTTCCCCCACGCCAGTGGACCATGATCAGGGATGCATGCACTGTCCTGTCACCATTTGAGGAGGCCACAAGGATGGTGAGCAGTGACAGTGCATGCATCAGTGACACTGTCCCCCTTGTCCACCTGTTGGAGCACACGCTGCGAGGAATAATGGACAGGGCACTTGAGGCAGAACAGAGGCAGCAAGAGGAGGACTTCCTTAGCTCTCAAGGCCCCCTTTATCCAGACAATGTTCCACCGTGCCTTCCGATCACACAGGAAGAGGAGGAGGAGGAGGAGGGCTGTGTCAGCATGGAGGTGGAGCCTGGCACTCAGCATCAGCATCAGTCTTTAAGGGATCATTTACAGTTCCAAGAAACCCATGGACTTGTACGTGGCTGGGAGGAGGTGGCTGTGGATCATGTCGTCCTTAGTGACCCAGAGGACTCTGGACCGAATGCCTCAGCAAACCTTTGCTGCATGGCCTCCCTGATCCTGCAAAGCCTGCGGAAGGATCCTCGTATTCGTGGTATCAAGGAGAGGGATCGTTACCGGCTGGCAACCCTCCTTGATCCACGTTACAAGGGTAAGATTGCAGACCTTATCTTGCCGTCGCAGAGGGAGCAGAGGATGAAACATCTTCGGGAGGCCTTGCAAAAAGGTCTGTGCAATGCATTCCCAGAGACTGGGAGGATACAATCTCCTGTTCCTGGACAACGTGTTGCTGAGGCTTCGGTCAGTCAAAGAAGGAGCGGTGGAGAAGGTGGCCGTCTGACCGTTGCGTTCAGACAATTTTTTAGTCCGACGCCCCAAGGTATGATCGGTTCCAGCAACCATCGCCAGCGTCTGTTTTACATGGTACAGGAATACCTATTGGCAAGATCTGACTTGGACACCTTTCCCACTGAAAATCCTCTGGGTTACTGGGTCTTGAGGATGGATCACTGGCCAGAGCTTGCACAATATGCAATTGAGCTACTGGTCTGTCCTGCATCCAGCGTTCTTTCGGAACACACATTCAGTGCTGCTGGAGGCTTTGTAACCGATCACAGGGTGCGCCTGTCCACCGACTCCTCGATCGGCTGACCTTCATAAAAATTAATCAGTCTTGGATCACCACCAGATACCAAGCAACTGATGCTGATGTAAATGAATATTTTTTTTTTAAATGTCAGATTCCTTCAAGACTCCCTATGCTGATGCTGAGTGACTATCCTGTTATGCTGAGTGACTATTCTCTTCCTCCTCAATGATCATGCTGATAGCTTGTAAGAATATTTTTGGTTCTGGGCTAAGGCCCAATTTTTCTGCCCCTGTTTAACAATATACAGTATTTACAATTTTTGATGCAATCCTTTGCAGCAGGGCTCATTCCTGCGCTCCAACTAGAGTAGCTGTGAGGGGTTACAGTGTTGTGGCACCAGCACCAGTGTCTAAGGCCCAATTTTTCAGCCCATGTTTAACAGGGGCGTGTAATTACAATTTTTGATGCAATACTTTGCAGCAGGGCTCGTTCCTGCGCTCCAACTAGAGTATCTGTGAGGGGTTACACTGTTGTGGCACCAGCACCAGTGTTGTTTCCAAAAAACAATCTGCGCTATCCCCACAATTCAGTGATAATAGGTGACAAAAAATATTTTTTTATGTACATTGATAAAAAGTGCTGCAACCAAAAAAACTTGAATATCTAGTTCTGGTAAGCGTAACATATAACTTCTGGTGCGCTACTAACATCAAAAATTAGATAAATAAATCAATAAATAAATGAGAATGTATATTCAAATACTGCACAACCCTGGTGATTGAATAAAGTCCTGAAAAAAATCAATCAATCCTGAAAAAACAATCAATCAGTGCAAATTTCTGTGTATGAAGTCCTTCTTTCAATGAATAAAAAAAATCTCCTTGATCAAGGCAAAACCGACAGAAAGGAGGGGGGGGGCGCTTACCAGATACGTTGGACCCCTATTACGGGGGTCTTACAAGCCCACAGATGCCGGATCAGGCAAGCAGGAACAGCTGGTCTTGTTAGCAGATTACGGTCCATCTCAGGTCCCTCACAGGCAATGGGAGTACAATGGAAAAGACAGTGCTTCCGTGGGATCATCAATATGTAGGAGAGATCAAACAAACAGGAGATCCTCCATGGTGTAGTACTTTAGATTCTTTATTAAAAGATATATTGCGTTGCTGACATCACAGGCTGAGCAGAAAGTTAGACAAACGAACAGCAATTTTTCAGCCCCTGTTTAACAGGGGCGTTTAATTACAATTTTTGATGCAATATTTTGCAGGAGGGCTCATTCCTGCGCTCCAACTAGAGTATCTGTGAGGGGTTGCAGTGTTGTGGCACCAGTGTCTAAGGTGCAATTTTTCTGCCCCTGTTCAACAGGGACATGTAATTACAATTCTTGATCTAATATTTCACAACAGAGCCCGTTTCTGCGCCCACCAAGAGTAACTGTGAGGACTTACAGTGTTATAAAAAGAAGAAAGTGACCAGTCGCATAACTAAATATCAATGGCATGCTTCCATCCCGGTTCAATATATAAAAGGAAAAAAGAGGGGCAAGTGGGACTTTAAATGAAGCATGTCAATTGAAAGTATAATAATGAATACATGTGAGTAGGTAAAATGATTGGATTTAATTTATAGTCAATAACCCCTAGGGCAGTGGTTCTCAACTCCAGTCCTCGGGACCCACCAACAGGCCAGATTTTAAGTATTACCTTGGGGAGTTGCAGACTAGAATACTGCAATCACTGAGCAGCAAGTGATATCACCTGTGATGTATTTCAGCTATCTTGCAAACCTGGCCTGTTGGGGGGTCCTGAGGACTGGAGTTGAGAACCACTGCCCTAGGGGTAGTCCATGATTTTGATGCATACAGTACCAATAAAGTAGTATAGATACAGACATAATCGCATGAGTTGATATATAAGCATATTTAGCAGTAACAATCATTGAAGACTCAGTAGTGCAAACAAATCAATGGACATACATATATGCAATTAATAACAGAAATACATGAATTAAAATCGCCAATCAAAATCACAAAATCGCATGAAATGAGAAAAAACTCGATAAAAAATAATAAATGTCAGGAATATGATTAGGCTTGATAGGGCATTCTTAGTTTGAGAACCCGACTCATTTCTTGGCTTCTTGCCAATCATCAGGTGTGGGATGCATAATTTAACTGAGAAAAACAAAGGAATATCATAAATATTGATACATGTGGAACCTCAGGCTAATAGAGAAAATTATGTCAAAAATATCCAAATTGTCTACTTTGAATAGAGAAGCTACCTAATAAAATAGCCCAAAAATCAAGGAGAGTTAACAGCAATGGGATCTGTTAGGGTGTGAGATATAACCGTCTCAACCGGGGTTGAGGCAGGGTACCGACCATCCTCCCAAAGTGATTGGAGGGTGGGCCAGGAGAGACCACAGCCGGCTGATTCCTGAGCCCTCAATATACTGGTCAATGGGTTGTAAATGGGAAAATCTGTGAAAAATTGAAGAAAAATGGGATGTGTCAAAGAAAGTGAATCTGGAATTGAACGTGTTGAATGGATGGAAAATAATGACTGAAAGAAATGTGTACTTGGTGCATCTGGGAAAGTAAATGTGTGAAAAATTAGATAATAAGGGGGAATGGAGGTAAATTGAATGCATAAAAATGCACGTGAGAAAAGATAGGAAAAGAAATCCATAAGGAATGTGTGAAGATAGAGGGTGTGGTGCGCTAGGTTAAATATTCAAAGTAGACAATTTGGATATTTTTGATATAATTTTCTCTATTAGCCTGAGGTTCCACATGTATCAATATTTATGATATTCCTTTGTTTTTCTCAGTTAAATTATGCATCCCACCCCTGATGACTGGCAAGAAGCCAAGAAACGCGTTGGGTTCTCAAACTAAGGATGCCCTATCAAGCCTAATCATATTCCTGACATTTATTATTTTTTATCGAGTTTTTTCTCATTTCATGCGATTTTGTGATTTTAATTGACGATTTTAATTCATGTATTTCTGTTATGAATTGCATATATGTATGTCCATTGATTTGTTTGCACTACTGAGTCTTCAATGATTGTTACTGCTAAATATGCTTATATATCAACTCATGCGATTATGTCTGTATCTATACTACTTTATTGGTACTGTATGCATCAAAATCATGGACTACCCCTAGGGTTATTGACTATAAATGAAATCCAATCATTTTACCTACTCACATGTATTCATTATTATAATTTCAATTGACATGCTTCATTTAAAGTCCCACTTGCCCCTCTTTTTTCCTTTTATTTATTGACCCAGGATGGAAGCATGCCATTGATATTTAGTTATGCGACTGGTCACTTTCTTCTTTTTATATTTCTATTTTTGGGTGGAAGACACCCGCTCCCTCGGTGACCAAGTTGCACCATCTTGAATTTTTGTTCATCCTTAGTTCAAATATCTTTCTGTATCCTTATCCTAACCCAGTTACAAATTTTCCAATACAGTTTCGGTTTCAACAGTCCGTGACTATATAACATATTTTTACATGTGTTCCCTTGAGTTTATTAAGAACTATTTTGTATTTATTCCAGGGTTATTATTTCTTGGAATCCACTTATTGATACAAATCCAGCATATGGGCTGCGGTGTTTTGATATTTTGCAGTCTCTTTGTCCGGGGTTGCGATGCGCTCAGCTCCCTCCCCACCTCCCCTCATTCATTTTGGGGCAGTGGGGGCCCGATCTCTACGCATCGGCACCATGCATAAATTGGCCCCTCGAGCGGCGTCCATTGACGCCGCAAGGTGGGAGCCTGTTTTTTTTTTTTTTTTTTTCCATCTGACGCCCACAGCTGTGATGAGCAGGCATCCACTGAGGTACTCTCAGCTGTGATTGCTCTCTCATCTCTCAGCTGCCTTTGACGTCATGCATGACGCTGGCAGGGACCCGCCCAGGGCCAGAGTATATCAGCTGGGACAGACAGACTGACGGTTCACTCCCTCACTGTGCTTCGCTAGGAAGGGACCGCTCTGTTAAGCAGCCACTATTTAACACATGGGTATTTATTTTTTATATCTTTTTTCCTGTTTATGGTACACACATTCCCATCCTCTCACCTATTTAACCTAGCGCACCACACCCTCTATCTTCACACATTCCCTATGGATTTCTTTTCCTATCTTTTCTCACGTGCATTTTTATGCATTCAATTTACCTCCATTCCCCCTTATTATCTCATTTTTCACACATTTACTTTCCCAGATGCACCAAGTACACATTTCTTTCAGTCATTATTTTCCATCCATTCAACATGTTCAATTCCAGATTCACTTTCTTTGACACATCCCATTTTTTAAAAATTTTTCGCAGATTTTCCCATTTATAACCCATTGACCAGTATATTGAGGGCTCAGGAATCAGTCGGCTGTGGTCTCTCCTGGCCCACCCTCTAATCACTTTGGGAGGATGGTCGGTACCCTGCCTCAACCCTGGTTGAGACGGTTATATCTCACACCCTAACAGATCCCATTGCTGGTAGCTCTCCTTGATTTTTGGGCTATTTTATTAAGTAGCTTCTCTATTCAAAGTAGACAATTTGGATATTTTTGATATAATTTTCTCTATTAGCCTGAGGTTCCACATGTATCAATATTTATGATATTCCTTTGTTTTTCTCAGTTAAATTATGCATCCCACCCCTGATGACTGGCAAGAAGTCAAGAAACGCGTCGGGTTCTCAAACTGAGGATGCCCTATCAAGCCTAATCATATTCCTGACATTTATTATTTTTTATCGATTTTTTTCTCATTTCATGCGATTTTGTGATTTTGATTGGTGATTTTAATTCATGTATTTCTGTTATGAATTGCATATATGTATGTCCATTGATTTGTTTGCACTACTGAGTCTTCAACGATTGTTACTGCTGAATATTCTTATATATCAACTCATGCGATTATGTCTGTATCTATACTACTTTATTGGTACTGTATGCATCAAAATCATGGACTACCCCTAGGGGTTATTGACTATAAATTAAATCCAATCATTTTACCTACTCACATGTATTCATTATTATACTTTCAATTGACATGCTTCATTTAAAGTCCCACTTGCCCCTCTTTTGACTTACCGTGTTGTGGCACCAGCACAGCCAACATCACCACCAAAGGCCCAATTTTTCTGCCCCTGTTCAACAGGTGCATGTAATTACAATTCTTGATCTAATATTTCACAGCTTGGCCCGTTCCAGCGCCCACCAAGAGTAACTGTGAGGACTTACAGTGTTGTGGCACCACCACCACCATCATCAAAGGCCCGATTTTTCTGACCCTGTTCAACAGGTGCATGTAGTTACAATTCTTGATCTAATATTTCACAGCAGGGTCCTGTGAGGGCTCACAGTGTTGTGGCAACACCAACACCTAAGGCCCCAATTTCTGCAGAGTATATAGGGCAGGCCCCTATTTTCAAACATCCAACTTACAAACGACTCCTACTTGCAAACGGAAGGAGACAACAGGAAGTGAGATGAAATCTACCCCTAGGAAGGGAAATTCTCACCTGTAATGCCCCGTACACACGGTCGGATTTTCCAATGGAAAAATGTGTGAAAGGGCCTTGTTGTCGGAAATTCTGACCGTGTAGGCTCCATCACACATTTTCCATCGGATTTTCCGACACACAAAGTTTGAGAGCAGGCTATAAAATTTTCCGACAACAAAATCCGTTGTTGGAATTTCCGATCGTGTGTATACAAAGTGCCACGCTTGCTCAGAATAAATAAAGAGATGAAAGCTATTGGCTACTGCCCCGTTTATAGTCTCTACGTATGTGTTTTACGTCACCGCGTTCAGAACGATTGGATTTTCCGACAACTTTGTGTGACCGTGTGTATGCAAGACAAGTTTGAGCCAACATCCGTCTGAAAAAATCCAAGGATTTTGTTGTCGGAATGTCCGATCAATGTTCGACCGTGTGTACGGGGCATAAGAGTTAATATGGGAAAAGCGTTTCTCCTCTCCACTGATGCTTTATCACCAATCCTTGTTTCACTAAACACCCCAAATTGTCAAAAAACATTTGTCATTGGGACAGAAAGTGAGGTGAAATCTTCTGAGGTGCACAGACAGCAAAACAAATGTCACAGGGGTGATAACCCTTCCCTATGTTTTCCAAAAAGCTTAAAATAGATTTTTTGGCTGGAGCTACACTTTAAAAATGTACCAGTTTAAAATTACAAACAAATTCTACTTAACAACAAACCTACAGTCCCTGTCTTGTTTGTACCGCCTGTATACTGCTGTTCAGAGTATATAGGGCCTGGGGGCCCCACGCCTTTCCTTTTTTAAATTTGGGTGTGGGGTTTCCCTTAATATCCATACAAGACCCAAAGGGACTGGTAATGGACTGGGGGGGGGGGGGGGGGAGGTACCCATGCCGTTTATCTCACTGATTTTCATCCATATTGCTGGGACCCAACATTACATTAAAGCCGCTAGCAGTTTTAAATGACTTTTATTCCTTTAAAAAGGTCATTTTGTGCAGGGACTGTTCTAAGCACGGGAAACACGTGCCACTTTACAGGCATACCATAGACACCCCCCAGCATCATTAAAATCACTGCTCCCGAAAAAACTGCTGTTTTTAAAACTTTTTTTTGATTTGATACATGTCCCCTGGGGCAGGACCCGGGTCCCCAAACCCTTTTTAGGACAATACCATGCAAATTAGCCTTTAAAATTAGCACTTTTGATTTCGAACATTCAAGTCTCATAGACTTCAATGGGGTTTCAACGTTCGTGTGAGGTTTTGGTCCGTTCGCAAGTTCTGGTGCGAACCGAACCGGGGGGTGTTCGGCTCATCCCTACTAATGAAGCCCAGTCAGAGGGCGGCACGCGTATAGAGAGCATGAGCCGAGCCCATGACGTCACGCAGCCACTGTGAGTCTATGCCAGTGGTGAACGAGCGGATGTATATACACATGCTGTTTTAAACTTTGGATCTTGTAAGTGTGCCTATTTTTGGGGCTGTTTAATAAAGTAACAAACAGAGAGCACTATGGAGTCTATGTTTGTGATTACATGTCAATAATCATTTTGAGAGAAGCTGAGCTGTAAGCAGTGAGAGAAGAAGAGAGTTTCCTGATTTTAATCTATGTGAAGTTATTAGTGCAAGCACACAGCTTGGAGAGCGTAGGAGTATCTGCTGTTGTGGCATGGAGGAGAGAGCTTGAGGAGGAGTAAGGCTGGATTCACACCTATGCAGTTTTAGTGCTTTTTGCATTTTGCAGATTTGCACTACAGTCCATCTACCATGGTTTCCTATTTAATACGTTCTGTAGTGCAAATCTGCAAAATGCAAAAAGCACTAAAAATGCATAGGTGTGAATCCAGCCTAAAGGAGTGACCATTATTTGAGTTTTTTTAACTCATCTATGAGGTGAGCAGGCAATTTGGCTGGTGATGGTGTGCACATGTTACTGATCCCAGTGAGGACGGATTAGCACAGCGGTGGATTGTTTTTTATATACTGTTACATATGAATTGTTTCTTCACCAACAATTGAAGTCTTTTATATAAGAATTTTTATTTTTTATATATGGACTGGTTGCACTGTGATATTATTCACTTACTCAAGAAAACATAAAAAGGGATTATATAATATTTTTTTCAATGGTGTTTTTTATATAATGATTTAAAGGTACACAGAGCTGCACTATAAGGAAATAATTGTTGAATTGGTGTGGTGAATCACCGTGAGTGTTACAGCAGCTGTGTTTTTTATATTGGTTTATAGATTTATGCACATTGCAATTTAGAAAGTTTTTGTCACTATACAGTTTAGAAATCCAACATAATGACAACGTGAAAGAAGTGTGTTTAAAATCTTTGCAAATTTATTAAAAATAAAAAACTAAAAAAATCATGCATATAAGTATTCACAGCCTTTGCTCAATTCTTTGTTGAAGCACCTTTGGCACAAATTACAGCCTCAAGTTTTTTTGGAGTATGATGCTACAAGCTTGGCACACCTATTTTTGGGCATTTTCTCCCATTCCTTATTGCAGGACCTCTATCAGGTTGGATGGGGAGAGTCGGTGCATGGCCATATTTAGATCTCTCCAGAGATGTTCAATCTGGTTCAAGTCTGGGCTCTGGCAGTGCCACTCAAGGACATTCACATAGTTGTCCCATAGTCACACCTTTGTTATCTTGGCTGTGTGCTTAGGATCGTTGTCCCGTTGGAAGATGAACCTTCACCCCCGGTCTGAGTTCCAGAGCACTCTGGAGCAGGTTTTTATCAAGGATGTCTCTGTACATTGCTGCATTCATCTTTCTCTCAATCCTGACTAGTCTCCTAGGTCCTGCCCCTGAAAAACATCCCCACAGCATGATGCTGACAGTGCCATGCTTCACTGTAGAGATGGTATTGGCCAGGTGATGAACAGTGCCTGGTTTCCTCCAGACATGATGATTGCCATTCAATCTTTGTTTCATCAGACCAGAGACATTTGTTTTGCATGGTCTGAGAGTCCTTCATGTGCCTTTGGCAAACTCCATGTGGGCTGTTATGTCCTTTTACTGAGGAGTGGCTTCCGTCTGGCCACTCTACAGCCTGATTGGTGGAGTGCTGCAGAGATGGTTGTTCTTCTGGAAGGTTCTCCTCTCTCCTGCACCCCTTTAAGAGACTTCAGACCAGACAATCAAGTAAACCAACAAAAACTTTTACTGAGGTAGTAGCTGAATGCAGTACAGTTCTTAAAAAGCAGTTTTAACATAAATACTGTACAGAGATCTTCTAAAAATCCATAATATGTGCATACCTTATACAGAAGTCCAGAAAGCAATCCTTTTTAAGGCAATAGTCCAATATGGCAATAATCCACAAGAGGTAGTGACATTCTCTAACAGGGCTTTCACACCGAGCCGCCTAGGACGTCAGCAGTAAAGCGGCGCTATTTTTAGCGCCGCTTTACCGTTGTTTTAGCGCCGCAATTCGACCACTAGCGGGGTGGATTTAACCCCCTGCTAGCGGCCGAAAAGGGGTTAAATCCGCCTGCAAAACACCACAGGAGCGGCGTTTTGTTGGCGGTATCGCAGCGCTGCCCCATTGATTTCAATGGGGAGCAGCGGTGGAGGAGCGGCGAGTTCACCGCTCCTTCATCGCTCCAAAGAAGCTGCTGGCAGGACTTTTTCTGACGCCCTGCCAGCGCGCCGCTCCAGTGTGAAAGCCCTCGAGCTTTCACACTGGAGTGAATGGAGCTGCTTTTTTCAGGCGCTATGCAGGCGCTATTTTTAGCACTGTAGCGCCTCGAAAACGCCGGCAGTGTGAAAGGGGTCTTAGAGTCCATGATTGTCAACAACCAACAAAGGCAGTAAGTCCATGATTAACAACTACAAGTCCATAAGTTCCCCAGGCATGAGACCCTCTCCAGAAACCTTGATAAGGCTCCTATTAGTCCCAAAAATGGAGTGATCGCTCCAGCAAAGTATCCAGCTACTGAATTTTTCCAGGCAGAACTCTAGGGGTTTGGAGGCAGCCCCAATAATGTTGGTTAACCTGTAGGGGGCAGTTACTTGGCTGAATATGGTGGGGAAAACATTAAACATTACAGCATTGTTACGCAAAGCTCTTAGGTCATCTTTTGGACACAGGAAAACAACAAAACACTATACCATTTAGCACATGACTGGCTTGTCAGGTCACCTGTGGGGCCAAGTGACTAGGAGCGCACCGCTGAGATTGTGAACCCAACGGCTGACTGCTGAGGGTCGATGGTTCTGAGAAGCAGCTACACAGGGTTGCAGCCACGGTCCTGGGCAGGGAGCTAGAGTGTAAGCATCCCCAGGGCACGGAGTCTAAGAGCCAGCAAGTTTTCACCAGAGCCTCTGATGGTGAGGATGGACTTGGCTGCAACCGACTCCAGGTCGTGGCCCCCAGGGTCTCCCAGCTCGCGCTCATGGCTGGCTCTGGTGGATGGAGAGGAAGCAGCAGTCCAGGGCAACAAGGAATAGTCAGGAGGAAAAGCCAAAGGTTGGGGCAACAAGCAGACAGGGATGGTCAAATGTAGAGCACATGGCAAAAATCACTCAGGGAAGCCTTCAGACAATTGTTGCTCGGGCAAGGCTGGATTTCAGTGCGCGAAGTTAAATAGTGTTTCCTGTTAGAGGCTGGGGTGGAGCCATGCTGAGAGAAGATTACTTAAACCCACAGGTGTGAGAGCACGGTCCCTAAAGCTGATACACAGACCAGAGAGGTAAGCATACAGTCAGGGGGTGAATCATTACTGCGGATTCATGACAGTACCCCCCTCTTATGAGGCCCCCCTCCCCTGCTTGGGTCTAGGCTTGGAGGGGAACTTCAAATGAAACTTCTTTAAAAAGCGAGGCGCATAGATATCAGATGCAGGGATCAAACACCTCTCCTCAGGACCAAAACCTTTCCAATAAATGAGGTACTGAAGAAAGTCTTTACAGAACCGGGAATCCAGAATTTGACTAACCTCGTACTCCTGATTATCCTCAGAGACCAGAACCGAGGTAAGGAGAGGACGAGAGAACTTATTGAGGAATAAAGGCTTCAGAAGGGAAAAATTAAAGGAGTTTGAGATCTTTAAGCTTTTAGGGATCTGAAGTTTAAAACGAACCAGGTTTAACTTAGAAATTATAGTGTACGGGTCAATGAATCTTGGGTCAAATTTCAGAGAAGGGACCCGGAGCTTGATGTTCCTGGTGGAAAGCCAGATCTTGTCTCCTGGCTGTAGTGAAGATGGCTTATGCCTGCACCAGTCGATAAAAATCTTGAAGTTGTCAGCAGCTGCCCAGAGGGAATCATGCACGTCACCCCAAATAGAATGGAATGATTCTTAAACCGTAGCCAAAGCTGGAATGTCCGGAGAACAGGTCATAGGAAGAGGGAGCTGAGGGTGTCTCCCATAAACTGTGAGAAAAGGTGTCTTCTGAGAACTGATGTTAACATGATTATTGTGAGAGAATTCTTCCCATGGGAGTAGAGAGGACCAATCATTATGATGAGCAGAGACTAAAGTGCTAAGAAAGACCTCTAACTCCTGATTAACCCTCTCAGTCTGTCCATTGGATAGAGGGTTGTTAGGAAAAATCCAAGATAATATTGAGGGATTTGCAAAAGGCTCTCCAAAAGCGAGATGTAAATTGAACACTCCTGTCAGAAAAAATATGGGAAGGAACCCCATGGAGGCTGAAGATTTCTCGAACAAAAATGGGAACCAAAGCAGGAGCAGAAGGAAGACCAGGAAGAGAAACAAAATGGGCCATGTTGGAGAACCGATCTATTACCACCCAAATGACCATATCAGTTTCAGACAGTGGAAGATCGCTGATAAAGTCCATGGCAATGTGAAGACCAGCAGGAGCTTGCATGGAGGATTTAGACTGGGCACAGACATAACAAGCGTTAACGTAGTCTTTGACATCCAACCAGAGAGTAGGCCACCAGTAGTGGCGACTGATGAGAAGGAAGGATCGGAAGAGCCCAGCATGACCTACTACCTTGGAATCATGTTCCCAACGAAGGATCTTAACTCTAATGCGGCATACACACGATCGGAATTTTGGTCGGAAAAAGCTATGATGGTTTTTCCGACGGGATTCTGCTCAAGCTTGTCTTGCGTACACACGGTCACACCAAATTCCGACAGTCAAGAACGCGGTGACGTACAACACGTACGACAGGACTAGAAAAAGGAAGTTCAATACCCAGTGTGCCATCCTTTGTGCTCCTTCTGCTGATCTCGTGTTTATCTCGTGTTAGTAGAAGTTTGGTGAGAGACGATTCGCGCTTTTCAGACTCATGCTTTTTCAGATAGTTTTACTGCTGTTCAGTTTGTGCTTGTGGGTTTGTATCTGTTTTTCAGTGCGTGTAGTCGGTTCGTATCTGTTTTTCAGTGCGTTCTTGTCTGCTCGTTACTGATTTTCAGCTTGCTCTTCACAGACCTAGCTGTTCTTCAGTGCGTTTTGTTTAGTTCGTTCTGACCAATCGACCGTTTTGAAGCCATGTTTCGGTTACGTACTCGTTGTAGAGTTCGTGCGGTGCAGGAGCTTGGTGTTGGGGTTCTTACTTTGACCCAAGCCCAGTCCATGAACAGGGTGGGGAGGAGTTCATGAACCAAGAATTGGTTACTCCAGCGTGACCAATTCTCTCATATGCCTTTGCTGAGGGAGATCCAGGAGAATAACCCTGATGATTTCAGGAATTTTCTCCTGATGACGGACCCCGTTTGTTGGCTTTGCTCACCCCTTATATTACAAAGCAGGACACCTGCATGTGGCAAGCCATCACTCCCGAGCGGAGGCTAGTCGCCACGTTGCGGTACTTGGCGATGGGGTAAAGTCTACAGGACCTCAAGTTCTCTACAGTCATCTCTCCCCAGGCTCTGGGGATCATTTTTCCAGAGACCTGTTCTGCCATCATTCAGGTCCTGCAGAAGGACTATATTAGGGTAAGTTTTCTCCTTTAACATCACATTATATGTATTTAATGTTTGCTAATGTATTGTATTTCTTTCATCATTCCATAATTACCTTGATTGTAATATGCTGTGAATGTCCTCTTTATCCTCATGCATGCTGTAATCTTTTAATGCTCCTTTTTTGTCCTTCATGCATATTTTCCTTCACTAACCTCCCCAGCATGCTATGCTGGGCCCATATACACCTAGCCTAGTCACTTAACAATGTATTTTGTCAGCTCCATTGTAGTGCTTTACCCTAAACATCCCCTAAAATGTGTCCAAATGTTATTGTTGTCCTTAATTTCAGGCAGAGTGCCAGAGGCTTTTTGTTGGCCCCCAGACTCATTTAGAACCCCCCCTCCTAAAATTTTTACAATGGGCCATCAGAGGGGGTGAGGAATCTGATAAGTGGACCTTTATATTTTTGTCTTTAAATACTCTTTAAAATAAATGTTATACTGATGTTGGCCAAGAATGTTTGTGTCTAATCTGCTTGCAATGTTTATGTGCAAAATTACTAATTTTTTCTTTTGGTTTGACTCCACATCGTTGGGACTTTCCCAACTGCAGAGGGGCAATTGATGGGAAACACGTCCACATCGTCCCATCACCCCATTCCAGGTCATACTATTTTAACTATAAGGGGTTTTATAGTATTGTTATGATGGCGGTGGTGTCAGCGACATATGAGTTTCTCTATGTGGACGTGGGGAAGAATGGCTGGATGTCCGATGGTGGAGTCCTTGCCCAGACCGAGTTCTACGGACGTCTCCAGAGTGTTGGCTTAGGATTGCCACCTGCTGAAGAGAACGTGGAAGAACTCTCATTTGTTTTTATAGCTGAGGAAGCATTTGGTCTGGGTGATCAAATGATGAGGCCATTCCCCCAGAGTACCTTCACCCCAGAGAAGAGGGTTTTTATTTACCGGCTGGCCAGAGCCAGAAGAGTCGTGGAGAATACCTTTGAGATAATGGCCAGCCGGTTCCGCTTATTGCTAACATCAATTAACATGGCGGAGTACAAACTTAACCACATTGTTTTATCCTGCTGCATACTGCACAACTTTTTAAAGCGAAATGCACCTGGTTATGTTGCCACAGTTGGGCCTGAGGCCGGACTTCATCAGAATCCAATGACGGCCCTGGAAGCTGGCCATCCTGGCTTGCCCCCCAAAGCGCCCGTGAAGTGCGTGAAAAATATGTGGAATATTTTACGGGTAGGGGGGCCATTGCTATGCCAGCTAATTTTTAAATATTTTCAAAATAAAAAAAAAATTCATATGATAAAATCTTGATTTGGATTTACTGCTTGTGTTTCTTTTAGCTGTCTCCTAGGTTCTCCTAGTGCACTTGTAATGCCAAAAACTTTTAACATTATTTAAATAACACCCATTGTCACTGTAATCACCAACTTAATACAAAAAGTGTTATTGAGCATTAAAAGAAGAAGCCACACATTGTTGAGTAGAAAGCCTTTTACTCCGTGCTTTTACTAGAGTTGGGAGGAAAGGGTTGCACCCACAAAACGCATACATTGAAATCCCCTGATGGCAGATAGCACATGTTGACACACTGTGTGCATCTTCCAAATTTGGCTTTTAAACTGTATTAAAACTTTAGAGAAATTTTACAAAAAAAAGTGTAATCTTAATGGATTTAGATTCTCCCTAGTACATCAATCATGTTTTTCAGTCTTTGTTCAATCTCCTTGGTTTTTTCGTTCAAAAGGTCTAAATCCAGACTACACCACATTATGTCCTGGATAAGCCGTTATGCACTGTCACTGTTAAAATGAGTAGATTGTTTTTCCACAACCTGCACATCACCTAAAATAAAAATACACGCCATGTATTATAAATATGCAGGCATACATCTATTACCTAAATCTGTGGTGTCAGACACTGACCTGTTGTGGTGACAATTTTAATCACTTTTTCCACCTCTCCTTCCTCCACATCCTCAGATTGTGGTGTCCTCTGTTCTCCTTCTTTTGGAGGTGGGGGGTTCCTGTTGTCCTCTGATGTCCCAAGTCTTTTCTCCCCTATGAGAATGAAACAAAAGGTATACTTAGCACACAGATATTTGTGGCCAGAAATATGAATGTGAAACATTGCTTGAAAGTGGGGTACAATTGTCTGTTTGGGCAAGTTCCAAGTTGAAGACATGATTAATTCCCTTAACCAAGCTTGAATATTTTCCTTTTTTGGACAAGTTTCACAAATGTAGACACTGGAGTACCTGTGTGGGACACCTTAAAAAGTTTGTTCTTGTGTCCCACACTAGTGCTCCTGAGTCCAGATGTGTAAACAGCTGCTGAGTGTCCTCTCCTTACATTACACTGAATCAAGTTTGCAATTTCTTCTAGTTACAAACACATCTAGACAACAATGTCCTAAACTTCTTTTAATATAAATTAGCATGACCAAATTTAGTTAACCCTGTATCTACCCAAAGCATCGTATTTAGTTGGCAAACGAACAATGTTTCTTACAACCGATTACTGTGTCCATGAACATGAAAGTAGCCATTTTAAACTGTACAACAGTAACAAAAAGCACATGGAGCAGCATGCAAGTAATAATAAGGAACACACCACAAATACCTACTTTTTAGAAGCACTTTCTTGATCCTTCTGTACTGATCCTGCTCCCTCAATTTGAGGTCTGTCCAGCGTTTCCTCAATTGCTCCTTGGATCCTCGTACCCCAGAATTCCGGCACAGACTCTTCACAACTTTAGTCATGATCTTGGCCTTTCTCACATTTGGGTTTAGGTACGGTCCATACTTCCCATCATAGTCGGCCCTCTTCAATATGTCCACCATCTCCACCATCTCACCAAAGGACATATTGGAGGCCTTAAATCTTCTCCTCCGGGATCGGGGCGTTTCTTGCTCCAGGCTTTCCTCCTCCTCGTTACTGCTAATATGCACCTGCTGTGTCTCTGCCATGTCATTTCCCACTGCGCTGAAAGAGAAGGGGTGGGGAATATTCTAGAAAGAACGTCAGGGGCGGGCGACGTGGGCGGAGTTTCACACATGCACAGTGTATATAAAGCTAACACGTGTGTGTGGTACGTACGATCTGTGAGTGGAGGAAGCGCCGAACGTTATAACTAAGGTAACAATTTTAATTTGGGACATCAGTGGCCTATACTCTTTCCAGATTGAGGCCTATATTGGGATAAGATTAGGAGAGTTTAGCCTGATATTAGTGTTTTGGTCTTGTGTTTTGTCTTTCAGCAAATATGAAACAATTCAAAGACTCTGAATTCATGGGCCAGTTCATAGACAGATACAGGGATATGAGAAATTTGTGGGAGGTTAAAAACCCCTTATATTGCAATTAAACCAGCTAGAAGGCATCGGTGGAGAAACTTCTGAAATTTGTGAAGATACAGGTCCCCGACGCAAACATCGAGTTTGTGGAGAAGAAAATTGGTAGCTTGAGAAGCACATATAGGAAGGAGCTTAATAGGGTCCAGGCTTCCATGAGATCAGGAACTGCAGCAGAGGATGTGTATGTACCCAGTCTGTGGTACTACAACAGGATGCGGTTTCTCGAAGACCAGATGGAAGCCAGGGAATCACTTTCTACACTTCCATCCACCCTTCCCTCAACCCTTTCCTCAACCCCAGCTGAGGCTTCCGAGGACCAACCTGGGCCTTCCATCCTGGAAGAAGTTGAGGAGCCCAGCTGGAGCCAGGTATAGTATTTTTTAAAATATTTATTGTCCAAAAATGATTGTTGTTAACTAGATGTTATTATTGCTAACAAATTAATGATTTAACAAAAAGTGTTTGACATATCAATAGACGGTAGGGGCCAAAAATGAGTGTGACAAGAATGAAAAATGCTGGGGTCAGAATAATAGTCTTTTCTTAACATTCAATTTGCAACAGTCTTGAGCTAAAAATTGTGTTATTGATGAACCAAAAACTAAAACTATGTCCCTTTTTCATACACAGGAAGACCTCAGCCAGGACGAGGCTCTGGAATGTGGCAGCCAGGAGGAGGCGGGGGTAAGTATCAGCCAGGAGGAGGCAGGGGTAAGTTTCAGCCAGGAGGTGGCCAGGCCCAATAGCCTCACCCAATCCCAGGTGCCTCCCCTCCGCCTTACAACAAAAAGGGCCAGGAAGGGGAGTAACGTGGAGGAGGCAGCACTGGGCCTCATTAAGGACGATAATGCGGCCCTGAAACCCCCCCCCGACACTAAAGAGGCCTATGGCTGCTATGTAGCTGCTAAATTGCAGCAAATGAAGGAGGGCCAACGCTTCAGGTGTGAGAAATTTATTTTTGAGGTCATTCTGAAGGGGTTGGGTGGCCAAATAAGTGATAACATGCACCTATGTGCACTTAGTTGGCATACAGATTATTCTCTCTGAGGCACTGGAGTAAAATTCGGACATGGTTTCTGTGAACAACTAGGTTTTTAGAAAAAATGAGAATGTCTTCCAGATAGATGACAACAAATTGGTATAACAGATCCCTGAAGATTCCGTTGACAAAGTTTTGGAACACAGCTGGGGCATTACACAGACCAAAGGGCATAACCAAGTATTTGTAATGCCCATCTCTAGTGTTAAACGCAGTTTTCCATTCATCGCCTTCGTATCCGGATCAGATTGTATGCACCCCTGAGATCCAACTTAGTAAATATGGAGGCTCCTTTCAATCTGTCGAACAGTTCAGATATTAGGGGAAGGGGTATCGATTATTGATTGTCACCATGTTTAAGCCTGGATAGTCAATGCAGGGTCTTAAAGTACCATCGTTCTTGGCAACAAAAAAGAACCCTGGCCCCGCAGGGGATTAGGATTTCTGGATGAATCCTTTTTCTAGATTTTCGGCAACACACTCAGATATGGCCTGTGTCTCTGGGATGGACAGGGGGTAGGTACGGCCCATGGGCAGAGTTGCTCTGGGAAAAAGGTCAATAGCACAGTCAAAGGACCTGTGAGGAGGAAGCACCTCAGCTAAGTTTTTGAAGAACACATGCCAGAAATCGTTATATGCAGCAGGAGGAGCAGAAGATACTGATGTGGTGGATACAGGAAGTCTCTCCTTTGGTTCAACCTTAAGTAGGCAGGACAAGAAGCAAGAGGAACCCCAAGCCAGGATTTGTCCAGAAGTCCAGACTACTGAAGAATTGAGCTGAAACCAAGGAAGGCACAATACGATAGGGGTTGAGGCCTTAGGTAGGATAAGGAAGGATATCCACTCCTGGTAGAGTACCCCTACTGACATCTTAACAGGGAGGGTCTGGAATAGGATAGGGCCCCCTAGAAGAACATTGCCATCGATCGCTGAGACCACCAGCAGAGTGGTGAGAGGCAAAAGGCAAAGTTCCAAAGAAGATGCATTTCCCCAGTCCATAAAAATTGCCAACGTCCCCGGAATCCAGCTATGCCGAGACCAAATGGGAGGAAGTGGCAACATAGGGGAACACAGAAAGAAGGAGACGAGGAGGTGAAGGTGATATTTTTGGGTCCAGTACTCCAACTTTCAGATGTATTAGATTCGAGCGTTTCCCAAACAAAGTGAGCAGGTGTCACGAAAATGACCTTTGCCCCACAATAGAGACGCAGGCCCAGAGTTCTGCGCCTAGCACGTTCCTCAGGAGATAGCCTGGTCTGGCCTAGCTGCAAAGATTCCTCCACTGTCAGGGGATGCAGGGGGTTGAAGAGAGGGAAGCTCAGGCTGACTAAGGACCAAGGAGTGCTGGCGTCTTTTTTCTAGGTATAAGTAGAAAAGATATTCTCCTGCGTTAGTACGGAGGGCCTTAGTGCAAATGGTAGTATTTCCTGGTAGTGAAGTAATCATGCATACCCCGCTGCAGAGGCCAACTAGGGGAAGTCCAAAATGCTATGTAGAAAAAAGAAAGGAAGGTGTGTGGTCTGATGCATGAACATGAATCATAGGCTACCTTTGCCTGATCAGATGGGAAGTTTTGGGGCTGGAGTTTGTCACGGAACGTCCCACACTCGGCTTGAGTGCTTCCGTCATATACCACTTCCTCCAGGTCTGTATACAGATATCAGATATTCCAACCTCTCTGAGCACAAAACAAGGCGACACTTGCGACACTTGCTTAGATGCTAACATGAACTGACTCTTTATTTGAGATCTCACACAAATATATACACAGCAGAATGACTAAAACCTAACCTAATTAACATGAGTTAATTAACTAATCCTTTTACCCAGACTAAGTGACTACGTCTCCTAGCTCATTGACTATTCAACACACATTACCATAAACATCAACACAGGGTTAATTAGAACAAACAACAATGAGCTGAATACCCTTAGAACCTGTGGTAAGCCAGACTAAACTCATTTACATTAAACACATTATAGCTGATATCAGACAGGTGAGTGGAGTTGATGACATTAGCATCTTCTCACAGTATGAGTCCCAACAGTATGACTCAGTCATTATTGCTACTATGGCAAATACAGGGTCCCCAGAGTATGTGTGTCCAGGGGGACAAGGACCCGAAGCCAAAGTAACAACACCTCAAGGGTACCCCAAATGCCAGGGCCCATAATCTGTAGGCAAGAGGCTCACATTCAGTCCCCTCCAAAATCCTCTATCCCGGGTGAGTTCAAAATGAATGGTGCATTGGCTAAGGGATCCCCTGCAGACCTTGGAGTCCCCAGAGTAACGGGACTGAACTGGTAAATGCAGAGAGTTTGTGTCTCTGACTGGAATAGGTACGGCAGTGGACTGCAATTGAGGTTGTTGAACCAGGGGTCCTAAGGAGGCCTAAAGCTGTTGAAAGCGGGGGGCAAATCTTGAAGTAATCGCATCACCTGGGTCTGATTTAGATTCCTGGGTCTTGAGTCTGCGGACTATGCCCTGCAGCTGATAAATCGGTGGGTAGAGGCACATCAGCATTAGGTTGATCCTCTGTGTCCTTTCCCCTAAGTCATTGCCAGCTTTCTTTGTCTTGCATGGGACTTCAGCTCATCTGGTTCAGATTGGTCCTACAGGTTGTTCTAATATAAAGACCCTTTTTATGGACTTGTCAGTGGTTATTGCCCAACCCACAGCTGGACTGCTCTTGGACATCCTGATTGTTTTTAATTCCTATGTTCCTCAAAGGATGAGAAAGAAAATAAGAATTTATTATTTACTTTAAAATCTATTTCTTAGAGTCCATTGAGGGTCCAATCCACTTGTAGGAGGCAGCATAACCCAACCATTTCTGAATTCCTGTGTCCCCCAATGGACTCCAAAAAATAGATTTTACAGTAAGTACAAAAATCCTATTTTCCTGTTTGACATGCATTGCTGCAATGCAGTGTCATTTGTGCTGAATGACACCCTAACACACCTTCTAATTGCACTTGCATTGCAATGCAATGTGCATCAAAACACTAACATGTATTGCATTGCCTAAAATGCTGAATGTACCTTTTTTGGTGCGGTTTGGTGGTTTATACAGCTCTTTCAAATGAATTGGCTACCCTAAAGTGTTTGTTACCCCAGCATTTCATATTCCTATGTGCCTGTGTCAGGAATGGTGTCATTACTTGGTTCACCTGCTGATGGCAGTGTTACGTTCAGCACCAAAGGGTGTCATTCTAGTGGCCACCAGCGGGTGCTTCCCTGCCAAGATTACTAACCAACTATCAAGTTACACCTGATGTGGGTCTGCTGGACTATATAGGCTCAGGGCTTCAGTATTCCCTCTGCAAGCCTTGACCCTGCCTGAACCTGATTTGTTTCCTGCCTTGTCCTGGACTCGCTCCTAGTACCTGGTCTTCTGTTCCCCTTTTCTCTTGTCCCTGTCTTGGTTATTTATGTGTTTTTTCTTTGCTTGTGTATATATATATTAGTTTGATAGTTAGTTAGGTGTTTTGGGGTTTGCTGTGTTTCATTACCGTTTTATGGTTTGCTGGTGTTGCACTTATGTCTTTACCTTAATAAATATACCCTTTTTCACTTACACATTTGCATTCCTGATTCCTTAAGTGCAGCCCAACGATCTGATCACCCCGTGCTGGATGCCTGTGTATGGCATCCCTGACTGAATTCTGAAGTAATGGAATCAGATCGGCTGCACCTGGGAATTGGGTCTGAGCACTTGCTCAATTACTACAAGATGCACCTGGAAGATATTTTGTATTTTTCACTCTTGGCAATAGATGACAGAGATTTTTGCTATCAAACGTTGAGAGAGCCCACTAGAGAGCAGCTGTTGGAATGTATCCGTCTGGCTCATGTTTTCATTGATCAGGGCAGTTTTCTGTTTGAGGATGTTGAACTACTGATTCAGATTTGTGCAGAGTTGACCCTGTCTAATGCCTCTAGTGGAGGTGATGATTATACAACCCTTTTAGAGCAGCTCAGGTGGAGTCTTTGGTTTACATTACATTACATTACATTACATTATTACAGGCCTGGTCAAATTTTTTACACTCAGCTATGCATGAGCCGAACACCCCACGTTCGAAATCAAAAGTGCTAATTTTAAAGGCTAATTTGCATGGTATTGATCTAAAAAAGGTTTGGGGACCCGGGTCCTCCCCCAGGGGACATATATCAATGCGAAGAAAAAAAGTTTTAAAAACGGCCGTTTTTTCGGGAGCATTGATTTTAATGATGCTTAAAGTAAAAAAAAAAAAAGTGAAATATTCCTTTAAATATCGTACCTGGGGGGTGTCTATAGTATGCCTGTAAAGTGGCGCGTGTTTCCCGTGCTTAGAACAGTCCCTGCCCAAAATGACATTTTTAAAGGGATAAAAGTAATTTAAAACTGCTTGCGGCTTTAATGTAATGTCGGGTCCTGGCAATATGGATGAAAATCAGTGAGACAAACGGTATGGGTACCCCCCAGTCCATTACCAGGCCCTTTGGGTCTTGTATGGATATTAAGGGGAACCCCGCACCCAAATTAAAAAAGGAAAGGTGTGGGGCCCCCAGGCCCTATATACTCTGAACAGCAGTATACAGGCGGTGCAAACAAGACAGGGACTGTAGGTTTGTTGTTAAGTAGAATTTGTTTGTAATTTTGAACTGGTACATTTTTAACGTGTTTAGCTCCAGCCAAAAAATCTATTTTAAGCTTTTTATAAAACATAGGGAAGGGTTATCACCCCTGTGACATTTGTTTTGCTGTCTGTGCTCCTCTTCAGAAGATTTCACCTCACTTTTTGTCCCAATGACAAATGTTTTTTGAAAATGTGGGGTTTTTAGTGAAACAAGGATTGGTGATAAAGCATCAGTGTAAAGGAGAAAAGTTTTTCCCATATTAACTCTTACAGGAGTGAATTTCCCCTCCTAGGGGTAGATTTCATCTCACTTCCTGTTGTCTCCTTCCGTTTGCAAGTAGGAGTCGTTTGTAAGTTGGATGTTTGAAAGTAGGGGCCTGCCCTATATACTCAGCAGAAATTTGGGTCTTAGGTGTTGTTGTGGCCACAACACTGTAAACCCTCACAGGGCCCTGCTGTGAAATATTAGATCAAGAATTGTAATTACATGCCCCTGTTAAACAGGGGCAGAAAAATTGGGCCTTTGGTGGTGGTGGTGCTGGTGCCACAACACTGTAAGTTCTCACAGTTACTCTTGGTGGGCGCAGAAACGGGCCCTGCTGTGAAATATTAGATCAAGAATTCTAATTACATGTCCCTGTTGAACAGGGGCTGAAAAATTGGGCCCTAGGCACTGGTGCTGGTGCCACAACACTGCAACCCCTCACAGATACTCTAGTTGGAGCACAGGAACTAGCCCTGCTGCAAATAATTGCATCAAAAATTGTAATTACACGACCCTGTTAAACAGGGGCTGAAAAATTGGGCCTTAGGCACTGGTGGCGGCGCCCAGAACCAAAAATGTTCTTACAAGCTATCAGCATGATCATTGAGGAGGAAGAGGATAATTACTTAGCATAACAGGATAGTCACTCAGCATCAGCACAGGCAGTCTTTGAAGGGATCTGACATTTAAAAAAAAAATATTCGGTTACATCAGCATCAGGTGCTTGGTAGCTGGTGGTGATCCAAGACTGATTCATTTTTATGAAGGTCAGTCGATCGACTGATTCGGTGGACAGACGCACCCTGTGATCGGTTACAAAGCCTCCAGCAGCCCTGAATGTGCGTTCTGAAAGAACGCTGGATGCAGGACAGGCCAGTAGCTCAATTGCATACTGTGCAAGCTCTGGCCAGTGATCCATCCTCAAGACCCAGTAACCCAGAGGATTTTCGGTGGGAAAGGTGTCCAAGTCAGATCTTGCCCCTAGGTATTCCTGCACCATGTAAAACAGACGCTGGCGATGGTTGCTGGAACTGATCATTCCTTGGGGCTGTGGAGTAAAAAATTGTCTGAACGCATCGGTCAGATGGCCACCTTCTCCACCGCTCCTTCTTTGAGTGACCGAAGCCTCAGCAACACGTTGTCCAGAAACAGGAGTTTGTAACCTCCCAGTCTCTGGGAACGCGTTGCACAGACCTTTCTGCAAGGCTTCCCGAAGATGTTTCATCCTCTGCTCCCTCTGCGACGGCAAGATAAGGTTTGCAACCTTACCCTTGTAACGTGGATCAAGGAGGGTTGCCAGCCAGTATTGTTCCTTCTCCTTGATACCCCGAATACGAGGATCCTTCCGCAGGCTTTGCAGGATCAGGGAGGCCATGCAGTGTAGGTTTGCTGAGGCATTCGGTCCGGAGTCCTCTGGGTTACTAAGGGCGACATGATCCGCAGCCACCTCCTCCCAGCCACGTACAAGTCCATGTGTTTCTTGGGACTGTAAATGATCCCTTAAAGACTGCTGCTGATGCTGAGTGCCAGGCTCCACCTCCATACTGACACAATCCTCCTCCTCCTCCTCTTCCTGTGTGATCGGTGGGCACACAGGAACACTGTCTGGATAAAGGGGGCCTTGAGAGCTAAGGAATTCCTCCTCTTCCTACCTCTGTTCTGCCTGAAGTGCCCTGTCCATTATTCCACGCAGCGTGTGCTCCAACAGGTGGACAAAGGGGACAGTCTCACTGATGCATGCAGTGTCACTGCTCACCATCCTCGTGGCCTCCTCAAATGGTGACAGGACAGTGCATGCATCCCTGATCATGGCCCACTGGCGTGGGGAAAAAAACCAAGCTCCCCTGACCCTGTCCTTGTGCCATAGTCGCACAGGTACTCATTGATGGCCCTCTGCTGCATGTGCAGCTGCTGCAGCATGGCCAACGTTGAGTTCCACCTGGTGGGCATGTCACAGATTAGGCGGTTCTTGGGCAGATTAAATTCCTTTTGGAGGTCTGCCAGCCGAGCACTGGCATTATATGACCGGCGGAAATGCACACAGACTTTCCTGGCCTGCCTCAGGACATCCTGTAAGCCCGGGTACCTGCCCAAGAACCGCTGCACCACCAAGTTAAGGACGTGAGCCAAATAGGGCACATGGGTCATTTGTCCCTGTCGGAGGGCAGAGAGGAGGTTGGTGCCATTGTCGCAAACCACCATTCCCGCCTTAAGTCAACCACCTCTGAACCTGCCCCTGCAGAGTTGACAGTACCTCTGCCCCAGTGTGGCTCCTGTCCCCCAAGCACACCAGCTCAAGCACTGCATGTCATCTTTTGGCCTGCGTACTTGCGTAGCCCCTTGAATACCTACGGAGCAGAAGAAGAGGAAGGGGTTGAGGAGAGAGGTGTGCCAGAATCATTAGTAGTGGCATTTTGGGGGCGTGGTAGCGGAACAACCTCCAACACTACTGCACCTTGTCCCTCATCCTTCCCAGCTGCCAGAAGAGTCACCTAATGCGCCGTGAAACTTAAAGTAATGTCCCTGTCCATGTATGCTGGACCATGAGTCAGCGATAATATGCACCTTACCGCTGACCGCCCTGTCCAGTGAGGCCAAGACATTGCCTTCCACATGCCGGTAGAGAGCCGGAATCGCCTTCCATGAGAAAAAGTGGCGTTTGGGAACCTGCCACTGAGGAACCCGCACATTCCAGAAACTCACGGAAGGGGGCAGAGTCTACCAACTGAAAAGGTAGCAGTTGAAGTACTAGCAATTTTGCCAAGCTAGCATACAACCGCTGGGCATGTGGATGGCTGGGAGCGAACTTCTTTTTGCGGTGCAGCAGCTGGGGCAGGGAAATTTGCCTGGTACAATCTGAGGTCGGTGTACTGATAGCAGATTGCCCGCAAGTACTTGGCTGTGACACACCTAATTCTACATCTTCATTCCTCTCAGTGCAGGTCTCAGAGAGGACTGAAGGTATAGTGGGGTTGGAGATCCCAGCTGATGAGGAATAAGGAGAGGTCCCCTTTGTTTTTTGGTGTGGGTCTTTTAGGTACGCTTGCCAACGAACTGCATGGCAGGTCAACATATGTCTGGTCAAGCATGTGGTGCCCAAGCAGAAGATGTTTTGGCCACGGGAGATACACTTAAGACATATGTTGAAAATTGCAGCGGTGCCATCTGATGCACTCGTCTCAAAAAAGGCCCACACCAAAGAACTTTTGGAATAACATGCAGAGACAGCAGCGCCCTGCACATGCGGAGCTCTGAGGTGTGATGCAGTCAGTGTGCTGCCCTTAGGCTGGCCCCTGGAGGGCATCCTGCCACTTCGGTGATGTGCCTCCTCCTCCTCCTCCCTCCTATCAGGCACCCACGTTGAGTCAGTGACCTCATCATCCCCTTCCTCCTCATCACTGGAGCAAACCTGGCAGTATGCTGCAGCAGGGGGAGCATGACTGTCAGATTGCTGTCCTTCTTGGGCACCCCCTCTGTCCGTGCTCACGTTACTGCCTTCATCTAGCTCAGTATCATCATCAGAGCCTTCTAAACGCTGGGCATCCTCCTGGAGCATGTACCCAACACTGTGGTCAAACAGTTCGAAGGACTCCTCAGGAGGACATGGTGGGGCTAGGGAAGGAGTCACTGATGCCATTGAGCCGAGGGAAGAGGCCGCGTTGGCAGCTGCTTTGCCAGACAAAGTACCCTGAGCATGAGTGAGAGAGGATGAGGAGGATGATGATGGCTTGGTCATCCACTTGACCAAGTCTTCCGCATGTTGCGGCTCAACACGGCCAGCTACCGAAAAAAAGGCCAAGCGTGTCCCACAGCCACGTGCTGATGAGGATGCACCGTGTCCACGACTAGCACTGTTGCCTCTAGACACAGAGCCTGCTTGCCCTCTTTTATTGGCTTGTGACTGTCTGCCTCTCCTTGTTGGCCTTCCAGACATACTAATGGCCTGCAGTGAGATGTAGCTGCACTAAGCTGGGATATATATATATATAATATGTAAGATTGAGGTATCAGACTCAAACGGTAGGTGCGTTGTCAGTGAGTACTCCAGTACAAAACTGTATTTTTAAGGGCCTGGTAGCCCACTTTTATTTAAAAGCACGGAAAAGTTCACAAAGACATCAGTAGCCCTCGCAGGGGGTTCCACCATTACTGTATCTTGCACACTCAATACTTTAGCCTCCTGGCTTACATTCTTGCCATACGGCTGATTCAGGCCTTTAGCCTAGGCCTTAGGTCTGCTCCTCAGACCCAAAAGAGTTTCCTAGAGTGAAGCTCTCTCCTAGATTACTCCTGCTGCTTTCTACTTGCTGCTCTGTCACCAAGTACGTCTGCCTCCTGCAGACATGCATGCTCTGGCTGCCTCCTGCACCTTCTGACTCCTCTCAGAGGAATGGGAGTCCACCTGACTCCCATGCACAGACTTCCTGTCTGTTGGGTGGAACCCTGAGCCATAGCCAGGTCACAACTAAATAGCCCAGCACACAGCTGTGCAATCAGCATGCCTTTCTCTCCAAAATCTGGTGTAAACCAGCAATATTCCAGGTAGCACAGGGTCCCAATGCCACAATATATATATATATATATATATATATATATATATATATATATATATATATATATACTGATACTGCAGCTAGCAAAATCAACTGCCTGCCTGTAGTATTATTAGTATGAGAACACCACCAATCTTCTACAGGTAGCTTTAGCTGAACACTGTGCAGAGGTCGCACTACACTAACTTGTAGCTTTAGCTGAACACTGTGCAGAGGATGCACTACACTGACGTTTAAATAATGTAGTTGCCTGCGGTAGTGAGAGGATCAGGAAAACACCACCAACCTTCTAAAGGTAGCTTTAGCTGAACACTGTACAGAGGTTGCAATACACTAACGTGTAAATAATGTAGCTGCCTGCGGTAGTGATAGGATCAGGAAAACAACAACAACCTTCTACAGGTAGCTTTAGCTGAACACTGTGCAGAGGTCGCACTACACTAACGCGTAAATAATGTAGCTGCCTGTGGTAGTGATAGGATCAGGAAAACACCACCAACCTTCTACAGGTAGCTTTAGTTGAACACTGTACAGAGGTCGCAATACACTAACGTGTAAATAATGTAGCTGCCTGCGGTAGTGATAGGATCAGGAAAACACCACCAACCTTCTACAGGTAGCTGTAGCTGAACACTGTGCAGAGGTCGCACTACACTAACGTGTAAATAATGTAGCTGCCTGCAGTAGGGATAGGATCAGGAAAACACCACCAACCTTCTACAGATAGCTTTAGCTGAACATTGTGCAGAGGTCGCACTACACTAACTTGTAGCTTTAGCTATACACTGTGCAGAGGTCGCACTACACTAACTTGTAGCTTTAGCTGAACACTGTGCAGAGGACGCACTACACTAACGTTTAAATAATGTAGCTGCCTGCGGTAGTGATTGGATCAGGAAAACAACACCAACCTTCTACAGGTAGCTTTAGCTGAACACTGTGCAGAGGTCGCACTACACTAACGTGTAAATAATTTAGCTGCCTGCGGTAGTGATAGGATCAGGAAAACAACACCAACCTTCTACAGCTAGCTTTAGCTGAACACTGTGCAGAAGTTGCACTACACTAACGTGTAAATAATGTAGCTGCCTGCGGTAGTGATAGGATCAGGAAAACAACACCAACCTTCTACAGGTAGCTTTAGCTGAACACTGTGCAGAGGTCGCACTACACTAACTTGTAGCTTTAGCTGAACACTGTGCAGAGGTCGCACTACACTAACTTGGAGCTTTAGCTGAACACTGTGCAGAAGTCGCACTACACTAACTTGTAGCTTTAGCTGAACACTGTGCAGAGGTCGCACTACACTAACTTGTAGCTTTAGCTGAACACTGTGCAGAGGTCGCACTACACTAACTTGTAGCTTTAGCTGAACACTGTGCAAAGGTCACACTACACTACCTTGTAGCTTTAGCTGAACACTGTGCAGAGGTCGCACTACACTAAAAAATAATGTAGCTGCCTGCGGTAGTGATAGGATCAGAAAAACACCACCAATCTTCTACAGGTAGCTTTAGGTGCACACTTTGCAGAGGACGCACTACACTAACTGTAAATACAGTTGCTAATAGGACTAATAGGATCAGAAGAACACCAGCAATTTTCTCCAAATACTGTAACAACACCTGCCTGCCTGTCAGTAGGAAGATAATAACAGGAACAGATAAAGCTAAACTGAAGACAGTGTATATACATATATATATATATATATATATATACAACACCTAGGATGCATATATATACACAATACACTGTAAGTGCAGCTAACTGACTGACTGTCCTGCCTAATCTATCTAACTTAAATCAAATGACACTGTCTCTCTGCCTCTGTCTCTCAACACCGGAACACACTACACAGGGCCGACGTGCAGGCGGCCTTATATAGTGTGGGGTGTGTACTAAACCCCCTGAGCCATAATTGGCCAAAGCCACCCTGGCTTTGGCCAATTACAGCTCTCTGTACAGATGGAGCTGTGATTGGCCAAGCATGGTCATAGTGCATGCTTGGCTAATCATCAGCCAGCAATGCACTGCGATGCCGCAGTGAATTGTGGGCTGTGACGCGCCACTCGAATTTGGTGTGAATGGCCCATATCATTCGCAATTCGCCGAACGATCGAACAGACGATGTTCGAGTCGAACATGGGTTCGGCTCGAACGCGAAGCTCATCCCTACACTCAGCCTCTGTCAGCTCCCAACCACCCATTTCTGTGGTTAGATACCAGCCTGCTGGGATGTCCTTCTCTCATCCACAGCAACCACAGTTGACGCCCAATATACCCTGCTACCAATTAAGCACCCACCCTGTTTCCTCCTGCTGCACCTACCCTGCGTTTAAACCTTCTGCTTCTTCCCGGCTACCTCCAACAATTCCACTAAATCTCTCCTCAACAACTGTTTCCTCTGCCCGCTTCCCAGCCTGATGTTCCAGTAATCGCTGTCCAGCCTGTTGTGCCAGTGCCTCTTCCTGCTGTCCAGGAAGCTGTCCAGGAACCTTCTCTTCCAGTCTCATTGTGTGGCCCTGTGTCCTTTTACACTCCCTTGGACTGAAATGTTTCATACATACGCTGGGATCACCATTGAGATTTGTATATTGCTATTATATCTCTTCTCCGCTCTTGGGCCCCTTTCACACTGGGGCGCTTTGCAGGCACCACAACGCTAAAAATAGCGTCTGCAAAGTGCACTGAAACAGCCACCACTGTGTCTCCAGTGTGAAAGGCCGAGGGCTTTCACACTGGAGCGGTGCGCTTACAGGACGAAAAAAAAACTCCTGTAAGCAGCATCTAAGGAGCAGTGTATTCACCGCTCCTGCCCATTGAAATCAATGGGGCAGCGCGGCTATACCGCCGGCAAAGCGCCACTGCAGCGGCGCTTTAACCCTTTTTTTGCCACTAGCGGGGGTTAAAACCGCCCCGCTAGCAGCCGAATAGCTCCGCTAAAAATAGCGGCGTTTTACCGCCGACGCACCCACTGCCCCAGTGTGAAGCCGGCCTTAGAGGGAATGTGATCACTTATAAAAAAGGGGAACAAATGTATTTATAATGTTTTGCCTTTCATTTCTATTTTAAACTTAATGGATTGTTTTACAAGGTGATCATTTACAATCACTTTCATGTAACACATGTTAATGTGCGGCACAATGCGCATTAGTACATGATAATGTGTTGGGTCCTAGAAAGTTTTAATATTGCATAAGGCCCGGTTCACACTAATGCAATGCAAGAACCCTGCAAATCCAATGCGGGTTCCCGCATCGCACCTGAGTCGCACAGTTGTTCACACTGAGATCTGCAAACCGCTGCGGGTGTCCATGTAAAGTTAATGACACCCCAGCTCAATTTGCAGATCGCAGTGCGAACTGTGAAATGGTGCAGGAATCGGATCGCATGGGTGTGAACACCTATGCGATCCAATTCCAGTGCGGACCAAAAAAAGGGTTGCATTTTGGTGTGAATGCAATGCGATTTCAGCCATACAGTTTGTATGGCTAAAATCGCATCGCACAGACATCACATGTGATCCACAGAGCAATGCGGTGCGAATCACATGCGATGTCTGACATCGCACTAATGTGAACTGGGCCTTAAACTTTCAGTCTAACCCAATAACGATTGCTTTGTTTGTTTTCATAGATCAGTTTAAGCACCCATTTGGACAAGTTTGTAGCAATAGTAATGGTAAAGGAATGATGTGTATAGAGGGCAAATATAAGATTTGATGTGAACCATCTATATATCAGGAAGTTATCAAACCAGTGATAATAGTAACAATAAGGGAAAGTAGTAGAAAAGAGCGTTAAACGATGACCACCTGATATCTCTAACATCAATAGGTATACAAGATATTAATATAAAAAAATCATAACTTTAATACAAACTATTAAAAATGAAAATTTCATATAAAAAAGGGCACTGAAAGGCCCTAATTCATAAAAACAACAACAAGAATAAGATAGCAGTCAGACTGTTCATGGAGCTTGCCTACACATTGCGTGGTCAAGGCCACTTCTTCAGGGCTTCAGTCTCTCATCATCCGACTGATTGCCTCAAAACCCGTCAATATCCAGTAATGCTACGGGGAGACCGGTGTAGAAGAACCTAACATAGGAATTCCAACTCTGGGACACAGAGCGGGCCCGGTAACACCTCCAGGGGGCCTGCACACTAAACCCCAACCCAGGCTCATCACCTTAACTTGTATGTGATGCTGGAATAAACCCTCCAGAGTCACATATTGTAGTAGGAAATGGTGGTATACAGATATGAAACTAAAAGCATATCAATGATCAGCAACCCAGCACACAAGGGATCCCGCAACAGGTTCAGGCCCCTTTCACACCTATACGACTTCAAAGTCGCGCGATTTTACAGCGATTTTGCCGCAATTTGGGAGCAGTACTACTTTGTACGACTTTGCCACAACTTTGGCATTAACAAATGAAAACATACATGGTGTGAGGCTTGTGCTTACAGCTTGTGCTTACAAAGTCGTACTGAAATCGTGTCTATATTATTCAGGTACGATTTGCATGCTACTTGAGGGTTTAACATTGAGGTCTATTGAGTACAACTCGCATGGAAGTTGGACCAAAGTAGTGCAGGGACTACTTTGAAGTCGGCACGACTTAAAGTCGTGCCAATATGAATGGTAGTCATTAAAAATCATGGAGAATGACTTGTCATACGATTTTGCAGTACAAAATCGTGGGACAAGTCATATAAGTGTGAAAGGGGCCTTAGTCTTGGACAAAGTATATGTTCCACTCCTAGCCCCACAGGTATAGCGATCACCATAGAGGCTCCTGGGTCTACTGAGGACCCGAACCCATGGTGCAGTGTGTGGCTAATTAGAGCAGGTACTTTTTTTAAAGCAGTACAATCACAGTTCATTCAGAATTAAAGGGCTACCTTAAAACAACATACTTCAATATACAAAAATGAATGCGGCAAAGCAAAGGATGAATTGGGCCATAAAGGAAAAGTGATGGTTTCAGAAGAGCCTACTTTACAGACCATGTAACCAGGGTGTGACAGTTTTAATTTAGGCACAAAGATGTCTTTATCTCCCATCCCAGAAAACTGGGCATATGATTTTGTGTTGTTGACATTCATAAAACATATTCCCTATTATTCCATATTGTAAAACACGCCATTCTAGTATAATGACACTAGGGGGGGCAATTGGACTGCTTTTTGTACTTTCAAATTAAACAATAAAATGTTACTGTAGTTTCTAAAAATAGTATTTTCCCTTTCTAGCCAATCTTCTTATACTGGTGTATACAAAAGTGGAAAGTATTTGCACATAACCTTTCTATATATCAATAAAGACATTTTTGATTTGGGTAGACATATTTGAAATATAATTATGTGCCTTAGACTGTTTCTCCCACATTACCAAGATAAATGCAGAAATACTATAAGAATTGTGGAATAATTATTTTGTCGGGAGATCACATATAAAGCAGACCCTCTAACATGACCCACTCCACCTTCTAAAAAACACTCAGCTCCTGATCTTCCTTGCCTTTCTGATTACATCCTTGTAAGATTAATCAGTGGGTTCTTGTTAAGGGTTTACTTAAATGTCATAAGAGTGTAATTAGAGGGACAGATAGATCAGCAGTGTTTTCTACCTACTGGAGTGCGTCATATTAGAGGGTCCTTAAAAGCAGCTCTCAGGGCCCATTTACACTTGTACATGTCTGTGGCGTGTTGCATGTGCTTGTTCATTTTCAAAGGGGCCTCAAAATGCAACCATGGATCAAACAACGCATCTGTTTTATTATGTTTTTTCCAGACAAAGGTAATATGTGTTTTATTTTGTCCATCAATGAACAAATGAATGGCACTACAACCCACTAACATGTGCACAATGCATTAACCACTTCAGCCCCGGAAGGTTTGCCCCCTTTTTTGACCAGGTAATTTTTTGCAATACGGCACTGCGTTATTTTAACTGACAATTGCGCAGACGTACGACGCTGTATCCAATTACAATGTATGTCCTTTTCTCCCCACAAATAGAGCTTTCTTTGGGTTATATTTGATCACCTCTGCATTTTTTTTTTTTTGCGCTATAAACAAAAAAATAGCTGTCAATTTTGAAAAAAAAAACAAATATTTTTTACTTTCTGCTATAAAACAAATCCAATAAAAAAGAATGTAAAAAATCGAATTTCTTCATCAGTTTAGGCCAATATGTATTAGTTACATAGTTGGTAAGGTTGAAAAAAGACCATCAAGTCCAAGCTGTGTGTGTGCGCTTTTATGTCAATATTACATTGTATATCCCTGTATGTTGTGGCCGTTTAGATGCCTATCTAATAGTTTTTTTAAATTATCTATGCTCCCTGCTGAATTCCGGTTAAATCGCTTTTCCTCTAATTTTAGTGAATGGCCACGAGTCTTTTTAAATGCCCTATCGTAAAAAAGTTTTATCTCTATTGTAGGGTCACCGGAACGGTATTTGTACATTGAAATCATATCCCCTCTCAAGCGTCTCTTCTCCAGAGAGAATAAGTTCAGTGCTTGTAATCTTTCCTCATAACTAAGATCCTTCAGTCCCTTTACTAGCTGTGTTGCATTTCTCATTACTTTCTCCATTTCCAGCACATCCTTCCTATGGACTGGAGCCCAGAACTAGACGGCATACTACATGTGCGGCTGGACCAGAGTCTTGTAGAGTGGGAGAATTATTGTTTTATCTCTGGCGTTAATTCCCTTTCTAATTCATGCCAATATTCTATTGGCTTTGCTTGCAGCAGCTTGGCATTGCATGCCGTTGCTGAGCCTGTCATCTACTAGGACCCCCGGGTCCTTTTCCATCCTAGATTCCCCCAGAGGTTCTCCTCCTAGTGAGTAGATTGCATTCATGTTTTTGCCACCCAAATGCATTATTTTAGATTTTTCCACGTTAAACCTCATTTGCCATGTAGTTGCCCATCCCATTAATTTGTTCAGATCTTCTTGCAAGATTTCCACATCCTGCGGAGAAGCTATTGCCCTGCTTAGCTTAGTATCGTCTGCAAATACTAAAACTGAGCTGTTTATCCCATCCTCTAGGTCATTTATGAATACATTAAATAGGATTGGTCCCAGGACAGAACCCTGAGGTACCCCACTTTCCACATTGGTCCAGTCTGAGTACTCCCCATTTATCACTACCCTCTGAACTCACCCTTGTAGCCAGTTTTCAATCCAGGTACTCACCCTTTGGTCCATGCCAAGGGACCTTAGCTTGTATAGTAAACGTTTGTGGGGAACTGTATCAAATGCCTTTGCAAAATCCAGATACACCACGTCTACAGGCCTTCCTTCATCTAGATGGCAGCTCGCCTCCTCTTAGAAGGTTAGTAGATTTGTTTGGCAAGAACGATTTTTCATGAATCCATGCTGATTACTGCTAATGATACCGTTTTCATTACTAAAATCTTGTATATAGTCCCTTATCATACCTTCCAAGAGCTTGCATGCTAACTGGTCTGTAGTTCCCAGGCCTATATCTTGGTCATTTTTTAAAGATTGGTGCTACATTGGCTTTTCTCCAATCAGCTGGTACCATACCAGTCAGTAGACTGTTCGTAAAAATTAGGAACAATGGTCTGGCAATTACTTGACTGAGTTCCTTAAGGACCCTCAGGTGCCAGCCATCTGGTCCCGGTGACTTATTTATGTTAAGTTTTTCAAGTCTGTTTCTGATTTTATCCTCTGTTAACCATGCTGGTGCTTCCTGTGACGTGTCATGAGGATAAACATTGCAGTTTTGGTTACTGAAGCCCCCTGTTTCCCCCATGAAGACTGAGGAGAAGAATACATTCAAAACCTTCGCCATATTCTGCTACATATTTTTGATGAAAAAAATCACAATAAGCGTATATTGATTTGTTTGCACAAAAGTTATAGCTTCTACAAACTATGGGATGTTTTTATGGAATTTTTTTTATTATTTTTTTTTTTTTTACTAGTAATGGCGGCGATCAGCAACTTATAGCAGCGCTGCAAAGGCGGCAGACACATAGGACACAAAGTGACACTTTTGAAACTTTTTTGAGGTCAATGACACCAATACAGGGATCAGTGCTAAAAAATATGTACTGTTGCTGTACTAATGACACTGGCAGGGAAGGGGTTAACATCAGGGGTGATCAAAGGGTTTAATGCGTCCCTAGGGAGTGCTTTCTAACTGTGTGGGGGATGCTTTAACTGTGGGAAGACAAAGATCCGTGTTCCTGCTTAGCAGAAACACAGGATCTCTGTCTTCCCTTGTCAGAGAACGGCGATCTGCCTCTGTCGGTAACAATCGGCAGGTACCGCCGGCAGCAGACTCAGAAGGGCAGAACCACGTACAGGTACGTGATTCTGCCTGTAGGAGCCATCGCCCCACAATATATGTACGTGGGGCGGTTGGCAAGCGTTAAACAAACCCTCAAATATTACACACTCCAGTAGTAAAGAAGCACTCCTGATTAAATGTGCTGTTCAACTTTAACGTGGAAGAAAACCTTAGCTATAACTATTATAACTTTCTCCTACCTATCCTGCCTTAGCTATATAAAAAAATTATCTGTGCACTTACCTTTTTTTTCAATCAACCCCAGTCCAGTCATGTTATCCTGCAGCTCTATGTAAGGGAACACTTGACAACAGCTCAGCAACCCTGAAGCTTACTGACACAGGGAAGCTGGAGCTGCAGGGTCAGGGACCAGTACACACTTTTTTTTATACAGGTTAGGCAGGATAGGCAGGAGGATAGGGAACATATTAAGGAATAGTTATAGTATAAATAGAAGATCCTGAGTAGAGTTGTCCATGGTTGTGGGCATCCCGATGAGTCGGTGCTCCCAATGTGAACCACAGGTCCCACCAAATTTCTGGAAGCTCCTGTTCTCTTGCCCCCTTCACCCCCAGGAAATATTAACCCCTTCCCCCTGACCTGGGTGGCCAAGTAACTAACTACCCTGTTTCCCCTAAAATAAGACCTAGCGTGACTGTCGGCGATATCTTCAATATAAGCCCTACCCCCCAAATAAGCCCTAGTTAAAGTCTTTGTAGGTCTTATTTTCAGGGTAGGGCTTATTTTCGGGGAAACAGGGTAGTGGCTTATTTGGAGGGTAGGGCTTATATTGCAGCCATCACCGACAATCATGCTAGGTCTTATTTTAGGGGAAACAGGGTAGTCACAGAAGGCACACTGCCTACAAACAAATGCGTTCGCCCATCCTCATAAACAAGATGGTTTGAAGAATCTTCCCCGTTGTGCCATTGTATTCTTACAGTGGGACTCTCTGCTGTCAGAATATAATGATTAGTGGCTGCAGCTGACTGGCTACAGCCGACTGATGAAGAATTTCTTTTCCACCATTCCTGTTTGACAGAAGTCAATCATAGATCAACTTCAGTTGAGCGATAACGGTCATAGATGGATTGAAATTTGACCAGCCCCTGTTGAACTGGCCGAATTGTGATTCATCTTTAGCCAGCTTTTGCCAGCTTTTGTGTGCTGTATTGCCTTTCATTTCAAATCACAAGGGAAAATTCATGTCTATTTGTTTGAACAAATGTGTTCATGTTCTTTTAGGCTGCAGTAGGGTAGTAGAACAATCTAAAAAATATACTATTGCATAGTTTGAGATATTTTTCTCTGCTTTTCAAATGATACCCGGATGTAGAGTCCTCAGTATTGCAAATAGGTCCTCAGTCAATAATGTGTCCTCAGTCTTTTGTGCAGGCACAGTCACAGTCACTGCAGATGCTGTAAGATAGAAATTAAAGTTTCAGATCCAGTTGGAAGCAGATCTGAGAATTTCACCATTCTCATTTCCTATATGTAGGATTCTGACACAGATAACAAAGCCATTGACATCGGGCCACTTACTTTATTCTCCAGCCAGGAACGGCAGTAACTGAACCACATACACTGACACAAACTGGGATAAACCATACCAATTTTAATAATTTGTGCTGCTTGCAGTTTAACACATTATTAACCAAGAAATATTCCAACCCCTCACTAGGACAAAAATTGAGGGGAAACCTCCCATCCGACGACGCAATAACTTTTCTTTTCAGGAATCTACTAATGTTAAAAACTGAGATGAATGTTAAAAACTGGTGATGAACCCAGAAACGACATGTGCTGGCATACCTAGCCAAAATGTTCAGGGACATATATTCAGGAAGCAAGTCAAATGAGAACAATACAAACTAAGGGGAAGCATTTGGCACAATCTGTCGCACAGATTATATTTCTCACCTAGCTTCAGGGAATCAGGCAGTCTGTTTAGCCAGGCAGGTGGCACGGAAAATGGAGCTCTTTAGAAAAACAATCCAAAGCAAAGTGCCAGTCCCTTGTCCAAACAAAGGGAACTGTTTGCAGAAGTGGAAAGTTTTTCCTATTTATCCTAGGATGTTGAGCAAGATGTCATCTAAGTAGTTTATCTGTCTTGAACCTAGATGGCCACTGAGCAGAGTTCCTTTAGTGACACATCACTTCAGAACAGCTGCTATGACAAGACCCTGATTCATCTGTTTTTCTCATTGCCAAATCCTTATGGAGCTCAAAGTAGCTAAGGCTCTATCACCAAACCTCCCCAACAACACCACCCACACCTTAGCATCCTCAACTTCCAAGGCTCTATGCTTACCCTAACAACTCAGGTGTGGATGTTGAAGATGTTCAACGCCTAGTCAGGTAAGGGGTGATGTTGATGGTGGCCATAGAACAAATGAGAAAGTTGAGGGCTTGCAGGGATTGTATGGTTTCAAGGGCAGCTGTAGGTGTAGGTTATATTGTGTGCAGAAGTGGTGGAAGGGATGTTAAGGGCTGTGCAACCATCAGTCACTTGTAATAAAAGAGACCAATATGGCCAGCAAACATAAATGTTACTCTAGAAACTGAGGTTAAGTCTATCTGGCTGGGGTTAAGTCTATCTGATTATAACTTTAGACTGAGCAGCCTCAACAGAGCAGGAGGGGAAGTGAGGAGATGGGTCACTGCACTGATTTATTCAGTTGAAATTTTCAGCTTGAGGCACAGAATAAATGTAGCAGGCTTCCTAAAAAACAAATGAAATAGGGCAAGACTGGTTTGGCAAACTTGTGAAGAGGAGCCTAGAGCTCCACCTCCTGGGTGAGAATATGAGAATATGCAAGTGTTTACTAAAGGCAAATATGCTGTTCATTTTGCAAAGGAGTTTTTGCTTAGCCTAGTGAATGAGGTAAAAGGGTAAGACCACCTGGGACTGTAAACTCAAGATCTAGCAGGCCAATGGGACAACTAAACAGGTGTACCCTGGTACCAGTCCTCACAAAGTGACCACACGCAAACAGAGATTTGCCAAAGTTGCAGGATCTAAAGAGCCACCCAGTATTCACCAGAGTCACTGGAGGTGTGGATGTTGCGCTGCAGGGCAGCCCCCCGGTTTCAGAAAAAAAAAAAAGAAAAAAAAGATTACAGCGCACACATGCAAAAATGACATTTAACTCCTGCAAGGCTATTTAAACCACTTGAGCATATTCAGAAAATACAGGGGTTTGGTCACAATATATGGTCATATAGTGCTAAGCCCACATACTGCGACAAAGTACCCTGAATTAGTGGGTCCTACGCTGCCCATAGAATGGAAGATCCTGCTTCTCTGAACCATGGGAGAAATCACTCCTCTATATGGGAGAATTAAAAGGACTACTCCTATATCACAGGTTGACACTAATAAGAGGCAATGATGGGGGGGGGGGGGGGGGTGCTCCAGCCCAAAGGGATTTGGTCAGGATCCATACACTAGACAAACAAAGATTTGGGGGGGCACACCCTAAAAAAATGCATAAAAGATGGTGCAGCCATAATTAATTTTCTGAATATGCTCAGGTGGTTTTAAATAGCCTTGCAGGAGTTAAATGTCATTTTTGTATGTGTGCACTGTAATCTTTTTTCTGTCTGTATGGTCTTATGGCTGCACCATCTTTTATGCATTTTTTAGGGTGTGCCCCCAAATCTTTGTTTGTCTAGTGTATGGATTCTGACCAAATCCCTTTGGGTTGGAGCACCCCCCATCATTGCCTCTTATTAGTCTCAACCTGTGTTATAGGAGGAGTCCTTTTAATCCTCCCATTTAGAGGAGTGTATGCTCCCATGGTTCAGAGAAGCAGGATCTTCCATTCTATGGATAGCATAGGACCCACTAATTCGGGGTACCTTGTCGCAGTAAGTGGGCTTAGCACTATATGACCATATAGTGTGACCAAACCCCTGTATTTTTTGAATATGCTCAGGTGGTTTTAAATAGCCTTGCAGGAGTTAAATGTCATTTTTGTATGTGTGCGCTGTAATCTTTTTTTTCTGTCTGTATGGTCTTATGGCTGCACCATCTTTTATGCATTTTTAGGGTGTGCCTCCCAAATCTTTGTTAGCCCCCAGGTTTCAGCTCTCTAGGACAACCGTGCAGGCACAGTGCAACCAAATAACATGCTGGAAAGACACGGGTTCTCACAGGAGACAAAGAACCAAGAAAACTTACTGCAGCTAATTAGGAAGGGACGCCAGGGGAAAGGACGCAGGGATCAAGCGTAAAGCGCAGGAGAGGGGGATGCTGAGCAAGGGTGCAGAGAGAGAGAGACTCAGCAAGCTGGAAAGGGCTGCAGGCAAACAGCAACAAGAAACAAATGGTGGGAAAGACACACACAGTAACAGGAAATAAGGGGATCTACGGACAGAAACTAAAGGGATATAACTGCACAGCCAGAGGATAAACACTGAGAACAAAGACAGGATAAAACAACACTCAGAATATGGAATACCCAGACAGCGGCGAACACCACAGGAAATGAGGGGTCCGGCTTCCACGTGAAGACACATTGCTCAAACACTAACACACAGGTGCAAAGGCTTAATAATACCTAGGTTCAGGGCGGATAGGCAGGAACCAGAGAAACTCATGCAGGACACAAAACCCGCTGCTGGATCGATGTGTACGGAAGCGTGATACATTCAATCATGTGCAATTAAATATACAGTTTTTTTTTTAAATTTCTCTTGCATGTAACTGGGTATTCTTTGCAAAAGTAATTATTACCATATTCTCTAAGCTAAGGGAAAATTCCCCTTCAAAGTAAACAGCCTACAGGCGGTCCCCGGGTTACAAACATCTGACTTACAAACAACTGTTACTTACAAACAGAGGGAGACAACAGGAAGTGAGAAGGGAGATTCACTCCTGTAAGAGATATCATGGGAAAAAGGCATCTCCACTGATGCTTTATCACCAATCCTTATTTCCTCAACAACCCAAAATTTTCAAAATCCAATTGTCATAAGGACAGAAAGTGAGGTGATATCTTCTGAACAGGGACATAGACAGCAATACAAATGTTACAGGGGTGTCAACCCTTCCCTGTGCTATCCAAAAAGCTTAAAAATTTTTTTTTTTAGCTGGAGTTACCCTTAAAAAATGTACCTGTTCCAACTTACAAACAAATTCAACATAAGAACAAACCTACAGACCCTATCTTGTTTGTAACCCGGGGACTGACTGCATTTGCCTTTAGTAAATGAACCCCAATATATTCATTTGCAGTGCTGTATATTTTTTTATTTGCTTAACAAAAAATAAAATATTTTTGAAAATGTATATTAGTCCTGACCATAATTGGGGAAAAACTATTTACATGGTCAATATACAGCCCTTATAAGGTGTGTAGGTTTAGCAGACACATTACACTTGAGATTGATATACAAATATTTATGAACAAAATATGTTACATAATAAGACAAAGCAAACAATCCAGCAGACATTCTGCACCACAACTCACAATGGCACTCTTAAATATATAAAAAAATTTATAAAGTTGCATATTTATAAATAGCTTGGCAGCTGTATGCCTCATGGAAATGTCACTAAATGAATATTTTATGAGTTATTCCGGAATTGCTAGAGATGTCATAAGTGCCTAACGTTCAGGCATATAAAACACTGTAAACTGTTATCCGTTCAGTCATAACTTAGACTGATTGGGAAGACACACTACTACTATTTTCATGTTATTGTCTGATAATATTGCTTTTCAAGGCTAATTATTAGTGTATCATTTTTTTAAATTCTTTATTTCTACTCCACAAATTACAGCTTTAGCGGTGATATATAAAAAGATTATTATGGTAAGAGAACACGCAAGAATAAGAGATTGCAATGTATGTAATTGTATCAACAAGAAGCCATGGGGTTGATTTACTAAAGGTGAATACACTATGCCCTTTACAAGTGCAGTTGCACTTTTTTGTCTTAGTAAATGTAAATGTGGTAAAGCTTCACTTTGTAAAAAATACCCAATCAGGTGCAAAAAAAAAAAAAAAAAGCAGTTTTGCTTGCACGTGGTTGCATGATGGAAATCAGCAGAGCTTTACCATATTTCCTAAGCTCTGGGGGAAATGAGCAAAGTACACAGGGGTTAATTTACTAAAACTGGAATGTGCAAAATCTGGTGTGGCTGTGCATGTTAGCCAATCAGCTTCTAACTTCAGCTTGTTCAGTTAAGCTTTGACAAAAAAATCTGGAACCTGAATGGCTTCTATGCACAGCTGCAGGGGCGTTGCTAGGGGGTGGCTATTGGGGCTATAGCCCCAAATCTGGGGCCCATAGCCCTGAGTCTCTTGCCGCAGGGTCCCTGCCTAACCAGCGGGTTGCGGCTGCTGTGGCGGGCTGGCTGCATGAGAGAGGCAGAGGAGAGAAGCAAGCGGGCGGACGAGCAGAGATGACATCTCTCTCCGCCCGCTCCACATCAGTGCTCTTCACAGCCGGGCCTCTTCAATTTGGGAGCGAGGTGCAGTGAGCTGCAGAGATTACATCATCTCTCACTGCCCGCCATACATCAGCGCTCTTCCGCCCTCACAGCACGGTGGAGTGGAGGTCACATGCTTCCTGTCATCGTGGGGCTCCACTTTGCACCCAGACCCCCTTGCTTCAAAGTCGGAGGTGCAGGGGGGGCAGCGAGATGACATCATCTCTCAGTGCCCGCCCCGCATCACCGCTCTCCTGCTGTCACTAAATGGACCAGTGCTGTCAGCCTGCCACCAATGCTGCGTCAATGCACATTTGGTGGCACTGGTTAGCATGGCAAGTAACAATCCACATCAGTTGGCAAGTGACAACCCACATCTGGTGGCTAGTGACGTGGCAAGTGACAATCTGCAAATGGTTGCAGGAGATGTGGAAAGCCAAATGGTGCAAGGAGACGTGGCAAGTGACAATCTGCAAATGGTGGCAGGTGACGTGGCAAGTGACAATCTGCAAATGGTGGCAAGAGATGTGGTGACAATCTGCAAATGGTGGTAGGACACGTGGCAAGTGACAATCTGCAAATGGTGTCAGGAGACGTGGCAATCTGAAAATGGTGGCAGGTGATGTGGCAAGTGACAATCCACATCTGGTGGCAGGCGACATGGAAGGTCCCCCCCGCAGGCATGCAAAAAGGTTGGTGACCGCTGCTATGGACTCTAGCCCCAGATCTTTTGCAGACCTAGCAACGCCCCTGCACAGCTGCACTAGATTTTGAACTCTCCAGATTTATTAAATCAATCCCAATGTATATTTGCCTTTAGTAAATCAACCCCTATGTGTTATAGTCATCATTGCATGTCGAAGATTTTTGTTTAGCTATTTTATGAAGGCAGTGCAAGAAAAAAAGTCAAAGTATTCATAACAGTCACAACAGCGGTAATAGTTTATAGTCAGGATAATTTTAGAGAATAGGTCCAGGAACCCAACCACGCCACCACTGTTGACACACAACCCTCCGGCCAAGTTGCACTAACAGTGAGGGGGTCTTAATGAAACATTGGTAAATACTGTGAGTGTTACGTACAGAGTGCAAGGTGCAGGATTCTCTCAAGTACAGATATAACAGTGTGCTATGTAAATTGCAGGATTCAGCAGTGTGCTACATACAGAGTGCAGGGTTTAGAATTCTACTAAGTACAGAGTGCAAAGTATAGCAGTGCGCTATGTCCAGAGTGCAGGGTTCAGCAGGATGCTATATACAGAGTCCAGGGTTCAGCAGTACAATATATACATAGTGAATAGTGCAGAAGTGTTTTATTTGATTTCTTGAATCTTCAAAGGATGTAGTGCAATGTGGAAAGTAATACGTGTGAAACATTAAAAGGAAAGGAGAAGAGAAATATCACAAGGAAAAGTCCTGAGCAATCCAAAGAGGGGTCAGGGGTAGGGGGAGGGAGGTAAGGGTAGAGGATACGGTGGAAAATACAGAGAGAGGAGGCTGCCCCTACACCGGGGGGGGGGGGAGGTGGGGTCAACTTATCTATGATCAAATACTGCATACAGTGAGGGGTGGATGACATATTGGGGGGGTTTACTAAAGCTGGAGTGTGCAAAATCTGGTACAGTTCTGCAAAGAAACCAACCAGCTTCCAGGTTTTATTGTCAAAGCCTAATTTACCAAGCTGGTCTTAAAAACTAATTAGCTGCACAGCTGAGTGCTCCAGTTTCAGTAAATCCCCCCATTAGGTCTCTCTGGAGAGAGAGTCCAAAATTGAATTTCACTGTTTTGTCTGGTGGCCCCCACACCCAATGCTATTTAACCTTCCTGGTGGTATGATTATTTCAGATTTTTGCGTCTCAAAGCGGTACAATTATTTTGCATAGAAATTTGGCGTTTTATATTGTAGGCCTGTAATTTTTAGCAATAACACACTTAAATCTGTCCACCAAGAGTCTAGTAGATATCCCGGGTATGATGAAGTTTGAAACACAAAATGATAAATTATAATGTAATAAATAAATATAAATAATTCAAAAAAATAATAATGTAATAATAATAAAATAAATTTCCCCATGATTCACTATCACTCAATTCTGCAAGTATTCTAATTTACTATTGCTGTTTTCTAGCTGGTCTAAAGCCACTTTTGACGTGAAGGGACACTTTTTGGTTGCTATGGACAAGCTCGAGTTTCCAGGCAGAAAGAACAGTATATATACCGTATTTATCGGCGTATAACACGCACTTTTTTCCCCTTAAAATCAGGGGAAAGTCGTGGGTGCGTGTTATACGATCCCCGCTATCGCTATGTGAATGTCGGCGATCGCCGCCGACATTTACATAGCGAGTAGTTTCAAATATGGCGCCGCGGACTTCGGAGGGACTCGGCGGTGCTGAACGAGCGCCGCCGAAATCACAGAGCCGAGATACACATAGTCGGGTATAGTCGGCTCTTTCCGGCGCCGCTCACTGTCACGCCCAGTCCCGCCATTGGACCTGTGTTATGTCCATCATAGGGCGGGACTGGGCGGGACTGTGAGCGGCGCCGGAAAGAGCCGAGAACCCTCGGCTATGTGTATCTCGGCGGCGTTCGTTCACTTCCGCCGGCGCCGAGTCTCTCCGAACTCCGCGGCGCCATATTTAAAACTACTACCATGTGTATGGCGGCGGCGGCAGGAGGCATGAGGCATGGACACTGGGGACAAGGCTGCACTGGGGACAAGGCTGCATAGATAAGGCTGCACTGGGGACAAGGCTGCATTGATAAGGCTGCACTGGGGACAAGGCTGCATTGAGAAGGCTGCACTGGGGACAAGGCTGCATTGAGAAGGCTGCACTGGGGACAAGGCTGCATTGAGAAGGCTGCACTGGGGACAAGGCTGCATTGACAAGGCTGCACTGGTGACAAGGTTGCATTGACAAGGCTGCATTGACAAGGCTGCACTGGGGACAAGGCTGCACTGACAAGGCTGCACTGGGGCAAAGCTGCACTGACAAGGCTGCACTGACACTGAAAAGGCTGCAATGACACTAACAAGGCTGCAGATGAACACTGATGAGGCTGCATTGATGGGCATTTTAATGTAAGTTTCTTTTCCTTAAACTTCCCTCCTAAAAGTTTTTTTCCTTAAAATTCTCTCCTAAACTTGGGGTGCGTGTTATATGCCGGCGCGTGTTATACGCCGATAAATACGGTAATATAAAACTGCATGCAGGGCATTGGACAAAGCATTGGGGACAAAAGGGATGTGAAATGATTTCATACAGTACTATCATCTGTAAGGCCTCCCAAACATTTATCATCTTCCCAAGCCACCTTCTGGGTACCCCTTTTACCAGGGATTGGCTAAGGTTCAATAAAAGTCCATAACTCAGTGGTTGACCCTCCTTTTGGAGTAACCAACCACTCTACTTAGGGAAACCTGACCAGACCTAAACAAACAGATTAATACTCCACTGAATACAGCAGAGCCAAGTTAAAATTGGCCTAACTAGGGCAGGGCACTACATGTCAAAAGGTCAAGCTATTGCCAACTTTTATTGATGTATCCTGGGTGCAGTGTTTGACCAAAACTCCTCTAAAGCAATAAGAGCAGCTTAAAATGTGTACATTGAGTTTACATTGCATTAGAGGACAGCATGCACAAACATTGTTCCAACATCATAAATGTTCAAACAAAAAGACTGATGTTTACTTCTGTAGCACCCTCTAGGTAGGTGGGTGCTAGAGTGAGGATGTTTGGTTAGGATTAGGTAAATTGTTTTGGTATGGGCTGGGCTGGGAGTGACTCACAGGCAGCAGCACTGAGACCTCCCTCTTCTTTCTAGAAGATTCTGGAAAAAGAGGAGGGGAGGAGAGGTGTAACTGCCTGAGGTATTCTAAGGAGCCCTGACCAATCCCCAACCTGGATTGGCAGGGGGCAGGCCTCCTTTAATACTTAGGGTCAGCCCAGCTGGGGAGGAGTTGTCGGGTGGAAGAGCTGGAGTGAGAGAGTCTGAAGGCTGTCGGGTCCTTTGGGGGAGCTCCCCAGTATGGGGAGGGTGACCTCGGGGCCTGAGCTCGGGTGCAGTCAGGACCAACTTCAAGAACATGTGAAGAGGTCCTGGACCGGAGGCACAAGAGAGATCAAAGAGAGGACAGCGGGACAGAGCACTGCTGAGAGACTCTAGGGAGGACAACTGGTTGCAGACGGGAGGGCTAGTGAGGGAGGCACAGTCAGGAGGACTGGGAAGGCATGCCTGAGGGGACTGGGAGCTTGCAGTCTGAGATGGGTACAGAACCAGAAGAGTAGACTGTGGTGAAAGGGGCAGTGGATAGAGGCAGCTGCAGCCAGGAGGGCTGGCAGAGCCTGAAGATGGCTTACTGGTCTCAGTAGCTGTATGTAGGACAGATAGCACCAGAGAATTTCTATTTTGCTACACTTTAGGGGCATGTGGTCCATGTCTACAAAGGGCAATTGCTAAAGGCCTGGCTGAGCCAGTTTCAGGCCTAACCACTTCATGCTAGCTGTGCCTGGAGATTAGAGAGGAAGCGATGTGCTGGAGGAGAAAGACCTGAAGATTAGAGAGGAAGCGATGTGCTGGAGGAGAAAGACCTGAAGATTAGAGAGGAAGTAATGTGCAGGAGGGGAGATGGTGTGTATATACTCGAGTGTATATAGTCATCCCAAGCAAGTTTTGTCAATTCTGATGGGCATCCCATATTTCCCTAACCCCATCCAAGTTCAATCCCCTCAATAAAACAAAAAAAAGTTCTCTGACTGTTTCATGTCTCTGAGTGACTGAGAAGTGAATGCTGGGCTGGGCAAGGTGATGGGTGAACTACAACATCTAGCAGCCCCTACAGGGGTACTGCTACACTTCTAAAAATAACAGATTTTTATATATAATTTAAAAAAATCACCAAACCTACATTATATGTGATCTGTTGGGGAGGGGGTTTCACTCAAGTGTAGTACTCACCAGTGAGTGCAGTCCATGCCAGATATGCTGTTTTAGGGCTTGTTGGCCACTTTTATTTAAACAGGAAAAAAAGTCCAAACAAAACAAACAGTTTGGTTGCCCTTCTCTGTACTTTCTCCAGTTCCTCAATATCCTTTTTGAGAACTGGTGCCCAAAACTGAACTGCATATTCCAGATGAGGTCTTACTAACGATTTGTACAGGGGCAAAATTATATCTCTCTCTCTCTGCAGTCCATGCCTCTCTTAAAGTGGGTGCAATGAAAAATCTGGACAGTCGCACTCCGGATTGGAATAATGAAAGTAAAATCTTCTTTATTGAAAAATTGACATGATACAATCAATATGGGGTCATGTGTGAGACGTATTATGTGTATATAAGTGACTATCATTGTTGTACAAACCAGCTATGAGTAAGCGCTCTATGGGAGCGTGAAACACGTTAGCGGTTATGCTGCATCATTCCAACAGAGCAATGTACGGATTTTAAATCATGTCAATTTTTCAATAAAGAAGATTTTACTTTCATTATTCCAATCCGGAGTGCGGCTGTCCAGATTTTTCATTGCACCGAAACTATTGGAATAGCATTTGCCAGCACCTGGAGCTCTCACAATCATTCACCCAGCAGAGGACGGGAAATTTGAACCCAGTTACCTGGAGCGGTGGTTACCAACCTGTCTATTTCAACTCTCTTAAAGTGGGGTTCCCATTTAAAAAAAAAGCTACAAATACTGCAGCTGCTGACTTTTAATTGGACACTTACCTGTCCCAGGGTCCAGCGATGCAGGGGATCGAAGCCTCACAGCCGGGAACCCACTGCACATGCGCGAGCCGCGCGCTGTCACTGGCCCCGCAATCATCTGGGACCGGTCACGTGTCCCAGATGATTGACAAGAGGGAGGGGAGAGAGGCGATCTCCCTTCCTGCGCCGAGGGAAGTAACGTCACCAGCCCAGGTACCGAAAGAGGCAGACTACGAGGGACCCCCTAGCAACAGGCATTTAGAGGTGAGTAAAAAATTGTTTTTCTCCAAATGTTTTTTTTAATTTTTTTTAAACACATTACAATTTTTTTTTTTTTTTGAAGTTGGAACTCCACTTTAATACAAGAAAGGACTTTGCTCACTTTGGAAATCACAGCTTGGCATTGCATGCTATTATTAAGCTTATGATCTACCAAAACCCCCAGATCCTTCTCCACTATGGATTCTCCCAGTTGTACTCCCTCTAGTATGTAAGATGCATGCATATTCTTAGCCCCCAAGTGCATAACTTTACATTTATCAGCATTAAACCTCATTTACCACATAGTTGCCAATTAAACAGTGTACAGGCTTACCCCGCTTTATGGACACTCACTTTATGTACACTCGTGAGTACAGACATACCTGCGAGTGTATGTAAAGTGGCTGCAGCTAAAGCTGCAGCTGAGTAATCCCTGCACGGATACTTGGAAACACGCTCTACTAACTATGAGTCGGCTATATGCCAAGATAACACTATCTATAGCTGTCACAGTTACTGCCGTGAAATTTATGTGGACAGGAAGACTAAACAGTATAGCTATCGGCCGGGAGGAATGAAGCTGAGGGGTGTTACTACCCCTGCCTGAGAACTTTATTTCCACTGGTCTGGTTGGCTGTTACAACCTAGCATCTGTGCCATTCTCTTGTGTTGAACTCTACAGTACTATAAACTTCCCTCCCTGACCCCCCCACTACAGTCCCTGACCCCCCTCTACAGTCCCTGACACCCACACTACTGCCCCTGACACACCCACTACTGCCCCTGACACCTCAGAAGTGAAAAAAAGGGATTGCTTCACTTTAAGTACATTTTCGTTTTACATACATGCTCTGGTCCCATTGTATACTTAAAAGTGGGGTATGCCTCTAATTGAGGTTGGCTTGTAAGTTGGAGACATCCTGTAAGGACATTATTCCACTGCATTGGAGCTTGGTGTCATCTGCAAAGACTGAAATGGTACTTTTAATCCCAGACCCTATATAATTTATAAAGGTATTAAAAAGTAAGGGTCCCAACACTGAACCTCGGGGTACACCACTAACCTTAGACCATTCAGAGTAAGAATGATTAACCACTACTCTCTGAATTCTGTCTTTTAGCCAGTTTTCTTTTTTTTTTAAAAATTGTTTATTTATAACAGGGACAAGACCCGCACGGACCGACATGTAACAGGGTACAACATTGTTAGCCGGTTTTCTATCCATTTACAAAGGTATCCAAGCCCGTAGACTTTACCTTACACATTAGCAGTGTGTGGGGAACTGTGTCAAACGCTTATGCAAAATCTAAGTATACAATATCCACAGCCACCCCTCTGTCCAAGGTTTTACTTACCTCCTCATAAAAAGAAATCAGGTTTGTTTAAAAATTTCTGTCTTTCATGAATCTATGCTGTCTGTTGCTTAAAATATTTTTTTCCAGCAAGAACTCACCTATATGGTCTTTTAGTTAAACTAACAGGTCTATAGTTACATGGTATAGACTTTGACCCCTTTTTAAATATAGGCACCACATTGGCATTACGCCAATCCAGTGGTACCATTCCAGTCATTAAAGAGTCCCTAAATAATAGAAACAATGGCTTTGAAATGACAGAGCTCAATTCTTTGAGGATCTGTGGGTGGATGCCATCTGGTCCTGGTGCTTTATCCACCTTTATTCTGTCTAAATATTTTTGGACCATATCACGTTTGAGCCTTGTGGATCATTTGGGACTGTGTCAATGCCATCTACATTATGGACATGAGCTCCCCCAGCATAGCATAGCACATGCACACTTTGTTCCGAATGGCATCCTGACAGTTCCCCCCTGGCGGGCAGCCTCCAGATGCCTAATTGAGCCACCTTTTCTGGATGCTTGTCAAAGAACTCCCGAATTAATTTTGGAGCATGTTTGTTATCCTCAGGCTCTGAAGTTAGGGGCATACCCCTTCCATTTTATATGATGCTTTATTTGTCCTCCACTTTTTCTGCAATCTAGGATTGATTCCACCTCAAATTCCACTTCCCTTATCGTTGTTGTTGGAGGTGGTGGGTCATCTCTTCCCGGAAAAGTAACAGGACCAGCCGGTTTAAAGTGTTAATAAACCTACAACAGATAAATCAGTCTGTATATGCAGTAAAGCAGGCTTGTTATACTCACTGTGGAACCTCAGGGATTAATCCTCCGTATTGTGTAAAAAGGCTGTTTTATCCTGGCTTCTCGGATCCTCCCCTCCTTCCACTGTTCCCTAATAATTTCCTGATAACACATAGCCTATGGAGTCAGGCTGCACATGCTCAGTTTGGTGTGTATCGCTACAGAGGTTTTTTTTCTTGGGAGGATGCATGTGATGAGTACAGGGCCAATCAGCACTGTCCAGACAGAGGGTCAGTGGTCTTGCCTGTCTCTTAGGTCAGTCAGAAAACTCCTCCTACAAGCTTTAACCAGTGCTTGGCTGGACATTGATAGAAGTCACAAGACTTCTATATACTACTGATGAGAAAAGATATTTAACAGTTTATATTTAGGAAAAAAATTGCATTTCCATGTTCTGTGTACTGTGAGAGACCAGATATATTGAATGCAGGGTCTTGTGTTTAGTAACACTTTACGTAAAGAGACATGGAAAACCGGATGGATTTTGTAAGAGTCAGGAAACGATAGTTTATAAGGCACAGCATTAATGTCCCTTTAGACTTCAAAAGGAGCAATATACTTTGGTTCCAGTAGCCAAGATGGGCCGGAAAATTTCAAGTTAGCAGTGGACAACCAGACCTTATCCCTGAATTTCAGAGTTGTATTTCCCCTCCTCTTTTTTATCAAAGTGCTTTTTGTAGTCCTCCTGCACCTTTAATATGATCTCTTGGAATACCCGACAGTTAGTTTGAATAAAAGTCAGCCTGTTCTGTACTGCGGGTATTAGGGTTGTCCCGATACCGATACTAGTATCGGTATCGGCACCGATACCGAGCATTTGCCCAAGTACTTGTACTCGGGCAAATGCTCCCGATGCTTCCCCCGATACCTAGAGGACAGCTGTGATTGGCGCGTGGGGGAGTTACAAGATTCTCCCCCAGCGGCTTTCACCAGCTTTAGTGACATACAGCGGTGATCGCTCACAGCTGACTGTCACTGCATCCTCCTCCGTGCCCCCTCCTTTCCTCTGTGCCTCTCCGCTGTCCCCTCCGTTCCTCTCTCCTTATCTGTCCCCCTCTGTTCTCCCCCTCCATTCCTCTCTCCCTATCTGTCCCCCTCCGTTCTCCCCCTCCGTTCCCCTCTCCTTATCTGTCCCCTCCGTTCTCCCCCTCAGTTCCTCCGTCCTCCTCCTCCTTCCTTTGTGTAAGGATAGAGTCAGCTGACTCTGTCCATTCACATAACTGAAACATTGTAATCTCCTGTGATTACGATGTGTCAGTTTATGAATGGAGAGAAGCCGCTGTCTTCTCTCCATTCATTCTCAGTGCAGCTGACGCTGCAGAGAAAGGGACTGGGGAATCTCTATCCTCTGTCTCTTTCTCTGTCTCAAGGGGGAGATATCAGAGGTCTGTTAAGACCCCTGATATCTCACCAAAGCCCCCCAAAAGGGCTGATTAAAAAAATAAAAAATAAAAAAAAAATAAAGAATAAAAAAATATTATTGTAAAAAATAAAAATTGTAAAAAAAAAACAAAAACAACACACACACACATACAACGTTCACCCCCCCCCCCCCAAAAAAAATATAGCAAAAAAAAAACTGTCACGTGACATTAAAAAAAAAGTATCGGTAATCGGTATCGGCGAGTACTTGAAAAAAAAGTATCGGTACTTGTACTCGGTCCTAAAAAAGTGGTATCGGGACAACCCTAGCGGGTATCACTGCTTCTGGAATAGCATCTGGCAAAAAGGAAGGGTGGAAACAGTAATTGGCCCAGAATAGGATTGGTTGGTTAGCTGACCGAATCTAATTATTATAATTATTATATGCAAATTTGACAAACGGGAGAAGTGAAGTTCAATAATCTTGAGAAAAAGCCGAAAATCATTGAAGATACCTCACCAGCAATTGATTGGTCCATTCTGTTTGACCATTGCTTTATGAGTGGTAAGCCGAAAACAAGCAGATCTCGACTTTAAAAGCCTTACAAGGGGACTGGAGGTAAACTGTTCTCCTCTGTCGAAGGCAATATTACGGGGCAATCCATGCAGTCTCACTACTCTCTTGATGGAAATGGATGCTGTTTCTGAAGCTGAGGGTGTGCCCTTCATTGGCAAAAAATGGGCAATTTTAGACAGCTAATTTACCTCAACCAGTATGGTGGTAAACCCTTCAGAAGGAGGTAAGTACACAATAAAATCCATGACGATCATCTCCCAAGGACGATTAGGAATAGGTTTAGTTGCTTTGGTTTTATCGCCCTTGATATAGAGACAGATTGTGCAAGATTTCACATAGATTCTACAGTCCTGATTCACGTTTGGCCACCAAAAGGACTGCTGGATTAGTTCAACTGTCTTATGAGCCCCAAAATGTCTGGCTAGCTGCTGGTCATGAAAAGTTTTAAGGACTCATGGCCTTCTTCCAAGAGCACAAAGATTTTGTCATTCTGCCACAGTACCCCTCTTTGTTTCTTCAGCAAGCTATCTTCAGACTCATAATATACAAACAAACCAGCGCTAGAGGTGCCTGTGCCTATACACTCATGTGTTGCTGCTGTGCATCTTCAGATCAATAATATACATAAAACCACAGCACAAACAATATAAATATTTCAATGTGCTTACAACAAAAGTGCCACAAATATGCATACAAAATTAGTTATATTCTAGCAAATTATATCAAGCATATATTTGTAAAGTCCAATATAAAAAAGGGAAAGTTCCCAAAAAAGGTTTCTTCCAAAGTGCTGATGTGCAAAGAATCCTAAAGTGCTGTAGTGCTCTAAACGGCCACACAGTGAACTGTGCTCCACACAACCCCTTTGTGCTTGTACTCACCAGATGGGATGGACCCCTTAGCAGTACTCTATGTGGGTCTATTATGCTTAACCACTTCAATACAGGGCACTTAGACACCTTCCTGCCCAGATCAATTTTCAGCTTTCAGCGCTGTCGCAGTTTGAATGACAATTGTGCGGTCATGCTACACTGTACCCAAACTAAATTTTTATCATTTTGTTCCCACAAATAGAGCTTTCTTTTGGTGGTATTTGATCACCTCTGCGGTTTTTATTTTTTGCTAAACAAATAAAAAAAGACCGAAAATTTTGAAAAAAATAAAAGTTTTGCTTTTGTTTCTGTTAAAAAAAATTGTAAATAAGTAAGTTTTCTCTTTCACTGATGGGCACTGATAAGGCGGCACTGACAGGCACTGACAGGCACTGATACGGCGGCACCGATGAGGTGGCACCAATGAGCGGGCACTGACGGGCACTGACGATGGGCACTTAAATGCGGCACTGATGGGCACTGGTAGGCAGCACTGATGGGTGGCACTTATATGCAGCACCGATGGGCATTGATAGGCGGCACTGATGGGCACTGATGGGTGGCACTGGGTGGCACTGGTTGGCACTGATGGGCACTGATGTGCGACACTGATGGGCAATGAAAGGTGGCACTGCTGGGCACTACTGGGCACTGATAGGGTGACACTGAGAGGTGGCACTGCTGGGCACTGATGGGCACTGATAGGCGGCACTGCTGGGCACTGATACATGGCACTGATGGGCACTGATACGTGGCACTAAAATGAGGCACTGATGGGCATCCCTGGTGGCACTGGCAGTGGTAGGCATTGCAGTGGGCACTGACTGGCAGCTGCCTGGGCACAGATTGGCAGCTGCCTGGGCACACAGTGACATTTCCCTGGTGGTCTAGGGGCATACCTGGCGGTCCAGTGGGGATCGCTTCCCTGGTGGTCCTGGGCGGCATCCCTGGTGGTCCTGGGTAGGATCCGAGGGGGGCTGTGCTGATAAACAATCAGCACAGACCCCCCCTGTCAGGAGAGCAGCCGATCGGCTCTCCTCTACTCGCGTCTGTCAGACGCGAGTGAGGAAAAGCCGATCACCGGCTCTTCCTATTTACATCGTAATCAGCCATGATTGGACACGGCTGATCACGTGGTAAAGAGTCTCAGTCGGAGACTCTTTACCTAGATCGGTGTTGCAGGGTGTCAGACTGACAACCCGCAACAACGATCGCCGCGATGCGTGCCCCCGGGGGCGCGCAGCGGCTAGATATTCCTGATCACGTCATATGACGTCCGATCAGGAATATCAAACCACTTTGCCGCCGTCATTCTGTAATAGGGCGGGCGGCAAGTGGTTAAACTGGTGCGAGGGATACGTAACCACAGGTATTTTGTTTCTTCCTGTGCTGACACCACTCATACATGAAGGAAAGAGTATAGTGTAGTATGTTCTTGTTTATTTGTATAAAAGTTTAAAAATACACTTACGGTGTTCCAGAGAATACACTCTTTGTATACAAAATTGTTGGGCAGTTAGCGTGCTCCTGGAACACGCTTGGTCAGCACAACCTAGCGCGCGTTCCATCACTGGACGGACATCACTAAGGAACTGGAATCTACGTCGACGTGTAGCCTATCTCCGTAGCCCTCATCAGGCGACTTCCCAATAATTATATATACAAAGTGTGTATCCTCTGGAATACTAAAAGTGTATTTTTATCCTTTTATTTTTCATAAAAATTGGCAAAGCCCAGAAATCTTTAATTGCCCTTATCAGTTGTACAGGTCATTTGTGGATAGCTAAGACTTTCTGCGGGTCCATAGTGATTACTAGGGATGAGCTTCGTGTTCGAGTCGAACCCATGTTCGACTCGAACATCGGCTGTTCGACCGTCCGTCGAATTGCGAACGATATGGGCCGTTCGCGCCAAATTCGTGTGGCGCGTCATGGCCCATAATTCACTGCGGCATCGCAGTGCATTGCTGGCTGATGATTGGCCAAGCATGCACTATGACCCGCATGCTTGGCCAATCACAGCGCCGTCAGTAGAGAGAGCTGTAATTGGCCAAAGCCAGGGTGGCTTTGGCCAATTATGGCTCAGGGGATTTAGTACACGCCCCACACTATATAAGGCCGCCTGCACGGCGGCCCTGTGTAGTGTGTGTTCCGGTGTGCTGAGAGATAGAGAGAGAGAGAGACAGTGTCATTTGATTTGAGTTAGATAGATAAGGCAGAACAGTCAGTCAGTTAGCTGCACTTACAGTGTATTGTGTATATATATGCATCCCAGGTGTTGCATATATATATATATATACACTGTATTCAGTTTAGCTAGATCCGTTCCTGTTATCTTCTAGACTATTTACATTTAGTGCAGTGCGTCCTGCTCACAGTGTTCAGCTAGATCCGTTCCTGTTATCTTCTAGACTATTTACATTTAGTGCAGTGCGTCCTGCTCACAGTGTTCAGCTAGATCCGTTCCTGTTATCTTCTAGACTATTTACATTTAGTGCAGTGCGTCCTGCTCACAGTGTTCAGCTAGATCCGTTCCTGTTATCTTCTAGACTATTTACATTTAGTGCAGTGCGTCCTGCTCACAGTGTTCAGCTAGATCCGTTCCTGTTATCTTCCTACTGACAGGCAGGCTTGTCTGGTTACAGTATATAAAGCTACCTGAAGAAAATTACAGGTGTTCTATTGGATCCTATTAGTACCACGGTCAGGCAGCTAGACTATTTACATTTAGTACAGTGCGTCCTGCTCACAGTGTTCAGCTAGATCCGTTCCTGTTATATTCCTACTGACAGGCAGGCTTGTCTGGTTACAGTATATAAAGCTACCTGAAGAAAATTACAGGTGTTCTATTTGATCCTATTAGTACCACGGTCAGGCAGCTAGACTATTTACATTTAGTACAGTGCGTCCTGCTCACAGTGTTAAGCTAGATCCGTTCCTGTTATCTTCCTACTGACAGGCAGGCTTGTCTGGTTACAGTATATAAAGCTACCTGAAGAAAATTACAGGTGTTCTATTTGATCCTATTAGTACCACGGTCAGGCAGCTAGACTATTTACATTTAGTACAGTGCGTCCTGCTCACAGTGTTCAGCTAGATCCGTTCCTGTTATCTTCCTACTGACAGGCAGGCTTGTCTGGTTACAGTATATAAAGCTACCTGAAGAAAATTACAGGTGTTCTATTTGATCCTATTAGTACCACGGTCAGGCAACTAGACTATTTACATTTAGTACAGTGCGTCCTGCTCACAGTGTTCAGCTAGATCCGTTCCTGTTATCTTCCTACTGACAGGCAGGCTTGTCTGGTTACAGTATATAAAGCTACCTGAAGAAAATTACAGGTGTTCTATTTGATCCTATTAGTACCACGGTCAGGCAGCTAGACTATTTACATTTAGTACAGTGCGTCCTGCTCACAGTGTTCAGCTAGATCCGTTCCTGTTATCTTCCTACTGACAGGCAGGCTTGTCTGGTTACAGTATATAAAGCTACCTGAAGAAAATTACAGGTGTTCTATTTGATCCTATTAGTACCACGGTCAGGCAGCTAGACTATTTACATTTAGTACAGTGCGTCCTGCTCACAGTGTTCAGCTAGATCCGTTCCTGTTATCTTCCTACTGACAGGCAGGCTTGTCTGGTTACAGTATATAAAGCTACCTGAAGAAAATTACAGGTGTTCTATTTGATCCTATTAGTACCACGGTCAGGCAGCTAGACTATTTACATTTAGTACAGTGCGTCCTGCTCACAGTGTTCAGCTAGATCCGTTCCTGTTATCTTCCTACTGACAGGCAGGCTTGTCTGGTTACAGTATATAAAGCTACCTGAAGAAAATTACAGGTGTTCTATTTGATCCTATTAGTACCACGGTCAGGCAGCTAGACTATTTACATTTAGTACAGTGCGTCCTGCTCACAGTGTTCAGCTAGATCCGTTCCTGTTATCTTCCTACTGACAGGCAGGCTTGTCTGGTTACAGTATATAAAGCTACCTGAAGAAAATTACAGGTGTTCTATTTGATCCTATTAGTACCACGGTCAGGCAGCTAGACTATTTACATTTAGTACAGTGCGTCCTGCTCACAGTGTTCAGCTAGATCCGTTCCTGTTATCTTCCTACTGACAGGCAGGCTTGTCTGGTTACAGTATATAAAGCTTCCTGAAGAAAATTACAGGTGTTCTATTTGATCCTATTAGTACCACGGTCAGGCAGCTAGACTATTTACATTTAGTACAGTGCGTCCTGCTCACAGTGTTCAGCTAGATCCGTTCCTGTTATCTTCCTGAAGAAAATTACTGGTGTTCTATCCCAGGCCAAGAAGGAGAGGCAGACAGTCACAAGCCAATAAGAGAGGGCAAGCAGGCTCTGTGTCTAGGGCTGGTCGTGGAGATGGTGCATCCTCATCAGCACGTGGCCATGGGACACGCTTGGCCTTTTTTTCGGCAGCTGGCCGCGTTGAGCCGCAACATGCGGAAGACTTGGTCGAGTGGATGACCAAGCCGTCCTCATCCTCCTCATCCTCTCTCACCCAGGGTGCTTTGTCTGGCAAAGCAGCGGCCTCTTCCCTCAGCTCAATGTCATCAGTGACTCCTTCCCTAGCTCCACCATGTCCTCCTGAGGATTCCCTCGAACTGTTTGACCACAGTGTTGGGTACATGCTCCAGGAGGATGCCCAGCGTTTGGAAGGCTCTGATGATGATACTGAGCTCGATGAAGGCAGTAACATGAGCACGGACAGAGGGGGTGCCCAAGAAGGACAGCAATCTGGCAGTCATGCTCCCCCTGCTGCAGCATACTGCCAGGTTTGCTCCAGTGATGAGGAGGGAGGGGATGATGAGGTCACTGACTCAACGTGGGTGCCTGATAGGAGAGAGGAGGAGGAGGAGGAGGAGGCGGCACATCACCAACGAGGCAGGATGCCCTCCAGGGGCCAGCCTAAGGGCAGCACATTGACTGCATCACACCCCAAAGCTCCACATGTGCAGGGCGCTGCAGTCTCTGCGCATTATTCAAAAAGTTCTTTGGTGTGGGCCTTTTTTGAGACGAGTGCATCAGATCGCACCGCTGCTATTTGCAACATATGTCTCAAGCGTATCTCGCGTGGCCAAAACATCTCCCGCTTGGGTACCACATGCTTGACCAGACATATGTTGACCTGCCATGCAGTTCGTTGGCAAGCGTATCTAAAAGACTTGCTCCTCATCAGCTGAGATTTCCAACCCCACTAGACCTCCAGTCCTCTCTGAGACCTGCAGTGAGAGGAATGAAGGTGTAGAATTAGGTGTGTCACAGCCAAGTACTTGTGGGCAATCTGCTTTTGGTACACTGACGTCAGATTGTACCAGGCAAATTTCCCTGCCCCAGCTGCTGCACCGCCGAAAAAAGTTTGCTCCCAGCCATCCACATGCCCAGCGGTTGAATGCTAGCTTGGCAAAATTGCTAGAACTTCAACTGCTGCCTTTTCAGTTGGTAGACTCTGCCACATTGTGGAATGTGCGGTTCCTCAGTGGCAGGTACCCAAACGGCACTTTTTCTCACGGAAGGCGATTCCGGCTCTCTACCGGCATGTGGAAGGCAATGTCCATGCCTCGCTGGACAGGGCGGTCAGCGGTAAGGTGCATATTACCGCTGACTCATGGTCCAGCAGGCATGGACAGGGACGTTACCTAAGTTTCACGGCGCATTGGGTGACTCTGCTGGCAGCTGGGAAGGATGCAGGACAAGGTGCAGTAGTGTTGGAGGTTGTTCCGCCACCACGCCTCCAAAATGCTGATTGTGACACACCTCTCTCCTCCACCCCCTCCTCTTCTTCTTCCTCCATGGCCTCTTCCTCAGAACCAGCGGTGCTCCGTAGTCGTTCAAGGGGCTACGCAAGTACGCAGGCCAAAAGATGCCATGCGGTGCTTGAGCTGGTGTGCTTGGGGGACAGGAGCCACACTGGGGCAGAGGTTCTGTCAGCTCTGCAGGGGCAGGTTCAGAGGTGGTTGACGCCACGCCAACTTAAGGCAGGAATGGTGGTTTGCGACAATGGCACCAACCTCCTCTCTGCCCTCCGACAGGGACAAATGACCCATGTGCCCTGTTTGGCTCACGTCCTTAACTTGGTGGTGCAGCGGTTCTTGGGCAGGTACCCGGGCTTACAGGATGTCCTGAGGCAGGCCAGGAAAGTCTGTGTGCATTTCCGCCGGTCATATAATGCCAGTGCTCGGCTGACGGACCTCCAAAAGGAGTTTAACCTGCCCAAGAACCGCCTAATCTGTGACATGCCCACCAGGTGGAACTCAACGTTGGCCATGCTGCATCGGCTGCACACGCAGCAGAGGGCCATCAATGAGTACCTGTGCGACTATGGCACCTGGACAGGGTCAGGGGAGCTTGGTTTTTTTTCCCCACGCCAGTGGGCCATGATCAGGGATGCATGCACTGTCCTGTCACCATTCGGGGAGGCCACGAGGATGGTGAGCAGTGACAGTGCATGCATCAGTGACACTGTCCCCCTTGTCCACCTGTTGGAGCACACGCTGCGTGGAATAATGGACAGGGCACTTGAGGCAGAACAGAGGCAGGAAGAGGAGGACTTCCTTAGCTCTCAAGGCCCCCTTTATCCAGACAGTGTTCCTGCGTGCCCGCCGATCACACAGGAAGAGGACGAGGAGGAGGAGGAGGAGGAGGAAGATTGTGTCAGTATGGAGGTGGAGCCTGGCACTCAGCATCAGCAGCAGTCTTTAAGGGATCAGTCCCAAGAAACACATGGACTTGTACGTGGCTGGGAGGAGGTGGCTGCGGACGTTGTCGTCCTTAGTGACCCAGAGGACTCCGGACCGAATGCCTCAGCAAACCTACGCTGCATGGCCTCCCTGATCCTGCAAAGCCTGCGTAAGGATCCTCGTATTCGTGGTATCAAGGAGAAGGACCAATACTGGCTGGCAACCCTCCTTGATCCACGTTACAAGGGTAAGGTTGCGGACCTTATCTTGCCATCGCAGAGGGAGCAGAGGATGAAACATCTTCGGGAGGCCTTGCAGAAAGGTCTGTGCAATGCGTTCCCAGAGACTGGGAGGTTACAAACTCCTGTTTCTGGACAACGTGTTGCTGAGGCTTCGGTCAGTCAAAGAAGGAGCGGTGGAGAAGGTGGCCGTCTGACCGATGCGTTCAGACAATTTTTTGGTCCGCAGCCCCAAGGTATGATCGGTTCCAGCAACCATCGCCAGCGTCTGTTTTACATGGTGCAGGAATATCTAGGGGCAAGATCAGACTTGGACACCTTTCCCACCGAAAATCCTCTGGGTTACTGGGTCTTGAGGATGGATCACTGGCCAGAGCTTGCACAGTATGCAATTGAGCTACTGGCCTGTCCTGCATCCAGCGTTCTTTCGGAACGCACATTCAGTGCTGCTGGAGGCGTGGTAACCGATCACAGGGTGCGTCTGTCCACCGACTCGGTCGATCGGCTGACCTTCATAAAAATGAATCAGTCTTGGATCACCACCAGCTACCAAGCACCTGATGCTGATGTAACCGAATAATTTTTTTTGAAATGTCAGATCCCTTCAAAGACTGCCTATGCTGATGCTGAGTGACTATCCCTAAGTAATTATCCTCTTCCTCCTCAATCATCACGCTGATAGCTTGTAAGAACATTTTTGGTTCTGGGCGCCACCACCAGTGCCTAAGGCACAATTTTTCAGCCCCTGTTTAACAGGGGCGTGTAATTACAATTTTTGATGTAATACTTTGCAGCAGGGCTCGTTCCTGCATTCCAACTAGAGTGTCTGTGAGGGGTTGCAGTGTTGTGGCACCAGCACCAGTGCCTAAGGCCCAATTTTTCTGCCCCTGTCTAACAGGGGCGTGTAATTACAATTTTTGATGCAATACTTTGCAGCAGGGCTCGTTCCTGCATTCCAACTAGAGTGTCTGTGAGGGGTTGCAGTGTTGTGGCACCAGCACCAGTGCCTAAGGCCCAATTTTTCTGCCCCTGTCTAACAGGGGCGTGTAATTACAATTTTTGATGTAATACTTTGCAGCAGGGCTCGTTCCTGCATTCCAACTAGAGTGTCTGTGAGGGGTTGCAGTGTTGTGGCACCAGCACCAGTGCCTAAGGCCCAATTTTTCTGCCCCTGTCTAACAGGGGCGTGTAATTACAATTTTTGATGCAATACTTTGCAGCAGGGCTCGTTCCTGCATTCCAACTAGAGTGTCTGTGAGGGGTTGCAGTGTTGTGGCACCAGCACCAGTGCCTAAGGCCCAATTTTTCTGCCCCTGTCTAACAGGGGCGTGTAATTACAATTTTTGATGCAATACTTTGCAGCAGGGCTCGTTCCTGCGTTCCAACTAGAGTGTCTGTGAGGGGTTGCAGTGTTGTGGCACCAGCACCAGTGCCTAAGGCCTAATTTTTCAGCTCCTGTTCAACAGGGGCATGTAATTACAATTCTTGATCTAATATTTCACAGCAGGGCCCTGTGAGGGCTTACAGTGTTGTGGCCACAGCAACACCTAAGGCCCAAATTTCTGCTGAGTATATAGGGCAGGACCCTACTTTCAAACATCTAACTTACAAACGACTCCTACTTGCAAACGGAAGGAGACAACAGGAAGTGAGATGAAATCTACCCCTAGGAAGGGAAATTCTCTCCTGTAAGAGTTAATATGGGAAAACAATTTCTCCTTTCCACTGATGCTTTCCAATCCTTGTTCCACAAAAAAACCCAAATTTTCAAAAAACATTTTTCATTGGGACAAAAAAGTGAGGTGAAATCTTCTGAAGAGGAGGAAAGACAGCAAAACAAATGTCACAGGGGTGATAACCCTTCCCTATGTTTTCCAAAAAGCTTAAAAAAGATTTTTTGGCTGGAGCTAAACACGTTAAAAATGTACCCGTTCAAAATTACAAAGAGATTCTACTTAACAACAAACAGTCCCTGTCTTGTTTGCACCGCCTGTATACTGCTGTTCAGAGTATATAGGGCCTGGTGGCCCCACACCTTTCCTTATTTTAATTTGGGTGCGGGGTTCCCCTTAATATCCATACAAGACCCAAAGGGCCTGGTAATGGACTGGGGGGTACCCATGCCGTTTGTCTCACTGATTTTCATCCATATTGCCATGACCCGACATGACATTAAACCCGCAAGCAGTTTTAAATGAGATTTTTTCCTTTAAAAATGACATTTGGTGCAGGGACTGTTCTAAACACGGGAAACACGCGTCACTTTACAGGCATACTATAGACACCCCCCAGGTACGATATTTAAAGGAATATTTCACTTTTTTTTTTTACTTTAAGCATCATTAAAATCACTGCTCCCGAAAAAACGGCCGTTTTTAAAAGTTTTTTTTGCATTGATACATGTCCCCTGGGGTAGGACCCGGGTCCCCAAACCCTTTTTAGGACAATACCATGCAAATTAGCCTTTAAAATTAGCACTTTTGATTTCAAACGTTCGAGTCCCATAGACGTCAATGGGGTTCTAACGTTCGTGCGAACTTTCGGTCCGTTCGCGGGTTCTGGTGCGAACCGAACCGGGGGGTGTTCGGCTCATCCCTAGTGATTACATCAGTGGAGTTTACTAGTGCAAAAAATTGGATGGACTGTTTATCAACTAGCATTTGTCAGCTTTTGTACACGGGCCATGCTCTTTCAGTGTGAATAAAACTTTTTTCACATGGACCCAGTGCAACTCTAGCAAAGCTGAAAAGATCAAAATATCATCTTGATACAGGATTCAGAAGAGAACCCATAAAAACAAGCATGTGTGCCGGCGCAATCCCAATGTGCCTGCACACATTCTTAGTTACATAGTTACATAGTAGGTGAGATTGAAAAAAGACACAAGTCCATCAAGTCAAACCCATTTGTGTGATTATATGTCAGTATTACTTTGTAAATCCCTGTATGTTGTGGACGTTTAGGTGCTTATCTAATAGTTTTTTGAAACTATCGATGCTCCCCGCTGAAACCACCGCCTGTGTGTCAGGGCTGGGCCCAGCCCTTCCTTCTCTGAGATGGCCATTCAGCTGTCGTCTAATTGCCAGCTCCTATCTCTCCACAGTGACTCACCTGTTGATGATATCCTGCTCGTCAGTCCTGCCTACTTAAGCCGTCCAGCCCAGATGATCTCTGCCTTGATCACATCTCTGGAGACGCTCTCCTGTGTTCCTGACATGCTTGGCTGACATTCCTTCTGGCTCCAGATCCTGCTTGCTGTTCTACTACGCTAATCTCTGGCTCCCTGACATCTGGCTTGCCTGACTATCCATTCCGGTTCCTGAACCCTGGCTATGTTTTGACTACGTTTACTCTGTTTACCTTTTTTTATTATTATTAAACAAGTGAGATTTAACTGTACTTCTGTCTCAGTCTTATTCATGGTTTCTGATATGGAGAGATGCAGACAGGGGTCAATTTTGCATTACTTCTTACCACAGCATTCACTGCCATTAATATATACCCTGTTTAGTCTGAATTGACTGACCTAGAAGTACATTCATTCTAAGAATATTTTCAGGTAACTCTGATACCAAAACATTTGTCTAAAATCCTGGTCCCTTGCCAATGGTTAATTTCACCCCTATCCTGACTACTGGTGTGGTTTGCCCTCTCAAACCTTCAACATGTATCAGTTCTCCTTTGTGATGGGAAAGATTTTCTATCAAAAATATGACTTCAGCACTAGTAACCACCCATTTCCTAGAGAAAACTAGACTGGTTTTCTCTGCACCTCCTGTCTTCTGTCCCACCTTCCCTTTCTTCCTGTTCTTTTCTGCTTGTTTTCTTCCTGCCTGGCCTTAATCTTATCTATTGCCCTGACAGGTTTGCTTTTAGTCTCATCTAGCTCCTCCAAGTGGCCTAAAAGGATAGTGGTTCATGAATCCTGCTATTTAATTGTGGGCAAGGACAATAATGGAGCCCTAAGAGTAAGTGGCAAAGACTTCACCAGCTTAGAGCACAGAGTAGATATAAAGAGTTCCATATCTGAACATATCCATTCTGGGATCTTAGTTAATCCAGTTATACAATCCATTTCATGTAACCTGGCAATACCTTCTCCTATCATTCTCCATGAGTAGGTATATCCCAAGTCACTAGGATTAGCTTATGCTCAGACTATCCCATCTCTCATGAGGTTTTACAGTAAAAAATCACAGTAAATTGCCATGCCATTGCACAATTGTGGATCATGGGTTAACACTACCATAGTCACTGCTTCCTTGCCTGGCAAAATAACACTGTCCACCCCTTTCATCCCACCAATGTAGGATCCAAATTATTAAAGGCTTTGTGGACCTGTGTTTGCATTATTTTGCCAGTTTATGGAGTTCAGTTTATGAAAACTCTCTTAATTCTTTAAATTCTACATCTCCTGGGTTGCAGTAATGCACCTCCCCATCTTCTATGTCCACTCTATCATGTTGCCTTTTCTTGTGCTTAGTAGTTAAAGGTCTGTCACACTTTTTCTTCCCCACTGGGTGCTCATCATCAGAAATACCAATTCTATCTCTTCATTCTCGCTATCGCTTGATGAGAGCACATCCTCACTATTCCAGTCGTGGAATATGACAATGGCAGGTACCTTGACCTTACTAACAAATATATGGCCTTATTTTGCCTTAGCTAAGTTGTGTTGCCCCTGTGTTGCACAGGGGCAACACAACTTGCAGGTCGACTCACCGAGGCGACCTGCACACGACTTCAGCGGCGACTTGCAAAACGACTTCTGTATAGAAGTCATTGCAAGTCGCCTGAAGTCGCGCCAAAAATACTACAGGAACCTTTTTCTAAGTTGGAGCGACTTGCGTCGCTCCTATTAGAACCGTTCCGTAGTAGAGAACGGGATGCGACTTGTCAGGCGGCTAGGTCGTCTGACAAGTCGCCCTTGTGTGAACCGGGGCTTAGGGCATGAATTGGTTTGGTCATGAGGGCTGCCCATTGCTGTCAAAAATCCCTAGCCTTATTAGCAGTTGAAACAACACACTCCAAAGCAACTGCTAGCTTATAGTACTTTAATGTCTTTACTTAAATCAAAACCCTCAAGGCAAACTTTACAAAATGATCTTAAACTTTATTACCACAAGTCTTATTAAAGAGAGAAGCATAGTTTGCTAATTCCTTAGCGAGAGGCATCCACTGACTATCTCTGGCCCAAGCAGGCAGCTTACACGCCCCCTCCAGCCTTGATTTTCACAAGCATTTTTCAGCAACAGAAAACATGTCTGTATACAACAGGGATACAATAAAAAGTTACTTAGCCTGGGTTAAAGGTTGTGATTTCCATAGCAAACATGACTCGAGCTACTCAAGCAATTGTTGCAGGAATCCAGGCGGTCTTGTAGTGTAGATTTTGTGTCATTCCCAGGTGACGTTCCTTCTTTGGTCTTGTGAAGTCCCCTTTGGCACAGACTTTTCTTTTTAGTTCTTCTTGTTGTTAAGGAGTCCCTCTTTCAGCTTATGCTGCTGGCCTTTAATTTAGAAAGTTTGTATAGCCATTCCCACATGGTCATATCGCTTTACTTCTTCCTTTCTACATCAGTTTTTATGTGAGAAGGATTTTTTAACTCATCACTAAATGGCACTATAGTATCATACATGCTATAGGTCAAGCATGTCAAAATGTCAAGCTATTGTTGACATTTATTGACATAGCCTGGGTGCAGTGTTTGACCAGAACAAAACAATGAGAGCAGCTAAAAATGTGTACATTGTGTTTATATTTGCCCAATATACAACACTAGTATCGATTTTTCCATTGTATTAGAGGACAGCATGTGCAAACATTGTGCCAATGTCTGACTGATGTTTACTCCTAAAAAACTTATTTTGTAAATGTACTGGATATGTATGGAAGATACTGGAGAATTTAATATAATACCACATAGATGAGTTCTTGCTAGAAAAAAAAAATTAAGCAGCAGGAGGCATGGATTCATGAAATACAGAAGTTGTCAAACATATCTGATGTATTTTTATGAGGAGGTAAGCAAAACCTTAGACAAAGGAGTGACTGTGGATATTGTATACTTGGATCTTGCAAAAGCATTTGACACAGTTCCCCACACACAGCTAATGTGTAAGGTAAAGTCTACAGGCTTGGAGAAATCAGTTTGTAAATGGATAGAAAACAGGCTAAAAGACAGAATTCAGAGAGTAGTGGTTAATGATTCTTACTCTGAATGGTCTAAGCTTTTCTAGTGGTGTACCCCAAGGTTCAGTGCTGGGACCCTTACTTTTTAACATATTTATAAATGATATAGGGTCTGGAATTAATAACACCATTTCAGTCTTTACAGATGACACCAAGTTGTGGAGTGGAAGGACATCCTTACAGGATGTCTCAAATTTGCAAGACGACCTCAATGCACTGTCGAATTGGCAACTATGTGGCAAATGAGTTTTAATTTTGATAAGTGTAAAGTTATCATGCATGCAAAATACATGTTAGGAGAAGAACAGCTGGGGGAATCAATGGTGGAAAAGGATCTAGGTGTTCTGGTAGATCATAGGCTTAATAATAGCATGCAATGCTAAGCTGCGGTTTCCAAAGCGAGCAAAATCCTTTTTTGTATTAATAGAGGTGTAGTCTGCAGAGAGAGAGAGAGACATAATTTTGAACCTGTAAAAATCATTGGTAAGACCTCATCTAGAATATGCAATTCAGTTTTGGGCACCAGTTCACAAAACGGATATCAAGGAACTGGAGGGAGTGCAGAGAAGAGCAACCAAACTGATAAGAGGCATGGAGGAGCTCATCAATGAGGAAAGATTAGCTGAACTGAAATTATTCTCTCTTGAAAAGAGGAGATTAACCATTCGCTGACCGCCTCCCTTAGGAGTATGGCAGAACGGATCTCCTGTGCTGGATTACGTATTCAACCACTTGCCAACCAGCCACAGTACATATACTGTGGCAGGTCGGCTCTATTGCACAAAACTATGTACCTGTACATCATTTTGTGTAATAGATACTATGGGTGCACAAGCGTGCCTGATGCGCACTGTGTGAGCACGCCACGGGCCTGGCGGACTCAGTGTCCGCCGGAAACCCGCGATCGCTCCACAGAGAGGCAGAACGGGGATCTGCCTATTTAAACAAGGCGGATCCCAGTTCTGACAGGGGACAACATGGAAATCTGCTGTTTCCAGTGATCAGGAACAGCGATCTCTGTGTTGTCCCAGTGAGCCCATCCCCCACACAGTTAGAACACACACAGGGAACACAGTTAACCCCTTGATCGCCCCCTAGTATTAACCCTTTCCCTGTCAGTGTCATTTATACATTGATCAGTGCATTTCTTTAGCACTGATCACTGTGATATTGTCACTGGTCCCCAAAAAGTGTCCGCAATGTCACAGTCCCGCTAAAAATCACAGATTGCTGCCATTACCAGTAAAAACATAAAAAAATATAAAAGTCCATAAATCTATCCCCTATTTTGTAAACACTATAACTTTTGTGCAAACCAATAAATATACACTTATTGTGATTTTTTTTTACCAAAAATATGTGGCAGAATACATTTTGGCCTACTGACGAATAAATTAGTTTTTATATATATATATATATATATATATATATATATATATAATATATATATATATATATATATATATATATATATATATATATATATATATATATATATTTTGCATATGTATTATAACAGAAAGTCAAAAATATAGTTTTTTTTCAAAATTGTTGATCTTTTTTTGTTTATAGGGCAAAAAAAAACCGTAGAGGTGATCAAATACCAACAAAATAAAGCTCTATTTGTGAGAAAAAAACAACATAAATTTTGTTTGGGTACAACGTTGCACGACTGCGCAATTGTCAGTTAAAGCGGTGCAGTGCCATATCGCAAAAAATGGCCTGGTCATTAAGGGGGTAAATCCTTCCAGGGCTGAAGTGGTTAATATGTTATCCGGCTCTTTCAGGTAGGGGACGTGCACACGTTCGTTGTGTTGGCTGTGCTGTAATTAGACACGGCACAAGCCGATCAGCGGGTCCCGCCCAATGATTGACCACTGGCACCCACTGATTGGCGAACAGGATGACAGGACAGAGCTCTGTGAATATAAACAACACAGAGCTATGTTTTTCATCTGAATCTGGGTCATAGGAGTGCAGAAATAAGTGCAATCCTGTGACCCAGAAGAGAAGTATGGCCAAAAGAGCTTTGACAATACTTATCTTTTATGTATTTAGAAAACTTGTGTGTTTAGCTGAGGCCATTCGATAATGATATTTAACATAACATTGTAGGTTTACTAACGTACAATACTAAACGGAGTCTTAAGGAAGAGAATAGCGCTGCCAAGGCACAGATTGACACCCGCCGTTTAGCATCTGTTTTCTGTGATTGCACAGCTCTTCTAATGGTTCAGTGACTGAGAGAGAATCTGATTATAGCTATCACATAGCACAAGAATATGTGTTTTCACATGTCTTCACCCAGAAGTCGTGGGCTGATCAACTGTATGGAATCTTGCCGCATACATTCGTGTTTTCACAGTTCAGAAGAAAATGTATGGCTCTCTTTTAAGAAATCCCCAACACATCACAGCTGTGTACTCAGTGGGGGCCATGAAAAGATTGTATAAAAAAGCACTTCGGGAAGCTAGGTGAGTCATCTAAAATTAGATAGCCAGCATAGACCAGCCAATGCTCTGTACTGAGCATGCTAATCTAGTTAGTTGAATGAGCGATGTAGTAGGGAAAATTGTACTCTAATGAGCATGTACTATACCACCCTGGGAAGAGAGAGGTGAGCAGCCCCAGTTCTATAAGGCTTTCTGTTCTGAAAGAGTGGTAATGTATTCTTCAAAACGTTAACACTATGCATCTGCCCATACCGTAGCTGCTTGTGTATTCATCCTGTGATATTCCTAGTGAGCGGCCTGGATTAATGCTTCTCACATAATTGCCAGCAGGGGACCTGCAATGGCAGCAGAAACATCATTAATTTATTGGATTTAATTTTCAGCAGCCCACATTTTTCACTGGCTGCAACTGTGAATTACAACTGAACTGGAATATGTTAGAAGAATCTGTGATACAATATAATAACGTACATTCAAAAAGGGAACATGGGAACTGATCTATCTATCTATCTATCTATCTATCTATCTATCTATCTATCTATCTATCTATCTATCTATCTATCTATCTATCTATCTATCTATCTATCTATCTATCTATCTATCTATCTATCTATCTATCTATCTATCTATCTATCTATCTATCTATCTGTATATCTATCTATCTATCTATCTATCTATCTATCTATCTATCTATCTATCTATCTATCTATCTATCTATCTATCTATCTATCTATCTATCTATCTATCTATCTATCTATCTATCTATCAATTTTATGATCAATCTATCATATCTATCATATCTATCTATCTATCTATCTATCTATCTATCTATCTATCTATCTATCTATCTATATATATATATATATATATATATATATATACAGTGGCTTGCGAAAGTATTCGGCCCCCTTGAACTTTTCAACCTTTTGCCACATTTCAGGCTTCAAACATAAAGATATAAAATTTTAATTTTTTGTGAAGAATCACCAACAAGTGGGACACAGTTGTGAAGTGGAACGAAATCTATTGGATATTTTAAACTTTTTAGCAATTAAAAAACTGAAAAGTGGTGCGTGCAAAATTATTCGGCCCCTTTACTTTCAGTGCAGAAAACTCACTCCAGAAGTTCAGCGAGGATCTCTGAATGATCCAATGTTGTCCTACATGACTGATGGTGATAAATAGAATCCACCTGTGTGTAATCAAGTCTCTGTATAAATGCACCTGCTCTGTGATAGTCTCAGGGTTCTGTTGAAAGCGCAGAGAGCATCATGAAGACCAAGGAACACACCAGGCAGGTCCGTAATACTGTTGTGGAGAAGTTTAAAGCCGGATTTGGATACAAAAAGATTTACCAAGCTTTAAACATCCCAAGGAGCACTGTGCAAGCGATCATTTTGAAATGGAAGTAGTATCAGACCACTGCAAATCTACCAAGACCTGGCTGTCCCTCTAAACTTTCAGCTCAGACAAGGAGAAGACTGATCAGAGATGCAGCCAAGAGGCCCATGATCACTCTGGATGAACTGCAGAGAACTACAGCTGAGGTGGGAGAGTCTGTCCATAGGACAACAATCAGTCGTACACTGCACAAATCTGGCCTTTATGGAAGAGTGGCAAGAAGAAAGCTATTTCTCAAAGATATCCATAAAAAGTCTCGTCTAAAGTTTGCCACAAGCCACCTGGGAGACACACCAAACATGTGGAAGAAGGTGCTCTGGTCCGATGAAACCAAAATCAAACTTTTTGGCCACAATGCAAAACGATATGTTTGGCGTAAAAGCAACACAGCTCATCACCCTCAACACACCATCCCCACTGTCAAACATGGTGGTGGCAGCATCATGGTTTGGGCCTGCTTTTCTTCAGCAGGGACAGGGAAGATGGTTAAAATTGAGGGGAAGATGGATGCAGCCAAATACAGGACCATTCTGGATGAAAACCTGTTGGAGTCTGCAAAAGACCTGAAACTGGGACGGAGATTTATCTTCCAACAAGACAATGATCCCAAACATACAGCAAAATCTACAAAGGAATGGTTCACAAATAAACGTATCCAGGTGTTAGAATGGCCAAGTCAAAGTCCAGACCTGAATCCAATCGAGAATCTGTGGAAAGAGCTGAAAACTGCTGTTCACAAACGCTCTCCATCCAACCTCACTGAGCTCGAGCTGTTTTGCAAGGAAGAATGGGCAAGAATTTCAGTCTCTCAAAAATCCAAAAGATTTCGTTCCACTTCACAATTGTGTCCCACTTGTTGGTGATTCTTCACAAAAAATAAAAATTTTATATCTTTATGTTTGAAGCCTGAAATGTGGCAAAAGGTTGAAAAGTTTAAGGGGGCCGAATACTTTCGCAAGCCACTGTATATATTATATATATATATATATATATATATATATATATATATATATATATAAAATAATTATATTATATTATTATATATCTGACAAAAGTGAGTACACCCATCACATTTTTGTAAATATTTTATTATATCTTTTCATGTGACAACACTGAAGAAATGACACTACAATGTAAAGTAGTGAGTGTACAGCTTGTATAACAGTGCAAATTTGCTGTTCCCTCAAAATAACTCAACACACAACCATTAATATCTAAACCGCTGGCAACAAAAGTGAGTACACCCCTAAGTGAAAATGTCCAAATTGGGCCCAATTAGCCATTTTCCCTCCCCGGTGTCATGTGACTCGTTAGTCTTACAAGGTCTCAGGTGTGAATGGGGAGCAGGTGTGTTAAATTTGGTGTTATCGCTCTCACTCTCTCATACTGGTCACTTGAAGTTCAACATGGCACCTCATGCCAAAGAACTCTCTAAAGATCTCTCTAAAGAAAAAAAGAATTGTTGCTCTACATAAAGCTGGACTAGGCTATAAGAAGATTGGCAAGACCCTAAAACTGAGCTACAACGCGGTGGCCAAGACCATACAGCGGTTTAACAGGACAGTTTCCACTCAGAACAGGCATTGCCATGGTCAACCAAAGAAGCTGAGTGCACATGCTCAGCGTCATATCCAGAAGTTGTCTTTGGGAAATAGACATATGAGTGCTGTCAGCATTGCTGCAGAGGTTGAAGGGGTGGGGGGTCAGACTGTCAGTGCTCAGATTGGTCTGCATGGCTGTCGCCCCAGAAGGAAGCCTTTTCTAAAGATTATGCACAAGAAAGCCAGCTTTTCCTGTTCACACAAAGCCTGCAAACAGTTTGCTGAAGCCAAGCAGACTAAGGACATGGATTACTGCAACCATGTCTTTATGGTCTGATAAGACAAAGATAAACTTATTTGGTTCAGATGTTGTCAAGCGTGTATGGTGAGGAGTACAAAGACAAGTGTATCTTGCCTACAGTCAAGCATGGTGGTGGGAGTGTCATGGTCTGGGGCTGCATGAGTGCTGCCAGCACTGGGGAGCTACAGTTCATTGAGGGAACCATGAATGCCAACATATACTGTTAAATACTGAAGCAGAGCATGATCCCCTCCCTTTGGAGAATGGGCCGCAGGGCCGCAGGGCAAGATAACGACCCCAAACACACCTCCAAGGCAACCACTGCCTTGCTAAAGAAGCTGAGGATAAAGGTGATGGACTGGCCAAGCATTTCTCCAGCATCTGTGGGGCATCCTCAAATGGAAGATGGAGGAGTGCAAGGTCTCTAACATCCACCAGATTCTTGATGTCGTCATGGAGGAGTGGAAGAGGACTCCAGTGGCAACTTGTGAAGCTCTGGTAACCTCCATTCCCAAGAGGGTTAAGGCAGTGCTGGAAAATAATGGTGGCCACACAAGATATTGACTTTGGGCCTAATTTGGACATTTTCACCTAGGAGTGTACTCACTTTTGTTTAGACATTATTGGTGTGTTGCGTTATTTTGAGGGGACAGCAAATATACACGGTTATACAAGCTGTGCACTCACTACTTTACATTGTAGCAAAGTGTAATTTCTTCAGTGTTGTCACATGAAAAGATATAATAAAATATTAACAAAAATGTGAGGGGCGTACTCACCTTTGTGAGATACTGTATATATTATCTATACTATTATGTCAAAAGTATTGGGATGGCTGCCTTTAAACGCACATGAACTTTAATGGCATCCGGGTCTTAGTCTGTAGGGTTCAATATTTAGTTGGTCCACCCTTTGCAGCTGTAACAGCTTCAACTCTTCTGGGAAGGCTTTCCACATATTTTAGGAGTGTGTCTATGGGAATGTTTGACCATTTTTCCAGAAGCGCATTTGTGAGGTCAGGCATTGATGTTGGACAAGAAGGCCTTGCTCATCCATGTCTTTATGGACCTTGCTTTGTGCACTGGTGCGCAGTGATGTTGAAACAGGAAGGGTCCATCCCCAACCTGTTCCCACAAAGTTGGGAGCATGAAATTGTCTAAAATGTCTTGGTATGCTGACACCTTAAGAGTTTCCTTCACTGTAACTAAGGGGCCAAGCCCAACCCCTGAAAAACAACCCCACACCATAATCCCCTCTCCACAAAATGTGTTGGACGAGTGTACAAAGCAAGGTCCATAAAGACATGGATGAGGGAGTTTGGGGTGGAGGAACTTGACTGACCTGCACAGAGTCCTGACCTCAACCCAATGGAACACCTTTGGGGTGAATTAGAACAGAGACTACAAGCCAGACCTTCTCATCCACATCAGTGCCTGACCTCACAAATGCGCTTTTGAAAGAGCAGTCAAACATTCCCATAGACATGCTCCTAAACCTTGTGGACAGCCTTCCCAAAAGAGTTGAAGCTGTTATAGCTGCAAAGAGTGGGCCAACTTTAATATTGAACCCTATGTACTAAGACTGTGGTGCCATTACAGTTCATGTGTGTGTAAAGGCAGATGTCCCAATACTTTTGGCAATATAGTCTATCTATCATGCCAATCATTGTATGCCTTTGCTAAGTGTGTCCCCATGTTGGGACACTGTAGTAAAGGGGAATGAGCACAGCTGTCGAAAATTCATAATAGCATATATTTTAGCAATTGTAACAATCCTTTCTAGTGTTTTCCTTCCCTTTTTTTTTGGAATGGCTACCACCTTAGTTCTTCCTTCTCCTCATTAAAACGGTAGTAAAGTCTTTAAGTAAAAAAAAAAATAAAAATTTCCACCTGCAAGGCATTATCATAACATGCTAGTATGCATTGCATACTAGCACATTATTAAAATGTACCTTAAAACGAAGCCCTCCAGCGGCACGCTGTCACCAATGCAGAGACTTCCATCTTCACCCAGTCTTCCTTCCATATTTGGGGACTCCAGCCGTTGCGGCCTTGGCACACAGCTCAGAAGAAACGGCACGGGTATGCCCGACTGCACCAAGACCGTCCATGGGGCAGGGTTACCACCAAGGGCGTCCGCAGAACTTTTCGGGGGGGGGGGGGCGCTTTGGCAGCGGCGATACACAGTCGCATTTAACCCTTTCTTCGACCGCTAGCGGGGGTTAAAAGCGCCCCCGAATAGCGCCACTAAAACGATAGTAGCGCCGCTAAAACTAGCGGCGCTTTATCGATAATGCGGCCAGATGGCAGTGTAAAATAGCTCTTGAGATAATTCAGCTTCACTCCATGCCCATATAAATATAGCCTAGAGAATGTACATCTTTCTATTTGAAATGTATTGCAATACCTCTGTTGTGGCCATATTTTGATCTTTATGAAAACAGCCTATACTGTATAGGTTGTTTTCATCAAGATCAAAATATGGCCACAACAGATGTATTGCAATACATAGCAATATAGAAAGATGTACGTTCTCTAGGCCATATTTATATGGACATCATGGACTTGTATGCCTGAGAGACTGAGTAACTGCCATACAAAGTGAAGAAGATATTATAACACACAACACAAATATATTTTTCCAGCAATAGCTCAGCTGTCCAACTTTCCAAGCAATATATATATATATTCTCCTCCTAACTGGCACAGTGGCACTGCAGTGCTGTTACCTGTGGTTCCTCAGTGATGCGATAGCACTGGCAGCGTATTCTCTCTCGGCCACTGCACGCACCTGTGGGAGGAGCCGGCGCAGCGCCGGCCGGATCGGCATAGCGACGTTGCACAGGCAGGCTGAGGCAGCCAATCACGTTCCGGAACAGCTGAGATGTCAAGCAGAGGCCTGAGCGGTAGTCAGAGCCAATCCGACGATTGGGCTGGGGGTGAGGGAGGGAGGGACAGATATCTGTATCAATCTGTGATAAGTCGGAACAGACTGAGAGCAGCCCCAGGCCAGCAGACGTAGGAAAAAAAGTCCACGGCTGCCGCGGCGGCCATTGCGTTACACAGGGCAACTGTCACTCTTGACTCTTCAATCCCTTTTTATAGAGGTCGACCGATATGGGTTTTTCTCTGGCCGATGCCGATATTTAGAAATCGGGGCGGCCGATGGCCGATATATGATGCCGATTTTTGCGGGCAATATTTTAGGCCAACTTTTTTTTTGGCACGTGGCACTGGCAGGCACTGACAGGTGGCACTGGTTGGCACTTGCAGGTGACACTGATTGCCACTGGCAGGTGGCACTGGCAAGTGGCACTGGTTGGCACTGATTGGCAGGTTGCACTAATTGGCACTGGCAGGTGGCACTGGCAAGTGGCACTGGTTGGCACTGATTGGCAGGTGGCACTAATTGGCACTGGCAGGTGGCACTAATTGGCACTGACAGGTGGCACTGGATGGCACTAATTGGCACTGTCAGGTGGCACTGGTTGTCACTGGCAGATGGCACTAGCAGGTGGCACTGGGTGGCACTGATTGGCACTGGCAGGTGGCACTGACAGGTGGCACTGGCAGGCACTGATTGGCACTGGCAGGTGGCACTAATTGGCACTGGCAGGTTGCACTGGCAGATGGCACTGGCAGGTGGCACTGGTTGGCAGATGACACTGGCAGGTGGCACTGGTTGGCACTGGCAGGTGCCACTGGCAGGCACTGGTTGGCATTGGCAGATGGCACTGGCAGGTGGCACTGGATGGCACTGGCAGATGGCACTGATTGGCACTGGCAGGTGGCACTGGTTGGCACTAGCAGGCACTGGTTGGCATTGGCAGATGGCACTGGCATGTGGCACTGGATGGCATTGGCAGGTTTCATAGCCGATAGTGTAACTGTGTGAAACTGTATAGAGAGATAGAGAGGATCTGACAAATTTAGCTTGATGTGATGTCGGAGGTGGGCGGGACCCGGGGTGGACGGGACCCGGGGTGGGCGGGACCCGGGGTGGGCGGGACCCAGCAGCTATCCAGCCAATGATTGGGCTGTTTAAGAAAGGGGCGGGGCCACACACACATAGCGGCCCACCCAGATCCCATCACATTGGCTGGTGTTGGATAGCTGGGTCCCGCCCACCCCGGGTCCCGCCCACCCCGGGTACCACCCACCCCCGACATCCAACTTCAATTTTGACAGCTCCTCTCTCTCCCCATACAGGTTCACACACCACGGCCTTGCTCTGCCAACAGCGTGTGGAGAAGGGAGGAGGAACCCCACGTTCCTCCTCACTTCTCCAATATATTGGGCGAACTCTACCTTCTTATGATTCCAGGGGGGGCAATTGCCCCCCCTTGCCCTATGCTGCGGACGCCCATGGTTACCACATGACTCTGTACCATGGAAACAAAGACACAAATCTGAAAGGACAATATGAACCTTCACAACCTAAATACATCATTATATATCCATTTGTTTAGAATCTGGTTCTAGAGGGAATTAATGTAGGGATAGATTAGATAAAGAGGGAAGGGAGAAAAAAAGAAAAGAGAGGAAAAAAGAGGAGGTAGGGGATCAAGAGGGAAAAAATAAAAAAAATAAAAACCAAGTGGAAGAAGAGGAAAAGGGAAAAGGAGGATAAAAGGGAAGAGAAAACAATATAGAGCAGATGGGGTGTTTCAAAGACTCAGTATTTACCTGAAAGCAAAGCATATAACAAGAAAGATTTCTAAGTATGCATCTCGTTTACTCCCGGAGGAATGGTTGCCTTTAAGCACTCAATTCATTGCATTTCACGCTGCAAGATTTGTCGATCCCAGTCGCCCCCCCCCCCCCCCCCCCCCCCCCCCCGTGGGTCTGGGAAGATGACTTCCAAAACATAGAAAGAGACCACTGTATTGTCATATCTGTGGCGCAGTCCTATGTGTCTCATCACAGGGGTAAGTATTTTACCGTTTCCTGAATAATAGGTATGATCACCCATTCTTTGACCAATTGACATTTAGTTTTGCCTATATAAAAGGCTCGGCAGTGACAGATCATGAGGTAGATGACCCCCTGAGTAGTACAGTCAACAAAGGTATGTAACCTATTTTGTTGGCCATTCAGGAGACAAATGTCAGGACCCTGTTACCTACGGACATCAGGGACAATTCCCACAATGGTAATGTAGCGGTACCCCCGTGCTGAGAATTGTGGTTTGTCTGTCACCCTGCCCAGCCCTGCTTTCACTCTCAGGCACTCTGAGACATAAAGCAGTCAGTGAACTATGTTTTTTTTTTGTTTTGTTTTGTTTTATTGAGGGGTATAACTTGGATGGAAATGGGAGCTATGCAATGCCCTTCATGGATAAATAGAAACAGCAATTGATTTTGGGGCAGCTATGTACACTACCTGTACATACTCCTTCAGCTTCCTCCTGCACAAACTTGCTTGAAGTTTATTACTCCTCCAGCACATCACTCACTGCAGACAATTACTTATAGTCACCTCCAGCACATCACTCGCTGCAGACTGTTACTTCTAGTCACCTCCAGCACATCACTTGGTTCCCCAGGAACCGCTAGCACTATTTGTTGGTTAGGCCTGGCACTGACTCAGCCAGGCCTCAGCAAATGCCCTTTGCAGGCTGGGACCAATTGTGTAGCAGAAAAGTCCTTGTGCTAGCTGCCCTACTATGGCTACTGATCCCAATTAGCCCTCTTTAGGCCCTGCCAGCCCTCCTGGCTGCAGCTGCCTCTCTCCACTGCCCCTTCCACCACAGTTCACACTTCTGGTTCTGCACCCATCTCAGACTGCAAACTCCCAGTCCTCTCAGGTGGGCCTCCCCAGTCCTCCTGACTATGCCTCACTCACCAGCCCTCCTGGCTGTGACCAGTTGGCCTCCCTGGAGTCTCTTAGCAGTGCTCTCCCCCGCTGTCCTCTCCTAGCTCTCTCTTGTGCCCCTGGGTCAGGACCTCTTCATGTGTTCCTGAAAGTGATCCGGACTGCACCTGAGCCCAGGCCGAAGGTCACCCCCCCAGACTGGGGAGCTCCATCAAAGGCCCCGACAGCCTCTGCACCCTCTCACTCCAGCTCTTCCACCAGACAACTTCTCCCCAGGGCGGACCCTGGGTATTTAAGGAGGCCTCCCCCTTGCCATGCCAATCCAGGTTGAGGATTGGCATGGCTGCTCAAACACCCCAGGTGGCTCCCCCTCCCACCTCTCTTTACAGAAATCACTAGAAGCTTCTGGGAAGAAATAGGAGGTCCTGATGACACCACCTGTGAGTTACCCAGCCCTACCCTGAGCCACTCCTAGCCCAGAATGAAAACAAACAGGTCTAGCAACCAGCCAGGCCTGTTTAAATTTACTGATCCCCTTAGCACAATACTAGAGGGTGCTACAGTAAGTACTATAGGATAATAAAGGTCCTGTTTTGTCAGGGCAATAGTGGCTAGTTGTCAGTCGATCTCGCAGTGAAGCTGCTCGTCTAAAGGCTAGTTTGGGGGTAGGTCTCACATATTTGGAAAGAGTATGTTCCTCTGTAATGAGGTGCCAATGCTTCAGTTTACTTTGTATTATAAAGTAGAGATGTTCTAAAATGGCCTTTTGCTTTATTGTAAGCTTTTTAAAGAAGTGAACAGCCTGAGCCAAGAGGCGGTGCTTAAAGTGGTTGTAAACTCTCCCCGACAACTTTGTCCCATGTAAATCAGCATAAAAAACCCTAATGAACACTGCTTGTAGATATCACCCCACTAACAATTAGAAAATCGAAAACGAACGTTCTTAAAATTACCTTTTTTTTTGAAGAAAGACATTGTTTGTTTTTTTTAATACAAAAATTTTATCTCTGAGTCTGATATTTACCAGATTCACTCTTTAATAGTATATCTCTTCTGTCTGTTAATTTTGCTCCCTAACCATATAGTTGGTTATTTATATTTACCACTGCATAGAGATATTTAAGAATAAATTGCCTTTTTTTAAAAAAAACTTTACATATTAACTAAATTATATACCACACTTTTTTTTAATGTTATTAACCGATTAATCGAAACAACAATCGGCCAACTAATCGATTATGAAAATAATCGTTAGTTGCAGCCCTACTCATCACAATAGTGCATTTTACTGAAATGGGCAGATGCCCTCTCACCACAATAGACCCAGAGGCTGTGAGGCTCTGTCCAGACTCTACTCTTGATGTCTCAGTCTGATGAAAGACGGCGCCGCCATGCTGTACCGCTCCTCCGGATGGCTGGGATGCAGGAAAACTTCCAGATGTCCTGACACTGCACACCGATCCGCTTGCTGGACTCGCAGGGCTGTATCCTGAGGTCCCTCAGAGGCTGGGGATCCCTCTCCTGCAGGCTGCAGTCTTTATTGTCACACACACCAGCCCTCCCTGCTGGCTGTTGAATGGCGTCTGGAGAGGCCGAAAGCCGGCCACACCTGTCCTTTTATCTGCTTACCCAGCAGGCTGTTCTGTGACTTGGCATTCTGGGTTTGTGAACTGGGCATTGTTGGTCAGTAGTTCCCAGACTGATTTGACAACATGATTTACTTCCTCATCAAACTACAAATCCCACAATGCATAACTGTTTGCTTCTAAAATAGAGAAAAGGTCCTGACAAAGTTTTAGTGGTCACTAGAGGGAACCAAACACTTACTTAAGAAACAACACATTACTTAGCTTGATAACTTTGGTAACAATCCCTGCGTTACATACTCCCCCCACTTGAAATCTTTGGTCCCCAAAGATAGTAAAAGTTTGTGACCTGTTACATGCTTTTATATACAAGCGGAGAAATAGGTTAATGCACACATGAAAACAAACGAGTTGCATTTTCATAAGAGGAGTTCAATTGTCATAGGAAGGGAGGCTGTTCTGTCCACTTGCTACTGACACCGAAGTGTCCTGTATAGATGTGCTAGGGAGTGAGATGGGGTTGTCCTCCACCAAATCAGCTGTGGAAGGACCAGGCACTTCAGGAGTCCTTTTTGAAGTAAGACAAATCTCCTCTGAACATTCACCCAAAGTGTCATAGGTTAGTCTCTTAGGTGGGTGAATAATTCTCTTCGCCCTCTGTTCTTTAGGTTCTGGTGTTACAGGCACACTGTTATTGTCTTCATCCACGGCCACTTCTTCCTCCTGTACATCCACTTCAGCTTTCTGTATTTCAGCTTCTTGCATTTCAGCTTCAATGAAAGAAGAAGAACCCTCAGAGTCTGTTCCCATCAAGGAAGTTTGGAGGTCTTCCAGATCTCCTGAAGATCTATCTTGAGGCACAAACCAAGGGTCCTCTGGTTGGAGAATTCCACTGTCTGTCACCGTGGAATGAGGAAAAGGAGTGGTATCAATCTCTGGTGTGTGAGATGGCCACAACCAGTATATTCCCATCTCTTCATCTTCGCTGTCTTCATCATCTACAGCAAGAGGCACAGACTGAGATCTAGTCACTGGTCGGGATCTCTGAGGGGTGGTGGATGTGGACAGTAAATCTTGCTGCAGTAGTACACAAACTGCCTCCGACAGAGGCAAAAGATGATTGCGATGCCAAGTCTTTAATGGGCCTGTGCATCTCTCTGGCCGAATTTGGTACACTGGCAGTCCTGGGAGTTGTTTGCAGATAACATAGGGCTGCAACTTCCAGCAATCAGCCAATTTGTGTTTCCCAGGTACACCTAGATTCCTCAGCAGCACTCTATTGCCTGGTTATAAGTCCTGTACTCGCTCCCTGAGGTTGAAATTTCTTTTGCTCCTCTGTCCTTGGGCATCTGAAGCAGCTTGAGCTTTATCATAGGCAGTCTTCAGGCTTCTCCACAGTCGGTCCACATACCCTCTGTGGGAAGTTGCTGAGGTATGGTCCAGGGATGTGCCGAAGGCTAGATCTACTGTAGCCGGGCCTCCCACCCAAACATCAAGCAATAGGGAGAGTATCCTGTGGCATCATTTGCAGTGCTGTTGTAAGCGTGCACAATGGCCGCTATGTGCTTGCTCCAGTGTTGCTTTTGCTCTGAAGTTAGAGCATATTCAAAAGAGTTCTGTTGAATCTCTCTTGTTGAGGATCTCCTTGAGGATGGTACGGGGTGGTTCTAGATTTCTTGATGCCCAGCAAGTCTAAAAGTCTCTTAATGAGGCTGCTCTCAAAGTCTCTCCCTTGGTCAAAGTGGATACGCTGGTGCAGGCCATAATGTAAAAAGAACTTCCCTACTACGATCTTGGCCACCGTGGATGCCTGTTGATCCTTTGTGGGAAACGCCTGGGCATAATGGGTGAAATGGTCGGTTATCACAAAGATATTTCCCTGCCCACTCAGATCAGACTCCAAGCACAGGAAGTCAATGCACACCAGCTCCAGTGGTCCCTGGCTCTGAAGGTGGCCCATTGGGGCGGTGCGGTGAGGCAAAGTCTTCCTTTGGATACATCTAAGGCAAGAGTGGCAGTAGCCCTCGACTTCAGCCCGCATGCGGGGCCAATAGAATCGATTCCTCACCAGTTGAAAAGTCCTCTCGGGCCCTAGATGGCCATGATGATCATGTAGAGCAATTAACACTGTCTCCCGATGCTTTTCTGGTAGGAATAACTGCCATTTTTCTTCGAGATCTTCAGAGGTGCCCCTTCGGTAGACCACCCCTTGTTGCAGCTGCAACCGATCCCACCCCTTAGTGCAGCAAGCAAGCTTCATTTGGAGAGTTAGTGAGGAGCAGGTCAGGGCACTGGCTCTCCAAGGCCATTAATGCCAGACTACAGAGGGGATCTTCCAAATGGTCCCTTCACAGGTCCTTCTTGGGAAGCTTTGGCAGACCTTCATCCCAGATTTGGGTGATGTTGCAATAGCATCTGGGTGCCCCAGCCGCTCACACTCCAACTTCCTCAGCCCTGGTTCCACCTCTTACTTGCTGTTCTGCTCTTTGACAAAAGGCTCTCATCCCCTCAGGGGTCAGCTGAGCCCATTCTTCTGGTCCATTCTTCTGGGGGGTCTCGGGAACAGTGGGGTCTTCTCAACAAAGCATCTGCATCCTTGTTCCTAATCCCTGGCCGGTACTTCAGGCTGAAGGTAAAGCCTGATAGGGCAGCCAACCATCTGTGAGCCGGGGCATCCAACTTGGCGGTAGTGAGTAGGTATGTGAGGGGATTATTGTCGGTCTTAATTACAAACTCTGCTCCATATAGGTCATCCCTCAGTTTATCCACTACTGCCCACTTCAAGGCCAGGAACTCGAGCTTATGTGTGGGGTAGTTCTTCTCAACGGGTGCCAAACTCCGACTCACATAGGCAACAGGCCATAAGTGTCCCTCATATTCTTGATACAGCCCCCCGCCTAACCCATCTCGGCTGGCATCTACATGTAGTTTGTACGTCTTAGCTGGGTCTGCAAAGGCCAAGACTGGAGCAGTTGTAAAGCCCCACTTCAGCTGTCTAAAGCCTTTTCACACTGGGCGGTCCACTGGTCCTGAATGGACTCTTTGGGCTTCCTGAGCCCTCCAGCTGGTCTTACAGGCTTAACTGAATCTGGATCATCGTCTTCCTCTTCGAATTTTCCATAGTTCATTGAGTGGACAAGCTATTTTAGCAAATTTCTTGACGAATCTCCGATAATATGAGCAGAATCCCAGAAATGACCTAAGCTCGGTCACATTAGTGGGTCTTGGCCAAGAGGTGATGGCTTCCAGCTTCTGAGGGTCTGTGGCCACACCATAGGCAGACAAGATATGGCCAAGGTAGTTGACCGAAGGTTGATAAAACTGGCACTTCTCCATGGAGAGCTTCAAGCTTTTCTAGATGCTCTTCATGCTCCTCCAAAGTCCTTGCCAAACACGATGATGTCATATAAGTACACCAATACCTCGATCAGGTTCATGTCACCCACAGTCTTCTCCATCAGCCTTTGGAAGGTGGCTGGGGCGCCAGACAGGCCTTGAGGCATGCGATCAAATTCAAAGAATCCCACTGAGGTAATGAAAGTGGTCTTCTCCCGATCTTCAGGGTGCATGGGGGTTTGGTAGTACCCACTCTTCAAATCTAACACGCCAAACCATTTCCCCCCTGACAGGCTCTGTAAGGCTTCCTTCTATCCTTGGGGTGGTATATTGATCAGGAATAGTCCTTCGGTTTAGCGTCCTGTAGTCGATACACAACCGCAGAGACCCATTCTTCTTCCGCACCACCACTATTGGGGAAGCGTATGGGCTCTGAGACTCTCGGATGACACCTGCTCTCTTCAATTCTGCCAGCTGTTTGCGCAGGTCTTCCAAGTCCCCTAAAGGAATCAGTCTGACTCTTTCTCGGAATGGCTTATCCTCTTGAAGACGGATCCGGTGTTGGGCACTTTTTGCACATCCCACGTCAAACTTGCTCTTGGAGAATGCAACTCGCCATCTTAGGAGCTGGGTCTTGACCCTCTACCTCCAGGCAGGTGAGAGAGGAGTATTCTTCTGATAGAACCCCTCTACAGGGTTTTCATCTTTCCCTCCTCCCACCAAATCACACGGTGAGACCGAGTGGCTGGGTTTACTTGCCCCAAAAACATCCGAGCTGGCATATTCACAGATGAGGCTATTGTGTTACGAACACTAACTGAGATCTTCCTGTGACTTCTCTGTAACGCCTTAGTTGGGACCACTTCAGGAATTATTTACAACCCCATGTCTTCTTTCTGATTGTCCGCTTCAAGGACAATGAAAGGGCCTGGTTGCTCCCAATTCAGCCTGATGGATGCTCTCAAACAAGCTACCTCACCGGGCTGTAACATTTTCTCACTCCGGTCCAAGCACCAGAACTTTCCCATGCCTTCAGCTGGGGCCTTATTTTCTTGCAGCAGGCACTGATAGGCTTGTCTCAACATGGGGTGCACACTTGTAGTTGAAGTGCCCTGCTCTTGGACAAGAGGTGTTAACAGTCTTCTGACAAGGTCAGTATTAGTCCCGATGATGAGGGAACTTTTACTAGCCCCTGGTGGGTGAGGACAGACCACTGCCAAAGTATCAAAAGTCTCAGCCTTCCTAGCTACAGAGGGGTCAAAGGTCAGTTTGACTGGTAGATAGCCATCATAGGGGTAGTTCTGAGTCCCAATACCCCATATCTCTATCTCTTCTAACTTCTGTTAGAAGTCTCTAAAAGTCTCTATAGAGGAGGGTCACTTGAGCTCCAGTATCCAGGAGGGCCTTGATGTAGACTCCTTCCACTTGGATGGGGACAACTAGAGAAGGTCCCACTAACTTGAGAGGGAATTTGAGAGAAGTGACAGGCTGAGCCTGTTCGGTGGTTTGTATCTGCACTCTTTTCTTATGGGAAGCCTGATTCAACTTGGGTTTCTGTTGAGCTTGGGGAGTCTGGTGTGCACTGACTTCCTGATGCCGGGCTGTATGTGTCAGAAGGAGTGCGTTATTAGGTCGCTCAGAGGCAACAATGAAAGCCCTCTGTAAGGATTTTGACTTCCGCTGCTGTCTGGTTGCGTTGTCATTTTTGGGGTGAGCCACTGTAGATGGGCACCCGGTTTGCTCCTTCACTGGGGGCCCCTGGAGTTTTCCGCTGGCTTCTTGGCAGATATCTTCTTCAATGCTTTGGCAACTTCCACTGCAATATCTGCCAAGTTTTCTCCATTTGGGCATTGTGCGATAAAATGTCCTACCTCTCCACATTGATAACATTTCGGAGCTGGGGAAGGGGTCACATTTCTTCTTCCAACTGTAGAGGTGGGCCCCGCGTGTTTCATTTATGAGAGTGACTTTTGCACATCAGCTTGGGCTTTCATCACTTGTTCAACTGTCTGCTGAATCTCACTGAAGGTTTTGTGTAAAACAGTCTGTGCTTGTGCCAGTTGAGCTACGGCTTGTGCCGAAGCGTCAATGGGGTTGTAGATCCCTTCCTCTGGGCTGGTCTCTATTTTAGGTCCCGACTATATGATGCAAGCTGAGGCACCATGTTGGTGCCCCTCGGTAGGCTCAGGCCTTGGTACCTTGACTGTAATAAGCTCCTCCTCTTCTCTGATAGTCTTCATTAATATAGAGTAAGTGTGAAGGTTACTCAAGCCCTGGGCCCGAAACTGTAGCACAAAGCTGTATCCTGAGTCCCTCAGAGGCTGGCGATCCCGCTTTACGCCCTGCAGGCCGCAGTCTTTATTGTCACACACATCAGCTCTCCCTGCTGGTTGTTAAATGGCATCCGGAGAGGCCGAAATCCGGCCACGCCTGTCCTTTTATCTGCTTACCCAGCAGGCTGTTCTGTGACTTGGCATTGCGGGTTTGTGAACTGGGCATTGTGGGTCAGTAGTCCCAGACTGATTTGACAACATGAGTTACTTCCTCATCAAACTACCAATCCCACAATGCATAACTGTTTGCTTCTAAAATAGAGAAAAGGTCCTGACAAAGTTTTAGTGGTCACTAGAGGGAGCCAAACCCTTACTTAAGAAACAACACATTACTTAGCCTGATAACTTTGGTATGTTTATGATTTAAGTTACACAGTACTACCTTGTATATAGATTATGCATTAATGTGGATATGTGATTTATATACAGTAAGTTGTGCGCTTTTGCAAGGGAATTTGCCCCAGAGTTTAGTGAATGTGGTAAATTTTCACTTTGCAAAGCATACCAAATCATGGATGTATCCAAGTGTTGGCTGTGTCATTGCCTTCACTTACACTTACACTTCATTACACTCCTTCATGTGCTATACATGGAGCACTTTCCCTCTAGTGTTCAACATGGGGAATAATCACACCACTTTCTTAATGCAGAGGAAAACAACTATTCACTGATAGCAGAGGATTGTGGGACATGTAGACCGGTCACCTAAATTTACACTAGACTTAATACTGTTTGAAATTACAAGCTCCAGAGTGCTGGAAGACTGAAGGAATTCTGGGCAAGCAGATAAATTGGACTGTCCTGGGTGGGCAGCGGGCTTGCTCTTTTGGGAAATGGTATTCAGAGCTGCAAGAGGCCGTCACTCTGGGTGTTGTTGGTAGGCACCACGGCCTGGGCAAAGCTGGGATCTCTCACCCTTAGGGCTGCATTGCTGGGCACAGGGTGGCCACCACAGTCATTCGCAGTATCCACTGCATTGCTGATCAGGTTCTCATCTACTGCACACCCACGCAGTCATTGCTGGACTTTTGAGACTATATGCTGCCATCTGGCACCTCACAACTCGCTGCAGATATTCAAGAGCCTGCGCAGGGACATCCTGCCTCACAGGACCTGTGTATCGGCTGGATTGGTGGGCGAGCGCGAGCCCATCCTATCTCTGACACTTTACCCAAAAGACACTGCATGCAGACACCTTTACATCTGCCAAAATGGAGGGTCTTTGCTGGGGAAAATACAACATCTCTTACATTCAGCCTCATTCGCTGGCTACTGCACAGTAACAGCTCCGGGCCCTACCAAAGGTGGCTGAAGTTCAAGGACACCCATACTCCAAGGACCTCCTTTCATCAAAAGAGTCTTTGCCCATAGAACCTGTGGCAGAATCCAACCTCCTCATAATTATACAACTGTTTATTAAAGGTGAACTCCTACACAAACCTCATAAATATATATAGACAGGTTGAGAGGATTATTAGGCGCCATCGGAACAATTTGAAGAGAGATAAAGTATTGGCGTCTGTCTTGCCTGGGAATCCTGGGTTTATATATATAAGAAAGTCCCCACGTTAAAAGACAAAGTCGTCCCAGGGGTGATAGACCCCCCCTTACAAGAGGAAGAGTACCTTGTTTGGTTTTTTAACAGGGTTTCATGCATGTGGGAGATATCAAGCTTGTTGTATTGCTAGGACTAATATTATTATATTATAATACTATATTATTCTAATAAGAAAAAGAAAGAATTTATTACCACCAGCACTGGAGGAAGTTATCGTATCAAGGATTTGATTACTTGTTCCACTACTGGTGTCATGTACATGCTTGAATGTGGATGTGGCTACAGTATATAGGATGCACCTCCAGCGCCCTGCATGTTTGGGTAGAAGAACATATGAGAAACATTAAAACATGAAATAATGAAGGAGTGGCTTCACAACAACTCCGTGACTGTTCTTGAATGGCCCAGCCAGAGCCCTGGCTTAAACCCAATTGAGCATCTCTGGGTTACCTAAAAATGTCTGTCCACCAACGTTTACCATCCAACCTGACAGGACTGGAGAGGATCTTCAAGGAGGAATGGCAGAGGATCCCCAAATCCAGGTGTGAAAAACTTGTTGCATCTTTCCCAAAAAGACTCATGGCTGTATTAGATCAAAAGGGTGCTTCTACTAAATACTGAGCAAAGGGTCTGAATACTTAGGACCATGTGATATTTCAGTTTTTCTTTTTTAATAAATCTGCAAAAATGTCAACAATTCTGTGTTTTTCTGTCAATATGGAGTGCTGTGTGTACATTAATGAGCGGAAAAAAAAATGAACTTAAATGATTATAGCAAATGGCTGCAATATAACTAAGAGTAAATAATTTAAGGGGGTCTGAATACTTTCCGTCCCCACTGTATGTATACCTGTGGACACAGCTATTTACAAAGAGGTGTATTTCATTTCATTGGTTTATATATAGAGAAACAATATTATTTTTTATATTATTATTTCACTTCTTCATTGATATACCCGATTTTGGGATATACCTCAGTGATTTAAAGCTATAACCTTTTTCAAAATCTGAAATATTATGTAGGGTTCTCTGTTCACCTGCTGATGTTATCCTATTATGATAATAACCGCTGTGGTTACAGAGACCATCTCTGGGGGTTATAAGCTGTCCTTTGCTTCATCTTTATGGCCAGAAGTATAAAGTTATTAAAACCAACGTAATGTTTTTTCCTACTTTAATACTATATCATATAGTTTCCTCAATATGGGTCATAACAAAATAAAGAGGAAGGCAATGCTGGAGAAACTGGTGAAATTTGCGAAGCTTTTGTACCCCAGGGCAGACATCAATGATTTTACAGTCAAAATTGGTGGCCTGATGAGTCCTTATAATAGTGAGCACAATCCGGTCCAGGACTACAAGAGATCAGGAACAGCAGCAGGCATATCTGTCCCTAGGCTGTGGTCTTACAACAGCCTGCGTCTTTTGTCAGACCAGACTGAACCCAGGCCTTCACTTTCTTGTCTTCCTTCCACGCTTTCTTCTAGGCTTGCTTCCAGGCTGTGGCTCTGGTGTTGTAGTTGTGGCAGGAGGTGGAGGAGGAGGAGGAACATGGTTGAACTCACAAACATGGCTTTGGCTTGTGAGTTCGTCCCTCAACACCTTATTTAGGAAATTGGATGGTGGGTGGTATGTCCTACCAGATACGGCACCTCATCTCAAAAAAGCCTCCAAAATGCAGGAAATGGAGGAGGGCCAACGCCTCTTATGTGAGGAAGTTATCTTACAAGTCCTAAATAAGGTCTCAAAAAATGGGGGAAGAGGGGATGATGGGATTATTGCGGTGCCACCAGAATTCAAAATTACTAGAATGATATTTTATATAAAATCGTTTATTTTATTAATATCAAAAACATCTAAAATGTTTACATGAAAGAGTACAAAGAATATACAGAGCAAAAACAAAAACAGAAATACAGTTCAAATAAATGACCGTCACCAAAGATGTTTGAGGGGTGATCATAGTCTTATGTTCGCAACTAGTTTCGCCAAAACATTGGCTTCATCAGGGAATGTAGAGATGTACTGCAGAGAGTAAAACCACTATAATAGAGAAAAAATGCATTATTGGATCAACATAATCTTGTACTGCTGGAGGCAAGCCAATCGCATCGCATAGTGGTCAAATTGCCACCCCCCCCCCATATCCCACGGTCTTCCCACCCCCCCACACACCTAAAACATACCATGCGGGCTCCAAAACGCAAGGGGGACACCACCAAGACACTGAGAGCCCAGTATTTGGCTACAGGGGAATTAAAGGGCGCCTAAAAAGAGAAGTATAGCATATAAGTATTGAAAATTCTTTTAATTTTATTTAACAAAAAGGGACCTAAGCCTCAATTACATACCCTAATTATATGCAAAACCAAAGCTCTCAATGTTGCACAAGGGAGATTCACAGCGCAGTCAGTTCATGTAAAAAGTCACATGAGTGCGATCAAAAGGACTGTAAAATAGATTCAAAAGAGAGAAAAAAAAGGGGTATGGGAAAAATTATATTGATACACATAAAGATATCAGTGAATTTCAGATTTGAAGGACATAGTGAAATATGTTAGATATAGTGAGTATGGCTTACCGAATACGCATTAAGTTAGAAAAAATGCATCCTATGAATAAGGTTCCGCCAATATCTTGGCTAAACGTTGGAACCTCCACAATGAGTCTTTCTGGTAACACCGGTTATTGTAGATGGTCTGAAAGTCAATGCATATAACAAAGGGACTGTTAGCAAGAAAGTTCAGCCAGTCGAGCCATATGTGGCAATATAATGACAGATACTTGCTATGGTGAAAAAAAAATTTCTCAAATCATACCCAGAAATCACTTATAGACGGGCCCCATCTATGAGAGACATGCTTGTTCACAGTCATCATGAGATACGAGGCCCCCCTGATCATTCAAATGCCAGCACTTTTTCATGCGGCACATGCGATTTCCGTCCATTTATCTTTAACTCTAATGCCCCGTACACACGGTCGGACTTTGTTCGGACATTCCGACAACAAAATCCTAGGATTTTTTCCGACGGATGTTCGCTCAAACTTGTCTTGCATACACACGGTCACACAAAGTTGTCGGAAAATTCGATCATTCTGAACGCGGTGACGTAAAACACGTACGTCGGGACTATAAACGGGGCAGTAGCCAATAGCTTTCATCTCTTTATTTATTCTGAGCATGCGTGGCACTTTGTGCGTCGAATTTGTCTACACACTATCGGAAATTCCGACAACGGATTTTGTTGTCGGAAAATTTTATAGCCTGCTCTCAAACTTTGTGTGTCGGAAAATCCGATGGAAAATGTGTGATGGAGCCCACACACGGTCGGAATTTCCGACAACAAGGTCCTACCACACATTTTCCATCGGAAAATCTGACCGTGTGTACGGGGCATAAGAATATTCCCCTTCCAAATGGTAGGATACACTGTTTGAAACATAGAGTTACGTGTAAAACAATTGGTGTCGCGTATCTGGCTCTTTGCCAGTGTGGCTGTTTCTATGTAGGGAAGACTAAGCGTCCATTCCTTAAACGTATTAAGGATCACATTGCACCTCTATATAAACACTTAACCACCACAGCCCTGAATAGGCATGTGGCCACAGAGCATAACTTTGACCCCCATGTTGTCAAGTTTGCGGCCCTTGGGCATATCCCTTCTCATGCCAGGGGAGGTAATATTGACAACTCCTTGCTTCAGATGGAGACCAGATGGATATATTTATTGAATGCGGTCAAATATCCTGGCCTCAATGAGTATATTAGCTTCAAATCTTTTCTTTAGAATAACATTTATGTGTATATATACAAATATTCTTATTATCTAGCTAGTCTATTCTTTGACTGTCTCCTCATTGGCTGGTCGATCTTATGCCCATCGGGCCCTGCTGGTTCGGTGTTCCATCTGCCCTTACTCCCTGCCCCCGTCCTGTACCCACTGCTGGTTAACTTTATATCTGTATGTTGAAATAATAAATACAGTAGTCACTATATGTAGTGTATGTGTGATAATTCCTATTACCTGTTTTTATTGAATACATAATTAAAATATCTGGATTAGTTTGATGTATATAAAAAATATAAAATAATAAAATATAATAATAAAAAAACAATTATTGATAATATGATGACCTAAGTTCATGTAGAGATATGTTAAAACTAATTGTATTGTTTAATTTTGGATTACCATATCGATTTTATTAATGCAATTTTGTCATCTAATTTATGCTTGTGTTGTTGCAGGCATTTTCCTCCGTTATCTCATGGCGGCCAATGCGGTGATACCATCTGTCCACCGCCAGGGCCGCTCCACCCATGTCCCCGATCTGTCTGAATTATCAGACCTCCCCTTGCCTCTCCCCCCCCCCTCCTGGGGCGTGCCATGGAGGGCCCAATGCACTGGGTGTTTTTACCCCCCATTCATCTGGGAACTTGTTTCACTACAGCCTTTGGCTGCATGGACGCCCAAGGGCTGGCTTTATTGTCAGCCCGCCCCTTCGACCGGGACCATCGCAGTGTTCCAACGCCTGTTCATGCCTCCTCTCCCCTCTGTCTCCCTTGGCTGATGTGGGGTTCTCCCCCTTCTTCCTCTGGAGCCTTCCGTTGCACTTTTCCATCTGTCGATCATGTCGCAGGCAGTAGCTGCCATGTGACCGGACCGACGCTCGGACTTATGGGATATGTAGGCAAATAATACTGGCTACTGCGTATGTGCCCCGCCCGCCTGTCGTCCGCTCCTGATCAGCTGATTTATATCATGCTGATCAGGTGGGGGTTTTAAAAGGCAGCCTTGCTCTCAGTGTGTTTTTTATCTTCTTGCTGTGGGACCATCCCAGGGAGCTGGCTACATATGTAAAAGGTAATAGATCCAACAAACTTTTTTTCACCATAGCAAGTATCTGTCATTATATTGCCACATATGGCTATACTGGCTTAACTTTCTTGCTAACAGTCCCTTTGTTATATGCATTGACTTTCAGACCATCTACAATAACCGGTGTTACCAGAAAGACTCATTGTGGAGGTTCCAACGTTTAGCCAAGATATTGGCGGAACCTTATTCATAGGATGCATTTTTTCTAACTTAATGCGTATTCAGTAAGCCATACTCACTATATCCAACATATTTCACTATGTCCTTCAAATCTGAAATTCACTGATATCTTTATGTGTATTAATATCATTTTTCCCATACCCCTTTTTTTTCTCTCTTTTGAATCTATTTTACAGTCCTTTTGATCGCACTCATGCGACTTTTTACATGAACTGACTGCGCTGTGAATCTCCCTTGTGCAACATTGAGTGCCTTGGTTTTGCATATAATTAGGGTATGTAATTGAGGCTTAGGTCCCTTTTTGTTAAATAAAATTAAAAGAATTTTCAATACTTATATGCTATACTTCTCTTTTTAGGCGCCCTTTAATTCCCCTGTAGCCAAATATTGGGCTGAGTGCAACTTCCATTCTCAGTGTCTTGGTGGTGTCCCCCTTACGTTTTGGAGCCCGCATGGTATGTTTTAGGTGTGTGGGGGGTGGGAAGACCGTGTGATATGGGGGGGTGGCAATTTGACCACTATGCGATGCGATTGGCTTGCCTCCAGCAGTACAAGATTATGTTGATCCAATAATGCATTTTTTCTCTATTATAGTGGTTTTACTCTCTGCAGTACATCTCTACATTCCCCTGATGAAGCCAATGTTTTGGCGAAACTAGTTGGGAACATAAGACTATGATCACCCCTCAAACATCTTTGGTGACGGTCATTTATTTGAACTGTATTTCTGTTTTTGTTTTTGCTCTGTATATTCTTTGTACTCTTTCATGTAAACATTTTAGATGTTTTTTGATATTAATAAAATAAACGATTTTATATAAAATATCATTCTAGTAATTTTGAATTCTGGTGGCACCGCAATAATCCCATCATCCCCTCTTCCCCCATTTTTTGAGACCTTATTTAGGACTTGTAAGATAACTTCCTCACATAAGAGGCGTTGGCCCTCCTCCATTTCCTGCATTTTGGAGGCTGCCATGTAGGCATAGTCGTTTTGATTATTTGGGGGGGTTCTGAGGGCCGCAGTAGACTTCTGAAATAGGCCAAGTGCTGCCTCCCCCAGGTTACTCCTCTTCCTGGGACCTGGGATTCGGGCAGGTTACTGGGCCCGGCCACCTCCTGGCTGCCACTTACCCCCGCCACCTCCTGGCTGCCACTTTCCACAGCCTCCTCCTGGCTGAGACTTTCCTGTGTATGAAAAAGGTAAATAGTTTTAGTTTTTGGTTCATCAATCACACACAATTTTCAGCTCATGACTGTTGCAAATTGAATGTTAATAAATAGAAAAGACTATCATTCTGACCCCAGCATTTTTCATTCTTGTCCCAATCATTTGTGGCCACTACTGTCTATTGATATGTAAAACACTTTGTTTAAATCAGAAATTAATGATCAATAATAACATCTAGTTAACATTATTAATTATTTGACTAGAAATATGTGGAACAATGCTATACCTGGCTCAAGCTGGGCTCCTCCACTTCTTCCTGGCTGGAAGGCCCAGGTTGGATGTCGGAAGCCTCAGCTGCCCTTTTTGTATGTAATGTTCGTTCAGTTCAGAGGACAACCACCCAATGTTCGGTGATATAATTTTACCGTTCATTACTGGGGTTAATGAAACATACAGGTGTCTCCAATTTGAGTGGACAGAAGGTAAGCCCTTTAGTTTCTCATCTTCACCTGTAGTTAGCAGGCTGTGTCTGTGGTCATCTTCTCTCCGTTGTTTATATGAGGTGGAGGGAAGCCTTGAAGGAAGACTGGAGAGTGCTGGCCTGGGTTCAGTCTGGCTGCCAGAAAATGCAGCCTGTCATAGTACCACAGGCTGGGTAAATAAATGTTATCTGCTGCAGCTTCTGATCTCTGGGAATCCTGGACCTTCTTGCGCTCCCTATTATAAGTTCTCCTTATGCCACCAATTAGGGCCTTCAAATAGGGGATGTCTGCCGTGGGGATCACCGGCTTCACAAATTCCAGCAATTGATCCAGCGCTGCCTTCCTCTTTGTTTTATTGTTATAAAAGGGGTGGTTTGCCTGCCACAGACAGGGCAGCTCCCTGTACATATCAATGAATATGGGGATAAAGTCCTCATCATTGAATAGATGTATTTTCTCTGCAAGACACTACACAAGACAAACCCTAATGTCAGGCTAAACTCTCCTAATGTTGTCCCAATATAGGCCTCAATCTATAAGCAATATAGGCCACTGATGCACCAAGTTAAAATTGTACTTCGTTCTAACGATCGGCGCTTCCGATACTCCTTCCTCCTCTCACAGATCGTACGTACGACGCACGCATGTTACGCTTTATATACACTGCGCATGTGTGGAACTCCGCCCGCCCCTGATGTTCTTTCTAGTCTATTCCCCGCCCCTTGTCTTTCGGCGCAGTGGGAGAGCATATGGTGGAGAAAGAGCAAATGCATGCAGACAGCAGCAGCAGCAATGACGAAAGCCCGGAGCCACGAACGTCCAGATCCCAGAGGAGATTTAAGGCCTCAAATATTTTCTTTATAGAGATGGTGGAGATGGTGGACATCTTGAAGAGGGCCGACTATGATGGGAAGCATAGACCTTACCCAAACCCAAATGTCGGAAAGGCCAAGATCATGGCTAAAGTTGTGAGAAGTCTGCACAGGAATTTTGGGGTACGACGATCCAAGGAGCAATTGAGGAAATGCTGGTCAGACCTGAAATTGAGGGAGCAGGATCAGTACAGAAAGATCAAGAGAGTTCTTCAAAAAAGTAAGTATTTGTCGTGTGTTCCTATTATTATTATTACTTGCATGCTGGTCCATATGATTTTCTTTACTGTTGTGCAGTTTAAAATGGCAAATTTCAGGTTCGTGGGCACAGTAATCGTTTGTAGTAAACATTGTTCGTTCACCCACTAATACAATGTTTTTGGCAGATCCAGGTTAACTACATGTGTTCAGGCCTATTTGTATTAAAATAAGTTTATGACATTGTTGTCTAGATGGGTTTGTACTAGAATGAAATGCAAACTTGATTCAGTGTAAGGAGAGGACACTCAGCAGCTGTTTACACATCTGGATGCAGGAGCACTAGTTTGGGACACCAGAGCAGTGGTGTCTCACACAGGTGCTCCAGTGGATACTAGGGGTGTCTCCATGTGTGAAAATTGTACAAAAAAGGTAAGTATTCCAGCTTTAGAAAGGGAAAAAATGATGTCTTCAGCTTGGAACTCTGCTAAAAAAGACAATTGTACGACATTTCCAAGCAATGTTTAATATTACTATTTCTGGCCTCAAATATCTGTGAGCTAAGTATACCTTTTTTTTTTTATTTACATAGGGGAGAAAAGACTCAGGACATTTGAGGACACCAGGCACCCCCCACCTCCTAAAGAAAAGCAAATCCCCACACCACAACCAGAAGATGTGGAGGAAGGAGAGGTTTATGAAGTGGGTGAAATAGTGACCACAACAGGTAAGTGTCTGAGACCACAGCTTCAGGTAATAGATGTATTCCTGCATAATTATAATACATGGTGTGTTTTTTTTACTTTAGGTGATGTGGATTTTGTGGAAGAAGAATCTCATTTCACAAGTGCAAGTGCACACGTCCTCATCAGGGAGATCATGGTGTGCAATCGTGATTTACAAAAGATAAAGGAAGACATCAATGATGTGGAAAAAAAGACTCAAAAACATCATTGATGTTTTAGGCAGAATCTAAAAGACTTCAAAAGTCTTCTAGTCTGTTTGTATTTTTATTATTTTCATACATTTTAAATATTTTTTAGAAAGCCAAATTTTGAAGATGCACACAGTGTGTCAACATGTGCTATCTACCATCACAGGATATCAAGGTACGCGTTTTTGGGGTGCAACACCTTCCTTGCAACTAAAATAGATGAGAGGAAGGGGTTGCACCTCCAAAACATGTCCATTGATCTCCCATGATGGGAGCTAGCACATGTTGACATTAGGCATGGGATCAGGAGGGAAATCCCCATTTTGACTTTCAATTTGTGCGCATCTTTAAAATTTTGCTTTCACAGGGGTGACATCACCCCATCTGATGAAGGCAAGATCAACACAGTTTTGACATACTAATGTCTGATATTACCTTCACTTTGTCAAAGTTGAACTTTGTAAGTTCCTGAGTTGTGTATTGTTTTATGGTTTTAAACATGCCTGTTTTAACACAAAAAAAGGCTATTTGTACTGTCAAAAAAAAAATATTATTACTAAAATATGTTGGTTTGTTCAAAAACCATTTTTAACGCAATGTGAATGAATGTGCACAGAGTAAAAAGTTTTTGACTCAACAATGTGTGGCTTCTTCTTTCAATGCTCAATATCATTTTTTGTACTAAGTTTGTGTTTACACTGAAATGGGGGTTATTTACTAAAGGCAAATCTGCTTTGCACTACAAGTGCACTTTCAGTGCAGTTTCAAGTGCACTTTTGCAGTGCACTTGTAGTGCAAAAGTGGACTTTCCTTTAGTAAATAAGTCCCACAGTGCTTTATAATTTTGCCACAATCATACCATTTTCGTGACTTACCAAAATTCATTCATGGTGCTGAAAATGATGTATATTTTTAACAGTAATGCATTACATACATTAACAACAAAAACAAGGTGTGTGTGTAGCAGACCCACAACATAATAATAGTTTGCTGAAGAAGAGATTGTCACCTCATGTATCAAATAAATTACATTTGCACTATTGAAGAAAATGGGCAAAAAAAAAGCCCATTGGAGAACCTAGGAGACAGCTAAAAGAAACACAAGCAGTAAATCAAAGGAAATATTATTTCAGTTTAACAAAAAAAAGTTATTTTTAAAATGTTTATTAAACATTTTCTGGCATATCAATGGCCCCCCTACCCGCCAAAGTACTCCATATATTTTATACAGACCTCGCATGCGCTTTGGGGGGGGCAAGCACTGAAAACCAGATACGAACCCACTAGCACAAACCGAAGAACAGTAACGATCGGAAAAGCACGAGGCTGAAAAGCGCAAATCGAAACTTCTACTAACAAGAGATTAGCAGAAGGAGCCCAAAGGGTGGCGCACTGGCTATTGAACTACCTTTATCTAGTGCCGTCGTACGTGTTGTACGTCACCGCGTAATTGACGTTTGGAATTTCCGACAAGATTTGTGTGACCGTGTGTATGCAAGACAAGTTTGAGCCAACATCCGTCGGAAAAAAAACATAGATTTTGTTGTCGGAATGTGCGATCATGTGTATGCGGCATAAGTATGCAAGCTGTGCATCAATAAAGGGAGTATTTGTGGACCTTATTTTCAATTTAAAGCAGAAGTACAGGTTTAAAAACTATTTAAAAATAAATTGCCCATATGTTCTACAAATAAAAAAACTGCAGCTTTCATTTCAATACAAATCTTTTCTTCTGTGCAGAAGGTCTGCACCCCTGCTGCTCTTCCAGATTACGGTAAATTATGGGCAGTGTTAATCAGTTTTACTTCTTGTGAGCCCAGGCTTTATCCTGAGGGTATATCACCACATCGGCTTGGGCCCACAGTACAATACTGCAAAGAGCAACTGTGACGTTATAACATTGGCATTGCTCTCTGTGGTATTGAAGACTGCCAAAGTTGGAGCAGAAGACTCTGATATATTATGTGACCTCCTAGAACACTGCTGGAGATACACATAAGAATTTTGTTTAAAATAGGCACGTAGGGGATTTTTTTTAGAATGTATATTTTATAAAAATGTAAACAATTAACATAGCTACAACCCCTATGCTGTATACTGTGTATCAGACATATACAGTGCATCCACAGTTCAAAGTAATGGTAATTTCAACTATATGAAAATAAATATGGTGATGTTTCCTAATGTCCATATATGATTTGCACAGTCTTGTGCAGTTGGAGATAGTTAAGTTATCCATGTATTAGTTAGTTTTCCATTGCAGGATGAGTGGTTGTCTGCCTGTCAGAGGGGCACAGGCAGGTGCTCTTTTGTTTCCCCCCCCACCTCCTATTCCACTGACAACTGACAATTTTTGGAAATTCATCATTTTTTGTCTCTATGACAATAGTCACATGAATATAGAGGGTGAACCTCCCAAGCAGGGTGATAGACAGCTCCAAATCAACACACTGAGAGTGGTTAACCCATCCCCACATGAAGCAAAATCACACTTTTTTATCTAAGATATATTTGGTCAGTTGCAGCCCATCCATACGGGGCGTAGGGGCGCCACTGACTAGTCTACATGCAGGGTGCTGGACGCATTGGATTCCAATGGTGTTTTTTTTTTTTTTAGAAGCACGTGATTAGAGCCTGAGGCTCTAATTGGCTTCAAAAAAGGGTGGGCCGGGGGAACTGCCCCCTGAGCCCAGTTGTGTGACAATAGTGAATTAATATTCGCTATTGTCATCTTGATTCTCCTCCTGTCCAATCAGGAAGCGGGTCCTGAGACCCGTCACCCGATTGGCCAAGAGCAGAAGCGATCCTATTGGCTGCCAAGGAGGAGGAGGGAGGAGATGCACGGCGGAAGCCGCCGTCATGCCGAGGAGGAGGAGATGCAGGGGAAGCCGGCGCGCACCGCCCGGAGAAAGCACTGCCCGTGACCTAAATGGGGTAAGTGTGGGTCTGGTGACCGACCGACCGGGGGGTGCATTGTTTGCCGCCCCCCCCCAAAAATATACGCGTCGCTTTTCGGCTGCTAGCAGGGGGCTTTTAACCCCCACTAGTGGCCGAAGAAAGGGTTAAATGTGCCCAAAAAGCACAGCTGCCGAAGCGCTTTTTGGGCGATTCGGCAGCGCTGCCCATTGATTTCAATGGGCAGGGGCGGTGGAGGAGCAGTGTATACACCACTCCTGCACCCCCCCCAAAGATGCTGCTTGCAGGACTTTTTCTAACATGCTGCAAGCGCACTGCTCCAGTGTCTCTCACACTGGGGCTGCAGGGGAGGCGTTTTTCAGGCGCCATTTTTAGCCCAGAAGTGCCTGAAAAACGCCCCAGTGTGAAAGGGGTCTTACAGTAGTCCCCAAATTTTCAAAACTAGAACAATATTTTTCAGTGTTGGAAAAAAGCTTCAAATGTTATTACAGAAGAAACATAAAATACTCCTGCTTTGCAAATGGGAAGCAGTCACATCAGGAACGAGTGGGAAGAATCACTCTTACTCTATAACATCTGCTGTCAGTCCTCCTCTGCTACCACCACTACATTGTTGTCCTTTCCAGCAGAAGCAGGTAAAGAAACACTAATGCCCCGTACACACGGTCAGATTTTCCGATGGAAAATGTGTGATAGGACCTGTTGTCGGAAAAAATCTGTTGTCGGAAACTTCGACCGTGTGTGGGCTCCATCACACATTTTCCATCGGAATTTCTGACACACAAAGTTTGAGAGCAGGCTATAAAATTTTCCGACAACAAAATCCGTTGTCGGAAATTCTGATCGTGTGTACACAAATCCGATGCACAAAGTGCCACGCATGCTCAGAATAAATTAAGAGACGAAAACTATTGGCTACTGCCCCGTTTATAGTCCCGACGTACGTGTTTTACGTCACCGCGTTTAGAACGATCGGATTTTCTGACAACTTTGTGTGACTGTGTGTATGCAAGACAAGTTTGAGCCAAAATCCATTGATTTTGTTGTCGGAATGTCTGATCAATGTCCGACCGTGTGTACAGGGCATAGTAGTTTAATGTTTAGGATTTGATAGAGTTTCAAGCTTGTGGTCAAAAAGTGAGACAACAATATTTGCAATCATTTGTTAAGTAATTCTTCCTGGGCCATGCAGCATTTTACTGACAGTTATCCTTCCCACACTGGAGTCATTTCCTAAGGTCAGTTTTTATTACCTTGACAGATGAGAACACACATCCTACCTCAGCTGTCCCATGGGAAAGGGAAAGCATATTTTTTCTACAATGTTACTGGATTTTGGAATTTAGCTGTTCTCAGATTTTCCTGTCCAGCTTTGCCCTACCTTGAGCAAATAAAGTGATACTAAAGTCTTGATTTTTTTTTCTTTAAAAATAACAAACATGTTATACTTACCTTCTCTGTGCAATATTTTTGCACAGAGCAGCCTGGATCCTTCTATTCTCGGGTCCCTTGCCAGCCCTCCCTCCTGTTGAATTCCCCCCCACAGCAAGCAGCTTGCTATGGGGGCACCCAAGCCAAACCGCAGCTCTGTGTGTCCATTCAGACATGGAGCGTTGGTTCGACCCTGCCTCCTCTCTCTCCTCTTTGGCTAATAGACTTTGATTAACAGCAGCAGGAGCCAATGGCGCCATTGCTGTATCTCAGCCAATCAGGAGGGAGAGTCCCGGACGGCCAAGGCACTCGTGCACATCGCTTGAACGAGATGGGACTCGAGTAAGTATTACACAGAGAGTTTTTTTTATATTAATGCATAGAATGCATTCAGAATAATAACCTTCTGCCTTTAGAATCACTTTAACAATCACATCAGTCACAGTAACATTATTTGTCACTTGGTTTTTAATACATTTAGTACTCAGTGTGTTAAACTCAGATGGGGGACAATTTGTGGAAAATATTTGGCAAGTTGCAAATTATCCCCAGGTTCAGTGGTAGACCTGCTTAAAGGTTTAAAGCCAACAGCTTAAAGTGATTGCAAACGATCACCTTGTAAAACAAAGCATTCAGTTTAACCACTTAAGGACCGAGCCTCTTTCTGAGATTTGTTGTTTATAAGTTAAAAACAGTTTTTTTTTGCTAGAAAATTACTTAGAACCCCCAAACATTATATATATTTTTTCTAACACCCTAGAGAATAAAATTGTGGTCGTTGCAATACTTTCTGTAACACCATATTTGCGCAGCGGTCTTACACGCGGTCTTACAGCGGTCTAAAAAGCGCACTTTTTTTGGAAAAAAAATACACTTCTTTGAATTAAAAAATAAGACAACAGTAAAGTTAGCCCAAACTTTTGTATATTGTGAAAGATAATGTTATGCCGAGTAAATTAATACCCAACATGTCACGCTTCAAAATTGCGACTGCTCGTGGAATGGCGACAAACTTTTACCCTTAAAAATCTCCATAGGCGATGTTTAAAAGATTCTACAGGTTGTATATTTTGAGTTATAGAGGGGGTCTAGGGCTAGAATTATTGCTCTCGCTCTAACTATCGAGGCAATACCTCACATGTGTGGTTTGAACACCATTTTCATATGTGGGCGCTACTCACGTATGCGTTCACTTTTGCGCGAAAGCTCGGCGGGACGAGGCGTGTTTAAAAAAAAAAAAATTCTTTCTTATTTATTTATTTATTTATTTATTTATTTTGAAAGTAAAGTTTATTGAGTTATTGAAAAAGTACATCAATCAAGAGAGAGGAAGAGGAGCACAACGCTCATCGAGTACAGGTTATAAAAGCGGTACAGCGGTTATATATGATGTCAACAGTAAATCTTGAATAGTCATAGACTTGTAACATAAACAAATATGTTGCTATGGGCGTTGGGAGTCTCGGCACCAGAGCCCCTTCTGGGAACTAACTGCTCTGGTGAACCGGGAAACCCCGAGCCCACTTCGTTACTAACATGTGAAAAAATGTCCAGGATATAGAGACACAGCTTTAGAAACCGGAAAATAATAAACAGGATAAAACTGAAGGGAGCTTGTATCTATATGACAACTGAATACCATACTAATAACGTAATTATACACACAATACTTTAATCAGAAAAGCCTATTGGTCAGTCGACCTCTCAGGGTGGATTAAACTTTGGCCGGTCAATCCGGACCGAAGCATGTTATGCTTGGGGGATAAGGTGGTATTACTTTTGAGAATCTGCCCTGAGAGCCTCCTTGAGGCCAATAACCAATGTAATAGAAAGTACCGAGAGCCTGAGGGACCAGTATTAAAATAGGGAGAAAGTAGAAGAGTGAGAGGGGGAAAGAAAGAATTTAGGAGAGACAGAGGGGATAGAGGGGGTGAAAGGAGTAGCTGATCATCAGGAGTGATGGGAAGGAAGTGCACAGGAGACCCCTACAAGAGAGAGATTGAGAGTCCTCAAACTATAAACCATGCTTGTGAACTATCGATCACACATACAGAGGGTGCCCCACTAGATTTGCCCAGGGTTCCCAAATAATTTTGAATTTGTCTAGGGTATCTAGGATAGTGTTGGATATTTTTTCTTGCAGCATGATCCAAGTAATTTTTTGTTTGGCTAACCGAATGGACACTTTCGGTGATTTCCAGGACCGGGTGATGGTCATTTTGGCCCCCACTAGAATAAACTGGATCAGCTTCTGGGTATGTTTGGAGATTTTAGGGATGGGACCATTAAGCAATGCAATAGTTGGATCTTGTTTCAGGGTACAACCGCATGTTCTGCGGATAAGGGAGAAGATCTTGTTCCAATACATTCTGATTTTAGGGCATTCCCATAGTATGTGTAAAAGAGTCCCCACATGACCGCAGCCTCTAAAGCAGAGAGGCGACGTTTGCGGATAGAATTTGGCTAGACGTGACGGTACCAGGTACCAGCGTGTAAGAATTTTCAGCCCTGCTTCGTTTATTGAAGTATTAACCATACCTTTAAAGGAGCGGGCAAAATTAGTATGCCACTTATCCAGGTCCCAGCTGAAGTCAAGATCCCTCTCCCAGCTCATCATGTACGCTGCTTTTTCCGTGGGTTCCGCCAGGGAAGAATAGATGAGAGAGATACCTCCCTTTGTGTCTGAGGCCGAAGCACACCATTGTTCATAAGGCGTTACTAAAAGATGGTTCTGATTGCTCTTCCATAACTGATTCAAAAAATGTGAAAGTTGCAAGAACCTAAATTTTTCGGCTGAGGGCATTTCTAGTTTGGAAATACAGTATGCTAGAGTGAGGGGACCATTGGAGTTGAAGAATTGACCAATTCTATAAAGGCCCTTGTCAAGCCACCATTTGAAGGCTCGAATATCTAATCCAGGTGGGAAATTATGATTCCTGAAGATATGTGCCAGGGGGGGCCAAATGGAGATGAGGGGTTTGAGCTTATGAAGGGCGTCACAAAGTTTCATTGAGTGAGATAATGTGGGAGCTAATATAGGGGGACGTTTCTTGGGGATATTCCAAAGCAGGAAGTCTAAGGTGAAACCAGGGACCGCCTCTCGCTCCATGCCCACCCAGTCTGGTTTGGGTCCTTTCATATAAATAGTTGAAAATTGGCTCAGTTGTGCTGCCTGATAATACCACCAAAGATTAGGAACCCCTAGTCCTCCCTTTTTTCTGGGTCTAAAAAGTACCTCTTTAGAGAACCTGTGGCCTTTTTTATCCCATATAAAGCGGATTATGGCGGATTGTAGGCGTAGAATGTGCGATTTGGGGACTGGGATGGGTAAGGAACGAAAGAGATATAATATCCGAGGTAGGAGTGTCATTTTGACTGCGTTCACTTTACCTAACCACGAGAGCTTATATAGCGACCATTGGGTCAGGTCGTCTGTGAGCTTTTTGAACATGGGGGGAAAATTATGTTTATAAAGTGTATCGATACCAGACGTAAGGTTAATGCCAAGATAAGGGATGGATGCGGAATTCCATGAGAATGGAAATTTACTTTTTAGGTTGTCAACGATGTCTTGAGAAATTGAAACATTAAGAGCGACTGATTTGGAGACATTAACCTTAAGTCCGGAAGCTGATTCAAAGTCTTGTAAAAGTTGCAATATGTTAGGGATGGAGATTAGGGGAGATGTGACGAACAGGAGGACATCATCCGCGAATAAAGCGCATTTGTGAGTATTATGTCCACAACGAACTCCATGGATGTCAGGGTGTTGTCTAATCGCGATGGCTAAAGATTCGATAGCCATCGCGAAAAGAAGGGGGGAGAGAGGACATCCCTGCCTTGTTCCCTTCTGTATAGAAAAATTATCTAAAAAGATGTCCTTGTAATCTCACCTGTGCCTTAGGTTGGTGGTAGAGGGCTCTCAAGATATTAATGAAGTTTGGGCCAAAACCCCATTTACTTAAAATTGTGAAGAGATAGGGCCAAGCCACTGTGTCAAACGCTTTTTGGAGATCTATGGAGAGGAGGAGGCCTCCCTGAGGAGGTCCCCCATCCCACCCCGATCTTATTAGGGAGACTGCATTTATTGCTCTCCATATCTGGTCCGGTCCCTGTCTCCCCGGTATGAACCCCACCTGGTCCTTATGTATGTAGGTACCTATAAAAGAGGCGAGTCTATTAGATAATATTTTTGTCATAAGTTTTAGATCATTATTAATTAATGAAATAGGTCTGTAGTTACTGACTTCGCTGGGGTCTTTACCTGGCTTGGGTATGACCGAGAGAAAAGCCAAGTTGGCATTAGGATCCAGTGGGGATTCTTTGGTTAAGGAGTTGAAGAGGCGGACCAGGTACGGAGAGAGTGCATCTATAAAAGTTTTATAATAGTGGTTTGAGAAACCATCTGGGCCTGGGGCTGAGTCTTTTCTAAGCCCTTTTATGACTGCTCGGATCTCGGATTCTTGAAATGGGGATTCCAAGATGGAGCGGTGGGAATCAGAAATTTTAGGTAATGGGATTTTTTCTAGAAAAGCATCCAATTCTTGTTGAGAAATTGGGCAATCGTCGGAGTACAGGTTGGCGTAAAAGGATTGGAATGATTTAAGGATTTTACTTGGGTTTTGGGTATGCGACCCGGATTGGGTTTTTATTTTGGGTAGGGCAAATGACCTATGTTTCGGAGTAAGTTTGGCTGCTAGCTGGGGGCCAAATTTGTTCGCGCGCAGATAAAAACTGCCGCTGAGCCAATGAAGGTGCTTTTCTGCGTTGGAGGTCAGGGCTGAGTTAAGAGATAGTCTAATAGTATCAAGTTTAGAGAGACTGATAGAATTGGGGTTCAGTTTATGGGCTCTGCTGAGATTTTTGAATTCTTTCTCTAGCTTCATGATATCTATTTGCCGTTCTCGCTTTAATTTGGCCGCTAATTGAATCAATTTCCCTCTGATTACCGCTTTATGGGCATTCCAAAGAGTAGTAGGGGAGTTGTCATCAGTGTCATTCATTAGGAAGTACTCTTTAATATCCTTTTCTAGTATAATACAGTGGACGGGGTTAGATAAGATTTTCTCATTTAGGCGCCATGTGTGAGAGCCAGATGGGGACAATGAGTTGGATATTCCTAAGAATACCAGGGAGTGGTCGGACCACGGAACATCGTGGATAGAGGCGTGGTTAGCAAGGTGTATATCAGAGTTCGACATGAAAATGTGGTCGATTCTAGCATATGTCTTGTGGGGAGCCGAGTAGTGTGTATAGTCCCTTATTGAGGGGTTTAATTCCCTCCATGAGTCAATGAGGCCCACCGAGTGAAAAAGTCTGGCAATCTGAAGGCTCTGTTTGGGGGGTTGTTTAAGGTGAGGGATCCCCTGAGCTGCTTTATTTAGGATCTGATCAAATGTAATGTTGGAGTCCCCCTCCATAATCACCCTACCCTCAAAGTGGGGTGAGAGATTTGCCAATAAGGAGGAGAAAAATTTAGCTTGGCCTTTGTTAGGGGCATAATATGAAATGATAGTGTAGAGGTTACCTTCAATCAAACCTTTGACCAAAATATATCTCCCATCGTTATCTTTAACTGTTAAAATGTGAGAAAAAGGGGTCTGTTTGGAGATTAGGATGGCTACTCCTCTTTTTTTCTCGCTAGCGTTTGCAAGGAAAAAAGTGGGGTATTTGTTGTGTAGAAAAGAAGGCAAATAGTTTGAGGGAAAATGGGTTTCCTGGAGGAGCATGACATCTGCTCCTCTTGAATGATAGCTTTGGAAAGCTTTGCGTCTCTTGACGGGCGAGTTGAGCCCTTGGGGGTTATGAGAGGTCACCTTAAGTGCCCTCTGTAAAGGAGGTGGGTCAGCCATAGTCACAGAGGGAGTGATCCTGGTGTGTTAGGTGCGCACCTACCCGGTTCCCTAATGAAGCAGCGCTGAGTCTGGGAGGGAGATCCTGTTGTCGCAGCGGAGTGGTCTGGATAAAGCTGGTCTCCTGTGCACATTCCTGAAATAGAGAGAAGGGTAAGGAGGAGAAGAGGGGAAAGAGGGGAGAGAGAAGAAAATGAAGGAAGAAGGGAAGAATCATTAAATAATAATAACGTCAAAAAAGTCTAGCCGTATGAGCCCAGAAAAGCAATGAACTGGACTAAAAAGTTCAGTTCAAGTCTGAGACCCAAAAACAATAGGGTCTCAGAAAAACAGGAACAACCTCAGCCGAGGCTGTTAGTCTGATGTAACCAGTGGGAGGGTCTCCCCTGGTCACAATAGAAGGAGTGGCGATGCTAGCCCAGCCGAGCCGCCGGGTCCCCATCTATTGGGGAAATATGGAACCTAAAGAACGTGAAAGTCAAAAATTTTAAATATATACCCATATAAAAGAAAGAAAACAAAAATGAGGAGTTGAGCCCAACCTCTAAGAGGTACCTGGGCAAATCACTACCTTAAATAAAAATAACAAAACAATTCCTGCCATAGGAGATATCTTTCCAGTAATCGGGACGGGGAAGGGAGGGTGGGAGTAGGGATATGGAAGGGGGGGGGGGGAGTGAGAAGGGGCACGACTTTAAGCCTTGGCTTTCCCGGAAGTCATTATAACCTCAAGTGCGGTCCATTATGAAAACCGAGGATAATTGTCCAAAGATATATATATATATATATAAAAAAAAAAAAGAGAGAGGAAGGGGGGGGGATTAAAACATCCCGGGATCATCTTGCCCCATCTTTATTTTGAGGAGGTGAGTGGAGAAAGATCAGGTAAGTGCGACCATTTTCACTGATGGGTATATATGATCGGATGGGGTGTACACAATGTACACACGTACCCCTCGTTCAGAGGGTATAACCTGGAGGGGAAAAGATAGTCACACAGTCCTTGTAGAGCCGCATAAGGAAGAATTCATCTTGGAGGAAAGGAGTCGCGATGGCGCTTCGGTTGCTGTTTGTTCCAGAGGGGAGTGATGGGGCTGCCTGGAGGGGGTCTCTTCGAGGAACTTGACCTGGACGGAGGATCCTGGGGGGAAGCTTCTTGAGAGATGAGTCCAAGTCGCAGGAGTAAGTGTTCACCTTCTTGGAATGAGGAGAATCCATACGATCTTTCCTTATATTGAAACTGAAGACGGAAAGGGAAGGTCCATCGATATTTAATTGATTTCTGTGAGAGGATTTCAAGGAGAGGTTTCAAAGCTCTTCTTTTTAGAATTGTAGTTTTGGAAATGTCAGCGAAGACTTGAATCTTGTTTCCTTGGAAGGATAAGGTGTCCAGATTCCGAGATCTTTTCATGACTTCTTCTTTGGTTTCGTAATAATGGGGCTTAACCACTATATTCCTCGGGAGCCCGTCCTGTCTGGGTGGCTGCAGCGCTCTGTGAGCTCTGTCAATCTCTAGCTTGTGGTCAGAGATATCTGGGATAAGTTCTTTCATGAAAAGCTTCACTGTGTCATGAACATTAGTAACAGCTTCAGGGATACCTCGAATGCGGAAGTTACCTCTCCGATTACGATTTTCCAAGTCGTCGATCTTCCCTAGTGCCGTATCAAGTTGTTCCTGCATCAATTGAATGCAGTCAGTATTCTGATTGGTGCGCGCAACAGTATGATCCACGGCTTGTTCAATTAAATCAATGCGGGCCCCTAAGTCGGCCTTTATAGACGTGGTGATCTGCGCTGCATTTTGGGCCAGGCCTGTGGCCAGCATGTCTGAAAAACAGTTCAGGAGTTGTGCCATGTCTGACTGGTGGGGAGAGTTCAGATTTGCAGCCTGTTGCATGGCAGGGGATGGGGCGGGAGCGTGCAGTGATGGGATATGGAGCATATCAGATAGGGCCCTGTTAAAAAGGGAGTCTTTGCTGTTAGGGTGAGCCGTCTTGGGGGGGGTATTACTCACAGAGGATCCCAGTGTGGTAGTGGCAAGCTGTTCCTCCTCAGGGATGTCTGCCATGAGGTCTCCGTCTCCTGTGTCTGCATGTGAGGAGGCCGCGGCCGCCATCTTAGAAGCAGTGGGGTCGGGCCGGCCGAAGGTGAGTTTCCTGCTAACCGCTGAGCGATGTGAACGGTTAGGCATATAAATTTGTGCCCACGGACCTCCTCTATCTGTGGGTGTTCAGCAGGGACGGTTCCACTAAAGATTTCAGCGTCTGGGGACCGCGGAAGGCTCGGCTGCGACGGAGCTCCCGTTCAGAGCGTCTTCCCGGAAGTCCCGCACATGCGCACTCCTCTTTCTTATTTATTTTACCTTTTACTTATTTATTTTTTGTTTTTACACTGTTCTGTTAAAAAAAATGGTGTCACTTTTATTCCTATTACAAGGAATGTAAAAATCCCTTGTAATAGAAAAAAAAGCATGACAGGACCTCTTAAATATGAGATCTGGGGTCAAAAAGCCCTCAGATCTCATATTTACACTAAAATGCAATAAAAAAAAAAAAGACTTTAATGATTATTTTTTCAGTGGGTATCTTTTTTTTTAATAGTGGTTACTGCCCATGTATAAAATGTCATTATTTGCACCATGAACTGGTGTTCAGTTGACAAATCATCCACTATGGATATATGTTCTCTTGTTTGATAGCCAATGAAAATACTGTCTGCTGATCTGAAGTTTGTACTGTTACTTATTCAAATGCAATCAGTGCATATTTTTTTAAATTAAACCAAGTTTGGACTGGTAAAGTAGCTCATAAGACCTTTAAGCAGTAATATACAAACAAGTAAGGGAATACAGAAATTGCTCTGGAACATTTTATTGGGTGAAATTTGAGAGAACTGCTAGAAGAAAAAAAAGCATCACTAGTTACATAGTTACATAGTAGGTGAGGTTGAAAAAAGACACAAGTCCATCAAGTCCAACCTATGTGTGTGATTATGTGTCAGTATTACATTACATATCCCTGTATGTTGCGGTCATTCAGGTGATTATCTAATAGTTTCTTGAAGCTATCAATGCTCCCCGCTGAGACCACCGCCTGTGGAAGGGAATTCCACATCCTTGCCGCTCTTACAGTAAAGAACCCTCTATGTAGTTTAACCACTTGACAACTGGGCACTTAAACCCCCTTCCTAACCAGACCAATTTTCAGCTTTCGGTGCTCTCACATTTTGAATGACAATTAGTCAGTCATGCAACACTGTACCCATATGAAATTTTTGTCCTTTTTTTCACACAAATAGAGCTTTCTTTTGGTGGTATTTAATCACCGTTGGGTTTTTTATTTTTTGCGCTATAAAAGAAAAAAGACTGAAAATTCGGTAAAAAAATGAAATTTTCTTTGTTTCTGTTATAAAATTTAGCAAATTTAGTAATTTTTCTTTGTAAATTTTGGCCACAATTTATACTGCTACATATCTTTGGTAAAAATAAGTACAAATCGGTGTAAATTATTTGGTCTTTGTGAAAGTTATAGAGTCCAAAAGCTATGGTGCCAATATCTGAAAATTGATCATACCTGAATTACTGACGGCCTATCTATATTCTTGAGACCTTAACATGCCAGAAAAGTACAAATACCCCCCAAATGACCCCTTTTTGGAAAGAAGACATTCCAAGGTATTTAATAAGGGGCATGGTGAGTTTTTTGAAGTTGTCATTTTTTCCCACGATTCTTTGCAAAATCAAGATTTTTTTTTTCTTTTTTTTTTTTCCACAAAAATGTCATATTAGCAGGTTATTTCTCACACACCACATATGCATACCACAAATTACACCCCAAAACACATTCTGCTATTACTCCCGAGTACGGCGATACCACATGTGTGAGACTTTTACACAGCGTGGCCACATACAGAGGCCCAACATGCAGGGGAGCACCTCCAGGCGTTCTGGAGCACCCAGGCCAATTCTGACATTTCTCTCCTACATGTAAAAATCATCATTTATTTGCTAGAAAATTACATAGAACCCCAAAACATTATATATGGTTTTTTTTGCAAAGACCCTAGAGAATACAATGGCGGTTGTTGCAACTTTTTATCTTGCACGGTATTTGCGCAGCAATTTTTTGAACGCTTTTTTTGGGGAAAAAAAACAGTTTTGTGCTTTAAAAAAAAACAAAAACAGTAAAGTTGGCCCAATGTTTTTGCATAATGTGAAAGATGAAGTTACACCGAGTAAATAGATACCTAACATGTCACCCTTCAAAATCGCTCACGCTCGTGGAATGGCGCCAAACTTCGCTACTTAAAAATCCCCATAGGCAACACTTTAAAATTTTTTACTGGTTACATGTTTTGAGTTACAGAGGAGGTCTAGGGCCAAAATTATTTCTCTCGCTCTACCGATCGCAGTGATACCTCACATGTGTGGTTTGAACACAGTTTTCATATGTGGGCGGGACTTACATACGCTTCTGCATGCGAGCACACGGACAGGGGCGCTTTAAAAAAAATTTTTTTTTTTTATTGTTCATTTTACTTTATTTATTTTAGTTTGACACTTTTTTCCCAAAAAAAAATTTTTTGATCACTTTTATTCCTATTACAAGGAATGTAAACATCCCCTGTAATAGGAATATGGCATGACAGGTCCTCTTTACAGTGAGATATGGGGTCAATAAGACCCCACATTTCACCTCTAGGCTGGGAAGCCTGAAATAAAAAAATAAAAAAACGATCCTGGCTTCGATCGAGACAGTAGAAGCACCGGAGGGTGGCGGGAAGGGGGGTGGTCCCCTCTCGCCTCCCATAAGAACGATCAAGCAGTGGAACAGCCGCTATGATCTTTCCTATGGTGTGGGGAATCGCCGGCTGAAAAAGCTGATATCTGAATGATGCCTGTAGCTGCAGGCATCATTCAGATATCCCCACACAAAGTCAAGGACGTCGTATGAAGGCCGGCGGGCGGGAAGTGGTTAAAACACTTTTTTTTTTTAACACAAAGCATGTACATACCAAAAATGACACCCCAAAATAGATTCTCCTACTCCTCCTGAGTACGGCGATAGCCCATGTGTGAGACTTCCACAGCCTGGCCACATACAGAGGCCGAGTACAGCTGAATATGGCCGAGCATGGCCGAGCATGGCTGAGCATGGCTGCGCATGGCAGGGTATGGCTGCGCATGGCTGGGTATCGCCGAGTATGACTGGGTATGGCTGGATATTGCAGAGTATGGCTGGGTATTGCAGAGTATGACTGGGTATGACTGGGTATTGCAGGGTATTGCGGAGTATTGCGGGGTGTTGCAGAGTATTGCGGGGTGTTGCAGAGTATTGCGGGGTGTTGCAGAGTATTGCAGGGTGTTGCAGGGTGTTGCGGAGTAGTACAGAGTATTGCAGAGTATTGTGGGGTGTTGCGGAGTAGTGCAGAGTATTGCGGGGTGTTGCGGAGTAGTGCAGAGTATTGCGGGGTGTTGCAGAGTATTGCGGGGTGTTGCAGAGTATTGTGGGGTGTTGCAGAGTATTGTGGGGTGTTGCAGAGTATTGTGGGGTATTGCAGAGTATTGTGGGGTATTGCAGAGTATTGTGGGGTGTTGCGGAGTAGTGCAGAGTATTGCAGAGCATTGTGGGGTATTGCAGAGCATTGTGGGGTATTGCAGAGTATTGTGGGGTATTGCAGAGTATTGCAGAGCATTGTGGGGTATTGCAGAGCATTGTGGGGTATTGCAGAGTATTGTGGGGTATTGCAGAGTATTGTGGGGTATTGCAGAGCATTGTGGGGTGTTGCAGAGTAGTGCAGAGCATTGTGGGGTGTTGCAGAGTAGTGCAGAGCATTGTGGGGTGTTGCAGAGTAGTGCAGAGTATTGTGGGGTGTTGCAGAGTAGTGCAGGGTATTATAGTATGGAGGGATGGCTGATCATGGTGGGATGGATGGATGTGACTGTATTTGTCACTGTGCAGCGTTGTGGGCACTACAGATGCAGCCCACAACGCTGCTACCATCCGATCCCTCCCCCTCTCCTCTCACACTGTACCGATCGGTACACAGAGGGGAGGGAGGAACCGGCGTCATGACATGACGCCGGTTTATTTACATGTGATCGCTCCGTCATTCGCTCCGTGACCCGGCGGTCACGGAAGTTCTCGGTTGCGCGCCCCAGGGGGCGCGCGAGAGCAGTGTTCTGGGAGGACGTCCATGGACGCCCTCCCAGGATAAGCCGACCGCGCTGTGGCCGTCTTTCGGCTATGGCCCGGTCGGCATGTGGTTAAGGTTAAACCTCTTTTCTTCTAATTGTAATGAGTGGCCACGAGTCTTATTAAACTCTCTTCTGTGAAAAAGTTTTATCCCTATTGTGGGGTCACCAGTACAGTATTTGTAAATTTGAAATCATATCCCCTCTCAAGCGTCTCTTCTCCAGAGAGAATAAGTTCAGCGCTCGCAACCTTTCCTCATAACTAAGATCCTCCAGACCCTTTATTAGCTTTGTTGCCCTTCTTTGTACTCGCTCCATTTCCAGTACATCCTTCCTGAGGACTGGTGCCCAGAACTGGACAGCATACTCCAGGTGCGGCCGGACCAGAGTCTTGTAGAGCGGGAGAATTATCGTTTTATCTCTGGAGTTGATCCCCCTTTTAATGCATGCTTTATTAGCAGCAGCTTGGCATTGCATGCCATTGCTGAGCCTATCATCTACTAGGACCCCCAGGTCCTTTTCCATCCTAGATTCCCCCAGAGGTTCTCCCCCCAGTGTATAGATTGCATTCATCTTTTTGCCACCCAAATGCATTATTTTACATTTTTCTACATTGAACCTCATTTGCCATGTAGTCCCCCACCCCATTAATTTGTTCAGGTCTTTTTGCAAGGTTTCCACATCCTGCGGAGAAGTTATTGCCCTGCTTAGCTTAGTATCGTCTGCAAATACAGAGATTGAACTGTTTATCCCATCCTCCAGGTCGTTTACAAACAAATTAAATAGGATTGGTCCCAGCACAGAACCCTGGGGAACCCCACTACCCACCCCTGACCATTCTGAGTACTCCCCATTTACCACCACCCTCTGAACTCGCCCTTGTAGCCAGTTTTCAATCCATGTACTCACCCTATGGTCCATGCCAACGAACCTTATTTTGTACAGTAAACGTTTATGGGGAACTGTGTCAAATGCTTTTGCAAAATCCAGATACACCACGTCTACGGGCCTTCCTTTATCTAGATGGCAACTCACCTCCTCATAGAAGGTTAATAGATTGGTTTGGCAAGAACGATTCTTCATGAATCCATGCTGATTACTGCTAATGATATCGTTCTTATTACTAAAATCTTGTATATAGTCCCTTATCATCCCCTCCAAGAGTTTACATACTATTGATGTTAGGCTAACTGGTCTGTAATTCCCAGGGATGTTTTTTGGGCCCTTTTTAAATATTGGTGCTACATTGGCTTTTCTCCAATCAGCTGGTACCATTCCAGTCAATAGACTGTCTGTAAAAATTAGGAACAACGGTCTGGCAATCACCTGACTGAGTTCCCTAAGTACCCTCGGATGCAAGCCATCTGGTCCCGGTGATTTATTAATGTTAAGTTTCTCAATTCTAATTTTAATTCCGTCCTCTGTTAACCATGGATGTGCTTCCTGTGTTGTGTCATGAGGATAAACACTGCAGTTTTGGTTACTGAAGTCCCCCCGATTCACTCGTGAAGACTGAGGAGAAGAATAAATTCAATAACTTTGCCATCTCCCCATCCTTTGGAACCAGATGTCCTTCCTTATTCTTTATGGGACCAATATGGTCTGTCCTACCTTTTTTACTGTTTACATACTTAAAGAATTTCTTGGGATTTTTTTTTTGCTCTCCTCCGCTATGTGTCTTTCATGTTCTGTCTTAGCCGTCCTAATTGCACCCTTACATTTCTTATTGCATTCTTTATAATGTCTGAATGCTGAGGATGATCCCTCAACCTTGTATTTTTTGAAGGCCTTCTCCTTTGCTTTTATATGCATTTTTACATTGGAGTTAAGCCATCCAGGATTTTTGTTCGCTCTTTTAAATTTATTACCCAATGGGATACATTGGCTTATTTAATATGCTCTTAAAGCAAACCCATCTCTCCTCCGTATTCTTTGTTCCTAATATTTTATCCCAATTTATGCCTTTTAGCAAGGTTTGTAGTTTAGGGAAGTTTGCTCTTTTGAAATTCAGTGTCTTTGTGTTCCCTTCATGTTTCCTATTTGTATGATTTATACTGAAACTAATTGACCTGTGATCGCTGTTACCTAAATTGCCCCGTATTTCCACATCTGTGATCAGGTCTGTATTGTTGGTAATCAGTAGATCCAGTAATGTTTTATTTCTAGTTGGTGCGTCTACCATCTGACCCATAAAATTGTCCTGCAAGACATTAAGGAACTGGCGAGCCTTAAATGAATGCGCGGTTCCCTCCGCCCAGTCTATGTCTGGATAATTAAAATCCCCCATTATGATAACACTTCCCATCCTTGCTGCTAATCCAAATTGTGATAGGAGATCCGTCTCCACTTCCTCCCTCAGGTTAGGGGGCCTATAGCATACTCCCAGTATTATTTTCCCCTTAGCTTCATCCCTTTGGAGCTCTACCCATAAGGATTCCACCTCCTCTCTAGCTCCCTCAGTGATGTCATCTCTCACATTCGCTTGTACATTATTCTTGATATATAGGCATACCCCTCCCCCTTTTTTACCCTCTCTATCCTTGCGGTATAGGGTATACCCTTGAATGTTTGCCAGCCAATCATGAGAGCTGTTGAACCAGGTCTCTGAAATTCCCACAAAATCCAAATTCTCCTTGTACAACAGTATCTCTAGTTCACCCATCTTGTCCGCCATGCTCCTGGCATTGGTGAACATGCCACATAGTTTAGACCGGTCGCATATTGTCCTCGTATTGGGTATTTCAAGATTGCAACTAGGACTTGCTAATATACTCACCTTGTGTTTTTGTGCTTTGGTTAACCTACCACTAATGCCCCCAATACTACCCTCTGGAATATCTTCCGCGCTGGCTATCACTGTCTCTGGACCCTCCCCCACATCGCCTAGTTTAAAAACCCCTCTAACTTTTTGGCCATCTTCATTCCCAGCAGATCTGCACCCTCCTCATTTAGGTGCAGTCCGTCCCTTCTATAGTACCGGTTACCGACTGAGAAGTCGGCCCAGTCCTCCAGGAACCCAAACCCCTCCTTACTACACCAGCTCTTCAGCCACTTGTTTACTTCCCTAATCTCCCTCTGCCTTTCTGGTGTGGCTCGATGTACCGGTAGTATTCCTGAGAATACTACCTTGGAGGTCCTTTTCCTCAATTTAGCACCTAAGTCAGTAAAATTGTTCTTTAGGACACTCCATCTGCCTCTGACTTTGTCATTGGTGCCAACGTGCACCATGACAGCCGGGTCTTCCCCAGCCCCTCCCAGTAATCTGTCCACAAGATCCATGATGTGCCGAACCCGAGCGCCCGGTAGACAACATACTGTTCGGCGCTTCAGGTCTTGGTTACAGATTGCCCTCTCTGTCCTAAGAATTGAGTCCCCTACCACCAGAATCTTATAGTATCTTGTAAATTGATGCTTAGTCTGTTCATAATTACCAAGCAGTCTGCATCATCACTTTTGAAAATAGCTTAATAGGGTGTAAGCAGGTTAAAAGCTGTGGTTTTAGCAAGTCAGCAGCTGGTCCAGACTGGGGGAAATGGTTAACTGTTGTAAGCTCTATTCCCGGGCTTTTTGGTCCTAGCCAGGCCACCTGTGTTATCAAAAGGGGGAAGGCTTAGGTCAAGGGCTCTTCCTTGCTGGATTGGTGGGTTCTATTCTGTTCATGGCATCAGGATTGAGGCGCCTTGCTGTCTGCTGAAGACCCTGGGATTTTCAGAGACAGCCAAGCCATGGAGCATGCCAAAATGGACTCTCACATCCTGGAGGTTTGCCTGGGCAGCAACACTACTTTAGTTAGGGTTAGGGAATGAGCATTGTTCACATTAAACTGCTATGCCGCAATCTGATCATTAAAGTTACAGAACTGCTCTAAGCCTGGTCTGAAGTTATTCAAAGTAGTGCATGTTGGTTCTGGCATATTTAAAGAACCAGAATCTGTAAAGCACAATGGGGTAAGAAGTAACACCGCTACAGAAGGGTTAACTCAGCAAGATAACAAGAGAAGTGTTGTTGCTAAGACTAACCAAGTACGTGTTCAAGACACAAAGCAACCATTCATTAGGTGTGGTACCTTGTAAGGTGACAGGTCCTCCTGTAGCAAGGGGGTCAATTCTCTAGCGGTCGGTATCCGATAGCAACCGGATCCAAACTCGCATTACGGAGAGCTATGGTCTGAAAGTAAAGTAGTTAATGAGTGCACGCACGAGGTCCACGGTGTGACCCCATTCTGTTACTGGGAGTGAGGTAACAGTGGTAGGCTGGACCGGTGCAGTGGGCGCAGGCTCAACGCGTCTCTCCTAGTGCAACATATAAGTTGCAGTGTGTAGTGACATGGGGCAATGTATTTTTACTGCACACAGTAAAAGTTTGGAGAACTGCCTTAAGTTTAGGTTTTTCACATGACCGTAGTGTTCGTCTGGTCCCTGGCTCCGCAGGAAAGGTACTTCTGCGTGCAGGGCAAGTAGGCCCCACCCACCAGGGCATTGTATTGGTTACGAATGTGACACAGTCAAGCTTAGAAAAACACCTGGTAGAATAAAGCTAAGGAATCCTTAGGCTATACCTGAAACTGTTGAGTAACTTTGCAGAGACATACTGTACATAACCACTATGCACATAGTTGCAAATCTTTATAGTTGCATCACAAATTTCAGGAATTCATACACGCAGATTGTCTTACAGCCATCTGTAGCACACAATGCAGCAATCTGACAGGTAAAGTAAATGTGAAAAATTAAAGACTGCTGTGATTAGAAGATGCATAGCACCAAGTTTCTTGGACCAACCATTACACTTGCACCACCTGTACCAAAAGCCATAACATTTTTTAAGGGAAATATAACCTTCCAGAAAACCTTGTTTAAACACTTGCCTACCAGCCGCCGTCATACTTCGGCAGGTTAGCACGGCTGCGCGAATCACCGTAGGTGTACGTCGGCCGCTTTAAGCACTCTAGGGGGCGCGCGCATGCCGTGACACGGACATCAATGTCAATGTAAACAGACAGATCCCCGTTCTGCCAGGGAAGTAGAGAGGGGTCTGACACTTATAGGAGCCATTCCTCTGCTCTCCTGTAGCCTATTCACATAGGCATTATTTGCATTTACTTGAGCATAGAGATTATAGTGTTCACTATTGAATGTTTGAATCCTAGAGGTAATAGTTGTTTCACTGTTAATAACATTATTGGAAAACAATATTTCAAAGTGTGAACCTAATTTGACTCTTTAATTTATTTTGCTATCATATCATTGAGTAAACTATTTTCTGATTTAATCAATTCTGGTGTATTTACATCTTACTGCTGTTATCTAAAGGGAAAAAAATGTTTGAACCCAGGGTGTCAGAGATGGCAGAGGACTCACAGGGTCAGGGCAACCAGAGGAGTACTGATTTATCTTGTGACCCTCAAGAGGGCAGCGCTACACATGATTCATATTTTAACCTGTATTTGAACTGTACATCTGTTAGCCAAGAGCCTGAAAAGGAACATAGCCTAAGCTTGTGAGGGAGGTTTGCAGGAGGAGGTTTCCATTTCTAAACAAAATTCAAAAGTGTGAATCCAGCCTTTAAGTGATACTAAGTCTAGGATCACATTTATGCGGCTGCGCTTCATGCATTTTTCAGGCAAATTTTTCAGTGCATTTTGCGTTTTTAAACCAGTGTTTTTTTATGCGTTTTTGCGTGCAGTTTTCATGCATTTTGCGTTTTTTTCTTCTTTCTCTTTAAACACACTGTAAAACACACTATGTATAGATGGTTGCTTAGGAGGGGGCCAGGAAGCCGTCTGCCACGTCCTTAGCCACCGACGAGTCATTAGCTGTCAGCAGGGTTCCCCACTAAAAGCTGAATGTAAAAAAAAAAATTGCCGGCAAAAAAATTTGTGAAAAAAACGGTGTGGGGTCCCCCCCAGGTTCATACCTGGCCCTTCAGGTCTAGTATGGATTCGGAGGGGACCACCATGCCAAAATAAAAAAAAATGGCGTGCCCCCCCAAAATCCACACCAGACCCTTATCCAAGCATGCAGCCTGGCAGGTCAGGAAAGGGAGGGGACAAGCGAGCACCCCCCCCTCCTGAACCATACCAGGCCTCATGCCCTCAACATGGGGGGAGTGGGTGCGCCTTGCCCCCATGTTGAGGACAAGGGCCTTTTCCCGACAACCCTAGCCAGTGGATGTCGGGGGTCTGAGGGCAGGGAGCTTATCTGAATCTGTAAGCCCCCTTTAAGAAGGGGTCCCCCAGATCCCACCCCCCCATGTGAATGGGTATCGGGTACATCGTACCCCTACACATTCATCAAAAAAGCAGTGGAATGTAATAAACACACAAGCCGGTTTTTGACAATCCCTTTATTAATAGCTCTGTCTTCTCTAGCCGTCTCTCCCCGTTATCTTCTCCTTCCCACCGTCTTTTCCTGCTGTCTTCTCCGTCCCAGCATCTTCTCCTCGAGTTGTCTGTTCCCACTGCTGTCTTCTTCCTCACAGCCAGTTACCTGCTAAAAAATAAAAAAAGCTGCTCTTGTTCTATTGATGTCATCTGTTTTGTTGTCGCCCGCTCTCTACTGAATCTTATATAGCAATGGGGTGTGGCCATCCGATTACATCACCCGGAGAGCTCGCCCCTTGTCATCGGATGGCCATGCCCCATGGCTATATAAGAGTCGCCAGAGAGTGAGCGACAACAAAACAGATAAAAGCATCAACAGAACAACCCTTATGTTGAGGGCATGCGGCCTGGTATGGTTCAGGAGGGGGGGCGCTCCTTTGTCCCCTCCCTTTCCTTACCTGCCGGGTGGCATGCTCGGATAAGAGTCTGGTATTGATTTTGGGGTGACCCCTTATCATTTTTTACAAAAATTTTGGCATGGGGGTCCCCTCTGAATCCATACTAGACCTGAAGGGACTGGTATGGACCTGGGGGGAACTCCACGCCTTTTTTTTGCAATTATTATTTTTTTTTTTACATGCAGCATTCAGGGGGGAACCCCACTGACAGCTGATGACTCATCGGTTGTTAAGTACGCGGTGGCCAGCTTCCCGGACCCCTGCTTAGCAACCAGCTATATACAGTGGTAAAATAAGAACCGCAAAACAATTGAAGTCTATTAGCTGCTGCTGTCAGTGAAATTCAGTATAGAGAGAGCAGGGGGTGGGGTTGAGCGGCACTGTGTGTCTATAGACGCTCTCAGTGCGGCTCGGCATTGAGCCCACATGAGTGCCCCCATAGCAAGTGACTTGCTATGGGGGCACTCAGAAAAGTGGAGGAGCCAGGAACATTGGTGGGAAACCCTAGAAGAGGAGGTTCGGGGCTGCTTTGTGCAATATCATTGCATAGAGCAGGTAAGTATAACAAGTTTTCTATTCTGAAAAGCAGAAAGCAGCTAATTTAGTGATCAAGAAGTACATTTATTGTAACACTAAGGAGTTAATTTAATAAAGGCAAATAGGCTGTTCATTTTGCAATTTTTTACTTTGCAAGGAAATTTCCCTTACTTTGTAAAGGAAGCCCAATTACATGCTAAAAAAATAAATAAAGAAAACTGTAGTTTTGCTTACACATAATTGGATGATGGAAGTTAGCAGAGCCTGACCTCATTCTCTTAGCTAATGGAAAATTCCATTGCAAAATGGACAGCCTATTTGCCTTTAGTAAATCAACCCTTTAAGCTGGCCCCACACTATTAGTTTTTTTCACTGAGTCTGTGTGTAGGCAGGTTACCTATAGAATGTTAGCTAGGCATTTGGCTGGCCCAAGCTGGGTGAATGTACTTCACCCCTGTTCCTGGGCTTTTTGGACCCATCCTATCCGCCCTGTGATATAAATAAGGGATAAGGCTAGGTTCCGGAGCTTTGGCCCGCTCAGGAAGATGTCATGATTGCTGCAAAGCACCAGCAGGGAGGACTGCGGCGCCCTGTAGTCTGCCAGAAGGCACCGGAAGTCTGGAGAACTACCAAGCCCTGGAAGATGTCACTTATGGACTATCACCTTACTGAGGTATGCCTGGGCAGCCTAGCTGAGATAGTTAGGGAATGTTCCATTGAAGTTGTTCATATTAAACTGTACCTTTAGTGTCCAAGTAAAGTTGCATTAACCATTCTAAGCCTGGTGCATGATGGTGCATGATGGTTCCTGGCGTATGAAAAGAACTAGGATCAGTGAAGCACATGTGGGGTATGAAGCAAAGCCTCTACTCAACAGGACAAGTAGGAGAAGTAATTCAGTTGCTATGGGTAACCCAGAACTAGTGCAAGGTACATTGCAGCCAGTCGTGAGGCGTGGTACCTGGCATGACAGAGGGTCCTCTGGTAGATAGAGGGGGCGGCAATCTGGCTCCCTCCCCAAGGGTCAGTTTATGCAAAGCAACCGGGACCGAACCTGCGTTATGGAGACACATAGCCTGGCCGCATGGTACAGAAGAGAAGGAATGAATGGGTGTATGCATGAGACCCACGCACAGCGGGGCCTCATTCTGTCACTGGGTGTGAAGCGGCAGAGGTATGCTGGACTGGTGGAGTGGGCATAGGCTCAGTAGTGTCCCTCCTAAATGCCACATACTTCTAGCTAAGGTGTGCAGTGACACAGGACACGGACACTTCACAGAGGAACTCTGTATGTTTACGCACTGCATACTGTTCAAGTCCCATCTCTAAGCCAGGGGAACTCCATAATGTTTGATTCTCACATGAACATGGCCTCTACCTGGTCCTGAGCATTGATGAGCATACTCCACGCAAAAGGTATCCTCACATGAAAGGTGAGTGGCCCCCGCCCATATGTGGACAGAACAAAAAAATCAAACAGATTTCTCAATTTACAGTTTACAGTGTTGATGTTGTATCTCCCGCTGCAGCTACTATATTCTGATAGCTGGCTCCATCAGCTGTTAGAATCCGCGAACAGAGGCTGTATGTGAGTGAATGCAGCTGCTGTTTGACCAACAATTTTCTGTTTGGCTTCTTCAATTTTTCAATCAAGTCATGTCGGGCAGAAAGGTTACGGGAAGGTTGAAAAAAAGGGACAATCATCGAGTGAATTTTGACCTGTTCCTGTTGAACTTTGCATAATCTATGGCCAGCTCAGTGTTACAGTAATCTTTTTTAAATATGTGCTTTTGGAACATCTAAAGCTAATTGTAGAATGGGTAGGTCTCTACTAGAGGTCGACCGATATGGGTTTTTCTCTGGCCGATGCCAATGCCGATATTTACAAATCGCGGTGGCCGATATGTGATGCCGATTTTTTTGGGCCGATATATTAGGCCGATTTTTTTTTTCTTTTTTTTTTTTTTACCTTCATCTCATAAAATCTAACAGTTAGACCCCTTTCACACTGGGGCGTTTTTCAGGCGCTTTTGGGCTAAAAATAGCACCTGTAAAGTGCCTGTCAAACGGCTCCCCTGCAGTCTCAGTGTGAAAGCCCGAGTGCTTTCACACTGAGGCGATGTGCTGGCAGGATGTTAAAAAAAAGTCCTGCAAGCAGCATCTTTGGAGCGGTGTATACCACCACTCCTACCCATTGAAATGAATGCGCACCGCTGCCGAAGCGCCTGCAAAGCGTTTCGGCAGCGGCGCTTCAGGGGCGCATTTAACCCCTTCCTCAGCCGCTAGCTGGGTTATAAGCGCCCTGCTAGCAGCTGAATAGCGCCGCTAAAATGATGGTAAAGAGCCGCTAAAACTAGCAGCGTTTTACCGTCAATGCATGCCCGCTCCAGTGATGAAGCAACCTTCAGTGATACGGAAATTTTTTTACATTTAAACATTTATTAAACAAAACAAACCTCCAATCAGTTCACTTGTATGTAGAATTTAGATAAAAAAAATATAAAAAAAACACCTCTCTTAAATATTAAATACACAAAAACAGGTAATCAAAACTTCTGGATGAAAAAAATGGGCTAACTTTACTCCTTATTTTTTTTTTAAATTTATTAGTGTATTTTTAAAAAAAAAATTGCATTTGAAAGACCGCTGCGCAAATACCGTGTGACATAAAATATTGCAACAACCGCTATTTTATTCCCTAGGGTCTCTGCTAAAAAAAATATATATAATGTTTGGGGGTTCCAAGTGATTTTCTAGCAGAAAATACAGAATTTTTACTTGTAAGCAACAAATGTCAGAAAAGATTTAGTCTTTAAATGGTTAAACTGAGAGCTTCTACACAAGGAATTTAGTTCATTCACAAGTGTAAACATTGTATCCTTCAGGTTCTTTTTATCAGATTTGGCAGGCTGCCCAGAGAGGGGGAGAAGTCGCTTCACACAGGCAACTTGCACTGACTTCTATTACAGAAGTCTTTTGCAAGTCGCGCTGAAGCTATATCGGCTTTTTTTATCAGCACAATCGGCCGATGCCGATTAAGTAAAAAACACCAAATATCGGCCGATATATCGGCCGGCCGATATATCGGTCGACCTCTAGTCTCTACCATATTCCTCACTACAGTGAAGGTACTGTGTGCATGTAAGTATGCAGCCAGATCTTTAGTTTAAATACTTCTTCTGAAGCACAGGTTTGCTTTAGGGTTCAAAACTCTCTATATATGCATTGATGCATTCATGAAACTGTCATTCTGCCAGTGTAGGTGTGCATGGACTTTGCACTGATTCAAAAAAGCTCACGTGCACTTTGACTGACTGCACTGGCTAAGTTCAATGCAAGTTGAACTGCAGCTGCAAGGCCCTCCCACTTGTTGTTTTCATGGATCATTAAACCCTATGAGCTGTTTTCACAATCTAATGCTTGACTGTTTTGCAGAGAGCATCTGAAAAGGATAAGATCTGATCCAGCTTTCACTGAGCACAGTAAAGGATAAATAGGGCACTTTGGTATAGCCCAGTTATACCTACTTAGTAGAAACAAGGCTGACCATAAATGAAAACTAATATTGCATCATTGTTCAACATGCATGATACACAGTAAGTGAAAGTTAAAGCCTATGTCACCTCAAAATAAACAATATGCATAAAACCTTTTACAATACAAGCACATTTCCCCATGTTTTATCCCTTTAACCACCTGCCACCTGCCTAGTTCTGGGAGGCCGTCATATGACGGCCCCAGTGAACATGCCCGCCGTGTCCGGAGGACACTGCTGATCACAGATTGCGGTAAAGTGCCAATCAGCTGTGTCCAATCGCAGCTGATCACGAATGTAAACAGAAGTCGGTTATCGGCACTCCTTTCCTCATGCTAACAGCATAAGAAGAGGAGAAGAGAGTCGATAACCGGCTTGAGTAAAGGGATAAGTACACTGATAATCAGGGCGCTGATTATCATTGCAGTCCCAACAGTGCCCCCCAGTGCTGCCAATCTGTGCCCACCAGTGCTGCCAATCAGTGCCACCTATTATTGCCCATCAGTGCCGCTTATCGGTGCCCATCAGTGCTGCCTATCAGTGAACATGAGTGCCGCCGATTAGTGTAGCCTCATCAGTGCCCACCAGTGGCGCCTCATCAGTGTAGCCTGTCAGTGCCCATCAGTGCAGCCTCATCAACGCACATCAATGAAGGACAAAAATTACCTGTTTGCTAAATTTTATAACAAAATTTATAATAAAATGTTTTCAAAATTTTCGGTCTTTATTCATTTATTTAGCAAAAAATAAAAAACCCAGTGGTAATTAACCACTTGACCACTGGGTACTTAAACCCCGTTCTTAACCAGACCAATTTTCAGCTTTCCGTGCTCTCACACTTTGAATGACAATTACTCAGTCATGCAACACTGTACCCATATGAATTTTTTGCCCTTTTTTCACACAAATAGAGCTTTCTTTTGGTGGTATTAATCACTGCTGGTTTTTTTATTTTTTGCGCTATAAATCAAAAAAGACTGAAAATTCGTTAAAAAAAAAAATTCTTTGTTTCTGTTAAAATGTATTGCAGAGTTTCGGAAAGTATTGGCAGAGTATTGGCAGAGTATTGGCAAGCATTGCACAGTATTGGTGAGTATTGACAGAGTATTGGCAGAGTATTGGCAGAGTATTGCAGAGTATTGGCAAAGTACTGCAGAGTACTGCAGAGTATTGGCACTGAGCATCACTGTGGGCACTACAGATCCAGCCCACATTGCTGCTACAAACGATCTCCCCCCCTCTCCCCTCGCACTGTACAGATTGGTATAGAGAGGGGAGGGAAGAATCAACATCATGACATGACACCGGTTTGTCATTTGACGGAGCGATCACGTGGTAAACGGCTGCTACCAGTCTACTGACTGGAATGGTACCAGCTGATTGGAGAAAAGCCAATGTAGCACCAATATTTAAAAAGGGCCCAAAATACATCCCTGGGAATTACAGACCAGTTAGCCTAACATCAATAGTATGTAAGCTCTTGGAGGGGATGATAAGGGACTATATACAAGATGTTAGTAATGAGAACGGTATCATTAGCAGTAATCAGCATGCATTCATGAAGAATCGTTCTTGCCAAACCAATCTATTAACCTTCTATGAGGAGGTGAGTTGCCATCTAGATAAAGGAAGGCCCGTAGACGTGGTGTATCGGGATTTTGCAAAAGCATTTGACACCGTTCCCCATAAACATTTACTGTACAAAATAAGGTCCATTGGCATGGACCATAGGGTGAGTACATGGATTGAAAACTGGCTACAAGGACGAGTTCAGAGGGTGGTAATAAAAGGCGAGTACTCGGAATGGTCAGGGGTGGGTAGTGGGGTTCCCCAGGGTTCTGTGCTGGGACCAATCCTATTTAATTTGTTCATAAATGACCTGGAAGATGGGATAAACAGTTCAATCTCTGTATTTGCAGACGATACTAAGCTAAGCAGGGCAATAACTTCTCCGCAGGATGTGGAAACCTTGCAAAAAGACCTGAACAAATTAATGGGGTGGGCGACTACATGGCAAATGAGGTTCAATGTAGAAAAATGTAAAATAATGCATTTGGGTGGCAAAAATATGAATGCAATCTATACACTGGGGGGAGAACCTCTGGGGGAATCTAGGATGGAGAAGGACCTGGAGGGTTCTAGTAGATGATAGGCTCAGCAATGGCATGCAATGCCAAGCTGCTGCTAACAAAGCAAACAGAATATTGGCATGCATTAAAAAGGGGATCAACTCCAGAGATAAAACGATAATTCTCCCACTCTACAAGGCTCTGGTCCAGCCGCACCTGGAGTATGCTGTCCAGTTCTGGGCACCAGTCCTCAGGAAGGATGTACTGGAAATGGAGCGAGTACAAAGAAGGGCAACAAAGCTAATAAAGGGTCTGGAGGATCTTAGTTATGAGGAAAGGTTGCGAGCACTAAACTTATTCTCTCTGGAGAAGAGACGCTTGAGAGGGGATATGATTTCAATATACAAATACCGTACTAGTGACCCCACAATAGAGATAAAACTTTTTTGCAGAAGAGAGTTTAATAAGACTCGTGGCCACTCATTAAAATTAGAAGAAAAGAGGTTTAACCTTAAACTACGTAGAGGGTTCTTTACTGTAAGAGCGGCAAGGATGTGGAATTCCCTTCCACAGGCAGTGGTCTCAGCGGGGAGCATTGATAGCTTCAAGAAACTATTAGATAAGCATCTGAATGACCGCAACATACAGGGATATACAATGTAATACTGACACATAATCACACACATAGGTTGGACTTGATGGACTTGTGTCTTTTTTCAACCTCACCTACTATGTAACTATGTAACTATGTAACTATGTACCAGCGGCCATTTACCGTGATCCATGATGCGCCAGGTCTTCCGTCATGGATGTGTCCGGGAGCGCGCCCCAGGGGGCACGCGAGAGCAACATTCTGGGGGGAAGTCCCAAAATAAGCCGACCGCACTATAGCCGTCTTTCGGCTATGGCCAGGTCGGCAAGTGGTTAAATACCAACAAAAAAAACCTCTATTTGTGTGAAAAAAAATTATAAAAAAAATTGTTTGGGTACATTGTTGCATGTCCACGCAATTATCATTCAAAGTGAGACAATGCTGAAAGCTGAAAATTGGCCTGGGCAGGAAGGGGGGTAAAAGTGCCCAGTAGGCAAGTGGTTAAAGACCCTGTCCAAAAAATTAAAACCTTCTGATCTGCCGGAATGAGTGGTGGTATTCCTGCCCAGTTTCTTTTGCCAAAATTCTCAATCTATCCCACTGTCTCTATCTCCAAGGAATAGGCACTAAGTGACTAGTGGGAACTAGGAGGGCTAAAAAGACTTGTTGAGATTGTCCAATCCACAATGATTGTACTCAGGACAGCTAATCATTTAAGGCAACATCAACAGTTTTTTTTTAACTTATAAAACGGATAAATGTTAAATGGTATATTTAACAGACCAACATAAAGCCAATTAGAGATGTTCGTTGTTATGGATTACATACACTTTAATGATAGAGGAAAAAAATTACCTTTTGTTACAATAACGGTATTCCTACAACAGTCCAGCACCACACTATATGAGAATTGCCAGGTCACAAATGCTGACAGTCATGTGGCAGAGATACTGTATATTATCTTCTAACAATCCAGTCTAAATCCAATGAGATCTTCTACAGAGTGACCCAAAACAAAATCCATTTGGAACTTTATTTTGACCTGACAGTGTGGAGCAGTGTGTGCAAGGAGAGGGGGAGAAGAGATGTACATAAAGTGAGAGAGCAGTCTGTACAGACAGGCTCCCTCACTTGCCACCCTGACCTTATTGTCAACTTTTAAATCTAATTGTCAGCTCTCTGTTTTCTATAAACAGTGCAGAGCCAGAGATGTAAAAATAAAAATACATTCCTCAGGGCAAAGAGATAATGAAGAGATACCATGTATCTCTCAGTTCTTAGAACAAAGGAATGAACTTCGGTCTGTAGATGAGGGCAGTTTAACCACTTAAAGTCTAAACCTTTTTCGGTCACTTGTTGGTTACAAGTTAAAATCAGTATTTTCTGCTAGAAATTACTTAGAACCCCCAAACATTATATATATTTTTTTAGCAGAGACACTAGAGAATAAAATGACGGTTGTTGCAATATTTTAGGTCACACGGTATTTGCGCAGCGGTCTTTCAAACACAATTTTTGGGAAAAAATACACTTCTATGAATAATAAAAAAAAAATAAATAGTAAAGTTATCCCAATTTTTTTGCATAATGTGAAAGATGTTACGCCGTGAGAATCGCAATCTTTATTCTAAGCAAAAAAAAATAGTGATTCTCATTTTATTCAGAATTGTGCAGCTCTAGTGTCAACCAAAAATTTGACTCAAGTGATTAAGTAGATGTAAAGAACTGATGTAAAGAACTGATGTAAACTGATCCGTTTTTTCTTGGAAAAAACTTGACCAAACTGATGAAACAAACTGAAGGCATGTGTGAAAGGGGCCTTAGGTTGACGTACTCCTGAGATCCAACAATGTAGTAAGGTATGAAAAAGAAGAGAACATGGTGAACAATGGTCTTCTGGAGATTACCTTTATATGAAAGATCAGATGTCAATTTAGATTTGCCACAGCTGAGTTTTCCTCCTCAGTGTTCCAGCTGTGTATATAAGGTTTGAATATTTATTCAGCAGGCTCAATAGATAATTAATCACCCAGACTGTTGGCAGTATGAAGAGTCTAGTTGTTATCACAAAGCTATGAATCATATTGTAGTGTGGTAAGTCACGTCTGACAAAATTGTCTGTGCATGTCAAAACAATCATTTCTAGATAGATGAATATCAGATATGGCAGTCTGGAAAATGTAGATTTTCTGCATGCCGGCTTTATACAAGATTAGGGTAGACACGTCAGGGTCATGAGGTTAGCTTGGAAGTCCTTCTGATGACCACATGCTGCAGCTTCTCCAAACTATGACTTGTAGATTCATACTGATAATAAATATAGTGGAAGCTTCATGTTTACCTGATTTGTTATGTACTGTATGTTCATTTTATTATATAGAAGAATTAAATTACCTTGGTAATTAACAATACATCTTTAAGGTATATGTAAACCCAATCAGTAATTTTTTTTAAAGTTTTTAGCATGTTAAAGTATATGTGACCCCAGGGGCTGAATAGCAACTTTTGGTACAACTTTTTACTCCTCTTCACCAGGAAGCCTTTAGGCATGTCTGCGACGGAAGAGGTGCAGCCTTTTTACAGGACATTAGAGCGGCACGGGAGGCAATTGCCCCCCTGCGTCCAAACCAGTCTGCCCCTGTGTTAACCCCTACCTTGTGAACTTAAAATAAACCTAAAATAAACTAAACTTAAAATGGCTCCCACCCCACTTCTAACTCAGATTTTAACTACTTTGTAGAAGGAAGATACTTATATCTATGTACAGTATTTTTAGAGTGCATCAGTTCAGTCATATGATCTCCCTAGCGGCTGGCTTCAGGGGAGAAGAGAGAGCACCGACAGCGTATGGAATGCCTGGGTGGTGACGTCATCCATAGTCTTACTAAAGAGCATCAGTTGTCAGCTGTTCCTCCTCTCCCCTGAAACTGGCCACTGGGAGCCAATCACATGACTGAACTGGAGCGCCCTATAGGTAACTATAGGCATATAGGCATTTTCCTTCGGCAGTGTAGTTAGAATAGGACTTAGGAAAGGGTGGAAGATGTTTTAAGTTTAGTTAGATCTAGACTGGACTTCTACTTTAATGTCACATGGACTGCATTGTCATATGAATGTTTTATTTATTAGGAATTCAGTGCTTGCACATTATGCATATCCGAGCAATCTGTAATATTATATGAAGCTTAATTTAAAGTAAAATTTTATTTTGCCCAGAATAAGTTTAGTAAACTGCTTCTATAAATGTAAAGCAAGAACTTGGAGGTTTAAATATATGGATTGTAGATTTCCCACTAGATGGAGTGCTATATTTTACTCATAGGGAGATGGTTGACTCATAGACTTGCATTGTGAAGAGCAGTAAAGCAGAACTACTGTGCAGGGCAGCTCCCACATAGCTCAGATCTTTTTCATATACTGGATATCCCTCACTTTATATACATTACCTTTAATCTCACCAATTACAGTAAGAATAGTACACAAGGCTGTCATTCATAATGCCATGTTTACTACTGTGTGATCTCTGTGATTGGTCACAGAGATCACATTGTACCAGGTACCAGGGCCAATCACAGTGGCCCTGTACCATGTGATAGCTGTGACCAATCATAGCTTTACATCAGTAAACAAAGTTTCATGAACACCTTTGAACAGTGTTACTGATTGCTTATTACAGTGATGATGACTGTATTAGCAACCAGAGTTAAAAAAAAATTCAGATAATTCCCCCAGAGTAGTATCACTATGGTGACACTGCACTGCTTTGGTGACAATGTTAAAAAAAATTGTAAGAAAAAGTGTGCAAAAAATTATAAATATATATACAGTAGTATATCAATAGATAGATATACTATATATATATCTTTTTTTTTTTTGTACATATTGTCACCAGAGCAAGTGATGTGCCCCTGTGGTGATAATGTGCCTCTGTGTGATCATGTGCTCATGTATAATGGCTGGTTCCTCTGATATCACTGTATGTCAGCGCCATTATTTTTGAGCACCACCACAACCAGTACAATGTCACCAGACCAGTGCTGCAAGTCAGTATCCCTAATCACCGCAACCCACTCACAGTGTCTCTAATCACTGCAGTCCACTCACACTGTCCATACCCACCGCCACCTATTCACAGTGTCCATATTCACCGCCACACCAGTAAGTGTTCCTAATTACCATCACCCACTCAGTGTCCCTAGTCAACATTGTACCAGTCATATTGTCCCTGATCACTGCAACACCTGTCATATTGTTCCTAATTACCGCCACACCAGTTAAAGCAACCCTGAACACTGCCACACCATTCATATTGTTTCTGATCACTGCCACATGTATTACAGTGTCTCTGATCAGTGATAGGTAGTCAGGAAATTACATTAAATTTAAATTTATGGCCCTTAAAAGCCCAAAAGTGCTCCTTTGATTTTGGGCCCTTCTATGCATCTTGTTTGTGAAAAAGTCTCACACATGTGGTATCCCCATACTGGAGAGGCATAGCATAATGTGTTTTGGGGTGTAATTAAAAAAATGTAATTTCTTTATTTTCGAAAATATGTGGCAAAACATTACAACTTAAAAAAACAAAAAACTCACCATGCCTTTTACTAAATTCTTTGGACTGTATGCTTTCCAGAAAGGGTTAATTGGGGGGGGGGGGGGTATTTGTACTGTCCTGACATTTTAGGGCCTCAAGAAAAGAGATTGGCAGTCAGTAAATCAGGATTGAATACTTTTCAAATATACACCACAGTTTGTAGACTCTACAACTTTCACACAGGCTTAATACTATATACTGATTTGGATTATTTTACCACAGACATGTAGCACAATACATTTTGGCCTAAATTTATGAAGAAAGATTATTTATTTGCTAAATTTTATAACAGAAACAAAGAAACAGATGTTTTTTTTTTTTTTTTTTACTTTTCGGGATTTTTTCATTTATATAGCAAAAAATAAAAAACCCAGTGTTGATTAACCACTTCCATACCACCTTCCTGCCCAGGACAATTTTTAGCTTTCAGCGCTGTCGCAATTTGAATGACAATTGCGCGATCATGCAACACTGTACCCAAACAAAATTTTTATCATTTTCTTCCCACAAAAAGAGCTTTCTTTTGGTGGTATTTGACTACCTCTGCGGTTTGAAATTTTTGTGCTATAAATGAAAAAAGACCATCAATAAAAAAAAAAAAGCTGACGGGCACTGATAGGCGGCACTGATAGGCGACACTGATGGGCACCGATAAGAGGCACTGGATAGGCAGCACTGACGAGGAGCTACTGACAGGCATTACTGAGTGGCACTGATTGGCACTTTGATGGGGCAATGACAGGCATTACTGATGGGGCCCTGATTGGCACTTTTTTGGGCACTGATTGGCACTGTTGTGGGCACTGATGGGCACTGTTGTGGGCATTGACAGGCGTTTATTATGGGGACAGGCTGGCAAGTGTTGGGCACTGATTGGCAGCTAATGGGCACCTTTTGATAGGGGCTGTCCTGATAATCAAAGTGCTGATTATCAGCACAGACCCCCCCTCTGACAGGGAGAGCCGCAGATCAGCTTTCCCTGTCAGCGTGAACCGAGGAAAGCCGTTTACCGGCACTTCCTGGTTTAAGCGATGATCAGCTGTGATTGGTCACAGCTAATCACGTGGTAAGAAGCCTCTGTCAGAGGCTCCATACCACGATCAGAGTTGCAGTGTGTCAGACTAACACACAGCACCTCCGATTGCCGTGGGCGCACCCCGGCTGTGTTATGCTGATCTTGTCATATGACGTCCGGTCAGGATATCACAACCACGTTGCCGCCGCCATTCAGCTATATGGCGTGTGGCAAGTGGTTAAATACCACCAAAAAAAGCTCTATCTGGCAAAAAAAAATTTATAAAAATTGAATTTGGGTACAGTGTTGCATGACACATAAAAAGTGCGACAGCGCTGAAATCTGAAAATTCGTCTGCTCAGGAAGGGGGTGAAAGTGTCCGATATTTCGGTGGTTAAAGTATAACACCAGCCCATTCTTTAGATTTGTATAGGGTATGTTTTGCTTGGACAGGGACATGACAGGAAGTAAGCCTGACCAATGGGGACACAGAAAGCAATAAAAGCCTTACATAACGTTTAACCCTTCCCCCTGTGTCCAAAACTAAAAACAACACTTTGGCTGGCGTTCTACTTTCTACAGTCTAGAAAAAATTATTAATATTGATGGTATCTGAACCCTATCAAACACATCCATTACTAGTAGAACACATTTACAAAATAATTAACTGAAGAGAAAAAGTCTGAATAATTTATCCAATGTACTTTCCAGTGTTTTGTTATTAAACGTCATAATTAAAAATAAATGTTTTAATACTGCATATTTTTTTCTCTCCTTTGTAGTAAACATCAAAGGTTTTTTTTAATGCTGCCTGAATAATATTGTTAAAGATTTTAGTATAGCTGCCTCATTCTTCACTAGAACTCTCTCTGATCCCTTAAGTAGGTAATCTGAGAACACGCAGTACCAATCTTACTCTGTGATGCCCAGTTGATGTACTTGTTGACATGGAAGATCACAACTATGTGCAGGATTTATTAGGGCCAGTGAGTCATCTATAGTGGTTCAATGAATTTGTCTACAATCATTTATTTTTACAGGCTGGTATCTGTTTGGTTCTTGTTGACCTACACCGGGGATATATTTTAAATGATATCAGAACGAGTCAGGTAAGCATATTAGTTTAATATCAACTCATTCCAAAATGATGTCTCAGTTTTGGGCAGGTACCAGTAGGTTGGCATACAGAGACCCTTCTTATATAGTATCTACCAAAGACTTCAGTGGTGGAGCTTGCCAGCAGCAGTTTAAATGTCCACCTCCTTCTACTTCCTGGTAACCAATATACAGTGGGGCAAAAAAGTATTTAGTCAGCCACCAATTGTGCAAGTTCTCCCACTTAAAAAGATGAGAGAGGCCTGTAATTGTCATCATAGGTATACCTCAACTATGAGAGACAAAATGTGGAAACAAATCCAGACAATCACATTGTCTGATTTTTGAAAGAATTTATTATCAAATTATGGTGGAAAATAAGTATTTGGTCAATATCAAAAGTTCATCTCAATACTTTGTTATATATCCTTTGTTGGCAATGACAGAGGTCAAACGTTTTCTGTAAATCTTCACAAGGTTGTCACACACTGTTGCTGGTATTTTGGCCCATTCCTCCATGCAGATCTCCTCTAGAGTAATGATGTTTTGGGACTGTCGCTGGGCAACACAGACTTTCAACTCCCTCCAAAGGTTTTCTATGGGGTTGAGGTCTGGAGGCTGGCTAGGCCACTCCAGGACCTTGAAATGCTTCTTACGAAGCCACTCCTTCGTTGCCTGGGCGGTGTGTTTGAGATCATTGTCATGCTGAAAGACCCAGCCACGTGTCATCTTCAATGCCCTTGCTGATGGGAGGAGGTTTGCACTCAAAATCTTGCGATACATGGCCCCATTCATTCTTTCATGTACACAAATCAGTCCTCCTGTTCCCTTTGCAGAGAAACAGCCCCAAAGCATGATGTTGCCACCCCCATGCTTCACAGTAGGTATGGTGTTCTTTGGTTGCAACTCAGCATTCTCTCTCCTCCAAACACTACGAGTTGTGTTTCTACCAAACAGTTCTACTTTGGTTTCATCTGACCATATGACATTCTCCCAATCCTCTTCTGGATCATCCAAATGCTCTCTAGCAAACCTCAGACGGGCCCGGATATGTACTGGCTTAAGCAGGGGGACATGTCTGGCACTGCAGGATCTGAGTCCCTGGCGGCAAAGTGTGTTACTGATGTTAGCCTTTGTTACGTTGGTCCCAGCTCTCTGCAGGTCATTCACTAAGTCCCCCTGTGTGGTTCTGGGATTTTTGCTCACCGTTCTTGTGGTCATTTTGACCCCACGGGGTGAGATCTTGCGTGGAGCCCCAGATCGAGGGAGATTATCAGTGGTCTTGTATGTTTTCCATTTTCTAATTATTGCTCACATAGTTGATTTCTTCACACCAAGCTGCTTGCCTATTGCAGATTCAGTCTTCCCAGCCTGGTGCAGGTCCACGATTTTGTTTCTGGTGTCCTTCGACAGCTCTTTGGTCTTCACCATAGTGGAGTTTGGAGTGTGACTGTTTGAGGTTGTGGACAAGTGTCTTTTATACTGATAACAAGTTCAAACAGGTGCCATTAATACAGGTAATGAGTGGAGGACAGAGGAGCCTCTTAAAGAAGAAGATACAGGTCTGTGAGAGCCATAAATCTTGCTTGTTTGTAGGTGACCAAATACTTATTTTCCACCATAATTTGCAAATAAATTCTTTCAAAAATCAGACAATGTGATTGTCTGGATTTGTTTCCACATTTTGTCTCTCATAGTTGAGGTATACCTATGATGACAATTATAGGCCTCTCCCATCTTTTTAAGTGGAAGAACTTGCACAATTGGTGGCTGACTAAATACTTTTTTGCCCCACTGTACATCAAAATCCCTATAACAGCCACCTTCTAGTACACCCCAGTAAAAAACATATGTCTACCTGCTAGTACACCCCAGTGTCCAATACATGTTCATCTACTCCTAAATCCCAGTAACTAATACATGTCCACCTTTTAGTACACTCGAGTTAGCAGTACATGTCCAGTTTTTATTGTATAGAGTACAAATGGGTAAAAAGGACTTTAGGGACACCAATAAAAAAAAATACACAAATATATAAGAAATTGAATTTTATTTATACAAAGAATAAAATTGTTTTTAAAAAAACAATGGCTGATCAGACGGGAAAGATATTCACTCTCATTGATAGAGTATTTTAGAATCTCAATATTAGAATATCCATAAGATGAACAGCACAAATTCATGTAGGTTAGATATATATTTTTTTGTAAGTGTGGTATTCAGTTGAAGAAGAAGATGTAATTTTGCCCTTGTCCAGCGCGTTTCGATTAACTCTTCCTCAGGGAAAGAGATGGAACTTCAAGATATCATTAATGAGAGTAATATACTTATCAGTTATATGAGAGATAAAATAATACCATCCCTTAGATCCAAATTGCGGTTTGGTTCTAGGTGTACAGAATTAGAATGATAAATGGTAAGTGCACAACTCTAGCAACAAAATCCTCCAGCAGTTAAGACCCATCTGGATTGCTTAGGAGTAAACAAGTCTTTAACTTTTCATTATACACACTAATATAAGAACAATAGCTATAGATGGCTTTGTGGTGCCCCTGGCAGACCGGCTGCTCAAAGCCATGGCCCATGCAAAAGTCCATCCCTGGTGTTCAAACAATTATGCTGTCTCATCACAAACAACAGGGGTGTTCTGAGAAAATCCACTTCAACCAAATACTAGTTCACTGGAGAATAATTCTCAGGGGATCATCAGTCAACCCAGCTGAGAATTACTTGTTCAAACAAGAATCATTTCATGCCCTTGGGTGCCTTGATTTTAGTCCATGTCTTTAAAGTTGAGCCCCAGACTGGAACAAAAAAATACCATTGCTGTGACCCCCCCCCCCCACTGCAAGGGTTAATGTGGTTGTAAACATGTACCCACTGACGTAGCTAGTCTCAGGTAAAACAGAGTTTAAACAAATTCTCCTACATAAGCTGTAAATTGTATCTGCAGTCATCTCTAAAGCCAAAGTACAGAATTTAGACTGCATTTCTCAACTCCAGAAAGCAGGGCACAGGGATCTGATGTCACGCACTGCCACTGCGCAGCATAGAGCAGGGAGCTGAGTGTAATCTGTGACCTTAGTGGAGGCAATGGACACACCCCCTCTACAGAATCTCATAAAGAAACATGCACAGCTGGGGCTGTCAATCACATGCTGTAGACAGGAAGGGGACAGGGCCATTCTCTGGAAATGCTTGATGTCGAATTAGATTGTCAGAAGTGACTCAAGCAGATAGCAGAGGAATGAGAGATCAGACTGACATCACTCTAATTGCTATAGATTGAGGCTCATACACATTATAGAAGAATATTGTGCAGCATGGACATGCTTAGATGCAGAGAAATGTGCACAGGCATGTGACAGTTGCTTTATTGCGCACATGCGTGCACATACAGTCTCGAAAATGGCATTGAATGCCCAATTTAAGGAAGTGAGCAGTCATGAGAGGTTGCTGGATGACCTTCTGCTCCCATATACACCTTGTCTCCATGATCCCTGCTTTGGTTTCTGATTTCCTGTTACTTACTTTGCCTGCTTCTGGACTTCCCTTCAGCTTGACTTTCCATTGTGACCCCACTTGTTTAAAGGTCTCTGCTTCTTTAATCACCTGTGTTTGACTGCGTTTGCCCTCCTGACTTCCATGCATGACCTTGGCTCTGGCTCCTGACCTCCCTTCCTGCTCTATCCACGTATAACCTCAGCTTGGACCTAGACCATGCTCACGTTCCTCCATGATAACCTGATCCTGCACTTGCCACGGGTGACACTACTGGCTGCTGCATAGTACCTTCTCCTCCACTCAGGTCGCCTCTGTCTCTGCCATCTGTTGACGTACCAACCAGTCAAGCACTACCAAAAGGAATTACAGCAGACCAGCCTAACTGGCAACCATGCTTCTTTTGGCCTTGCACTCGCTGTCACCATCTCCAGGGGTGCTTGGGCTTCAGCCACAAGGGAAGCCCTCTCGGCACTCCTGTCTCCAACCAGGTACATGATAGATATGCTTTGTTCAGTTTATCTTTTCAGAGGTTTACAACCATTTTAATGCTTGTTATGTCTAGGGTTGCTGAAATAAGGAAAAATGCTTACCTTATTCTGCTCTCCAGCAGGCTTTCTCTATCCATGTGACAAATCCAGCGCTGCTACCTCCCTAAACCAATCACGGCTGCTGTCGGCTCACTACCTCCACATACAATGCAGGGTTAATAGACCTCCATTGTATGATGACACTAAGGGATGAGCTGGGGGGGGATAGACACACTGCAAGGGTTTTTTTTTTTTAGTTCCTGCCTGGAATTCAGCTTTAATGAACTAAGCAAATTTTGACTTAAGTTGTATTGTTTCTGTCCATCTTCTGCAAAATATTGCTTCACGTGTTTGAACAAGTGAAAAAAAGAGCTGTACATTTGCTAAATCTGTTTGTACTGGCGGTGTTGAAATGGGATGTCTGAGTGTTGGCCTTTGTTTGCTAATTGCTTAATTTGAAAGGAAAAGCAAAAGCCAGAAAATTTCTGATAAGCTTCAACCTGCGTATGGAAAGAGTCACACGTGTAAGCTTAAAATAAACGGATGCTTAGCCTGTCTAGGGCCGTGTGCCCAGTGGTGCATCCCAAATATAATTAATAATTTTACTTACATTCTGAGCTCACAAAGGTAATTGTAAATTGACCGTGAAGTGAAAAATTTACAATAAACAGACAGCTTAGAGGAAAACATGTTTTCTAGTTTTTGATCTTTTTTATCAGGTCAATAGATCAGGGATTCAACAATATTTTTCCTTTCTAAACCAGAATTAACTATTTAAAGCTGAAATTGAATCTGCATTTATTTTGCTTTACCTGGTTCCTTCTTTTCCGGCTTATCAACATGCTAAGGGAAATTTTTAATAAAAATGTAATTTTCAAAATATATTTTACTTTAGATCCAGTGATGTCATTACTGGATTAGTATTTGTGGTTCTCTATGCAATTCAGGAAAGACAAAAACAGAACATTCCATAGCTCAACTAACCAACCAGTCTGCCAACTGACCAAATTAACCTGTCCAACAGTCTGCGTTAAAAACAGGGGTTTTAGTTAGCATGTCCAACAGTCTGCGTTAAAAACAGGGGTTTTAGTTAGCATGCATTTGCAAACGCATGCATAAGCTGCAAGGCCTCTTCACGGCACCCTGTGTATGCTTGCAGTCCTAACGCTACTGAATTTATAAGCGTCTCCACAATGGAAGCACATGCATTAAATGGATAGATGAGGGGCAGATGGGCCTGGAGGCAGCCCAATCCCCCTTAAAGGAACAGAGGCCTTGCAGCTTATGCATGCGTTTGCAAATGCGTGCTAACTAAACTCCTGTTTTTAACGCAGACTGTTGGACAGGTTAATTTGGTCAGTTGGCAGACTGGTTGGTGAGTTTAGCTATGGAAAGTTCTGTTTTTGTCTTTCATGTGTTTGCCCTTCCATGTGCTCCTTGCTGTGAAGGCCAGTTATAGGTGGGGCAGGGGCCATTTGTTTGTTACTGGTCTCTATGCAATTCAGATAGATCATGGCTGAGGGAGAGGCCAGCAGAACAAAGCTTCCTGAAAACAACCCAGCTCCCACCTCTGTACTCTTTCCAAGAGTTTTCAGTCTTGATGCAAGCAGTGGGATGGCTTGGAAGAAAATATGCAAATATCAAAAATGCTTTCATGGGTGGATGTCAGTTGTCACCAGGCTAACTGCATTAAATGTCTGACTGCCCTGGCCAATTTTCGGCTTTCAGCGCTGTCGCATTTTAAAAGACAATTGCACGGTCATGCAACAGTGTACCTATATGACATTTTTACAATTTTTTTGAGACACATAGATCTTTTTTGGTGGCATTTAATCACCACTGGGTTTTTCATTTTTTGCTAAACAAATAAAAAAAGACCAAAACTTCTGAAAACAAAATATATAATATAACATTTTGCAAAAACATAATTTTTTCTCCTTTACTGATGTGCACTGATGAGGCTGCACTGATGGGCACTGATAGGCTGCACTGATGGGCATTAATAGGCTGCACTGATGAGCACTGATAGACTGCATTGATGGGCACTGATAAGGCAGCACTGATGGGCACTGATAAGGCAGCACTGATGGGCACTGATATCCTGCACTGATGGGCACTGATAGGCTGCACTTGATGGGCATTAATAGGCTGCACTGATGAGCACTGATAGACTGCAGTGATGGGTACTGATGAGGCTGCACTGATGGACACTGATGAGGCTGCACTGATGGGCACTGACGAGGCTGCACTGACGGGCACTGATAAGGTAGCACTGTCAGAGGAAAGCTGCTTATCGGCTTTCCTTTCCTCAGACACTGACAACACTGATGCCACGTACACATGAGCGGACTTTACGGCAGACTTTGCCTGGCGGACGGGATTTCGTCGGACAATTGGATGTGTGTGGGCTCCAGCGGACTTTGTTTTCTCAAAAGTTGGACGGACTTAGATTTGAAACATGTTTTAAATTAATCCGTCGAAATTGAGTCCGGTCGAAAAGTCCGCTCATCTGTATGCTAGTTCGACGGACAAAAAGCCACGCTAGGGCAGCTATTGGCTACTGGCTATGAACTTCCTTGTTTTAGTCCGGTCGTACGTCATCACGTACGAATTCGACGGACTTTGGTGGATTGTGTGTAGGCAAGTCCGTTCATTCAGAAAGTCCGTCGTAAAGTACGTCGAAAAGTCCGCCGGGCAAAGTCTGCCGTAAAGTCCGACCGTGTGTACGCGACATTAGAAATTGAAATGCCGATAACCAGCTTTTTTATTACATGGGATCAGCTGTGATTGGACACAGGGATCACATGGTAGGGAGCCAATGTCATTGGCTCTTTACCCTGATCAGTAATGCGATGTGTTCAAGGGACATGGCTGACCACCGATCTCCACACACCTGTGTAGAACTTATACTTGAATTTAGCACACATTGCACCACTTGGAGAATGCATGCAAGACACTTTCACAAAAATCCATGTGTGCCATGGTCTTTCTTTATTTTCATAAGATACGAACTGTCGGTATGTTATTTTGAAATTGGTGCAGGCATTTTGCCCCATTATAAAAGTGGCACATTTTAGAACTACCTGAATTTGGTGCACCAGTCACTGTTAGAACTAAAAGTATTGCAGATGTTTTATGAATTTGGTGCAACACACTAACAAAAGGGATTAACACCAGAAAAGTGGTGCACCAACTTTATTGAGTTCTCCCAATAGAATTACAAAAGTATTGGTAAGGTATCGATATAAGGACAAAGCGATAAGCAGGTCAAAGTAAAGCATGGGGTAAAAGTAAAGCAGGGGTACATAACTTCATTGTAAAAAGGAATAAAATAAAACCAAGCAGATTAGATTGAGTTAGCTGGTCATCCTAGCAGCTGCCTGGCAGTACTCACTGGGGCTAAGGGAGGAAAGTTAGGAGAGATCATGTTGGGTGCCCGTTAAAACATGTTAGGTCAATATGTTTTGTTTTTAATATTACCCAACCATACACATTAAATGTTCTCCTTGAAAAATGTATTTATTCAAATGTCTAACAATATCAAAATCTGTTTTATTGAAAGCTAATTATTATTCCTAATTATTCAGAAGTGGTTTGCCTAAACAAAAGAAGCACTGTGGGATGTAAGCAAATATGAATGAAGAGCAAGTATTTTTATTTAATTAATTATCTTTTTATTAAATAGAACACAAGCTAGGACTAGCTCTAAATACAAAATTGCCATTTAATGTGCCTCGATTTCTTTTCCTTTGCTTTTAGCATAATTAAATGTTTTATTTGAAAAACAGCATATTGACTTGATAGAGCAAATTAAGAAAAGCAATTTAGATTATTTATTTAAAGTGGCAATGAAATCTATTAAAGCTGCACGCGGATATTTATGAAAACGAAATGCTTATAGTGGGTCCCCCCAAATTACAAGTGTTACCTACTCATTAGGTCTAGGGGTAGAGAAATAAGCTGTAATACTTACCTCCTACAGGTTTCTGGTGCCCTCCGCTTCTCTCCGATGCGCCAGGTTGGGTTGGGCCTTCATCTTCCCCATGTATAAAGCTGGACTACTGGTTTTGCATTGTATGTAATGATGTCAAAGTACAACTGCTGGCAGGAGCACAGGAGGGAAGAGGCTTTGGGGGCCCTATCACACAGCATGGTGGAAGCTTGCCAAAATGAGGAGTAAAGTAGGTATTACAGTTTATTCCCGTACCCCTAGACTTAAAGTGTTACTAAACCGAGGACCCTACATTCACTATATCTGATCTCCCACAGTACACAGGACATGGAAATGCAATTATTTTAGTAAATATAAACTGCTAAATACCTTTTCTCATCAGCAGTATATAGCAGTCTCTTGACTTCTATCAGTGTCCAGCCCAGTTCTAAAGCTTGTAGAAGGAGTTTTCATTCTTCTCTGAGTGTCCTATGAGGCTGCATGGCCCTGACTTTCTGTCTAAACAGTGCTGATTGGCCCTGTGCTGATCACATGCATCCTCCCAAACTCCCAACCCCCCCGACAAAACACCAAACTGAACATGTGCAGAGTGCCCCCAAGGCTCCTTACTATCAGGAGATGGACTGGGAACAGTAAAAGAATGGGAGGATTAGAGACAGGATCAAACAGCCTTTTTACACAATGTGGAGGATCAACCCCTTAGGTTCCACAATGAGTATAACAAGCATGCTTTACTGCATATACAGACTGATTTTACTGTTGTGGGTTTAGTAACACTTTAACAAGTTTTATCCTTGCAGTGCGTGTGTGGGTTGGGGAGGGGGGGGGGTCACTGCAAGGGTATTTTTTACAAAATTCCAGAACTTAGCTTTAAAGTGTATTTCCACTTCTGCAGTTGAATTTGTGAAACCTCCACTATATGTTTGTTATGTGTTCCCAAATACACAGAATACCTAAAAATAATAACAGATAAAACTTAAAATCTTTTAGGTGTTTGTTTGGAGCAGGCCTTGGGCAAACAGATTACAATTTATTAGATGTGATCGGTGTATGTTTTGCTTTGTGTCTTTTAAAGTGGAACTTTACACTTCCAATCAACATTGATTATTTTTAACCCTCATGCTGCTAGCATTAGTAAGTAGATAGGAAAGTATATCATATTTACTTGTTTTAAACTTTTTTTTTTACATTTCTTCAGTTACTTCCTGGTTTCTTGCCTAGGCAAATGATGTTGCATATCCCAGGAGTCTTCAAGAGGGGAGGGGAGGGGAGGAGGGGTTTTCTCAACTAAGCACACCCTCCTGCATGCATGCTTGAGCTAAAGGCACATGGATTCCAGGAAGTAAATGCTACATGCATAATTTGCCCTTACTCAAGATGGCCATGGGGAGGAATGCTAGGGGGTTGTTTTCAAAACACAAAAATAAAGCATAGAGACATGGATGGGTGGATGAGTTTGCATTGAATAATTAAAATGAATTACATTGCCTTGAAAAAGTATTCATACCCCTTGAAATTTTCCACATTTTGTCATGTTACAACCAAAAATGTAAATGTATTTTATTGGGATTTTATGTGACAGACCAACACAAAGTGGCACATAATTGTGAAGTGGAAGGAAAATGATAAATCATTTTTAATGTTTTTACAAATATCAGCCCCCCTGAGTCAGTACTTTGTAGAACCACCTTTTGCTGCAATTACAGCTGCAAGTCTTTTTGGGTATGTCTCTACCAGCTTTGCACATCTAGAGAGTGACATTTTTGCTCATTCTTCTCTGCAAAATAGCTCAAGCTCTGTCAGATTGAATGGAGAGCATCTGTGAACAGCAATTTTCAAGTCTTGCCACAGATTCTCAATTGGATTTAGGTCTGGACTTTAACTGAGCCCAGGGGCATTGCTAGGTGTAAAAAAGACGAGGGGCTTCAGCTCGAAGTCCAAGCCCAGCAGTGGCAGTGGCGGTTGCGGGGGGGGGGGGGGGTGGTGTTGATTGACTGCTTGGTGGGGGAGGGGCGGGTTAGGCTCATTTGCTGGTTGCTGCCTCATTTACCAGTGCCCATCCATGCTGACCACTAAACTGACCTACTAGACCCCTACACTGACCCCCTGACACCTACATTGCTCCCCCTGACACTACATTGACCCCCTGACACATACACTGACCCCCCTGACACATACATTACCCACCCTGACACATACACTGACCCCCCCGACACATACATTGACCCCCCTGACACATACACTGACCCCCCTGACACATACATTGACCCCCCTGACACATACATTGACCCCCCTGACACATACACTGAGCCCCCGACACATACACTGACCCCCTGACACATACACTGATCCCCCTGACACATACACTATCCCCGACACATACATTGACCCCCTGACATATACACTGATCCCCCGACACATACATTGACTCCCCCTGACACATACACTGACCCCCCTGACACATACACTGACCCCCCCGACACATACATTGACCCCCCTGACACATACATTGACCCCCTGACACATACACTGAGCCCCCCTGACACATACATTAACTCCCCCTGACACGTACACTGATCCCCCTGACACATACACTGATCCCCCTGACACATACACTCACCCCCCCGACACATGCATTGACCTCCCCGACACATACATTGACCCCCCTGACACATACACTGATCCCCCTGACACATACACTGATCCCCCTGGCACATACATTGATCCCCCTGACACATACACTCATCCCCCTGACACATACATTGACCCCCCGACACATACACTGATCCCCCCGACACATACATTGATCCCCCCTGACACATACACTTACCCCCCTGACACATACACTGACCCCCCGACACATACACTGATCCCCCTAACACATACACTGACCCCCAAACACATACATTGACCCCCCCGTGACAGGTGACCTCTTGACACTCCTGCAGCTCAGCCTTACCTGTGTAGTGTAGCCCATCTCATTCTGACCACTCTACAGCAGGCTGCACGCATCAGGGAGAGAGAGCCAGGATAGGAGAGCTGCTCTGCTGCCTGCCTATTTACACAGAGCGAGCAGGGATCTCCCAGTGCTCAGCACGGCCGAAGTGTCATTCCTGCCTCCTCCTGGACCCAGCGGCGCCTATGATGGACATCACACGTCCCGCAGTCTCGGCATTGGACCAGTGGGACGTCCATCATAGGAGCCGGGCCCCGGATGTGGGACTTTTTGTACATCACTCAGTCGCGCTGCATAAGCGGGAGATCATTCCTTGTTGCCTGTGGAAATGGCTCGGGGCTAATAATGAATTCAGTACTATCGAGACCCGGGGCTTTTTGGGGGCACACTCAGGCTCCAGCCCCAGTTAGCCCCCCCTCCCGACGCCACTGACTGAGCCATTCTAACACATGAATATGCTTTGATCTAAACTATTCCAGTGTAGCTCTGGCTGTATGTTTAGTAGATGTTGACACGATGCTCTCTCCGGCTGTAATGCTGTCTGTGCGCTCTGCTATGACTTATATAGGCGGTGACTCCGCCCCCCTATGGCATCACAGTCCCGGGGCATACTGGGACTGTGAGGTCATAAGGGTCGTGGTCATAGGATGACATGACCACGCCCCCTTATGACCTCACAGTCCCAGCATGCCCCGGGACTGTGATGTCATAGGGGGGCGGAGTCACCGCCTATATAAGTCATAGCAGAGTGCACAGACAGCATTACAGCCGGAGAGAGCATCGTGTCAACATCTCTGGAAGAGAAGAGGGAATAAGACGATCCAGATGTCCGGGCTCCTCTGATAGCAAAAGAGCGGCAAAAGAGCAGAAGATAGCAGAGGAGCCCGGCAGAAAGAAGAAGGCACCGGAGAAGAACCAGAGAGTGCGGAGACGACACCGGAGAGAGGGAGAAGACGCCAGAGAGACCCCCGAAGTCAGAAGAAGACCCCCGAAGACGGAAGAAGACACCGGAGCTGCCTAATAAATTAATTTTAAAACCTGTGTAGTGTGTTTTTTTAAATTGACACTTTTCCCCCCCGGTGAATGGGTAGGGGTACGCTGTACCCCATACTCATTCACATAGGGTGGGGGGCCGGGATCTGGGGGCCCCCTTATTAAAGGGGGCTCCCGGATTCCGATAAGCCCCCCGACTGCCGACCCTGACAACCAACGGCCAGGGTTGTCGGAAAGAGGCCCTTGTCCTCATCAACATGGGGACAAGGTGCTTTGGGGTGGGGGGGGCTGCAGGGCCCCCCTCCCCCAAGGCCCCCACCCCCCCATGTTGAGGGCATGTGGCCTGGTACGGCTCAGGAGGGGGGGGCGCTCGCTCATCCCCACCCCCTTTCCTGACCGGCCGGGCTGCGTGCTCGGGTAAGGATCTGGTATGGATTAGGGGCATAGGGGCCATTTTCGGCATAGGGGGTTCCCCTTAAAATCCATACCAGACCTAAGGGCCTGGTATGCCCCCAGAGGGGAATTCCATCTCGTGCTCGCCGCAGTAGGAAAATGCGTTTTTCCTATTGCAGTCAGTGCGAGATGTACAGTACCCTTTCGCCGAGAACCAGCGTGATGGGTTCGCGCTGGAAACATTCTCACGGCTGCGTACTGTATAGTTTGTACAAAAGTCCGATGCCTTTGTGTACACACAATCAGACTTTGCTCCATTGGACTTTTGTTGCCGGAAAGTTTGTCTATTCGCACAGCCAACAAAAGTCCGATGGAAACAGAAAAAGTTTGTCCGATGGAGCGTACACACGGTCGGATGTTGCTCCAAAACAGCTCATTTGCATGTTTGTTGTCAAAAAGTCAGATCGTGTGTACGGGCCTTTACAGTCCAATCAGCTGATTCATTTTGTGCTGGAGGTTGGATTACTGGCAAAGTGTATTCCTGAGAACTGAGTGGGAAGGGTGTTGTATTGTATTTGAGCAGAGGAGAAGAGATATTGTCATTGTGTGTGTTAATAGATTCAATTCAAACAAACGACTTTCCAAACTACGAACCATTATCACAAATATATATACATACATAGGTATTGAATTTCAACTAAAACAAAAGAAATTATAGCGGATATAACAAATGAATTAGACATGATTCGAGATTCAGTATAACGAATATCGACATTCTACGAATAATAACGAATTATCCGAAAACTAATTAACATAACATAACGAATATAACAGAACGAAATTATGTATTTTATGAATGACAACGAACCAAAACTAAACAAAATTTCCCATTGTGCACAAGTCTAATTTAGAGTTATTGTCCTGCTGGAAGGTGAACCACCACCCCAGTTCCAAGTCTTTTGCAGACTCTAATGCCGCGTACACACGGTCCTACTTTTCGTCTACAAAAGTCCAACAGACGCTGATGGACTAAAGCTGGCTGGTAATCCGATCGTGTGTGGGCTTCTCCGGACTTTCAACCGACTTTTTTAGCCTCAAATACGACGTACTTTAGATTTGAAACATGCTTCAAAACTTTTACTTCGTACCTACGACGGACCCCGAAATCCGCTCGTCTGTGTGCTAGTCCGACGGACAAAAAGCCACGCTAGGGCACCTATTGGCTACTGGCTATGAACTTCCTTATTTTAGTCCGGTGTACGTCATCACGTACGAATCCGACCGACTTTTGTGTGGTCGTGTGTAGGCAAGTCCGGTCGTTAGAAAGTAGGCCGCAAGTCCGCGGCAAGTCCACCGAAAGTCTGCCGGAAGTCTGTCCGACAGGCTGTCCGACTTTTGTAGACGAAAAGTACGACCGTGTGTACGCGGCATAAAGCTGCGTACACACGAGCGGAATGTCCGACAGAAAAAGTCAGACGGAAGCTTTTCGTCGTCTATTCTGATCGTGTGTATGCCTCATCAGACTTTTTTTTTCGAAAATTTGATGGACCTAGAAATGGAACATGTTCTAAATATTTCCGACGGAACCAATTCCGCTCGTCCGTATGCTGTTGCGACAGACCAAAAACGACACATGCTCTGAAGCAAGTATGAGACGGAAGCTATTGGCAACTGGCTATTGAACTTCCTTTTTCTAGTCCTGTCATACGTGCTGTACGTCACCTCGTTCTGGACGGTCGGACTTTGGTCGGACTTTGGTTTGACTGTGTGTAGGCAAGACCGCTTGAATGGAATTCCGTCAGAGAAACCTTCGGAGTTTATTCCGACGGCAAAACCGGTCGTGTGGACGTGGCATAATAGGTTTTCTTCTAAGATTGCCCTGTATTTGGCTCCATCCATCTTCCCATCATCTCTGACCAGCTTCCCTGTCTCTGCTGAAGAATAGCATCCACACAACATGATACTGCCACCACCATGTTTCACACTGGGAATGGTGTGTTCAGGGTGATGTGCAGTGTTAGTTATCTACCACACATAGCATTTTGCTTTTAGGCCAAAAAGTTAAATTTTGGTCTCATCTGACCAGAGCACCATCTTCCACATGTTTGCTGTGTCCTCCACATGGCTTCCTGCAAACTGCAAACAGGACTTCTTATGGCTTTCTTTCAACAATGGCTTTCTTCTTGCCACTCTTCTATAAAGGCAAGATTTGTGGACTGCAGGACTAATAGTTGTCCTGTTGACAGATTCTCCCACCTGAGCTGTGGATCTCTGCAGCTCCTCCAAAGTTACCATGGGCCTCTTGGCATTTTCTCTAATTAATGCTCTCCTTGCCTGGCCTGTCAGTTTAGGTGGATGGCCATGTCTTGGTAGGTTTGCAGTTGTGCCATACTCTTTACATTTTTGGATGATAGATTGAACAGTGCTCTGTGAGATGTTCAGAGTTTGGGATTTTTTTTATAACCTAACCCTGCTTTAAAAGTCTGCTCAACTTTACCCCTGACCTGTCTGGTGTGTTCCTAGGCCTTCATGATGCTGTTTGTTCACTAAGGTTCTCTAACAAACCTCTGAGAACTTCACATAACAACTATATTTATACTGAGATTAAAGTACAAACTCTATTTACTAACTTGGTGACTTCTGAAGGCAATTGATTCCACTATATTTTAGTTAGGGGTATCAGAGTAAAGACGGCTGAATACAAATGCATGTCACACTTTTCAGATATTTATTTGTAAAACATTTTGAAAACCATTTATCATTTTCCTTCCACTTCACAATTATGTGCCACTTTGTATTGGCCTATCACTTAAAATCCTAATAAAATACATTTACATTTTTGGTTGTAACATGACAAAATGTGGAAAATTTAAAGGGGTATGAATACTTTTTCAAGGCACTGTAAATAGTGTTTTTGCTTTGTGGTGCTCAGATGCAGTGAAGATCTGCTTTAAGAGTCTTTGTGGTTAAAAGTGGATGTAAACCCTCACATATACCCAGTGAAGGGAACAGCTTTAGATGATACACAGAGATTACACAAATCTCCCTACATAAGTTTTACATGTATATCTGCTGTCTTCACCTTTATATATTGTTTAGAAAGTGCACATCCTGATTTTTCACTTCCTCATTCATCTTCCTCATTTACTGTGAGACAGCTGATTGGAGGAAAGGCACACACTCCTCCCCACACGTGCAGAGGTTGCCTGTGAATAGTTTAGCAGTCTGCTAATCTATTTATAGCAACCTCCCCTGACACACACTTCTATCTCCCATCTCGGAGAGCTTGTGAAAAGTTATCAGGCTGATAACAGAAGAACGGAGCAGGACAAAGCTACAGGACATAGTGCTACAGATATATGTGCCCAGCTCAAATTTCATGAATCAGGTTTACATCCACTATAAGCAAGGAAGCACTTAACCACTTGCCTACTGGGCACTTTTACCCCCTTCCTGCCCAGGCCAATTTTTAGCTTTCAGCACTGTCGCACTGAATGACAATTACATGTCATGTAACACTGTACCCAAACAAAATGTTTTTCACACAACTAGAGCTTTCTTTTGGTGGTATTTAATCACCACTGAGTTTTTTTTTTTTTTTTTTTTGCTAAATAAACGAGTAAAGACCAAAAAGTTTGAAAAAAAACCCCTTTTCATAGTTTGTTATAAAATTTTGCAAACAGGTAATTTTTCTCCTTCACTGATGTGCACTGATAAGGCTGCACTAATGGGCACTGATAGGCTGCACTGATAGGCTGCACTGATGGGCACTGATGGGCACTGATGGGAAGCGGCAGAGGAGAAAGACCGGAGGACGAAGTGGGGGAAGAAGAAGCCGGAGGAAGATGGAGAAGACCAGAGGAAGAAGCAGAGGGAGATGGAGGAAGAAGCAGGGGAAGAAGCAGCTGGAGGAAGAAGGAGAAAACCAAAGGAAGACCGGAGGAAGATGGGGGAAGAAGCAGGGGAAAAAAGAAGACATTTTTAATAAAGGAATTGTCAAAAACCGGCTATTGTCGTTTGTCACATTTCACTGATTTTTTAGGTGAATGGGTAGGGGTACAATGTACCCAATACCCATTCACATGGGTGGGCCTGGGATCTGGGGGCCCCCTTGTTAAAGGAGGCTTCCAGCTTTTGATAAGCCCCCCCGCCCACAGACCCCCAGAACCCTTGCCTGGAGGTTGTGGGGATGAGGCCCTTGTCCCCATCAACATGGGGACAAGGTGCTTTGGGGGAACCCCAAAGCACCCTCTCCATGTTGAGGGCATGTGGCCTGCCAGGTTGCATGCTCAGATAAGGGTCTAGTATGGATTTTGGTGGGGACCCCTATGCTATTTTTTTAAAAGGTTCCCCTTACAATCCATACCAGACCTTAAGGGCCTGGTATGGATTTTGGGGGGACCCCATGTCAGTTTTTTTTTTCATTTTGCCATGAGGTTCCCCTACCAGATCAATACCAGTTTCAAAGGGCTTGGTATGCACTGGGGGGGGGGGGGCTACACAGTTTTTTTTTACTTTTTGCCATAATTTTTTACTTTTTGCTATAATAAATATCCCCAAAAAATATACAAAAAAACATTTTTTTTCCTCAGTTTAGGCCGATACGTATGCTTCTAAGTATTTTTGGTAAAAAAAATTGCAATAAGCGTTTATTGATTGGTTTGCACAAAACTTATAGCGTCTACAAAATAGGGGATAGTTTTATGGCAATTTTATCAATAATTTTTTTTTACTAGTAATGGCGGCGATCTGCAATTTTTATCGTTACTGCGACATTATGGTGGACGGATCGGACACTTTTGGTGCTATTTTGGGACCATTCACATTTATACAGCGATCAGTGCGATTAAAAATGCATTGATTACTGTGTAAATGTGACTGGCGCTGCAGGGGTTAAGTGTGTCCTAGGGAGTGATTCTAACTGTAGGGGGGATGGGCTAAGTGTGACACGACACTGACCACCGCTCCCGATCACAGGGAACTGTGATCAGTGTCAGTGTTATTAGGCATGGGCATTTTACATCAGCATTTCCCAGTTCTTCCATTCTGTGAGACAATCGCGGGTATCCCCACGGACATCGAGTCTGCGGGACCCGCGATCACACTCACGGAGCTCGCAGCAGGGTTGCACTCCCGCCAACCACACAGTGGCAAATTTAAAGGGACGTACCTGTACGCCCATTTGCCTGTCCGTGCCATTCTGCCGACGTAAATGTTTGTGCGGTGGTCGGCAAGCGGTTCAAACTGCTCGTGGCTGTAATGAATGGTCGGATCCCGGCAATATAGATAAAAAATAGCATGAGTCCCCCCACAGTCCATTACCAGGCCCCTTGGGTCTGGTATGAATATTAAGGGGAACCGCACGCGAAAAAAAAAAATTGAATGGGGGGTCCCCCCAAAATCCATAACTGACCCTTATCTGAGCACGCAACCTGGCAGGGCGCAGGAAAAGAGGGGAGATGAGATAGTGGCTCCCCCCTCCTGAACCATAACAGGCCACATGCCCTCAACATGGGGAGGGTGCTTTGGGGTCCCCCAAAACACCTTTTCCCCATGTTGATGGGGACAAGGGCCTCATCCCCACAACCCTTGCCCGGTGGCTGTGGGGGGCTTATCGGAACCTGGAAGCCCCCTATGTGAATGGGTATCGGGTACCCATTCACCAAAAAAAAGCAGTGAAATGTGACAAAAAACAATAGCTGTTTTTTGACAATTTCTTTATTGTAAAATAGCTGAGTGGTCTTCTCCCCTGAGCCGTGTCTCCCGCTGTCATCTTCTCCTGGTGCTGTCTATCTTGCCGGCATCTTCTGTCGCCGTCTTCTGTCACCTTCTCTCCCGCCACTGCCTACTTCTCCCGCTGCTGTGTTCTTCCTTGCCGCCATGTTCTTTCTCTCCGCCGTCTTCCTCCGTTATGTTGTCACCCACTGTCTGGCGTCTCTTACACAGCCATGGGGCGTGACCATCTGTTGACATCACATGGAAAGCCCGCCTGGGCTTGGGCTTCCAGATACCGATCAGCCCCTGCCCCCAGACCCCCACAACCACCGGGCAAGGGTTGTGGGGATGAGGTCCTTGTCCCCATCAAATTGGGGACAGGGTGTTTTGGGGGGGGGACCCCAAAGCACCCTCCCCATGTTGAGGACATGTGGCCTGGTATGGCTCAGGAGGATGGGTGCTCTCTCGTCCCCCCCCCTCTTTTCCTGCGGCTTGCCAGCTTGCATGCTCAGATAAGGGTATAGATTTTGGGGGGACACCCATGCCATATTTTTTTACTTTTGGCGTGGGTGGGTCCCCTCCAGGTCCATATTAGACCTGGAGAGCCTGATATAAACTTGGGGGGAACCCCCCGCCATTTTGTTTAAATTTTGGCCTGTGAGTCCCCTCCCCATGCAGTTTTTTTGCAATTTTTTTGGCTGGCCTTATGAATCTCAAGTTGTATGAAAAGTCAGCCAAGTGTGAAAGGAACCTAATGAGGTTCATTGATAACACCTTTGAATTAGGCCCCATTTGCACTTGTGCAACCAATGCCTGTGTAATCTTGTGGTATATGGGCCTCAAGTCGCATTAAAGTCAAAAGTAGTGCAGGGACGAATTTGACCCACTTGCAGGATGCACAAGTGAGTATAGTGCCGAATTCAAAGGTATTATCCATGAATCTCATTCACACTGCTGCGACCTGAAAGTCACACTATTTTGCTGCCACTTTGCTGCTGCAACTGGGCCCTAACATCTGGGAATGCCTCTGTAATATTGTGCCCTAAGTACCTTAAGTCACATGAAAGTCACACCAAAGTAATACAAGGATTAATTTGAAGTTGTTGCCACTTGAAGCAGCACAGATATGAATGGTTATCATTGAGAATCATGGGGTACAACTTGTCATGTAACTTGGAGGTCCAAACTTGCTGGAAAAGTCACCCAACTGTGAAACAAGTAATATATATTTTAATAGAAAGGAGCTCTCATTTATATTTGCATAGTTCTTACTGATTTAAATCAGCAGAACAAATGTGGAAGTGATGTGTGCACATGGCCAAAAGCAAATGTGTGGTGATGCCAAACAAATCAATAAACCCCACCCACACCAAATCTAATTACCATATCCACCCCCACATTGAGTAAGCACAAGTACATATCCTACACTTACCCGGCAAATGAGCAGCACCTCCTCTTTGCGAAAGAGGGACTTTGTCATGTCCACCTAGATGGAGATCCTGACCAGCACAGGAACTTCCGGGTGATTACAATGACTCATTTTCGGCTCAGAAGGTGAAACCACGCTCTTTTGATGGCAGCTGCGAATATTTGATCGCAACCACGATTCGAATTTTCTTATTTGCGTTTATTTGCAGATATGCGAATCTGTAGTTCTACATATAACGATATTTGAAGGTAAACTTAAGGGAGTTCGATAAAAAATGGTGTCCCTGGGATAGCAGCAGGTGAATTACAAAGACAAAAGGCCCAGTTTGAGCCCTGGCTCACACTGACAGTAGGAGGAAATCGTGCGAGTTCAGACTGCAGGGGGAATTTCAGACTTCTGTGTAGGTTTCTGCGCTGATGTCAATAAAAAAAAATCGCACCCGAAGTCGCCAAAAAGTAGTACAGAAGCTACTTTTGGAAATTCTGGCACCGCACCAATTAGAACAGTGCAATTGCCACCGATATGACATGCCAAATCACATGTCAGATCGCACCAATGTGAACCAGGGCTGACACATACAACACTGCCTATCCACCAGCTGAATTCATTACCTGCAATTCTCCACAGCTGTTATAATAAAGATTCCACCTTTATCATTTACTTGCAGGTGTGCTGAAGAGATTCGTTTTTTGGTGCACAAATACATATAGAAATAAGATATAAAAGAAAGATATTGCACTTCCTCAAAACCACCCCCCCCCCAAAGCTAATTAAAAAGAAGAAAGAAAAGAGAAAAAAAAGCACACACACACACAACAAACAAGCTCCATCATGTACTTTTATTTTGCCAGCAGAAACAAAATTATGTACATTCATTTACTAGCTTAAAAAAAAAAAATTCTACAGGATATATGGTGCTACATTTAGCAAAACAGCAATTGGGTTTTAAGGGCCCTGCTCACAGGAGCTTACAATCTAAAATTTGTCTAAACCTTAGAGTGGACACAGCTTTACTTTCAGTGTATAATGGGTAAAATTTCAAAGTACAACTACTCACCCACCAGCCCATCATTTTTTATCTGCAAGATTATAGAAACATGCTTAACAGACATTTATTCTTACAAAGCATTCCAACATAATATTAAAAAAGGCACATATTCAAAATATAATACCCACAACCAGCCCACAATCCACACACATACATAGGTGACCATGTTCTGCTGGAAGCTACATTCTGTGTACATGATTAAGCAATGAAATCAAAGAGTAGAAGGTCAGCACATGCTCCTAAACTATGTTTGCATGGTCGGATATCAACAATACACACACAACATTGACAGCATGGCCACATAAATGTACTTTTGATGGGGAAAAATGCACAAGAATTTCAGCAAACAGCCCTAGTTGGGCGTTTGTCAATATGCACAATATCATTCCTTCTCCCCCACAAATCACAGCAAAAAACCTGGCCTTCTCAGGCCAAACAAACCCCCCCTACTGCAGCCCTTTATATAAGATAGGTTGTATTGTTAGCACACTCACACACGCCCAATAGAAGTACACGCCCAGTATCTTTCAATCTGTCTCTTCATTAGGGATGAGCCGAACACCCCCCGGTTCACACCAGAACCTGCGTACGGACCTAAAGTTTGCGCGAACTTTAGAACCCCATTAAAGTCTATGGGACTCGAACGTTCAAAATCAAAAGTGCTAATTTTAAAGGCTAATATGCAAGTTGTGTGCAAATGGGAAAATCCGGACAGCTGCACTCCAGGAAATTATAATCCAAACTTCTTTATTTTAAAATCAGGAACATGTCATACAGTACATCAAAGGCAGAGTGTACAGACAGGCAGCTTACGCGTTTTGCACTATATCAAGTGCTTACTCATAGCTATGAGTAAGCACTTGATATAGTGCGAAACGCGTAAGCTGCCTGTCTGTACACTCTGCCTTTGATGTACTGTATGACATGTTCCTGATTTTAAAATAAAGAAGTTTGGATTATAATTTCCTGGAGTGCGGCTGTCCGGATTTTCCCATTTGCACACAGCCTTTACTAGTATTAGCCAGCACCTGGGGCTCTTTGTTCCTGGAGACCAACAGCCAGTTCATACCTGGACAGATTCACCCTAGTGCGAGGGCAACATCCGCATCGCCTTTGTATTCCGGACTATTGCTACTAATATGCAAGTTATTGTCCTAAAAAGATTTTGGGAACCTGGGTCCTGCCCCAGGGGACATGTAACAATGCAAAAAAAGGTTTAAAAACGGACGTTTTATCGGGAGCAGTGATTTTAATGATGCTTAAAGTGAAAAAATAAAAGTGAAATATTTCTTTAAATATTGTACCGGGGGGGGGGGGGGGGTGTCTATAGTATGCCTGTAAAGTGGCGCGTGTTTCCCGTGCTTAGAACAGTCCTTGCACAAAATGACATTTTTAAAGGAATAAAAGTCATTTAAAACTGCATGCAGCTTTAATGTAATGTCGGGTCCCGGCAATATGGATGAAAATCAGTGAGACAAATGGCATGGGTACCCCCCCAGTCCATTACCAGGCCCTTTGGGTCTTGTATGGATATTAAGGGGAACCCCGCACCCAAATTAAAAAAAGGAAAGGCGTGGGGCCCCCAGGCCCTATATACTCTGAACAGCAGTATACAGGCGGTACAAACAAGACAGGGACTGTAGGTTTGTTGCTAAGTAGAATCTGTTTGTAATTTTGAACTGGTACATTTTTAAAGTGTAGCTCCAGCCAAAAAAATCTATTTTTAAACTTTTTGGAAAACATAGGGAACGGTTATCACCCCTGTAACATTTGTTTTGCTGTCTGTGCACCTCTTCAGAAGATTTCACCTCACTTTCTGAACCAATGACAAATGTTTTTTGAAAATTTGGGGTTTTTAGTGAAACAAGGATTGGTGATAAAGCATCAGTGAAGAGGAGACACGTTTTTCCCATATTAACTCTTACAGGAGAGAATTTCCCTTCCTAGGGGTAGATTTCATCTCACTTCCTGTTGTCTCCTTCCGTTTGCAAGTAGGAGTCGTTTGTAAGTTGGGGGTTTGAAAGTAGGGGCCTGCCCTATATACTCTGCAGAAATTGGGGCCTTAGGTGTTGGTGTTGCCACAACACTGTAAGCCCTCACAGTTACTCTTGGTGGGCGCAGAAATGGTCCCTGCTGTGAAATATTAGATCAAGAATTGTAATTACATGCCCCTGTTGTGCAGAAAAATTGGGCCTTAGGCACTGGTGCCACAGCACTGCAACCCCTCACAGATGCTATAGTTGGAGCGCAGGAATGAGCCCTGCTATAAAGTATTGCATCAAAAATTGTAATTATACACCCCTGTTAAACAGGGGCTGAAAATTTGGTCCTTGGGCACTGGTGCTGGTGCCACAACACTGCAACCCCTCACAGATACGCTAGTTGGAGCTCAGGAATGAGCCCTGCTGCAAAGTATTGCATCAAAAATTGTAATTACACGCCCCTGTTAAACAGGGGCTGAAAAATTGGGCCTTGGGCACTGGTGCTGGTGCCACAACACTGCAACCCCTCACAGATACTCTAGTTGGAGCGCAGGAATGAGCCCTGCTGCAAAGTATTGCATAAAAAATTGTAATTACACGCCCCTGTTAAACAGGGGCAGAAAATTTGGGCCTTAGCCACTGCTGCCACAACACTGCAACCCCTCATAGATGCTATAGTTGGAGCGCAGGAATGAGCCCTGCTGAAAAGTATTGCATCTAAAATTGTAATTATACCCCCCTGTTAAACAGGGGCTGAAAAATTGGGCCCTGGGCACTGGTGCTGGTGCCACAACACTGCAACCCCTCACAGATACTCTAGTTGGAGCGCAGGAATGAGCCCTGCTGCAGGAAGAGGATTGTCACTCAGCATAACAGAATAGTCACTCAGTCACTCAGCATCAGCATAGGCAGTCTTGAAGGGATCTCACATTAAAAAAAAATCAATCTGTTACATCAGCATCAGGTGCTTGGTAGCTGTTGATCCAAGACTGATTAATTTTTATGAAGGTCAGTCGATCGACCGATTCGGTGGACAGGGGGCACCCTGTGATCGATTACAAAGCCTCCAGCAGCACTGAATGTGCGTTCCGAAAGAACGCTGAATGCAGGACAGGCCAGTAGCTCAATTGCATACTGTGCAATCCATCCTCAAGACCCAGTAACCCAGAGGATTTTCGGTGGGAAAGGTGTCCAAGTCAGATCTTGCCCCTAGGTAATCCTGCACCATGTGAATCAGATGCTGGTGATGGTTGCTGGAACCGATCAGACCTTGGGGCTGCGGACTAAAACATTGTCTGAACGCATCGGTCAGGCGGCCACCTTCTCCACCGCTCCTTCTGTGACTGACCGAAGCCTCAGTAACACGTTGTCCAGGAGGACCAGGAAATTGTAACCTCCCAGGCTCTGGAAACGCGTTGCACAAACCTTTCTGCAAGGCCTCCTGAAGATGTTTCATCCTCTGCTCCCTCTGCAACGGCAAGATAAGGTCCGCAACCTTGCCTTTATAACGTGGATCAGGGAGAGTTGCCAGCCAGTAATCATCCCTCCCCTTGATACGACGAATACGAGGATCCTTCCACAGGCTTTGCAGGATCAGGGAGGCCATGCAGCGTAGGTTTGCTGAGGCATTCGGTCCAGAGTCCTCTGGGTCACTAAGGATGACATGATCCGCGGCCACCTCCTCCCAGCCACGTACAAGTCCATGGGTTTCTTTGGACTGTAAATGATCCCTTGAAGACTGCTGCTGAGTGCCAGGCTCCACCTCCATGCTGACACAATCCTCCTCATCCTCTTCCTGTGTGCAGGAACACTGTCTGGATAAAGGGGGCCTTGAGAGGTAAGGAAGTCCTCCTCTTCCTCCCTCTGTTCTGCCTCAAGTGCCCTGTCCATTATTCCATGCAGTGTGTGCTCCAACAGGTGGACAAGAGGAACAGTGTCACTGATGCATGCACTGTCACTGCTCACCATCCTCATGGCCTCCTCAAATTCTAACAGTACAGTGCATGCATCCCTGATCATAGCCCACTGGTGTAGGGAAAAAAAACCCTGACCCTGTCCTGGTGCCATAGTTGCATAGGTACTCATTGATGGCCCTCTGCTGTGTGTGCACCCACTGCAGCATGGCCAACGTTGAGTTCCACCTGGTGGGCATGTCACAGATTAGGCGGTTCTTAAGCTGATGAGGAGCAAGGAGAGGTCCGCTTTGTTCTTTGGTGTGGGCCTTTTAGGTACGCTTGCCAACGAACTGCATGGCAGGTTGACATATGTCTGGTCAAGCATGTGGTGCCCAAGCGGGTGATGTTTTGGCCATGCGAGATACGCTTGAGACATATGTTGCAAATAGCAGCGTTGGGATCTGATGCACTCATCTCAAAAAAGGCCCACACCAAAGAACTTTTGGAATAATGCGCAGAGACAGCAGCGCCCTGCACATGCGGAGCTCTACGGTGTGATGCAGTCGGTGTGCTGCCCTTAAGCTGGCCCCTGGAGGGCATCCTGCCTTGTTGGAGATGAGCCTCCTCCTCCCTCCTATCAGGCACCCATGTGGAGTCAATGACCTCATCATCCCCTCCCTCCTCATCACTGGAGCAAACCTGGCAGTATGCTGCAGCTGGGGGAACATGACTGCCAGATTGCTGTCCTTCTTGGGCACCCCCTCTCTCTGGGCTCACGTTACTGCCTTCCTCTAGCTGGGTAACATCATCGGAGCCTTCAAAACGCTGGGCATCCTCCTGGAGCATGTACCCAACACTGTGGTCAAACAGTTCGGGGGACTCTCAGGAGGACATGGTGGGGGTAGGGAAGGAGTGACTGATGCCATTGAGGCAAGGGAAGAGGCCGCGTTGGCAGCTGCTTTGCCAGACAAAGTACCCTGAGCCTGGGTGAGAGAGGATGAGGAGGATGAGGAAGCCTTGGTCATCTACTCTACCAAGTCTTTCGCATGTTGCGGCTTAACATGCCCAGCTGCTGAAAAAAGGACAAGCGTGTCCCACGGCCACGTGCTGATGAGGATGCACCGTCCCCACGACCAGCACTGTTGCCTCTAGACACAGAGCCTGCTTGCCCTCTTTTATTGGCTTGTGACTGTCTGCCTCTCCTTGTTGGCCTTCCAGACATACTAATAACCTGCAGTGAGATATAGCTGCACAAAGCTGGGATGTATATATATACTGATACTGCAGCTAGCAGAATCAACTGCCTGCCTGTAGTATTATTAGTATGAGAACACCAGCAATTGTCTTCAGGTAGCTTTAGGTGCACACTGTGCAGAGGACACAGTACACTAACTGTAAATACTGCAGCTGCCTGCCTGTGGTATTAATAGGATTAGAACAACAGCAACTGTCTTCAGGTAGCTTTAGGTGCACACTGTGCAGAGGACGCAGTACACTAACTGTAAATACTGCAGCTGCCTGCCTGTGGTACTAATAGGATCAGAAGAACACCACCAATTTTCTTCAGGTAGCTTTAGGTGCACACTGTGCAGAGGACACAGTACACTAACTGTAAATACTGTAGCTGCCTGCCTGTGGTATTATTAGGACCAGAACAACAGCAATTGTCTTCAGGTAGCTTTAGGTGCACACTGTGCAGAGGACGCAGTACACTAACTGTAAATACTGCAGCTGCCTACCTGTGGTACTAATAGGATCAGAAGAACACCACCAATTTTCTTCAGGTAGCTTTAGGTGCACACTGTGCAGAGCATGCAGTACACTAACTGTAAATAGTGTAGCTGCCTGCCTGTGGTATTAATAGGATCAGAACAGCAGCAATTATCTTCAGGTAGCTTTAGGTGCACACTGTGCAGAGGACGCAGTACACTAACTGTTAATACTGCAGCTGCCTGCCTGTGGTACTAATAGGATCAGAAGAACACCACTAATTTTCTTCAGGTAGCTTTAGGTGCACACTGTGCAGAGGAAGTAGTACACTAACTGTTAATACTGCAGCTGCCTGCCTGTGGTACTAATAGGATCAGAAGAACAACACCAATTTTCTACAGGTAGCTTTAGGTGCACACTGTGCAGAGGTCGCAGTACACTAACTGTAAATACTGCAGCTGCCTGCCTGTGGTACTAATAGGATCAGAAGAACACCACCAATTTTCTTGAGGTAGCTTTAGGTGCACACTGTGCAGAAGACGCAGTACACTAACTGTAAATATTGTAGCTGCCTGCCTGTGGTATTAATAAGATCAGAACAACAGCAATTGTCTTCAGGTAGCTTTAGGTGCACACTGTGCAGAGGACCCATTCCATTAACTGTAAATACTGCAGCTGCCTGCGGTACTAATATGATCAGAAGAACACTACCAATTTTCTTCAGGTAGCTTTAGGTGCACACTGTGCAGAGGACGCACTACACAAACTTGTAAATCCTGCAGCTGCCTATGGCACTAATAGGATCAGAAGAACACCACCAATTTTCTTCAGGTAGCTTTAGGTGCACACTGTGCAGAGTACGCACTACACTAACTTGTAAATAATGCAGCTGCCTGTGGTACTAAAAGGATCAGAAGAACACCACCAATTTTCTTCAGGTAGCTTTAGGTGCACACTGTGCAGAGGGCACAGTACACTAACTTGTAAATACTGCAGCTGCCTGCAGGACTAAAAGGGTCATAAGAACAACACCAATTTTCTTCAGGTAGCTTTAGGTGCACACTGTGCAGAGGACGCACTACACTAACTTGTAAATACTGCAGCTGCCTGCGGTACTAATAGGATCAGAAGAACACCACCAATTTTCTTCAGGTAGCTTTAGGTGCACACTGTGCAGAGGACGCACTACACTAACTTGTAAATACTGCAGCTGCCTGCGGTACTAATAGCATCAGAAGAACACCACCAATTTTCTTCAGGAGCTTTAGGTGCACACTGTGCAGAGGACACACTACACTAACTGTAAATACTGTAGCTAATAGGACTAATAGGATCAGAAGAACACCAGCAATTTTCTTCAGGTAGCTGTAAATACTGTAAAAACACCTGCCTGCCTGCCTGCCTGCCAGTAGTAGGAAGAGAATAACAGGAAAGGATCTAGCTAAACTGAATACAGTATATATATATATATATATATATATATATATACACACAACACCTAGGATGCATATATATATACACAATACACTGTAAGTGCAGCTAACTGACTCGCCTGCCTACTCTATCTAACTATATCAAATGACACTGTCTCTCTCTCTCTCTCTATCTCTCTTTCAAAGCCAGAACACACTACACAGGACCGACGTGCAGGCGGCCTTATATAGTGTGGGGCATGTACTAAACACCCTGAGCCATAATTGGCCAAAGCCACCCTGGCTTTGGCCAATTACGGCTCTCTGTACAGACGGCGCTGTGATTGGCCAAGCATGCGGGTCATAGTGCATGCTTGGCCAATCATCAGCCAGCAATGCACTGCGATGCCACAGTGAATTATGGGCCGTAACGCGCCACTTGAATTTGGCGCGAACGGCCAATATCGTTCGCAATTCGACGAACGGTCGAACATGCGATGTTCGAGTCGAACATGGGTTCGACTCGAACTCGAAGCACATCCCTAGTAGCCACTGGAGCCGGGCGCGTGGGATGACGTCAAAGGCACTCCGGAAACAGGAACCCAGTGCATTGTGGTGAACCGCAAGCTAAGGAGTTGCCGTGGCTTACATGTTTTGCGCGCATGCGCTTTATCAAAGTCACAGAGAGAATGGCAACAGGAGAATTTAAAAGAATTTGGAGCCATTGAGTAGGAGGGGGAGGGGTGGAGATAGCAAGCCTAATATGTGCTGTTAACCCCTCTCAACCTTAAAGTTAAAAGTAAACACTTAATAAGGTGCATAAAATATGTAAACCGATGCTATTATAAAACTGTGTATAATAGACTGCTGCTTAATATACACATACTGGTATAAAAAATAAATAATAATGATAATTATAAATGAATAGATGGATAGAAGCATTATTATATATACCGCTGATGTTAACGTTGGACATATACATAAAAAAAACCATATGCATGCATCTACTTGTCCGGAAGAACATTTATACAACACGTGTAAAAAAGACATATGTACACTAGGGATGAGCTGCGTGTTCGAGTCGAACCCATGTTCGACTCGAACATCGGCTGTTCGGTCGTTCGCCGAATTGCGAACGATATGGGCCGTTCGCGCCAAATTCGTGTGGCGCGTCATGGCCCATAATTCACTGCGGCATCGCAGTGCATTGCTGGCTGATGATTGGCCAAGCATGCACTATGACCCGCATGCTTGGCCAATCACAGCGCCGCCTGAACAGAGAGCCGTAATTGGCCAAAGCCAAGGAGGCTTTGGCCAATTATGGCTCAGGGGATTTAGTACACGCCCCACACTATATAAGGCCGCCTGCACGGCGGCCCTGTGTAGTGTGTGTTCTGGCGTTCATTGAGAGAGAGAGAGAGAGAGAGACAGACAGTGACATTTTATTTGAGTTAGATAGATTAGGCAGAACAGTCAGTCAGTTAGCTGCACTTACAGTGTATTGTGTATATATATGCATCCCAGGTGTTGCATATATATATATACACTGTATTGAGTTTAGCTAGATCCGTTCCTGTTATCTTCCTACTGACAGGCAGGCTTGTCTTGTTACAGTATTTACAGCTACCTGAAGAAAATTACTGGTGTTCTTTTGATCCTATTAGTACCACAGTCAGGCAGCTAGACTATTTACAGTTAGTGCAGTGCGTCCTGCTCACAGTGTTCAGCTAGATCCGTTCCTGTTATCTTCTTACTGATAGGCAGGCTTGTCTTGTTACAGTATATACAGCTACCTGAAGAAAATTGCTGGTGTTCTTTTGATCCTATTAGTACCACAGTCAGGCAGCTAGACTATTTACAGTTAGTGCAGTGCGTCCTGCTCACAGTGTTCAGCTAGATCCGTTCTTGTTATCTTCTTACTGACAGGCAGACTTGTCTTGTTACAGTATATACAGCTACCTGAAGAAAATTACTGGTGTTCTTTTGATCCTATTAGTACCACAGTCAGGCAGCTAGACTATTTACAGTTAGTGCAGTGCGTCCTGCTCACAGTGTTCAGCTAAAACTACAAGTTAGTGGGGTGCGTCCTGCTCACAGTGTTCAGCTAAACCTACAAGTTAGTGGGGTGCGTCCACCTCACAGTGTTCAGCTAAACCTACAAGCTAGGGGGGTGGGTCCTGCTCACAGTGTTCAGCTAGATCCATTCCTGTTATCTTCTTACTGACAGGCAGGCTTGTCTTGTTACAGTATATACAGCTACCTGAAGAAAATTACTGGTGTTCTTTTGATCCTATTAGTACCCATGTCAGACAGCTAGACTATTTACAGTTAGTGCAGTGCGTCCTGCTCACAGTGTTCAGCTAAACCTACAAGTTAGTGGGGTGCGTCCACCTCACAGTGTTCAGCTAAACCTACAAGTTAGTGGGGTGCGTCCTGCTCACAGTGTTCAGCTGGATCCATTCCTGTTATCTTCTTACTGACAGGCAGGCTTGTCTTGTTACAGTATATACAGCTACCTGAAGAAAATTACTGGTGTTCTTTTGACCCTATTAGTACCACAGTCAGGCAGCTAGACTATTTACAGTTAGTGCAGTGCGTCCTGCTCACAGTGTTCAGCTAAACCTACAAGTTAGTGGAGTGCGTCCTGCTCACAGTGTTCTGCTAGATCCGTTCCTGTTATCTTCTTACTGACAGGCAGGCTTGTCTTGTTACAGTATATACAGCTACCTGAAGAAAATTACTGGTGTTCTTTTGATCCTATTAGTACCACAGTCAGGCAGCTAGACTATTTACAGTTAGTGCAGTGCGTCCTGCTCACAGTGTTCTGCTAAACCTACAAGTTAGTGGGGTGCGTCCTGCTCACAGTGTTCAGCTAAACCTACAAGTTAGTGGGGTGCGTCCTGCTCACAGTGTTCAGCTAAACCTACAAGTTAGTGGGGTGCGTCCACCTCACAGTGTTCAGCTAAAGCTACCTGTAGAAGGTTGGTGGTGTTCTCATACTACAGGCAGGCAGTTGATTTTGCTAGCTGCAGTATCAGTACATATATATATATATATATATATATATATATATATATATATATATATATATCCCAGCTTAGTGCAGCTACAGGCCATTAGTATGTCTGGAAGGCCAAGAAGGAGAGGCAGACAGTCACAAGCCAATAAGAGAGGGCAAGCAGGCTCTGTGTCTAGTGCTGGTCGTGGAGACGGTGCATCCTCATCAGCATGTGGCCGTGGGACACGCTTGGCCTTTTTTTCGGCATCTGGCCTTGTTGAGCCGCAACATGCGGAAGACTTGGTCGAGTGGATGACCAAGCCATCCTCATCCTCCTCATCCTCTCTCACCCATGCCCAGGGTACTTTGTCTGGCAAAGCAGCGGCCTCTTCCCTCGGCTCAATGTCATCAGTGACTCCTTCCCTAGCCCCACCATGTCCTCCTGAGGAGTCCCTCGAACTGTTTGACCACAGTGTTGGGTACATGCTCCAGGAGGATGCCCAGCGTTTGGAAGGCTCTGATGATGATACTGAGCTCGATGAAGGCAGTAACATGAGCACGGACAGAGGGGGTGCCCAAGAAGGACAGCAATCTGGCAGTCATGCTCCCCCTGCTGCAGCATACTGCCAGGTTTGCTCCAGTGATGAGGAGGGAGGGGATGATGAGGTCACTGACTCAACGTGGGTGCCTGATAGGAGAGAGGAGGAGGAGGAGGCGGCGCATCACCAACAAGGCAGGATGCCCTCCAGGGGCCAGCCTAAGGGCAGCACATTGACTGCATCACACCCCAAAGCTCCACATGTGGAGGGCGCTGCAGTCTCTGCGTGTTATTCAAAAAGTTCTTTGGTGTGGGCCTTATTTGAGACAAGTGCATCAGATCGCACCGCTGCTATTTGCAACATATGTCTCAAGCGTATCTCGCGTGGCCAAAACATCTCCCGCTTGGGTACCACATGCTTGACCAGACATATGTTGACCTGCCATGCAGTTCGTCGGCAAGCGTATCTAAAAGACCCACACCAAAGAACAAAGAGGACCTCTCCTTGCTCCTCATCAGCTGAGATTTCCAACCCCACTAGACCTTCAGTCCTCTCTGAGACCTGCACTGAGAGGAATGAAGGTGTAGAATTAGGTGTGTCACAGCCAAGTACTTGTGGGCAATCTGCTTTTGGTACACCGACATCAGATTGTACCAGGTAAATTTCCCTGCCCCAGCTGCTGCACCGCCGAAAGAAGTCTGCTCTCAGCCATCCACATGCCCAGCGGTTGAATGCTAGCTTGGCAAAATTGCTAGCACTTCAACTGCTGCCTTTTCAGTTGGTAGACTCTGCCCCCTTCCGTGAGTTTGTGGAATGTGCGGTTCCTCAGTGGCAGGTACCCAAACGCCACTTTTTCTCACGGAAGGCGATTCCGGCTCTCTACCGGCATGTGGAAGGCAATGTCCATGCCTCGCTGGACAGGGCGGTCAGCGGTAAGTTGCATATTACCGCTGACTCATGGTCCAGCAGGCATGGACAGGGACGTTACCTAAGTTTCACGGCGCATTGGGTGACTCTGCTGGCAGCTGGGAAGGATGCAGGACAAGGTGCAGTAGTGTTGGAGGTTGTTCCGCCACTACGCCTCCAAAATGCTAATGATTGTGACACACCTTTCTCCTCCACCCCCTCCTCTTCTTCTTCCTCCATGGCCTCTTCCTGTGCTTTGTCCTCGGAACCAGCGGTGCTCCGTAGTCGTTCAAGGGGCTACGCAAGTACGCAGGCCAAAAGATGCCATGCGGTGCTTGAGCTGGTGTGCTTGGGGGACAGGAGCCACACTGGGGCAGAGGTTCTGTCAGCTCTGCAGGGGCAGGTTCAGAGGTGGTTGACGCCACGCCAACTTAAGGCAGGAATGGTGGTTTGCGACAATGGCACCAACCTCCTCTCTGCCCTCCGACAGGGACAAATGACCCATGTGCCCTGTTTGGCTCACGTCCTTAACTTGGTGGTGAAGTGGTTCTTGGGCAGGTACCCGGGCTTACAGGATGTCCTGAGGCAGGCCAGGAAAGTCTGTGTGCATTTCCGCCGGTCATATAATGTCAGTGCTCGGCTGACGGACCTCCAAAAGGAGTTTGGAATCAACAATAAGAAAAGGAGCCAATGTTTGAGCTTTCCCGGGGATCACTGTCACATCCCATGTAAGGAAGAAAAACCAAAGAAGGAGGGTGTGCCCCAGAGGGATAATATGGACAGTGTATCACCGGGAAACCAAGTGGCTGGTGCAGAGAATCAGATATACAATTTTGTTAAAATTAATAACAACGATTTTTATTGGTTACAAAGTGTACAAAATATTCTATAATATAAAAGCAAAACAAAAAGAGGTATAAAAGACAGTAATCAAACATAATCAAACTGCTAAGGTGCTGTCATGCAACAACCCAGGAAATTCAAGAATTTCTTCGCTGGGGTGAAGGTACGGCAACACGTGATACTCTACATGTTTCGGAATATAGAAAGGCTCAATTCCTTCTATACTGTATATTTCCTTCTTCGGGAGTTTCAAAGTAGCAGTTTAGATACATTTCTAAGGAAAAGAAAAACAGGGATATATATGTATATGTGGGTATGTATCACAGAGTATAAGTATGATTAGCACCAGCATATTAGTCCATAAAGTCCACTGTCCATATTATCCCTCTGGGGCACACCCTCCTTCTTTGGTTTTTCTCCAAAAGGAGTTTAACCTGCCCAAGAACTGCCTAATCTGTGACATGCCCACCAGGTGGAACTCAACGTTGGCCATGCTGCAGCGACTGCACACGCAGCAGAGGGCCATCAATGAGTACCAGTGCGACTATGGCACCAGGACAGGGTCAGGGGAGCTTGGTTTTTTTTCCCCACGCCAGTGGGCCATAATCAGGGATGCATGCACTGTCCTGTCACCATTTGAGGAGGCCACGAGGATGGTGAACAGTGACAGTGCATGCATCAGTGACACTGTCCCCCTTGTCCACCTGTTGGAGCACACGCTGCGTGGAATAATGGACAGGGCACTTGAGGCAGAACAGAGGTAGGAAGAGGAGGACTTCCTTAGCTCTCAAGGCCCCCTTTATCCAGACAGTGTTCCTGCGTGCCCGCCGATCACACAGGAAGAGGATGAGGAGGAGGAGGAGCAGGAGGAGGAGGAAGATTGTGTCAGTATGGAGGTGGAGCCTGGCACTCAGCATCAGCAGCAGTCTTTAAGGGATCAGTCCCAAGAAACACATGGACTTGTACGTGGCTGGGAGGAGGTGGCTGCGGACCATGTCGTCCTTAGTGACCCAGAGGACTCCGGACCGAATGCCTCAGCAAACCTACGCTGTATGGCCTCCCTGATCCTGCAAAGCCTGCGTAAGGATCCTCATATTCGTGGTATTAAGGAGAAGGACCAATACTGGCTGGCAACCCTCCTTGATCCACGTTACAAGGGTAAGGTTGTGGACCTTATCTTGCCATCGCAGAGGGAGCAGAGGATGAAACATCTTCGGGAGGCCTTGCAGAAAGGTCTGTGCAATGCGTTCCCAGAGACTGGGAGGTTACAAACTCCTGTTTCTGGACAACGTGTTGCTGAGGCTTCGGTCAGTCAAAGAAGGAGCGGTGGAGAAGGTGGCCGTCTGACCGATGCGTTTAGACAATTATTTGGTCCGCAGTCCCAAGGTATGATCGGTTCCAGCAACCATCGCCAGCGTCTGTTTTACATGGTGCAGGAATACCTAGGGGCAAGATCAGATTTGGACACCTTTCCCACCGAAAATCCTCTGGGTTACTGGGTCTTGAGGATGGATCACTGGCCAGAGCTTGCACAGTATGCAATTGAGCTACTGGCCTGTCCTGCATCCAGCGTTCTTTCGGAACGCACATTCAGTGCTGCTGGAGGCGTGGTAACCGATCACAGGGTGCGTCTGTCCACCGACTCGGTCGATCGACTGACCTTCATAAAAATGAATCAGTCTTGGATTACCACCAGCTACCAAGCACCTGATGCTGATGTAACCCGAATAATTTTTTTTGAAATCTCAGATCCCTTCAAAGACTGCCTATGCTGATGCTGAGTGACTATCCCTGAGTAATTATCCTCTTCCTCCTCACGCTGATAGCTTGTAAGAACATTTTTGGTTCTGGGCGCTACCACCAGTGCCTAAGGCACAATTTTTCAGCCCCTGTTTAACAGGGGTGTGTAATTACAATTTTTGATGCAATACTTTGCAGCAGGACTCGTTCCTGCGTTCCAACTAGAGTGTCTGTGAGGGGTTGCAGTGTTGTGGCACCAGCACCAGTGCCTAAGGCCCAATTTTTCTGCCCCTGTTTAACAGGGGTGTGTAATTACAATTTTTGATGCAATACTTTGAGGCAGGGCTCGTTCCTGCATTCCAACTAGAGTGTCTGTGAGGGGTTGCAGTGTTGTGGCACCAGCACCAGTGCCTAAGGCCCAATTTTTCTGCCCCTGTTTAACAGCGGCGTGTAATTACAATTTTTGATGCAATACTTTGCAGCAGGGCTCGTTCCTGCGTTCCAACTAGAGTGTCTGTGAGGGGTTGCAGTGTTGTGGCACCAGCACCAGTGCCTAAGGCCCAATTTTTATGCCCCTGTTTAACAGGGGCGTGAAATTACAATTTTTGATGCAATACTTTGCAGCAGGGCTCGTTCCTGCGTTCCAACTCGAGTGTCTGTGAGGGGATTGCAGTGTTGTGGCACCAGCACCAGTGCCTAAGGCCTAATTTTTCAGCTCCTGTTCAACAGGGGCATGTAATTACAATTTTTGATGCAATACTTTGCAGCAGGGCTCGTTCCTGTGTTCCAACTAGAGTGTCTGTGAGGGGTTGCAGTGTTGTGGCACCAGCACCAGTGCCTAAGGCCCAATTTTTCTGCCCCTGTTTAACAGGGGCATGTAATTACAATTTTTGATGCAATACTTTGAAGCAGGGCTCGTTCCTGCATTCCAACTAGAGTGTCTGTGAGGGGTTGCAGTGTTGTGGCACCGGCACCAGTGCCTAAGGCCCAATTTTTCTGCCCCTGTTTAACAGGGGCGTGTAATTACAATTTTTGATGCAATACTTTGCAGCAGGGCTCGTTCCTGCGTTCCAACTAGAGTGTCTGTGAGGGGTTGCAGTGTTGTGGCACCAGCACCAGTGCCTAAGGCCCAATTTTTATGCCCCTGTTTAACAGGGGCGTGAAATTACAATCTTTGATGCAATACTTTGAAGCAGGGCTCGTTCCTGCATTCCAACTAGAGTGTCTGTGAGGGGTTGCAGTGTTGTGGCACCAGCACCAGTGTCTAAGGCCCAATTTTTCTGCCCCTGTTTAACAGGGGCGTGTAATTACAATTTTTGATGCAATACTTTGCAGCAGGGCTCGTTCCTGCGTTCCAACTAGAGTGTCTGTGAGGGGTTGCAGTGTTGTGGCACCAGCACCAGTGCCTAAGGCCCAATTTTTATGCCCCTGTTTAACAGGGGCGTGAAATTACAATCTTTGATGCAATACTTTGCAGCAGGGCTCGTTCCTGCGTTCCAACTAGAGTGTCTGTGAGGGGATTGCAGTGTTGTGGCACCAGCACCAGTGCCTAAGGCCTAATTTTTCAGCTCCTGTTCAACAGGGGCATGTAATTACAATTCTTGATCTAATATTTCACAGCAGGGCCCATTTCTGCACCCACCAAGAGCGAGTGAGGATTTACAGTGTTGTGGCACCAGCACCACCACCACCACCACCAAAGGCCCAATTTTTCTGCCCTTGTTCAACAGGGGCATGTAATTACAATTCTTGATCTAATATTTCACAGCAGGGCCCATTTCTGCACCCACCAAGAGCGAGTGAGGACTTACAGGGTTGTGGCACCAGCACCACCACCACCAAAGGCCCAGTTTTTCTGCCCCTGTTCAACAGGGGCATGTAATTACAATTCTTGATCTAATATTTCACAGCAGGGCCCTGCTTGAAAGTGTTGACAGTCTTGTGGCCACAACAACACCTAAGGCCCAAATTTCTGCTGAGTATATAGGGCAGGACCCTACTTTCAAACATCTAACTTACAAACGACTCCTACTTGCAAATGGAAGGAGACAACAGGAAGTGAGATGAAATCTACCCCTAGGAAGGGAAATTCTCTCCTGTAAGAGTTAATATGGGAAAAACATTTCTCCTTTCCACTGATGCTTTCCAATCCTTGTTCCACAAAAAAACCCAAATTTTCAAAAAACATTTGTCATTGTGACAAAGGTGAGGTGAAATCTTCTGAAGAGGAGGAAAGACAGCAAAACAAATGTGACAGGGGTGATAACCCTTCCCTATGTTTTCCAAAAAGCTTAAAAAAGATTTTTTGGCTGGAGCTAAACACGTTAAAAATGTACCCGTTCAAAATTACAAACAGATTCTACTTAACAACAAACCTACAGTCCCTGTCTTGTTTGCACCGCCTGTATACTGCTGTTCAGAGTATATAGGGCCTGGTGGCCCCACACCTTTCCTTATTTTAATTTGGGTGCGGGGTTCCCCTTAATATCCATACAAGACCCAAAGGGCCTGGTAATGGACTGGGGGGTACCCATGCCGTTTGTCTCACTGATTTTCATCCATATTGCCAGGACCCGACATTACATTAAACCCGCAAGCAGTTTTAAATGAGATTTTTTCCTTTAAAAATGGCATTTGGTGCAGGGACTGTTCTAAACACGGGAAACACGTGCCACTTTACAGGCATACTATAGACACCCCCCAGGTACGATATTTAAAGGAATATTTCACTTTTTTTTTTTACTTTAAGCATCATTAAAATCACTGCTCCCAAAAAAACGGCCGTTTTTAAAAGTTTTTTTTGCATTGATACATGTCCCCTGGGGTAGGACCCGGGTCCCCAAACCCTTTTTAGGACAATACCATGCAAATTAGCCTTTAAAATGAGCACTTTTGATTTCGAACGTTCGAGTCCCATAGACGTCAATGGGGTTCTAACGTTCGTGCGAACTTTCGGTCCGTTCGCAGGTTCTGGTGCGAACCGAACCGGGGGTTGTTCGGCTCATCCCTAATCTACACACAAGTGCACATACACATGCAATGCCCACATGACATATATATAAAAAAAGGGGAGAGGCACACGTATGAAAAACGGGGAGAAAAAAACTGAAAATGGTTGGTCACGAACAGATTAATATAAAGTATATAAGATATAAAAAAATACATAATACTTGCTACCTACACGTAAAGGATTATTTTACAAATGTGTAGGTCACCTTTAATATAATACCTGAATTCATAAATACAAGCATTTAAAAAAAATTAAAATAAAAATAAATGCTAGAAATAAAACATAAACTATTTTTAAAAAGATGTTTAGATGAGCCAATACATAAACCTGCTCCGTCTGGAGAGGGCCATGTAAAGAGAAATCACATGATGCTGTGGATTTTGAGTTCCTCATTGAGCCCCCCAGGTGTACGAGAACCGAACTAATAGATCCAAAGATTTTCCCCCTGCAAAAGAGGGAAAACCTCTCGTTCTCAGTAAGAGTACCCTTAGGGATGCTTTCAATCGCCAAGACCTTAAGGCATGGGATGTCTTTGTTGTGTGCCTGGAGGAAATGGCGTGGGACACTATCGGGTTGATTTACTAAAGGCAAATCCACTTTGCACTGCAAGTGCACTTGAAAGTGCAGTCACTGTAGATCTGAGGGGAAGATCTGAAATGAGGGGAATCTCTGCTGATTTTATCATCCAATTATTTGCAAGCTAAAATGCTGTTTTTTATTTTCCTTGCATGTCCCTGTCGGATTTACAGCGACAGCACTTCCAAGTGCACATGCAGTGTACTTGTAGTGCAAAGTGGATTTGCCCTTCGTAAATAACCCCCTATGTTTGTCAAAACCTTTTTTGATAAACCTGCGGTGTTCGCCTTTTCTCGTGCAAAGAGTACGTATAGTACGGCCCACGTACAGTAGATTGCATGGGCATCACAGGACATAAACAACAAATTCTGTTGAACATGTGATGAACTGCCTAATCTGGAAGGAATTACCTTTATTAGTAACAATCTTAGAACATCCATGAGAAATGAATTGGCATGTAAGGCAGCCTCTTTTCCGGCATTGAAAAATACCTGTTCTGTTGTTAAAATATGCTCTAATATCAAAAAAAGGTCTATTATTGGGTTTTTATAACTTACTCGGGGCAATAATGTTTTTTTATGGTGCATGCTTTTCTGAATGTTATTTGTGGCTTAGGAGGCAACAAAAGGGCCAGGCGTTGATCCAGCTTTAAAATATTATAATGTTTATGGATAATTTTTGAAATAGTTCTGTATTTGGTATTAAAAGTAGACACAAATCTAGCCGTATTTTCAGTTTCTTTAGTGTGATTGTCTTTGTTTTTTAGTGGCATAATGATGTGTGAAAAGAAAGCGTCTTGGACTAAATCTCTGGGGTAACCCTTCTCTACAGACTTTTTTTGCATATATTCACCTTGTGAGTTATAGTCTTCCACTCTTGTGCAGTTTCTCCTTAACCTGTGAAATTGCACATTGGGGATGTTGTTCTTCCAAGTTGTGTGGTGGCAACTATCATAATGTAAGTAAGAGTTGCCACTGGTGGATTTATGATTACAGGTAGTGATGTTCTGCTGATCGTGAGATAATCCCAAATCCAAAAACACCAGCTCCTTGGGGTCTAACACATGTGTAAATAGATAGGCTCAGTGTGTTTGTATTACAATGGGTGACAAAGGAGGAGAACAAATCTGGGCCACCACTCCAAATAAGCAGGACATCATCAATGTACCTGTAAAAAAACCTTTAGCTTCCGTCCGGTGCGTACTAATGCGCATGTGCGCACGCACGGGCATCTGCAGATGCCTAGGCGCGTTAATGCGCATTCGCGGGGGCACTCAGGAACACGCCCCTAGCGCTTACTTAAGGAAGTGCCCTGACCCCAGACCGTTGCTAAATGGTCTTCAGCTGTTCCTTGCTACCCAGTATCCTGCTTATTCTGTCTGACATCCATTGCTGAACCTGAACTTGAACTTGAGGAGTTACGGAAGTACATAGATGAGAACCTTGACAAGGGATTTATCCGGCCTTCTTCTTCCCCTGCCGGAGCAGGAATGTTTTTTGTTGAAAAAAAAGATCGCACACTCCGGCCTTGTATTGGCTATTGGGACTTAAATAAAGTAACCATTAAGAATCGGTACCCCTTACCCCTCATCCCTGAGCTGTTACAGAGACTGCGAGAAGCCCATGTTTTTTCCAAATTGGATTTAAGAGGAGAGTATAATCTGATCAGAATTAGAGAAGGGGATGAGTGGAAGATGGCCTTTAGGTCTCGCTTTGGGCACTTTTTTATCTGGTGATGCCCTTTGGACTTAGTAGCGCACCAGACACCTTCCAGAATTTTGTGAACAATGTGTTTCGGGACTTTCTTGATGTACTTACCATCGTCTACTTAGACGACATACTAATTTTTTCCACCTCCCTAGAGTCACATCGGGTCCATGTAAAGAGGGTATTAGACAGACTAAGGAAACACCATCTTAATGCCAAAGCGGAGAAATGGGAATTTGAGAAGCTTACCATTGAGTTCTTGGGTCTCATTATCAATCATGAATTGCCATGGACCCACAGTCGGTTGCTGCAGTACTTGATTGGACAGCCCCTACTGACAACAAATCTGTGCAGCGTTTTGTGGGATTTTCCAACTTTTACAGGAAATTCATTAAGAACTTTTCTGGTATCATATCCCCTATCACGCAATTAACAATATTATGCACAACCTTCACATGGACTTTAGAAGCTCAAGCTGAATTTTAAAGATTGAAGGGCCTTTTTACATCCGCACCCATTCTGAAACATCCAGACCCTACCTTGCCCTATGTTCTCAAAGTCGATGCCTCTGAAATTGCCTTGGGAGCCATACTGTCTCAACGACAGGGGACTAAATCCCTACTTCACCCTGTTGCCTTCTTCTCCAGAAAACTAACTGCCCCAGAAAGGAACTATGAGGTTGGTGATCGTGAGTTGCTTGCTACCAAGTCTGCTTTGGAAGAATGCCGCTATCTTCTTGAAGGGGCAGCACATCCTATTCTTGTATTCACAAGAATCATGAATATTTAGGAGCAGCCAAAAGATTAAGACCCCGCCAAACCAGATGGGCCCTCTTTTTCGCAAGATTCTGCTTTCATATTACTTACTAGTCTGGATCTAAGAACGGGAAGCCTGATGCCCTTTCCCGTATGTTCCAAGATACTGAGGTTCCCCCTGAACCTGATACCATTTTATCCGCTAAAAAATTTCTTTTGTTACAGACTGATCTCATCTCCCAAATCAAGTCAGCAGTTCAGGATCATCCTCCTTTTCAGGAACTCCACCGTCAGTTGAAAGAGGGTCTCTATTTTCACGGTGAGCAGATCTTTGTTTCTGAGCACATACGGACAGCAGTTCTTTACATGTGCCACAACCACCCCTTGGCAGGACATTTCGGAGCTCAAAAACTTCAAATCTGGTCCTCTGCTCTTTCTGGTGGCCAGACCTGGTACAAGATTGCAGGGACTATATCAAGTCCTGCACAACATGTCTTCGAAATAAGTCGGATAGAGCCAAGAATTGGGGTCTGTTGGAACCCCTTCCTGTTTCTGATAAATTATGGACCATGATCTCTATGGATTTTTTTGTCGAATTACCCCCATCTGAAGGGTTCACCACCATTTTTGTAATTGTGGATCGGTTGTCCAAGATGGCCCACTTTGTGCCCCTAAAAGGTACCCCTTCCTCTGTGGAGACTGCCTCTTCTTTTATCAAGGAAGTTGTACGTCTGCACAGTATCCCTTCTAACATCACCTGGGACCATGGGGTACAGTTCACGTCCAGATTTTGGAAATCTTTATGTGAAGTCTTGGGCATTAAACACTGTTTGTCATCTGCTTACCACCCCCAGACTAACGGTCAAAAGGAGAGGACAAACCAGACCCTGGAGCAGTATCTGCGTTGTTTTTCCTCGTTTGCACAAGACGACTGGGCCTCTCTTTTGCCATTGGTGGAATTTGCATATAATAACTCAATACATTCTGCAATCAAACAAACCCCCTTTTTTGCAAATTATGGGTTTCACCCATCCTTTTTGCCTGATGTCCCCCAGGAATCTTCAGTCCCGGCAGTAAAGGATCTTCTGGAGTTCTGGAGGTCTAACAACCAGCTCTTGCAGGAAACTATCACTAAGTCCCAGGAAAACAATTAGAGGTTCTATGATAGGAGGAGAAGGGGTAACCTAGACCTTAAAACCGGGGATAAGGTATGGCTTTCCACTACGAACCTAAAGCTGGCTTGTCCCTCTAAAAAATTAGGACCAAGGTACATCGGCCCTTTTCCTGTGAAGAAAACAATTAATGCTGTAGCCTTTGAGCTTAGCCTGCCGGTGAGCTTGAGAATTAATGTTTCCCTCTTGAAACAGGCCGTGGCTGATCCTTTCCCTGATTGAGAACCTAAGACTCCTGCCCCATTGCTTGTTGAAGGGAACAAAGAACTCGAAGTTGAAGCCCTCCTGGACTGCAAAAAGAGAAGGGCGCAAACGCAGTTCTTAATCAAATGGAAGGGCTATGGCCCTGAAGATAACTCATAGGAGCCTTCCTCTAATGTACATGCTCCACAGTTAATTCAGGCCTACCTTCATCTCCACTCTGAAAAAAGTTCCCTAGTGGGCATCCTGAGGCTGCCCGTAAGGGGGGGGCAATGTAAGAAAACCTTTAGCTTCCGTCCGGTGTGCACTCATGCACGTGTGCATGTGCATGGGCATCTGCAGATGCCTAGGTACGTTAATGCGCATTCACGTGCAGCGGACTGCATGCACTTCAATGACATTTAAAAAAGTAAAATAATTATGCCGCAAACAAAAGTCTATGCTATTTAGTACAAACTCAGATTGTGTAGAGTTCATCTCTCCATTCTTGGTGAGGAAGTATTGCACAGCAGCGAGTCCAACATCATGGGGTATAGACGTGTATGGTGAGGCAACGTCTAGAGATGCCCACAAATAACCCTCTTGTCAAGAGTACTCTTTTAAAACTTCAATGACATGACTAGAATCCCTAATGTAAGATGAAAGTTGAAAACTATGGGCTGTAATAAAAACTCTAGATAAATCGATAAACCACTAGTTAAGCTATTGGTACAAGCTACAATTGGTCTACCCAGAGGGTCCACCAAGGCTTTGTGCACCACGGGGAGGTGATAGAAGTAGGGAGTGCTGCAAACTGCAGGTAACAAAAAACATTTTCTTATTTAGCACCCCCTCTTTTCAGACCACTTCAACTAGAGTGACAAGCTCCAACTGATAGTGAGGAAGAGGGTCAGAGGAAAGTTTCAGATAAGTATTATTGTCAGCCAAAAGCAGATAGGCCTCCCTGAGATAATTTGATTTGTTTTGCACCACTTAACTACCGCCTTTGTCAGCCTGTTCGATGATAATGATGTCTTTGTTTCGGATGAGATCTCTAAGGGCTAGACGTTCAGGTGCACTTAAATTGGCGGAGCTCTGTCTACCAGGGGTATCACATAATTGCACAAAGTCCCTATATACTGCCTGATAGAATGTCTCTATGTGTGGACCTTTGGATTGTGTGGGGTTGAATGTAGATGGAGGTTTAAACATAGTATGTTTGATTTCAGGATCCAAGAAAGGTTCCTGGGTTTGACTCACTGTTACCCTCCACCCACAAATCCTCCAGAATGTGCAGAATATCATCCTGGGGTTGGGTAGAGGTTATGTCATTGACACCTTCCAATGGTAGATTCCTACTAGAATGACTCAAGTTCTCATTCCTAGCATAATGTCGTTTTAATGTGAGGGAACAAATTAGCTTATTAAAATCCTTGAAGAGACAAAATGTATTAGGCCCTATGGAGGGAGAGAAACTGTGCCCCTTTTTAAATAAAAAAAAGTTCAGCTGGTGTGAGGGTGTGTAATGACAGATTGTATATCTTAATAGTGCTGTCTTCTAGTTGGAGTTCATACTCTCTTTTTTGTTTAATCTTGGATTGTCTTCCTCCTCTTCTACCTTGTCTAGTTTTATTTTTTATTTATTTATTTAATTGTGGGGCTCCCTTTGGAGACTGGAATAAAAAATTCCCATCGGCCAATAATGTATCATTGGTATCATTAATTACTGTAGGTGGAAAAGTAATTAGCCCATTGTTCCTAGGTCAAGCTCCCTCTTTAATGTAAACGTCCAGATCCCTGGATAAAGGACTGTATTTATTCTATGTAATTACAGCAAAGATGGATGATGTAAGATTGCCACTGCTACATGGCTCCAGTGGTGCTGTTGGATCCATAAGTAAAAGATCAGTGCTCAAAGATGAAGCAATAGGAAATATAATCTGAATGCATATGGGTTGTTGTGACTTATCCAGAACAGAAACGGACAAGATTCCTGCTCTACTGTCGAACCAGAATTGTACTTCTGTGTATGTGCATGTTTTGGTTTATGTTTATAGTTTTTATGTTTGTTTTTGTTGTTATGTTTATTTTTATTCTTATTTTTACTTTTCTTGATACGATTAGTCATATTAGTCATAGATTGAACTTGGTGAATATTAGCATCATGTCTATTTTGTACTGTATTACCAGGAAAAACCTGTGTGGAACGTTTCCACTCGAAAACCTGCCCAGTTTTGTAATCTGTAATGTCTCTTTCTAGTTTTTTCATTTTTTTGATGATTATTTCGTCCTCATCTTTTTTTACATTATTTTCTTTCCCATTTGAAAAAGAGGCAGGAAGAACTAAAGGCCTGAGCCGCCTCGGTCTTAAGCACCTGTAGCTCTCCGGCGCTTAGCTTTCTCTCTCTTTGCTGAGCGAGAATCTTGATCCATTTCATAGTAGAAAACTCAGAGACCATATGCCGCTCTATCGTGAGGTCCTCGTCCAAAATGCTATATTGCTTTTTGATACGAAGACCTCTAGGGGTGATCCCCAAATCCAAATAATTTTGTAAATATGCGAGATCCCACCATTGTGCAAACTAACTTTGAATTTAGTCCATGGTTCATATATATATATATATATATATATATATATATATATATATATATATATATATATATATATATATATATATATATATATATATATATATCCATAGAGCGCTGCTTTTTTATTTGTATATACAGTGGGGATGGAAAGTATTCAGACCCCCTTAAATTTTGCACTCTTTGTTATATTGCAGCCATTTGCTAAAATCGTTTAAGTTCATTTTTTTTTCTTTATTAATGTACACACAGCACCCCATATTGACAGAAAAACACAGAATTGTTGACATTTTTGCAGATTTATTAAAAAAGTAAAACTGAAATATCACATGGTCCTAAGTATTCAGACCCTTTGCTGTGACACTCATATATTTAACTCAGGTGCTGTCCATTTCTTTTGATCATCCTTGAGATGGTTCTACACCTTCATTTGAGTCCAGCTGTGTTTGATTATATTGATTGGACTTGATTAGGAAAGCCACACACCTGTCTATATAAGACCTTACAGCTCACAGTGCATGTCAGAGCAAATGGGAATCATGAGGTCAAAGGAACTGCCTGAAGAGCTCAGAGACAGAATTGTGGCAAGGCACAGATCTGGCCAAGGTTACAAAAACATTTCTGCTGCACTTTAGGTTCCTAAGAGCACAGTGGCACCCATAATCCTTAAATGGAAGATGTTTGGGACAACCAGAACCCTTCCTAGAGCTGGCCGTCCGGCCAAACTGAGCTATCGGGGGAGAAGAGCCTTGGTGAGAGAGGTAAAGAAGAACGCAAAGATCACTGTGGCTGAGCTCCAGAGATGCAGTCGGGAGATGGGAGAAAGTTGTAGAAAGTCAACCATCACTGCAGCACTCAAAAAAAAGGAATTCTGACCAGAAGTAGCAAATTGAAATGGGTATGCCACATCCCTTAGTACAATGAACAAAAACAGACTGTTCCCCTAGGGTGGGATTTTAAAGGCATTACCACAAAAAGTATATATTATTAGTAGAAAATATTTTATTTACAGAAACAAAAAATGTAACACACAATGATCAAAGTATACCTTAGCACACACAGAAATACAGATAGAAAATTGCATCGGGTGTGTAGGAAACATCAAAAGGTGGTATACATCACATACGACAATAAATATAAAACAAACTGATATGGAAAGATGGAGTGGGTCTCACTAAACCAACGCGTTTCGGAGATTCCTTCGTCAGGGTTTGACGAGTGAGAGTCACCACCTATTAAATATTATGAAAGGCAAAAAAAAATTATTTAAACAAAATCGTCATTGTCGATTGCAAGCCTAAGGTAGTATGTCCCCCACACCCCAAGTGTGAGAGAGTGTACACTTACCCAATGCAAAAATGAAATAAAAGAAAAAACGAACAATCAGCGCATAAAATCAGCTCTGCTGTGGTGTCCCAGGTCGCATGCACATGCTAGAAGTCCAATAGTAGATAAGCAGGATACTATGAATAGATCCGTAGGAGGAGTGTTCTACCCCTAAAGGCTGAGATGACACCGCGTCCAAATGGGGCGCAGTGCCTGTGCGCAGACTGGGGTCCAATAGGATCTTCGGACCTAGAATTGTATAAACCAAATCATAAGACTAGGCAAATGACAAGTAAAAGGGCAAAAAAGCTACTAAGTACGGTGCAGTCTGAAGAAAACAGCATTCTGGAGAGAGCACCAAAAGAGCGTATCTGCATATATGAGATTAAAGGCCAGGTACATACCTACGATTTGGAGCTGGAAGGGACACCTACAGTGTGTAATGTAGGGAAGGGAGGAGAGGCTCATGTGGCATTGAACCAGCTTGTGGGTTGGCCAAGGAATAAGAACCTAAAGTTACAAAACCAAAGGGAAGAGGGTAAGCTCCAAAATAAAGTAAATCAACCAGTAAAATTGCATGGGAGACACCATGCGGTGGAGTGTTCCCCAAGGTAGATCTAATACGTGCCCCCAATCCCTAATAGTGTATTACCTGTAGCAGCCCAGAGCGCAGCACTGGTGCACCATCCACCTCCGGTCACAAGATCGGAGTGGATGGGCAAGGTATATGTAGACAGTCACAGCATTCTCAGCTGATTGTAATAGCAATCAGCTGGGCGCCGTGTAACCACTGAGTTAGCTCCTCCCTTTCATCACAGCTGTCAAGAAGGCAGCCTATGGAGCGGCATCCCATCTTTCTCATCCAATCCTGGACCCCCCGGGAGTGGGCCGCGCCGCGTCCCCCCACGCACGCCAGCCCCGGTCCCCCACCGCGCATGTGCGTTAGCCAGGTTGGAACGCACCGTCACGGCTGACGTCACGGGGCCCCGCCCCGGAGACACGCGCCGCCGTCCAGTCCCACCAGCACGGGAAGCCGGGGCCGAACACAGCTGGCGCTGCGTCAGACCCGGAAGGGAGGAGCCGAGAGACGGCTACCTTCCTAGTGTCCCCAAAGAGGGGAAGCCTTTCCGTGCTGGGTCTGCGCACGATCGCAGCGAAGGGGGCAAGTATAAAACAAATGTGAAAAAAAAAAAAAAAAAAAGAAAAACACAAATCAATGTACATAGTGTTCAATGGTAGGTGAGCATGAGCAACATTTGTTATCTAGCAAGGCACCTCTGACAAGAGAGACCACAACACAGCTGTTACATGGGGAGAAACATGGTGCTAATAAATACATAAGCAAAGAGTAACAAAGCACTCACATCAGGTATTATAGTATCTAGATCACCCCATTGGGATATGATAATATCATCCGGGGATACCCTCCTTACCCTAAAAAACGAGGGCGGATAGTGTATAACCCCCGGTATATTCCATAGGGCATCAAAGTCCAACCCCTAATGTGAAAAAAATGGGAAGCCCATACTCCCCATAGTAGGGGTGTTGTAGGAATGAAACAGGCGCCAAACTGGAGATGGTAAAGGGGAGGTTTATTTTTCCATGCCCCCGGAGTCAAAGCCCTCTAAGAAGGGTTTGAAACATGTGGAGTCGTTCAAACCAGGGGGTCTGGTTGCACGTAAGTTATAGATCCACCTGAGCTCGAGCTGGAGGAGATCCTTGTTCCAGTCACCTCCCCTCCCGCCCGGGTGGACCCGGTCCAGAATCAAAAATTTGATATTGGGAAACTTTCCCTGGTGGACTAGGGCCGTGTGTCTCCCCAAAGGTAAGTCGGGGTCACATGTCTGCATGCTCCTGATGTGGCGGTATGCTCTATGCCAGAATTCCAATTTGGTTTTCCCGACATAGAAGCATCCGCAGTCACATCGGAGCATGTAGACCACCCCTTTCGTCTTACAATTTGCAAAATACTTGGGCCTAAAGGTACTACCGTTGGGTAAGGTGGGATTTTTTGTAGTGTACATAAACCTACAGTATCCGCAGGCCCCACACATAAAGGTACCCCTGTATTTGCAATGTTGGGCAAATTTCTCGTCCCTAAATTCACTTCTGACCAGTCTGGAGGAAAGGGAGGAGGCCCTTCTAAAAGTGAAGAGGGGACTCTCGGGGAGGAGTCTCTGTAAGTTGGGGTCCATGGTGAGAATGTGCCAATATTTTGACACAATTTTTCTGACTTCAAAATGTTGGTTACAATACTTTGTGATGATACGCAAGGAATTGTCCTGAGTCTTGTCCCTTTGTGAGTAAATAAGGGATTGTCTACTGCGTGTGGTGGCCCGTTTATAAGCTTTTTTGAGAGAGCTACGGGAGTAACCCCTCTCAAGGAGTCTCTCGCGCAGATTGTTGGCCTCTTTCTTGAAAGTCACTTCGTCGGTGCAATTTCTGCGTACCCTCAAATATTGGCTATATGGTATAGATTTGATGAGACTTGCCGGGTGAAAGCTTGAAGCATGTAGGATGGTATTCCCAGCAGTGGCCTTCCGGAAGAGGCCACTGCTGAGTCCGCCATCCCAGTCCCTACTAACCATAACGTCCAGAAATGCGATTTCACTGTGGCTGAATGCCATAGTGAAATTGAGATTGAAGCGATTTCTATTCATGCTCACCAAGCATGATTGTAGGAGTTCTATGGGGCCATCCCAAATGGTGAAAATGTCGTCGATGTATCGGAGCCACAATAAAAAGTGGCTCGTATACATCGACGAGTCCTCATCACTGAGAAAGGTAGTTTCCCATTCCCCCAGGTACAGGTTGGCATAGGACGGGGCACAACAGGTCCCCATTGCCACCCCCTGTACCTGGAGGAAGTGGGAACCATCAAAAGAGAAGACATTGTGGTATAAAATGTATTCCAACAGTTGTAAAATGAAGTCATTGTATGTCCAGTCACCATCCTGTCTCTGAAATATGGCCTTTTTAACAGCTCTGAGTCCACTAGTATGGGGAATGGAGCTATACAGGGCCTCTACATCAATCGTCACGAGATAGGCATTATCCGGTATGGTGAGATTATCAATGATTTTAAGAAAATGGATGGTGTCTTTTACATATGACCGTAGGCTAGTGACATGGGGTTTGAGATACTCATCGATCAAACGGCTGGCATGTTCGCTAATAGAGCCCCTTCCCGAGATAATTGGTCTCCCTGTGGGATTTTGACTGTCTTTGTGAATTTTGGGGAGTGAGTAAAAGGTTGGTACAATCGGAAATTTAACTCTAATATATTCCCATATTGTCTTGTTGATAACTTTGTTGTTATATGCCGTATCCACGAGGGAATAGTATTCCTGGTAGAATCTATTGATCAAATCACTAGAGATTTTTTTGTACCAATTTTTGTTCATGAGAATTTTGTTGCACATTAGGATATACTGGGCGTTGTCCATCAGGACAATATTCCCACCCTTGTCCGAGGGTTTGATGACTATGGATTTGTTGTCACCAAGTTCCTTAAGTGCCTGTCTATCAGCCAGATTTGTGTTGGTCTCACTGGGGGTACGGATCTGCATTTTTTCGATGTCTTTATGTTTTTGTTCATCACTGCAGCACTCCACCAGTCGGTGGCAGAGTGGCCCGACGGAAGCCTCTCCTCAGTGCAAGACACATGAAAGCCATGGAGTTTGCTAAAAAACACCTGAAGGACTCCAAGATGGTGAGAAATAAGATTCTTTGGTCTGATGAGACCAAGATAGAACTTTTTGGCCTTAATTCTAAACGGTATGTGTGGAGAAAACCAAGCACTGCTCATCACCTGTCCAATACATCCCAACAGTGAAGCATGGTGGTGGCAGCATCATGCTGTGGGGGTGTTTTTCAGCTGCAGGGACAGTACGACTGGTTGCAATAGAGGGAAAGATGAATGTGGCCAAGTACAGGGATATCCTGGATGAAAACCTTCTCCAGAGTGCTCAAGACCTCAGACTGGGCCGAAGGTTTACCTTCCAACAAGACAATGACCCTAAGCACACAGCTAAAATAATGTGGCTTCACAACAACTCCGTGACTGTTCTTGAATGGCCCAGCCAGAGCCCTGACTTAAACCCAATTGAGCATCTCTGGAGAGACCTAAAAATGGCTGTCCACCAACATTTACCATCCAACCTGACAGAACTGGAGAGGATCTGCAAGGAGGAATGGCAGAGGATCCCCAAATCCAGGTGTGAAAAACTTGTTACATCTTTCCCAAAAAGACTCATGGCTGTATTAGATCAAAAGGGTGCTTCTACTAAATATTGAGCAAAGGGTCTGAATACTTAGGACCATGTGATATTTCAGTTTTTCTTTTTTAATAAATCTGCAAAAATGTCAACAATTCTGTGTTTTTCTGTCAATATGGGGTGTCGTGTGTACATTAATGAGGAAAAAAATGAACTTAAATGATTTTAGCAAATGGTTGCAATATAACAAAGAGTGAAAAATTTAAGGGGGTCTGAAAATTTTCCATCCCCACTATATATATACATATATATATATATATATATATATATATATATATATATATATATATATATATATATATATATATATATATATATATATATATATATATATATATATATATATATATATATATATATATATATATATATATATATCAGATATATAATACATTTTGTTTTGGGTTCAGACATGCTTGAGGGCACTACATTTATGGAATCCCAACACATCTTCCTGATAAACGTGTTACAGTGCAACAATACACTAACATGCATTGAGTTGCGTTGTACTGAAATAAATGGTACATACACCAGTTTTTGGTGCTTTTTAGTGCAAACTGAGTGAGCTGCCTTAATGCAATGCATGTTAATATGCAACATAATGCAAGTACATGTGTGTTAATGCACAATAAAGACATAAATGGGCCCTTAATGATGTTTTTAATATCTGCCTAAAATTCAGCTTTAAATTCCTCCTGTTCCTATAAAGCCCTTCCCTATTACAGCAATGTCAAGATAGCAGCAAAGCACTTCCCCAACATACTGTACTAGTGAAGCATGTGTAGGAATAAGCATTTGTCATTTCTTCTGGATGAGGATAACCTTCTTGTCCTGCATTCTCCTTATACAGTAACATTCTCCTGATGAACAAGCAAGGGCCAGTTACACTGCAAATTCTCATCAAGCTAAACCCTGAAGTTCAAGGCCATGGAGGCTGAAGAATGTACTCACTGAGTATCTGAACATAATAAGTAACCCAGCGGGGGATCAAACCCTGCTGCAGTCCACCCAGAATCTAATAATCTTCTTCCAGTGGACTTGACCTTTCAAGTAAGATTTAAGGTAGCATTTCTCAGAACAACTTTTTTTAATAACATTGTAATTAAATGAAACACTTACCCGAGGACAACTCAAGGTCTTTTATAATCAAAACTCTGTCACGCTGCATTTAGAGTCTTAATTAAAATATGGAAAAGATTAAGCTTACAGTAATGATACTGTTAGAAATAATGTATGTGTCTTATTACACAGTATATCAGAACACATTGAAATAGAAAGCCATTTATGAGTGTTTAAGAAAAGAGTCAATGTTAACATTTACTAGGGTATAATTTTTTTATGTTCCAAAATTAGACTGAAAAAAAAAACAAAAAAAAACTTCTATTATGTGTATGCAGATGTTTTATTATTCAGCATTGATATCACAATTCGTATTACCGTACTGAAGGCAAATTTTCTAACTCATAACTAACTTCAAACAAGAAATGTTTTATTTATAATTAAAAACCCAAAGGATTGCAAAACTGCAGTGCAGCAGTGAACGGTTTGTGTAGCCAAATTGTGAACACAATGGTCAGAGATATGTAATGTACAATATAATATAAATAGTGCAAGGGTCAGGGGTGTACAATGTGCAAAGCGCAGGGGTTAGGTATATGTCATACACAGAGGTGTGGCGCTCTGCAAAGAAACCAATTAGATTCCAGTTTTTTTTTGTCAATGCTCAAATGAACAAGCTGAAGTTAGAAGCTGATTGGCTACCATGCACAGCTGCACTCTCTGGTTTTAGTAAATCAACCCCAAAATCTAGACATCAGGAGTGCAAAATGAGCGCATAAGTCAAGTGTGGGTAATGCACATAGTGTAGGTTTCAGTATAGTGTATTCCCCCCCACAGCAAGTTATTTTTTTTACACTTTCCCACTTTGCAAAAACCCCCCCCCCCAAAAAAAATGCAGCATTAATCTGCATGCTTCTCCACCCACCTCCCAATATAAATTCTCTTTGTAAGTCAGAATTCTCTCCAATCAAAACTGCAAATTTTTTCCCTCCTCCCAGTACTAATCCCCCCCTCCAGCTGAAATATCCCCCCCCCCCCGTACAAATCCATCTCCCAGCACAAATACACTCCTCTCTCAATCATTCCTCCCAGCATAATACATCCTCCCTCCAATCACCTCTCCCAGCACAAATCCTCTTCCCCCAGACAGAAATCTTTGTTACCTCCTCTCCCAAGTAATTTTCTGCCCAGTACAATTCCCCCTCCCTCCATGAATTTACAGACTTCAGACACAGCACAACAGAATGTCGTGGGATGTCCCTCCTCCTTGGCTCCCCCTTGTGGTGTGCCATGTGACACAACAGAGCTAAGGAGGAAAATGTTGCTCAGAAATGTCGTGAGCTTCTATCTTTTTCGCTGCACTTAAATCCCAAGCAGTGTTGTCAGCCCTGCCTGAGCTCTCGTCTGGTGGATTGCAAAACATCAACCTTATTATTTGGAGAGGAGAAGGTTCTCTGTAGTCTGTAGTATAAAGCTTAGCTTTGTAGTACAGCAGAGGCAGCATTGTCACTGCACTATAGGAGGTTAGGAGCAACTTGGATTTCTGGCAGGATCAATTGGCATCTTTTTGAGCTCTCAGCATTTCTAAAGAGACAGTACATGGGAAATCTGTATATATTGAGATATAATGAATATTTTTATTTTACCCAGACATACACTTCAAGGGAAAATTATAGGTTTTTAAATGTAAACTTACCACAACCATCACATTGTAATGTGTTTGTAATAAATATGAATTGAAATAATATTAATTATCCACCAGGAATCCTTTCTATTATTGGTCATCATAGTGAGGCTGGCCAACTCAATCCTTATGGAGAGGCAATACTGATTGATTGCTGGCATGTGCGAGAAAATATCATAATTAACCAGTTGCTTCTGCTGTTAACCTCTTGGGAATAAAGACATAAGTCACCCTGCGCTGCTCAAACAGCTCGCAGGAAAAATATAAACATTGAAACAGACTCAGTCACAATGAGTGATAATATTATAAGAACTATATGAGTAATAGTCGCAAAAAAAGCCACAGCAATTTTCTGAAAGCTTTCTGAAAAAACCCTATAAATTGTGCTTTGACTGCAATTTTCAGATGTTTTTCAGATGTTTTTCAATAACCTTCTTTCATCCATAAAGCTGAAAGCTGAACTCTGGGCAAAAATGTAATTAAAGTGATCCAGTTATTTTTATTAATTAAATTAAAAAAAAATTACATTTCTAAAGAGAAGGTCATTGGATCATTCGGGATATTTTTTTAATGTACTGCCCTATATAACAGCAAATGGACTGAAAGAAGGCGGGTCAGCTCTCTGAGCCAATCAGAGCCCTGGATAATATGAAATACAAAGCACACCAATGCCTTCATCTGTGTGCTGCTGCCCCTTAATTGTCTACTTAACAAGCTGGAGTTGGGTTAGTGACCAAGCTGTCCTGCTGTTTTGCAGTGTGGGGTCAGAGTCCTGGCTTTGCCTACTTGCACTGGTGGCTGGATCAGACTTGCTGAACAGACCTACAGTACACGTCTTTTGATAGATAGAATAATCCATATGCAGTAAATATTTTTTACACATTCTTTATTTAAAGAAAGTTTTCACAATTACAATAAGCAGAAAAACATAGTAATACACAAGATACGTAGACCTAACCATCTAAGTACAAATTCAAAAAGGGTACAAGTAGGATACCACCTAATGCCTAGGTCTAAAATATACAACATAAACCCATCTTGGGCCAAAAGCATATCCCAACAAACTTAGTTTGGTAATCAATAGCCTGTCATGAAACCCAAAGGAATGTGGAAGGGTATACAGAATGGACAATAAGAGAAATGTAAACTTAGAAAAGAAGAAAAGGGAGAGAGAGAAGAGGGAAAAAAAGGGGGAGGGAGGAGAGAAGCGAGGAAAGGTCAGCTCTCTGAGCCAATCAGAGCCCTGAATAATATGAAATACAAAGCACAGCAATGCCCTCATCTGTGTGCTGCTGCTCCTCTATTGTCCACTCGACAAGCTGGAGGTGGGTTAGCGACCAAGCTGTCCTGCTGATTTGCAGTGGGGGATCATAGTCCTGGCTTTGCCCACTTGCACTGGTGGCTGGATCAGACTGAACAGACCTACAGTACATGTCTTTTGGTAGCTAGAACAATCAAAATGCAGTATATATTTTTTATGCATTCTTTAGCCCAACAGACTTAGTTTGTTAATCAATAGAAACTCAATGCAATGTGGAAAGGCATACAGTATGGACAATAAGAAAAATGTAAGCTTAGAAAAGAAGAAAAGGGGGGGGGGAAGGGGGCAGGTGAGGCAGCACCACCAGTTGGAGGAGTAACAAGAGTACACCTATCGTAATTATGCCTGGCAGACAAATAAAGTTCAAGAACATATGCAGTATACTTATTTCAACTGTTAGTCATTGGCTTGGATATCAGCTTTAACCATTTCAGCCCCAGAAGATTTTACCCCCTTCCTGACCAGAGCACTTTTACAATTTGGCACTGCGTCGCTTGAACTGACAATTGCGCAGTCGTTCGACACTGTACCCAAACAAAATTTGCGTCCTTTTTTACCCACAAATAGAGCTTTATTTTGGTGGTATTTAATCACCTCTGTGGTTTTTATTTTTTGCGCTATAAACAAAAAAGAGCAACAATTTTGAAAAAAAAACAATATTTTTTTACTTTTTACTATAATAAATATCTCCAAAAGTTTTTTTAAAAACAAATTTCTTCATCAGTTTAGGCCAATATATATTCTTCTACATATTTTTGGTAAAAAAAATCGCAATAAGCGTATATTGATTGGTTTGCACAAAAGTTATAGCGTCTGCAAACTATGAGAAAGATTTATGGCATTTTTACAGCATTTTTTTTTTTTTTACTAGTAATGGCGGTGATCTGCGATTTTTAGCAATACTGAAACATTGCGACGGATAGATCGTAGACTTTTGACACTTTTTTGGGACCATTGGTATTTATACAGCGATCAGTGCTATAAAAATGCACTGATTACTGTGTAAATGTCACTGGCAGGGAAGGGGTTAACACTAGGGGGCGATCAAGGGGTTAAATGTGTGTTCCCTCAGCATGTTCTATCTGTGTGGGGATGGGAGTGACTAGAAGAGGAGCCACATAGTTTTTCCTTCTTAGTAGGCAGAAACAATATGGCTCCTCTCCTCTGACAGCACAGGGATTTATGTGTTTACACAGACAAACCCCCATGCTGGTGCTCCTGCATGCAATCGCTCGTGGCCGGTGGCGATCATGCCCGCCGGGCGCGTGCATTGGGTCCCCCTCCGTGCAGCGCGCGCACGCCCTCTGGTGGCCGAAAACGTGTAGGACGTACCCGTACGGGATTTCGCCCAGGAATGCCATTGTGCCGCAGTATATCTGCGTGAAACGGTCGGCAAGTAGTTAAAGTCTTGTGAAGAGGTCCTAGGGTTCTCTCTGGTGCATTTCAAGAAAATTTGACAATATGAAACAAGGAAAAGTACTTCAATTGTGGAATGTACACAATTTTCAAGAGATGACTTTGATGTGTTTTCAGAGACCACACAAGTATACAAAAAGGAATATGTGTAGTAGCAAACATAGGGCACATTTGTCTGAAGCAGAAGAACATCTTTTTACTTGCATCTTGGCTTAATGTCTTGATTTCCAAATGGTAGGAGTATGGGGACTGCTAAGAATAGGTATTGAAATGTTCCAGAGATGCTCAGTACAAAACAGTAACTTCACTAAAGCACTTATGTGTATTGGCCATTTGGTTCTGTGCCCTATTTCTGACCTTTTCTGTCTGTGAGTGCCTGTCCAGTTCCCCATTTTAATGGCTTCAAGTCCAGTCATAACATATAGTGTGTATGGTATTATCCTAATAATAAAATAAAGTGCAATCACTAGTCGAGAAATATTTGCTAGCATTGTAATGTTTAGTCAACTGATAATAGATGGTTCAAGACTACTTGGGTAATTTTTATATCCTTACTATAAAATACCTAACCAATCAATAGCACACAATGCATTAAATTGACAAAAGTCATGTAAATCCTCAGAGCCATTCATTTCTTCCAAGGTGAAGTGATTTCTATCTGCTATTGATTTATCAGCCTTGTTCTCAAGAGCTACTCGGAGAAACTCATTGAGACATGTTAAACTTGTGACTAACCAGATACCATGAGAAACTCATTGAGACATGTTAAACTTGTGACTAGCCAGATACCATAAATTTGAAACTTATATTATTTACAAATAATGCTTATCTTTCTCTCAATCCAAACTGAAAGCAGCATCTTAATTTTTCTGAAAAACTGAGAAGGGTTGACATGCAACCAAGCATTTTGGTTTATCAACAAACTGCACTTGTTCAATGAACATTGACTCAATGGTCTCACTAACGATTATGACACAGTGGTGGAGGCTTGATTTATCAAATTTAGGGAAGCTTAAAAAACATAAAAAAAAATAAAAATAAATAAAAAACATTTTCTTTTCTTAACACAAATAAATAAAAATAAATATATAAATAAAAAAGGAAATAGGTAGTCTTTTGTATATATTTGTACTTGTAATGTTTTAAACTCATTTTTTTAATTCATTTGTCAGATAAATATAAATTACAGCATATCAAGATTTGATATTAATGTTTACAGCCAACAGGTGAAGCTCTAGAATCCTTTTGACATGCTTACCAAGCTAATCTTAGCTGCTTTGATGAAGAAAGTCAAATAACAGTGCAAAAGGTTTCAGATGCTTATCATTTGCCTTGTCAAGTGGGGTGAATTGTCATGGGGCCACACTGAAGAAGGTAAAGCTAAGGCTTGAACCTCTGCAGAAATCTCCTACATTAACATCACCACTTTCAGGAGCATCCAAGGCAGATATCTCTACCACGGCTGCTGGAATGGAAGACAAAAATTCCCCAGATCACTCTCATTCCCAGTGTCTTAATGCCAGCTTGGTAAAACATCTGAATTTGCAGCTGCTCTCATTTCAGCTAAATAAATTAGCCCCCCCTTCTCCAAGTTTATGGCTTGTGCAACTCCAGTGGTGCCCAGCTTCCAATATTTTGCCTACAAGGTAATCCTTTCCCTCCACCAGCATGTAGAATGTAATGTGTTTTGCTGTATTGAGCTGTCAGTGGCAGGGTATATATGACCACCAGTGTTGGGTGATTGGTTTGGCCGAGCAAATGTTCGGCCCCAACATCGTTTGTTCGCCTGTTTTGCAAACATCCGAATTTGCGGGGCGCTCGGCAAGATGTTCGCTTGCCGAGTGCCCCACTATGCACTGCGCGCTGGTCAAGTGCAAGGCTTTGCCAATTAGAGCACAGAGCACTGTCAGAGCCCTGATTGGACAAAGTGATGATGACTTTGTCCAATCACGGCTCAGTGCTCATAGTCCCACCCACACTATAAAAGGTTCCTTCCCATAGGAACCTTTTGCAGTGTGTTGTTGAAGTGGAGATAGGGCTCAGTTTGCTACTAGAGAGTTAGTGTGTTCACTTATTGTGTAGAGTGTTAAGCCTCGTACACACGATGCGATTGTTGGACAACGGTTACTTGTCTGATTTTCGTATGGTCAGTACACAAAAGTCCGTCACACAAAAGTTGAAAGTACAAACACGCATGATCGTAAGCAAGAAACGAGCCAGAAGCAGTCAATCTTGTAAACTAGCGTTCGTAATGGTAAATTAGCATTCGTGACGCGGCAAATTATAAAATGTCTAAATGTCTAGATGCAGCGCACATTCTCTTCTTCTTTAATGGGAAAATAATGAAGCTGCTTTACTGGTGATACTGATGGAGTTATGGCAAACTTATTTTAAAAGGCTTTTGTTTTCTAGTGATATCAAGAATATTCTTATTATGGTTGTTGCTGGTTTTTTTTGGACAAGTTACCACAACACCATTAACCATTTTTATCCATAGTCTTTAAGATCAAAGATACAACTATGTTGGTGTCCCTTGTTAGTTTTACATTGTATTTTTTAAAATGTAACTGCCTACTCCCAAACTGTCAAGTGAAGTAAAACACATAGCCAAGTATTATTCTACACAATATTTTTTATTGTGCAGAAAAAAAAATAAAACAAATTTAATTAGAGATGCTATCTGCTATCCAAATACAAAGAACTTAACCAAAAAGTGCATTCTATGCATACAAAAATATAGAAAATATAAAAAATAAAATCATTATTAAGAAAAAAAAAGAAATTAGTAAGTGGGGAAGAGGTTAAAATCCCCAGTCCAGCGGCCTTGTTGGGGGTCTTGGGGCTGGTATTGCCACTGACTACCATGCTGCTGTGGTGGGTGGGGTGGCTGTGGTGGGAGTAATGGCTGTGGTCTGTGGGTTGGCTGTGGAGGTGGGGCCACAAAATCAGAAATGTGGGTTGTTTCTGAAATTTGGCCACTCACCCCCTTGTTGAGGAGCTGCAACACCTGCTCCTTTGCTCACTGGCCACCTGCCTTAATTTATTGGCCGTCACACACCCAAATTCTTCAGCCTCATTTGGGTTAGTACAGAGCGCAGTAGTGGCCTGGCTGAGAAACGAAGCTGTGACCTCCTCCAGATTCCTGCTCTTCCTGGCCCTTTTAGCAGCAGGAGGGTGTAGGGGAGGAATCTGTGACTCCCTTTGGCTGCTGGTCACTGGCTCCTTCAGACTGACACTTTCCTTTGTATGAAAATGGGACATAATTAGAATCTTTTTTAGGGTTTGGTCATCAATCACACACAATTTTGATCTCCTCACTGTTGCAAATTGAATGTGGAGAAATAGAAAAGACTATCATTCTGACCCCAGCATTTTTCATTCTTGTTCAAATCATTTTTTGTCACTACTGTCTATTGATATGGAAACCACTTTGTTAAGGCAGACATATTTTACCAATACCATCTAGTTATCATCATTGTATTTTTGGATACAAATATGTTCAACAATGCTATACCTGGGTCAACCTGGGCTCCTCCACATCTTCATCCTGTGCAACAGGACCAGTGTGGACTTCAGGAGCTGTGGCCTCAGCAGATGTTGAAGGGAGCATAGACAGTGATGGCCTGTGTTCTGTCTGGTCGGTCAAAAACCGCAGGCTGTGGTAATACTACAGCCTGGGGACATATAGGTCATCCACACAGCTGACGGAACATTCAGGAGGGACAACATGGTGGATTCTGAGGATTACAGCCAGCCCCGCGATTGTGGAGCTCATAGGAGGCACAAAGCAACCCCCCTGAGCAAGGGTGAGATGGTGCGCATCCTAGAGAAGCGCGATTATACCTGCAAGATGCGCAATTAAGAAAGGTCCGACAGCCGAAAGGACCTCATTTTGGAGAAGTTCTCCATTTTGCAGTGTGAATTTTTCGGTGGAACAGTCAAAGGACCAAATCCGAAAATGATGGTCTGATCTCAAACACCGTGAACATGACCAGATGGAGTACATACATCAGATCATAAAAAAATGTAAGCAATATTTGTATCTAAACAATATGTATATGTGTAAATTAGCTGTCTGTATATGTTCTTTAGCTCTAGAGAATTTTATATAAGCATTTCTTAAACCTTTGTATGACTTGGGATTCCAAAGACGAAGGTAAATATAAATCATATATGAACATTCTTATTTGGTCATGTTTTTGGACATTCCTTTTTTTTTGGAACTTATTGTTTTTTCTTCTTTCAACAGGGAGGCACCAAAAAGGAGGCTCCAGCCAAGTCAACACAAGGGACAAAGGGAGGCTACCTTCGCTCGGGCCCCAACAGGGGAGGCAACAAGGCCATCTTCCCCCCAAAAACGTAAGTGCCAACTTCAAACACACTCATTTAGCCACCAACAGGGTGTTTATAGGTGGGCCAAAGGCCATGGGCTTAGGGCAGAACTTAAGGGGTAAAGAACGCTTTCTGGTTGCTGCCTGGCTTATCAGTTGCCAATTAATGCAACCTTGCCAGTGTAGTCATGGGTAGAGGAGAGGCCCCGGAGCTCCCAGTCACAAAGAGTCACGCCTGCTAGGATGGTCATCATATATCCCGTATCCCATAGGAGACAAGAGGGGTGGGGGGCAACTGAAGGACTTTTTCAGTGTTGGCACTTGTCAATTGTTTGCCCTCTGTAAAATGCCATCACCTTCCCTTTTCTATGCATTTTTCACAGTAAAAAAACAGAGTGCAGCATGGTGGAGTCCACTAGTCAGAATCAAACACTGACATCAGACCAAGTGCAAGGCTGGTCAACTAATGTATCAAAACTGATGCTAGAAACAGATGTGACTTGAGGTGGCTTAATGAATGGTGTATTGTTTCTTGTTAGAGGAAAGTGAGTGTGTCACCCAGGATGTTTCCTTGGAGCCATGGGATCTGACTCCTGGACCCGGCTCAAACATTGCCATTGTGGTCGTGAAATCCCCTGACGCGAGTCACATGGAGGGCCAAAGCGAACCAGAAGAGGAAGAAAGTATTTGAGTGCCTCTAGTTTGCAAAAGTAAGGATTCTTGGAATCTTGCTTCAAATCTGTATACATGTCGAGTGTTTAGATGTCCAAACCAAAAACCCACGCCACACATTACCAAAGTATGTAGTGCCCTAATATTAGCATGGAGAAGGAAGTGGTGGAAGGAGCTGGCAGTGTTGATAGGTACCCGAGTTTGGGAGACCCAGGCACCAGGGCCAAGATTATAGAGTAGTTGCAGTGTGTACATTCCTAGTAGTGTAGGTGTCTAAAGGACATGCAGGTTGCAAGCAACAATAGACTGGGTAGGTAAGTATTTCCTGAATTTGACTAGTAACGTGACCATAACTCACTATGTAGTGCCTCAGCCACTTGACCATCGTTCCCCTACTTTTTACTCTTCTTACTAGGTCATGATATTCCACGATGTACTATTAGCAGAATGAGTGCAGATATGTTACATTGTTTGAAGGACCTGGGGCAAATCAAGGAGGCTGCCACTGCTTTACAGCGAAGAAGCAGCATCAGCAGCAAACATTACCATGTTGTTATGACTTTTTAATGTAAAAGTATAGTGACAGAACTCAGTGTTTCTACACTCTACTCCTCTAGGTGCACCACCAGGTTCTGTTTTCTTGTTTTTCCTCAGTCTAAAAATGACTGTGCGAATTACTAACAGTGAAAATGGCATCATCACATGTGCCAAATTCGTTTGCATCTTGAAGAGGAGAGTTGGGAAACACTGCCCTAACCAATGTGAATTGTATTGTTTATGTGTTTTTTATAATCTAAAACCACAGATTTAAAGGTGCCCCCACATTGGACCTTAACATTCTTATTTCCCCCATGATCCCATGCCTAAAATGTGTGTAGTTCCATACATCTGTTTTTCAAAAAACCCAGAACACACAGTGTGTCAACATGTGTTATCTCCCATCACAGGGTGTCAATGGATGCATTTTGGAGGGGGGAAACCCCATCTGAGGAAGGCAACGTTCACACAGTCTTGGGATACTAATGTCTCATTTGGCCTTCACTTTACCAAAGTCGAACTTTGTAAGTTACTGAGTTTGGAATGTGTATCTAATGTTTTAGAACAGACCTGTTTAGCCACAAAAAAGGAGAAATAATGCAAAACATACATGTTATACACGAAGATGTTGGTTTGTTTTAAAACCTTAAAATGCACACATGAATGTGCTTTGAGTAAAATGTTTTTTACTAAACAATTTGTGGCTTATTATTTCATTGCTCAATACCAGTGTATTTTGGAAGTTGTTGTAGTTACAGTGACAATGTGCTCTTAAATGTAGACAAGTCCCGAAATTTCTAGGCCTCAAAAAAAAAGGATTTGTAAAGGCATAATGTTTTTGAACTTCATGCATTAGATCCATTAAGAACAAAAACATTGTGTGTGTGTGTAGCAGACCCACAGCACACCATATTAGTTAGGTGAAGAAGATATTTTTACCTCATGTAGCAATTAAGGTACATTTGCACTATTGGAGCAAGTGGCCAAAATAAAGCCCATTTGGGAACATATTAGACATATAGGAAACACAGACAACAGTAGTTCAAATGAAATAGGAGTTTATGATCTTACAAAAAAATTAAAAATTATCAGCTACAATTTGCTGCCAAGACACTGCCTCCCTACCCACAAAATATTCCAGGTATTTCTGCCGTAAATCTCTGGCAATTTTTGAGGGCAATCCAGTACGGTCATTTTCAATAGCCGTCAGCATGCCCACAGATGGACGAGCTGCAGCCTCTTCAGCTGGGGCTGCCACAGCAGGGTGCACATGACTTGGCAGGGAGGCTAGGTAGCTGGTAGCATTCCCCCTTAAAAAAAATTATGGAGAATACAGCAGCACAGGACTGCATGATTTATCTTGTAGAGTGCCAGGTTGATTGGAGACAAAAACAGCCTCGATAGGATGCCGAAGGCATTTTCAACCACCCTTCTGGCACAAGAGAGCCTGTAATTGAAGATTCTCTGCTCTGGGGTGAGGTTTCTCATAGGAAACAGCTTCATCAGATGTTCCCCCAGAGCAAAGGCCTTATCTGCCACAAAAACAAAATTGTGGCCCTCAACATTCTCCTTAGCAGGTGGCAAGTTTAAGGTGCCATTCTGGAGCCGCTTTTAGAACTCTGTCTGCATAATCACTCCTTCGTCAGAATTGGGTCGGTTCTTCCCAACATCCAGATACAGGAACTCATAGTTGGCAGACACTACAGCTAGCATGACTGTGCTGCAAAAGCCCTTATAATTAATAATAAATAGTAGGAGCCAGAGTTGGTTGGTGGTACAATCTGGACATGCTTGCCATCAATAGCACCACCACAGTTGGGAAAATCCCACTGATGATGGAACTGGGCTGCAACGTCCTGCCATTGCTCTGGATTGGAAGGAAACTATGGATTAAAAAAAGAAAAAAGAACTACTTCTGCACATAACATTGCAAGCAGATTTGACACAAACATGCTTAGCCAACATAAGGATACACTTAAATGAGTATTTAAAGACAAAAGTGAAAGGTCAACTCATCTGATCCCCCCCTCTGGTGGCCATTAGACAAATTTTAGGGGGGGAGAGGTAATGGGAAGATGTTTTGGACAGGTAACCCTCTCCACTTACATGAGAGCTGTTTGCATAAATAATCAGTGATACTTTGGCCAGCCCCTCCTTACTTACACTATTAGCAGCCCAGTGGAGAGATAAGAAGTGTCATAATCGAAAAAGCTAGATACACAATGTCCAAATTGCAGCACATGTTGACATTATGATTTAACCAATCAATATAATAGGAGCCAAAAAATTAGGACATTTCAACTTGTAGGTAATCAGGAAGGCCCTTGCACTATGGTTTGGGGAATTTATACAGAAATATGAACACAAAAGAGGGATAGTGTGTATGGGTTTTGCAAAGTCAGCAGATAGAGCATTTGGATCTGTTGACTTAACATTTTTAGGGGGGAGGGAGGGTTCCAAATGAGTTTGGGCCACATAAAATGGCCTCTTGCACTCTGCCTGAATTTGAGGACAACAATAACATTTATACACATTTTAGGGGTTGTTTAGGGTAAGCCCCAAAATGTAGCTGACAAAAAACATTGTTAATTTACTAGGCTAGGTGTTTATGGACCCAGGATAGCATGCTGGGGAGGTTATTGAAGGAAAATATGAATGTAGGCCAAAAAAGGAGCAGGAAAAGCTTGCAGCATGCATGAGGACAAAGAGGACATTCACCGAATATTACAATATTGAGTATTATGTAATCAACAAATTAATACAATATATTAGCAAACATAAATACATAGAATGTGATCTTAAAGGTAAAAACTTACCCTAAAATAGTCCTTCTGCAGGACTTGAATAATGGCTGAGCAGGTCTCTGGAATAATGACTCCCAGAGCCTGGGAGGAGATCCAAGTTGTAAACTTGAGGTCCTGGAGAGTTCTCCCCTTCGCCAAGTACCACAAGGTGGCTATGAGCCTTTGCTCTGGAGTAATGGAAAGCCTCATACATCTGTTCTGCTTCTTAATATAGTGGGACACCAATGCCAAGAGTTGGTGAAAGCAGGGGTCCGTCAGCCGGAAATAATTCAGAAAATCAACCGGATTATTCTCCTGGAGCTCCCGCAGCAATGGCATATGACATAATTGGTCACAATTAAGCAACCAATTTTTGGTCCAAGAACTCCTCCTCCTCCTCTTGTTCCTGGACTGGACTTGGGTCAAAGAAATAACTCCTAGCCAATGATAACACGTTCTCTACTCCGATTACACAACATGGCTGGTTGACGAACGGCCATTCAGAAACAAACTGAAAAGCACAAAATGAAAAGCGCGAATCGACACTCACCAAACTTCTACTAAAACGAAATTAGCAGAAGGAGCCCAAAGGGTGGCGCTTGAGAAATGAACGTCCTCTTTATAGTCTCGTAGTACGTCTAGTGCGTCGCTACGTTTGTGTTTGTTGTCCGACAATTGTGTACCGTTAGTATGCAAGACAAGATCCAGGCACACGCCCTTTTGACAAAAATCAGATGCTCGGTTAGCCAACAATTGCATTGTGTGTACGAGGCTTTAGTGTAGTGTTTAACATAGCATTATATAACATTTAGTGCTGTATACAGTGTTGTATACCCTTTTTTTAATTTGATTGCTGCGTGTTTTTTTGTTTGTTTTTTTTGTTTGTTTTTTTGTCTCCTGCCTGCCTCCTTTTTTTAAAATTGTCCGCCACAGTTTTGCTGACTGCAACGCTGGTGTTATGACTTTTTAATTTTTTTTTTTATAGATGTTACATTTCTGTCAGTCCTCAATTTAAAGTGCACCAAACACCACTTTTCATTCAATAAAGTGCATCCAATCACACATTTCCCAGTTTCTATTAAATTTGGGTAATAAGCCCCACCCCCATCATGTCTGGGAGGCCAAAAATGAGAGGCAGACGTTTCCATGCTACTATGAAGGGTCCAGCGGTTTCTGTGTCCTCAGTCAAAGGTGGACGTGGTCCATCCTCAGGCAGGGCACATTTGTCTCTGTTTAGTGATGCTGCCCATGCTATCCAGCCACAGCATGCAGAGGAGATGGTGGACTGGCTTACTAAACCATCCTACTCCTCCTCATCCTCTATCACCCAAGCTGAGACTAGTGCGCAATCCACCGCAGCTGCCAGAGCAGCTGATTCTACCTCCTTGTCCACAGCTACTCCTGCCATAGCCCCAGCATTATGCATAGAGGAGTCAGCTGAATTATTTGAACACTGCATCAGCCACTTGCTTCTTGATAATGCACAGACATTACTTTTTCTGATGTCAGTTCTGAGGAAGAGAAAGGGAGTAACATGGACCTACAGAATGGGGAGAACACTGATATACAACTATTTGGCAGTCATGTTCCCCCAGCCGCAGCATAATGCCAAGTTGGCTCCAGTTATGATGAGGATGGACGGGATGATGAGGATGAGGTCACTGACTATCTAAAAAAAAATGTTAATCTTGGCCTGAGTGTATTACAATTTGGCTTCTTCACATAGGGCTTGCACACTGTGGTAAAAAAATTGTTATTTCCATTCAAAGTCTGCCAAAGAGACACCAGAATTTATCCAAAAAATCTCTATTCTTGTTCCGAGTGCACTAAAATGTGGCCTCATCATACAGACTGGCTTCCCAAGCTGTTGTTTACAAAATAAAGAAATCTTGCAGGGAAGATTAATTTAAATGTCATTTTTTTCTTTATATATATCAGTTTTGCTGCAGCAGGTTCTATACATGGTATATAGAACAGATGTGCCACTTTACAGGCAAACTAAGGGGACACCCCAGGCACTATATTTAAAGGAATTTTTCATTTTTATTGTTTCACTTTAAGCATCATTTAAATCACTGCTCCTTTAAAAACAATCTTTTTTTGCGTTTATACATGTCCCCCAGGGCAGTACCCGGACCCCCCATAACCTTTTCATGGCCAATAACTTGCATATAAGCCTTCAAAATGAGCACTCTTTTGCCATGTTCAAGAATTCTTGCGCTAACCGAACCGGGGGGTGTTCGGCCCAACTCTAATGACCACAGATACGTGGTCCACTCAGCATTGGCATCTCTTCATGGCACACTTGTTCAATTTTCTGGCAGCTGGGAAGGATACAGGATGGGACACCCTGCTGGAACTGGTGGTGTTACCACTTGTCTTGTCCAGTGCTGACCATGCAGTAACCTGTACCCTCTCCTCCTCACTGGCCTCATTCTCTGACTCCTCAGAATCATCAATCCAACTTAAGTGCCCCAGAGCATATGTAACATTGCAGGTTAAATGCTGCCAGCTTGTATACATTGCAGAAAAAAGCTGCATTGGGCAAGAGATGCTTGCAGCTCTCGAGGCCCGGGCCAAAAGAGTGGCTGAACCCGTACCATCTTCAGCTAGGCTAGGTCGCATGTAACAACTAGAGATGATTTAATTTCTTCATATTCGTTATGATAGAATGATTCGTTTTCGGAATTTGTTATGAATATTCGGATTTGTTTCATATATTTGTTATTTTCTAATCGAATTCGAAAATGTATTTGAATTAGAAAAAGCATTCAAATTTGAAATGGAAACATATTGCAATAAATACAGTGAGGATTAAAAGTGAAATAAGATGAGGATTCCTACTTAGGCTGCTTTATAGAATAGAATATTATAGAAAATATAGAATACAATAGAATAGAAAATATCGTATGAAATAGAATAGCAAATACAGAGTAGAATAGGATAGAAAAGAATAGAAATTATCAAAAGATTAGAAAATATTAATTAGAATGGAACAGAATAGAAAACAAAGAACAGAAAATTAATGTATATTTGAAGAACAAAACTGGCTCCTCTCCCTCTTATATTACAACCTAATTACACTGCTTGCATACTGTCTTGACTAATACATTTTAATTTTTATTGAAAGATTAAACCTGCTTTGTCTCTCCCTCTTATTTGATTTGATATGGGATTTGTACTGCGCCGAATGCGCTCCGTTAGGAGCGCGTCTAGGCGCACAGAGACCCTAGAGTAAAGTTGAGATTTCCAATAGAACGTTAATAAAGGAGCCTAGGGTGCCAAATATGAAAGAGGTAAAGTAAAACAGAGAAAAACCAGGGGGGGGGGGGTTGGGGGTAACCCTTTAGATGGGGAAGGAAAAAGAGCATACAAAATCCATGTTTTTAGCACAATTCCTATTCTTCATCAGATTATCCGTAGGACTGGATAAAAAGGAAGGTTTTTAAACCCTTCCTGAAACTTAGGAGGGAGGGTAAGGACCTTAGAGACACTGGAAGGGAGTTCCACAGCTCATTGCCCTTTGTAACCAGGCATCTGTTACCATTAAATTTTAGTCTGCTGATTATCGGTTCTGTGAGAAGTAAGTTGGCTGATTGAAGTGGTCTTAACGGTACATGGTGAGAGGTCCATTCAGACAGATAAAATTGGGCCCAGTTTCCAGTGTGCCCTATACATATAGCACATTGCCTTGAATAGTACTCGCTTAGTGATAGGAAGGCCGTTCAGTTTTTCCAGCACGGGAGAGATGTGGTCTGTTCTGGCACATCCGGAGACCAGGCGAGCAGCTTGATTCTGAGTTGCTTGCAATTTTCTTTGCCACTTCAATGGAAGTCCAAGAAAAAAGATGTTAGAGCAATCCAACTGGGATTGCACAAGAATACTTCTATACTGTCCAGCCACTGTGCAATATTTGGGCCTACTGTCTCTCAAATAATACACTCTACTGTCTATTTCAAGATAAAATGCTGCTGACTCACTGGGGACTTGCTATTTTTCATCTCTCTTTTTCCACATCATCAACAGTTTTTTGGCAACTTTGCCACCTTTCTCCTACGAGACCTGGGATCTGCCAGCGAAAAAGAGTTCTCACAACTCCTGGACAGGCCAATGTGGACCAGTTGGCATTCCCCTCTTTTTTATGCTTGTTGGGGTTAGGTTACAATTCTTTACTGTTGGGATTTATATCCGGCATTGGTTGGTTTTGGATACCTTATTTGAACTATATATAATTTTCTAATTCTCCTGTGGAAGCGAGTGTTGTCTTGCAAAACCAGTCGAGAGATAATGTACAAGAACTCTTTTCTTATGGACTATAAGTCATGTTTTAACCTATGTAACTACCTCTAGTCTTTATGTGCATTTCTGCTGAAGTGTTCAACATTTTAGATTTGTAACCTTTTAGAATATGTATTTTGAATAAATTGTAATTTTTTATGAATTTCAATGTGCCTCTCAAAGGCCCTTGGGCAATGTTGTTTTGTAAATAAGTATAATATATAGGGGCAGAGACACATTATGCCAATACACAACAGCTATTATATGTGACTCTTTCAAGATAAAGCCTGCCTTGTCACTGCCTCTTATAATGCAGTCGAACCAAGCTGCTTACATTCTGTCAAGCCACTGAACAACATTTGTGGCTATTGTCTCTTTCTATTTGCTGTCAATTTAAGTGCTCTTGTACAGTCTTGATGCTAGTCAATTCCAATTTCTATTTAATACATACCTGAAGTCCAAATTTTAAATATTTTGGGAATAAATGGGAATACAGGAATGGTAGGGGGTTCAGGGAATGTGGGATTGTAGTTTTGAAGCATTTTTGTGAACTCTGTTTTAAAGTTGTATTAAACTTTATAGAAAATGCAGTGTGGCACTCTAGAAAAAGAAGCTCAAAAACTACACTGTTAACCTATTTTTCCACTAGCCAATTTGTACAAAGTTAAGGGCTTTAGTTTTACTTTTTTAGGAGTATCGTTTTTTAAATCTAATCGATTAACACTCTGTGAATCAAACCTTGGCAGATTCACCTATCCCTACTCCCAAGCAGCAAGTAATGTTTATTGTTGGCTGTGCAATTTCAAGTGTAAACCCATCTCAACAGTTAGAATGTTGATAATATGAAAGGTGGCAGGTCCTTTAAAAAAAAATAGTAGGCAACACTCTATATGTCATCCAGCTTTCATTGTTCAAATAAAGTTCAGTTTAAAACTGTGATTCATAAAAAAAGTCTCTGCCGCATTGTACAGGGATTAAGTGTACTCGATCTTTCATCAGTAGTATGAATTCCCTGAGCGATTTACTATAGCGTAGGCATTAGGGCTTCCTATATTAGAGAATGTCAAATTTACTGTAAGCAAACAACCATAAAGAAAATTAGAAACATTCTATTTCATACATGTGTAGCAATAACTCACGGTGGAGCTGCTGATTTAAAGCAGGCTGTTTCCGTCACCTTTTTACCTGTAGTTTCACTAATACCAGAATTAGAGTCCACGTTGAACTTATCATCTGACAATGTAGGCACCAGTCACTTTAATATTTTTCCAATGCTTTAATGGGAGATAACTGGAAGAAGTAGCAGGAAAGAGGTAGAAGAAGAATTATAGGGAAGTTCAAATACCTTTTCTTGGTGTAGCACTAAGGAATTAAAATCTCAGGGATGAATGTATCTTCAGTTCAGGATTAAATCTTTGCCCGCCCGGATAGGCCTCTCTCACTGACCTAGCAGCCGGAGCGCAGCAGGAATAGAAAGTCTCTGCCACAGACTTGGGTAGAACAACTGTACGATCCTCTGCCACAGGACATAGTAGTTTTAGAAGAACAGCAACACAGTACCAGAACTTTTAAGCCGACCCGGCAGTACTATGTCGTAGGTTAACTTAAGATGCGTCCTCCAATTGAATCACCAGGCCCCTCTCCAGACCAGCGCTTCGCATGATCCTTCCAAGACGGGTCCTCCCCTGGATTCTTCCCAATTGTCCGGCTTCTTCTCGCAGGACAGGAAGCCCAGGACCATCTCTGCAGTAGTTGTAGTAGGCCCCAGACAGACTTCTGGGCCCACCCGCACACTGCAGCAACGCAGTCCTCCGCCCCTGGAGGACCACGAGGTAGGACTCCTAGCACATACCTGTCGACCAGGAGGGCCAGCAGGTGGAAAGAAAAGACCAAGAAATATGGCGTCTGTTCCTTAAATACCCCCTCCCAGAACGCACCGAAGGGGACAACCTCTGCCGAAATACTTCAGAGAAAGAAGAGCAATCATATACTTCAGCTTGTTGCTTTCCAACAGCGACCTACGGTGACAACAACACCCGCAGGCACAATGTGGAACTGCACGCAACACAGCCAAACTGGAACAGAGGCTAATTTAACAATAGATTGAATCTGAACTATGTACAGAACAGATGACCCACTAAATTTACATATAAGCGGGAGATTAAAAAAATCTACACATGATTTTGAAAAGTATTCACCAAGGTTCTCTAACCACTTGACCTTCGGAAGGGCATTTTTTGCTATTCAGCACTGTGCAACTGACAATTGTGTGGTCATGCAACATTGTACCCAAATGAAATTTATATATATTTTTTTTCACACAAATAAGGCATTCTCTCAATGGTATTTGATCACCACTGTTTTGTTTTTGTTTTTTTTGAGGGGGAGGGGGGTTATTATATAAATGTAAAAAGTCTAAAAAATTTGGGAAAAAAAATGATATCTTCTTCTGTTATAAAAAAATTAAAAAATTAAAAAATAAATAAAATGTATTCCTACATTTATTCCTACAACAAAAATGTATTCTGCTACATGTCTTTAGTGAAAAAATAAATAAATAAGTGTATAATAATTGGTTTGTGCGAAAGTTATGTCGTCTACAAACTATAATATATAGAGTATATTGCAATTTACGCAGCTATAGACAATATACTGTAATGGCAGTGATCAGAGACTTATAATGGGACTGTTATAGGGTGACGGGTAAATCTGGAGCTAACACACACTAGCTGGAGGGGTCATTAACTTACACTGATGTCGCTAGTGACACTAATACAGTGATCAGTGATAATACTGTCCACTGACACTGTACTAATGGCACTGGCTAAGAAGGGGTTAACATCTAGGGGCAATTAAGGAGTTGACTGTGTGCCAAAAAATGTGTAATGTGTGCTGCTTTTACTTTGTGATCTGGCTGATTTTTTCCCCTGCTTTTCAGGGAGAATAAACAGCCAGATCACTGTTTTTATAAACACAGAACTCTGTGGGGGAGATTTACTAAAACTGGAGAGTGCAAAGTCTGGTGCAGGTGGGTATGGTAGCCAATCAGCTTCTAACTTCAGTGTGTTCAATTAAGTTTTGGCAATAAAACCTGGAAGCTGATTGGTTTCTATGCAGAGCTGTACCAGATTTGGCACTCCCCAGTTGTAGTAAATCAACCCCTGTGTGTGATTAGACATAGCCGATCAGCAGGTTTCAGCCAAAATAATTTGTTTAAATCTGCTGACACACTTGTGCTGTGTCCAACCACAGCACAGTGCCACACACTCGGAAGGAGGCCGATCGCATACATGTATGTGACTGTGCCTGTACCTGCCACCCACTCGCAGTATATTTACTGTGAGCGGTCGGCAGGTGGTTAAAAGAATGTACACTATATTGTCAAAAGTATTGGTACACCTGCCTTTACACGCACATGACCTTTAATGGCATCCCAATCTAAGTCCATAGGGTTCAATATTGAGTTGGCCCATCCTTTGCAGCTATACAAGCTTCAACTGTTCTGGGAAGGCTGTCCACAAGGTTTAGGACTGTGTCTATCAGTGGGCCACCCCCCTAATCCATGTGTCCGTTCCCCTAATCTCCATGCAGGGCGCCAGACGCATAGATTTCAATGGGATCCTTTTATTTTGGAAGCACATGATTAGAGCCTGAGACTCTAATTGGGTTCAAAAAAAGGGTGGGCTCGGGGCGCAGAGCACTGTGTGACAGTTGTATGAAAATAGCGAATTAATGCTCGCTATTGTCTTCCTGATTCTCCTCCCGGCCATTTTAAAAGCGGGTCCTGAGACCCGATTGGCCAGGAGGACTCCCGGCCAATCGGGTCTCAGGACTCACTTCCTGTTCGGCCAGGAGGAGAAGCAACGTCTGTTCAGCCAGGAGGATAAGCCCTAGCTCTTCCCTCGGCTGGAGCCAGAAGCTGTTATAGCTGCAAAGGGTGGGGCAATTCCATATTGAACACTATGGACCAACTGGGATGCCATCAAAGTCCATGTGCATGTAAAGGCAGGTGTCCAAATACTTTTGACAATATAGCGTATATAGTTTTTAATCAATTATAACGCATCAAGTCTCACTGTATACAGTTTTCTTGCAGATTAATATTGCTAAGCCACTGCCTGTCAATTAGCAGCAGCATTGTCCATCTGCAATGTATGCTCATTTAGTTGGCTGTTGGGTTTCCTATCGGTTCTGCAATAGCAAACTAAGGGAGCACACATGGCAGTCTGAAAATCTTGCTGCTAATTGACAGGCAGTGGCTTGGGGTTGTCAGCTTGAAACAGAAAGAGCTGTTTATTAAGGTAAAGCTGGCTATACATGGACCAGTTTTTTCAAACAGCCAGCAGGCTAATCAAAAAACTGAACAACCCCATCTCCAGTGCTGGCTATCCTAAATTTAGTCATAGATAACTTCCCTGTACATCTATGCACAGTAATCACCCATACTCTTCTAGCCGATAGACTAGGTATCGCATGACACTGGAGAAAGTCTCTTGCCCCAAACCCTTCAGAAGCTATTGAGCTGCTTAAAACAAACTGCACTAATAAAAAAAATGTTAACATTGAGACTTGACAAATATTCTGCATGAGAAAATGCCTGGAAACCTTGGACTTTGTTGCTGGTTAAATCCAAGTAATCTGTATTTCATGTTAACTATACCTATTGCATGATTCTCCTTGTACTGGTTGAGATTATCTTGCTCATGTCATATATTTTACACCTTTTGTTCTTATCGTTCTTTACCTGCTGTTAAGATTGTGTCCTATTTTGAGCACTGTTTGTAAACTTTCTATTCATAAAATCAATAAAAAAACAAAAAACAAAACAAAAAACTGAACAGATTCCCCCATCCACACAAACGAGGTGAATAGGGCAATCTTTCCAGCAGTTAGAATACAATAACACAGCAAAAAGGATTCCCCTATCCACCTTGCTTGTGCTTCCGAAAGGGAACTGCCATAGACGCATCAAAATTAGGATAGTCCCTGCTGAACCGGCCAAATTTCGATCCATCGATGGCCAGCTTAAAGTGATTCTAAAACCTAAAGGTTTATAAGAATAATCGGAAGTAGCCATTTTAGTTCTGAATTGTTTTGCTGAAGTAGTGAATCTCAACTAGATTCTATGCTGTTAAAAAGTCTTATAGAGACTATGCTATGCAGCCATATGTTACCACAGAGATATTGTTGTTAAGAGTCCATGTTTGGCAGCTTTCATAATCTGCTTTGTAAAATTTTGCAGTGTATGCATGCACTTTGCCATCCTGTAACTGTTTTGCAATTTTGCTTCTACCTTTTCACCATTTTGCAAGTTTCCCTGTTTGATTGTTTGATCATTCAGTCAATTATCTATTCTGTTAAAGTACAACAATCCAACAGTGCACAGACTTTGAAGGAGCATCGATGAGGCAGGCATCCTATTATACATGGGAATATGTTACTGGCCATTACAAATAATTAGGTATTATGGGATCTCTATATTATCATGGTCTGAAATATAACACTAGAGGACATCATCCTCACATAATCATGCATTCAAAAGTAGGACTCAGCCTTTTATAATGGACTTTAAATATGTCCAACTGGTGTTATGTGATCCTACCTCATACAGTAAATTTCTTCCCTGTTTAAAAAAAAACAGGTCACCTAGGTAAATCCAAGTTACAACTCCGAGAGGTTCAAAATACATAATAAATTGGTCTAAAATGCTTGAGCTGCACAATATAACAATCTACATGTTTCACAGGGTTACCGCTTCTTCAGGACTGATAACCCCTTGACCTCCGGAAGGTTTCCCCCATTCATGAGTAGGCCATTTTTTGCTATATGGCTTTGTGTTACTTTAACTGACAATTGTGCGGTCATGCAACACTGTATATAAATGAAATTTATATAAATACAAATAGAGCTTTCTTTTTGGTGGTATTTGATTGCCACTAATCTAATTTCTTCACAAATTTAGACCAATATGTATTCTGCTGCATATTTTTGGTTAAAAAAAATCCCAATAAGTGTATATTGATAATGGCGGCAATCAGCAGCTTATAGCGGGACTGCGATGTTGCAGCAGAAAATCTGACACTAATTGACACTTTAGACACTTTGTGGGAACCAGTGACACTAATACAGTAATCAGTGCTAAAAATATGCACTGTCACTGTACTAATGACCCTGGCTGGGAAGGGGTTAAATATCTAGGGTGATCAAAGGGTTAAATGTGTGCCTAGCCAGTGTTTATGTGTACACAGTATGACGTTTTAACTAAGGGATGTGCTGGATTTTATACAAAATCCACCACACCCCGTCTGACAGGACAGAACTCTGTATTGCTTACATTTGCATAGCTCTGTTCTCTGTCTCTCCTCAACGATCAGAGGGTGCAGGCGGTCATCCATTGGATGGCACCCACTGATCGTCTTTTGCTGGGACTAATTACAGCAGAAGTGGCCTACACGCATGTGCGCCCCCTATACAGAGGTGCAGAATCACACGCATTATTTATATATATATATATATATATATATATATATATATATTTATTTATATATATATATATATATTTATTTATATATATATATGTGTGATTCTGCACAGAACGGCTGCCCTGTAGCAGTAAATCTGCTATAGGGCAGTCATGAACTGGTTAAATAGGTTTTCATGTGCTTTTCAAAAGACAAGTAGAGTCTCCAGGAGATGGGGTGAGGCTAACCATGTCAACCATGAGTAGCTGACTTGCTGATGGCACGTGTCCACATTGACTTTCCAGCATCCAGCCTTGCCCTACCATGAGCAATAAAAGCAGCAATAGATGAGGATGATGACAGTGTTTGCTTATGAAGTCTTCTGATAGAAGAAGGAAGAAAAGAAGGTTGGGCCTAGAGGTGTTGACTTTTTAGTTGAAGTCAATATTTACATGAGAGAAGGTCCAAGATTTCAAGGATTGCATAATCAATTTCCCCTAGTGTCAGTGGATCTAAGGCTCACTGAGGTTTGTGTAGGCATCTCTTAATTTTTTGGAGCATGCATTGATATTGAACTTGACATTTTTATTATTGGAGCTTAGTTTACAGATAGTATGCCCTGCAATGTAGTGTCTCCCAAAGGCTTACCCATGTAAGGTGCCTGCTTAGAACACCTTACCTTTGATCTGCCCATGAATCTGGGAAAGAACCATATAAAAGGTTAGTTGTTTGCCCTGTGTATGCACTACATGAATAATTTGTATGTACTGTATATTGTATACAAATCTGCATATTAACCTCAAAGCCCTATTTTCCTCTTTGTTAATATGTCAGACAAATACCTTTTCACATATGCAGTAGTTAGGATGAGATTATGAAAGTGATGGACATCAACTGCTGGAGAAAAAAAAGTAGATAAACAAGGAGCCCCATCTGTGCTTGACAAATGTAATTGAACTTGTGCAATGCAGTATTCCCACTGATTAAAAATAGCTGTGTTTCAAGGCTGCGTACGCTTTCTGAAACAAAATTTTCTGATTCCAATTTTTTTTCCCCCGAGTTTGACATCACAGAGCATGACTTTGCCATATTATCTCCATGACAACATATTAATCTTTATAGTATCATAAGGGACTAGAGAATATGACAGGATACCTGTGCATACCAAGTTTTAATTTAAAAGCAACCCGTGTCTCGTCTTTCTGAAACTCAGAACATCATGAGACTGAAAAACTGTGACCTTCAGACTAGAGTGAAGTGGTGTAGCTATATTGCTTTCTTTTTTTCATGAAGCAATAAAGTATATGAGCCTGTCTTTGTCTTGTCTATTAGACAGGAAGTCTTTATCGAATATTTATATGCATATAGTACATGTGTGGTTAACTAATCTCCAGTGGTGTATTGGAAATTGTTTACCCTCTATTGATAAAGACCGAATGTAGGAATTATTAATGGTGTTCTAGTTGCTTTGAAAATGTTAATAAAAATTTTAAAAAAGTCTACCAGTGTAGAAGCTAGGACAGTAGTTGATGGTAATGAGTACTGTAGTTTTGGCTTAGCCTTTGTTTTAGGATTTAGCTTAATAAGTACGGTATGTTAACAATATTTGCTATGGTGACCACATATCATTAACTTGGTAGCTTTCAAGAAACTGCCTTTCTTACTTTAGATACTGAAAAAATCTGACAGCTGTGACATTTCATAATGAAAGGCTGGATTGATCATTAGTGGGCCAAGTGTAGACGTACAATTAAAATTCCCACCTCATAGTAAATTAATACGTCTTTGTTGCCATGAATAAAAAAATGTGTTAAGGGACTTAAGCCTCCCACACACGATCGGATTTTCCAACAGGAATTGTGTGATGATAAGCTGCTGGCGGAAAATCCGACCGTTTGTCCGCTCCATCGGACAATTGTTGTCAGATTTTCTGCGAAAAAATGTTGGATAGCAGGTTTTAAAATTTTCCGCGGACAAATGTCTGTTGTCGGATTTTCTGAGTGTGTGTACACAAGTCTGTCGGACAAAAGTCCAAAGTACAAACACGCATGCTCGGAAGCAAGGATGAGCCAGAAGCGGACGGTCTTGTAAACTAGCGTTTGTAATGGAGAATTAACATTCGTGACGCGGCAAATTATGAAATCTCGAAATGCAACACACATTGGGGGTTATGTACAAAAGGCAAATCCACTTTGCACTGAAAGAGCACTTGGAATTGCAGTCGCTGTAAATCTAAGGGGTAGATCTGAAATGAGTGGAAGCTCTGCTGATTTTATCATCCAATCATCTGCAAGCTAAAATTCTGTTTTTTGTTTTCCTTGCATGTCCCCCTTGGATCTACAGTGACTTTACTTTCAAGTGCACTCGCAGTGCAAAGTGGATTTTCCTTTCGTAAATAACCCCTATTATCTTCTTCTTTAATGGGATAATAATGAAGCTGCTTTGCTGGTAATACTGATGGAGTTATTGCAAACAAATTTTCAAAGGTTTTTTTTTTTTTCTAGTGATATCAAGAATAATATTATTATGCTTTTTTTTTTATTTGGGCAAGTTACCACAACACCATTATTCCGTAGTTTTTAAGATCAAATATACAACTATGTTGGTGTCCCTTGTCAATTTTACATTGTATTTTTTTTAAATGTACCTGCCTACTCCCAAACTGTCATTTGAAGTAAAACACATAGCCAAGTATTATTCTCCACAATTTTTTTATTGTGCATTAAAAAAAGAAAACAAATAAAATTAGACATGCTATCTGCCAATAGAACTTAAAGTGGTGTTCCAGCCGAAATTATACTTTTTAAATAAAAATACCCCTATAATACACAAGCTTAATGTATTCTAGTAAAGTTAGTCTGTAAACTAAGGTCTGTTTTGTTAGTTTATAGCAGTAGTTTGTTATTTTATAAACTTACAGCAGGCCGTGGCCATCTTAAGTCTGGGCATCTGAAGCCAGACTGTATTTCTTCCTGGATCTCATCCTTGAAGATCTCGCACATGCTCAGTGCAGCACAAGCAGTGTAATAGGTTTCAGGTCAGGTTTCCATAGCAACAGCAGTGTCAGAGGAAGTTGCCGCCCCTTCCCAGAAGGCATTGCAAACAGGAAATGATGCGATGGGCCGCGGCCAGGGAGGAGGAAGTGAAAAATGAATACAGCAGATATACAGTAAGTGCTGAGAAAAAAAATGTAAAAATATAGAATTTGTTTACAGTGCACAGTTTAGTGAGGGATGCTGAAGAGTTGTAAAAGTGGGTGGAACTCCACTTTAACCAAAAAGTGCATTCTATGCATCCAAAAATATAAATACTGTATACCAAATCAAATCATTATTATTCAACTAAAAAATAAAATGAAAGCCTCATGCATGTGTCCTGCTTCTTAATATAGGGGGTCAACAATGGCAAGAGTTGGTGAAAGCAGGGGTCCGTCATCCGGAGATAATTCAGAGAATCATCTGGATTATTCTCCTGGAGCTCCCTCAGCAAAGGCATATGACATAATTGGTCACGATTAATAAAGTAACCAATTTTTGGTCCAAGAACTCCTTCTCCTGTTCCTGGACTGGACTTGGGTCAAAGCAATAATTCCAAGGCCAATAATAAATAACACGTTATCTACTCCAATTCCGTAACATGTCTAGTTTACGAACGGCCGTTCAGAAATGAATTGAAAAGCACGAAATGAAAAGCGCAAAATGAAAAGCGCTAAATGAAAAGCGCAAATCAACACTCACCAAACTTCTACTAACACGAAATTAGCAGAAGAAGCCCAAGGGGTGGCGCTAAAGAGCTGAAAAAACACGTAGTACATCAGTATAATTCCTTGCCACTTGTATGCAAAACAAAATCCAGGCACACGCCTTCAGACAAAAGTCTGAGGTTGTGTCTGCGGAAAATGCGATCATGTGTACGAGGCTTTAAAGGGTTGATTTACCAAAGATAAATGGACTGCGCCCTTTGCAAGGTGCAGTTGCCCTCTGCAAGTGCAGTTGCTCCAGAGTTGCTCCAGAGCTTAGTAAATGAGTTAAGGCTTCACTTTGCAAAGAATACCCATTCATGTGCAAGGAAAATAAAAAAAAATGCATTTTGCTTGTACATGATTGGATGATGGAAGTCAGCAGAGTTCCTGCTCATTTACTAAGCTCTGAAGCAACTGCACTTTGCAAAGTGCACAATCTTTTTCCCTTAATTAAATTAACCCCAAAGTGTCATTAAACTCAACATCTTTAAAAATGTCTTTACATATTATTTTTCATTGTATATATAAAGAATTAATTACTACATTCGCTTTATGCATAGTAATAAAAACCTAGTTGATCCTGCAGTTTGCTGCCGCTACCTCCTTGCCGGTGTCTCCACTGCCACATGAGATCCTAGGGTTCAGCCATTGCCGCCTTTACTGCACATGCTCTGGCTCCGATTTCAGTGAACAGGCAAGCCGTTGACTTCCTTTATTTTACTAAATCATGTGACCGCAACAGCACCAATCAGTGCTGTGCGGACACAGGAAGATAGCTAAGACTTCCCTAGATGACATATAGAGTATATGTCATCAGATCGCTAGGGGCTTCTCCCAAAGATCTTTCCCTGCAGACAGGAATGAGCAAGAAAAGATCACATAGCTGCACATCACATACAACACACTAAAAATAAGGGAAATAGAGGCTTTTTTTTTAAAATGGGTCCTGGAAGTATCAGCGTTTGTAAGGGACCCCAGAAGAAGTTTTGGGCAGCTCTATGCAATACCATTGTGCAGAGCAGGTACCATATATATTCGAGTATAGGTCGATCCGAGTATAAGTCGAGGCCCGTAATTTACCACAAAAAACTGGGAAAAACGTATTGACCCGAGTATAAGTCGAGAGTGAGAAAAGCAGCAGCTACTGTAAGTGGAAATGGGGGTCAACAATGCCCATCTGCAGCTGCATGCCTCCCCGTGTCCTGTGCATGTGTCCTGTGCATGTGTCCCTGTGTATGTGTGCATGTGTCCCTGTGTCCTGTGCATGTGTCCCTGTGTATGTGTGCATCCTACCTGTGTCCTGTGCATGTGTCCCTTTGTATGTGTGCATCCTACCTCTGTCCTGTGCATGCGTCCCTGTGTATGTGTGCATCCTACCTGTGTCCTGTGCATGTGTCCCTGTGTATGTGTGCATCCTACCTGTGTCCTGTGCATGCCTCTGTATGCCACTCTGCACCGATCAGTCTGTGATAATACCATTTAGCGGCCATTCCACTGTTTAAAAGCCATGCCTCCTCCTCGTCTGTGATAGGCAGAACACTCCATTTCCCAGCAGTCAGTGGTCAGCCTATCACGGACATTCTCTCATCCTCATACCACGGACGAGGATGAGAGAATGTCCGTGATAGGCTGTACACTGAGTGCTGGGAAATTGAGTTTTCTGCCTATCACAGACGAGGAGGAGGCGTGGCTTTTGAACAGTGGAATGGCCGCCGAATGGTAATATCACACGCTGGCCGCCGTCTGTCTGCATGCCACGCTGATCATGTAGGCAGACGGCGGTGACTCGAGTATAAGTTGAGGGGGGCACTTTCAGCATAAAAAAAGGGCTGAAAATCTCGACTCATACTTGAGTATATACGATAAGCATAACATGTTTGTTATTTTAATTTAAAAAAATATAGCTTTGCAATCACTTTAATAGGCCTATTTTTTATTTGAAGCCCATCTCTGGGTAATACTGCTCTACATTTGAGCATGTCTAAAGTGTCAAGCAAACTTTTATAAATATGTCAGACTATATGTCAGGCTCATAAAGCCTTGTTTGCAAATACCGGCCTTTTTCAAAGTGGCTTGCCCCTCTTTGCAAAGCCCTGTTCTCGTTTGCAAAGCATTATGATTTTTCACAAGGTGATCCCCTATTTTATGAAGCTCTGCCTTTTTTTCACAAAACTATGCTCTTCTTTGCAAAGCCCCGCCCTTCTTCAAAAATCATTGACCCTTTTCCCATAGCCCATCCCTTATTTACAAAGTCCTGCACTTCTTCACAAAGCCCTGCCTTTCTCACAAATCCCCACCTCTTTTCACAAAGTAGTGCTCTTCTTCACAAAATCTGCCCTTCTACATAATGGCCTGCCCTTCTTTGCAAACTTTCTTCGCAAAGCCATTTCTTTTAAGAGCTTTATTAAGATCAGAGTAGATGGCTTCTGAGCATGGTTGCCATCTCATTCCTCTTACTGGCTACTCTACGATATACACAGAATTTGCAGCCTGTTATAGACAGGTAAAGTATTTACTGAATTAAATTAACCACCCAATTCGTAGAAAGTTAGTCATAGAGATTACAGCATAGGTGCACAGGCAAACACAAGCCCACCAATTCGTATGATACGAGACCCCATCTTAGTGCACCTTATTTTCTAAGTACATTTTTGATTAATTTGTTGATCACCCTCCTTCTTAACTCAGAAGAACAAACATAAGTCTGAATCAGGAGATTATAATATGTTAATTCATCAAGTGCGGCTGCTAGGAGTTGGAGTAGAAGGCTCTTATCTACTGTTTGGTTAAAATGTCTGTTTATTTAACTAATGGAGCCGGGAGGGAAGAACGCTGAGCAAAATGGCTTTCCTTGCTCAGTGTTGTACAAACAGTACATGTAACATACACAATGTATTAAATGAAGCAGCTTGGACGGTAACATATTTTCTTTAAAAATTGTACTATTTGTTATTACAGAGACACAGACAAGGAGAAAAAAATCAGCCCTGGAGTATAAAGTATGCCAAGCTTTAATTTTGTCTATGTGATCATAGTAAATGCTACCTACAGGCATGAGATTAACCAGTTCTGGTCACCTGACTGGTTTGGGAGATTATTTTTTTGTGCATCTTAATATTATCATGCATTGTATATGTGATCCTGATTATATATTAATTAATTCCCTGGACAGTATTCATTTTACCCAAGGATTATGCATAATGTAATCTGTGTTGTGATCTAGAGCAGTGGTTCCAAACCTTTTTTCACTTGGGTACCCCTTAGGTAGCCTATTTTCATAAATTGCATATCTCTCCCCTTGTGGGGACCAGTGCTGTATTTTGGCCGACAAGGCACAGGCCTAGGGTGGCACTTTGCAGGGGGGGGGGAGTCTATTGGTCATTGGTTGCTAGAGCCGCCTGGTGTCTAGCGACCAGTGACGTCACGGCAGCCACTCCCTGCCCATAATTCAAAGCGGAGGAGGATTTAACTTCCTCCTCAGCGCCTAGAGCTCGCTGGGCCCAAAGAATTCCGCCGTTCCAGTGGCGGCGGGGTGCAGGGCAGCGGAGCAAAATCACACAGCGAGTGGGCGGCTGGCCCTGGAGGCTGGCTAGAACCGAGAGCTCAGGAGGGAGAAGACCTCCACTGCCACAGCACCACCCTGTCCTGAACAGCAGTGGGCGCAGCATCCCTGGTGCCTCCCAGAGCCTGCACTCCAACCTCCTCTCTGCTCCCAGCTGGGACATCAACAGGAAGACAGGCTGACCGAGGACACAGAGGACGGGTGGAAGCTAGGTGCATAACACCTACCCACAGACAGGGGGGCACAGGTGGGACTGCAGACAGGGCTAGGCGGTCTCCCATCCACACCCCTCTCTCTCTCTTCCACCCACCCCCTCTCTCCCTCATCCCCCCTCTCTCCCTTGCCCCCCTCTCTCTCTCATCCCCACCCTCTCTCTCTCTCTCATCCTACCGCCCTCCCTCTCTCTCATCCCCCCCCCTCTCTCTCTCTCTCATCCCCCCTCTCTCTCTCATCCCTCTCTCTCTCTCATCCCCCTCTCTCTCATCCCCCACTCTCTCATCCCCCACTCTCTCTGTCATCCCCCTCTCTCTCACCCTCCCTCATCCACCACCCTTTCTCTCTCCCGGCCCCCTCTGTCTCTCTCCCACCCCCCTCTCTCTCACCCCCCCACTCAATCTCACCCACCCCCTCTCTCTTACCCACCCCCTTCTCTCTCTCAACCCCCTCTCTCATCCTCCCACCCCCTTTCTCCCTCTCTCTCACCCCCCCCCCTATCGTGAGATCTCAGGGGTTCTTGCTTGTCCTTCAAATTTGGAGGGAGTCACATCAAATAAACAGAAAGGGGTGGGGCAAATTTACAGGGGGAGGGGCGCCCAATTTTAGTCTTGCCTAGAGCAGCACAAAACCAAAATACACCACTGGGTAGGACAAGGTTGAAGTAGGTGGCGGGGGTTATAGCTGTGCTGAAATAGTGCCAATAATTGTGACTTACAACCAATATATAATTAGTTCAATATGTACTACTGATCCATACTGTAATGTTACTCACTGACTCCAGCAGCAACACTCTTTTGATCTGGGCTTCTTTCCAGGTTCTCCTCCTGCCAGACAACCCAACAGCTATGATTTAGGACTCCTCTAGACTTTGGACACTTCTGGAGTCTGGACTCAGAATCCTGGATACAGAACACTGGAGACAAGACTCTACATAATACACTAAATACTGGACTCAGGACACAGGAAACTGGGTGCTGAACTCAGGACACTAGACTCAGGACTCTACTCAGTACTATGAGACTCTGAACTCAGTACAAAGGCTGACTAAATCCCAAGACCAGGGCACTGGTCTTGGGATAGGGGATTTAGTACACAGGGCTAAGGAAACTGGACACTGGACTCAGGACAATTTACTTTGGACACAGGACTCTGGACACAAGAAAGACAAAAACAGAGCAAACATTCCATAGCTCAACTCACCAACCAGTCTGCTAACTGACCAAATTAACCTGCCCAACAGTCTGCGTTAAAAACAGGGGTTTAGTTAGCACGCATTTACAAACGCATGCATAAGCTGCAAGGCCTCTTCACGGCACCCTGTGTATGTTTGCAGTCCTAACGCTACTGAATTTATAAGCGTCTCCACAATGAAAGCACATGCATTAAATGGATAGATGAGGGGCAGGTGGGCCTGGAGGCAGCCCAATCTCCCTTAAAGGAACAGGCGCACACTGGACACCGAGGAAGAGCACGTTGGCAGCAAAGGTGTACAGTGTGTCCACGGACCAAATTTACACCAGTAACAAACAAATGGCCCCTGCCCCCACCTATAACTGGCCTTCACAGCAAAGAGCACATGGAAGGGCAATCACATGAAAGACAAAAACAGAACTTTCCATAGCTCAACTCACCAACCAGTCTGCTAACTGACCAAATTAATCTGTTCAACAGTCTGCGTTAAAAACAGGGGTTTAGTTAGCACGCATTTGCAAATGCATACATAAGCTGCAAGGCCTCTTCACGGCACCCTGTGTATGCTTGCAGTCCTAATGCTACTGAATTTATAAGCGTCTCCACAATGGAAGCACAGTATATATCAAAACTGATATTATAAGAACCTCTACAAAAAAAATGCCATAAAACATAAACCTGTCCCTCTGTACGGCTGCACTACACCCACACAGGATATGTCATCAATACCATAAGGCGTATATATCCTATATGAGAGTGTGCATGTAGTCATTTGGACCCAACATGTTTTGCGGTCGCCCGCTTCTTTAGGAGTCCATTTGAGGGATTGGATTCTATAAACTTAAAAAAAAAAAAATCCAACATGATACCAGTAACAAGTGTAGCACTGACCCCCCGAAGGAGATGCTGATTTATTTGGGCCTGTACTCTGCTTTATTTCCCCTTTGAATATCTCAGTCCCCCTGACACAGCTGTGGTGAAATAGTGTGCAGTCAAGACAAAATCCTAAAGGCAAGTTCACAGTACACAATATAATATACCTGTCTGTCGTTACCTTGGCCTCCTCTTGCTTGGTGATGTGGAGGAAAACAACACTCACACAGTTGTACTTGAATAAGAACCTTGTTTACTGTGGTTGCTGTAAAGGGTAAACACTACAATGGTTGTACTGTCAGACCAACATAGTCTGACAGTCAACTGAACTTTATCTTACAAAGATATTATACAGATATAAAGAGTCTGAAATAGTTTGTGAGTAATGTATTAAAGTAAATAGGATAACCGTGAGAGTGAATTGTTCTCACTATGAGCACTATCCTATTCTATGCGCGCTTTATAACTATACCAAATCAGAGATTAACTTGATAAAGTATAATGCAGTATTTAGAGAGCTCCCATCTTTAGGATCACATTAACCTTAATACAGTAAAGGAACACAAGGCCTTGTATTTTACTAAACAGTCCTTCTTTTCTTCTTTCTTCTGCTAGCAAAAAATAAAGTAACTTTGTAATCCAAGGGTTAATGACTCCTGATCAAAGTAGGCTGAAATGTAGAAGCAAAGTTCTGGTGCAATAGCACTGCAACTATCTTTGGTGCCAGTGACTCAGTACTAAACTCTCAATAAGGTACAGGCCCGAAGCCTAATATTAACTCAGTCTAATCCTCTTGACTTCGCTTGTGTTACTATGGATCCCAGCAATTCTGTCTTGTACAGACGGATGTGTAAAAGTGCATTAAGAAACTTTTGGGCAACAGCCCTCTCACCCAACCAGGACAGTGTTGTCAGAAGACTCCATTCTGATGTGTAGGGTTCTGTCTCCAGCTGGCCGGCACTGCTACGCTGCTCCGCTCCACACAACAAGATGCTCCAGAACTCCCAGATGACTCCGACAGGCTCCTCTGGCTCCTTCCCAGTCTTACCCCGCTGTCAGTTCAGCTCTCTGGTGTGTCACAGTACTGCTGCTCGGATCACTGTTCCGTGGAGGTAGGCCACGCTGTGCTGGAGACCTCACACAGATCCTTCCAGGCTGGCCATGCGTGCCCAAGAGACTTAAGATGGCCGCGCCCAGCCCTTTTATAATCTTCCTACAATGCAGTTCTGTTCTCCTGAGTTTCATGGGAGTTAATGGGCATCATGGGTAGGTCACGTTAATGTCCAAATGTAAACAAACAAAACACTTCCATGTCAACTTCTTAAATGATGAAAATAAAGATACAGTGCTTTTATATTTTGGCTGCTAGATGGCGCCAGATACCAAGATATACTATACATTAAGTTACATACCAAATATGTGACCGCTACACAAGTATTATGAAATGTATGGTTATATATAGAATTACATATGATTGCTGGATTGGGTGGCAACACGTACCCCAAAGGCCAGATGGCATTCACCACAGAGACCTCAACAGCAATGTTTGCCGTGCGAGCATGGGAGTAAGCTACCAAGCCACAAGATAGCACAATAATTAAATCAGTATCCAAGAACCAATTACAAAAGGAAAAAAAAAAAGAAATTACTGGTCTATGCAAAATACACATACCAAGAGTGGTCCCACATAGCGGTAATTCCAAACTATGGGAATATTGTTCCTGAACTGCTCAAGGTCACCTCATAGATGTTCAGCTCTGCTCCACCTGCCCTAATTCCATAGTTTGGAATTACAGCTATGTGGGCCACTATTGGTATGTGCATTTTGTGTAGGCCAGTACTTTTTTTCCTTTTATAATTAGTTATTGGATACTGATTTAATTAAATGTGTAGATAGAATACTGCGCTAACAATCAAAGTAAAAAATGAAGCTGCAACTAAAAAGTGTTATACGACACCAATCAAAGTAATAGGAAAATAAAGTTGCGCTAATATGAGGTGTAGTGAGAACTACAAAATAAAGTGCCACAAATAGCAATGATAATATTGAGAAACAAGTCAATATTGAATACACCAATAAGACAAATGTGCGGACATATAAAGTACTGTTGTGAAATTGTCCATACAATAAATGTACAGAAGGGTGAAGTGGAATGCAAAATGATTAGTGAATAAAAAAGTCCATATACAGGAAAACAAATCCCAGAGTGACGGGTGGTGTGAATTCTCGTTGAAGTGAAAAGTGCATTGATGGGACCTCCACCTTTAGGAAAATACTGCCGCTTACCAAAGAGCGATGGTCCCTTATTACAAGCGACCACGCTGAGCAGATGGCTGTAACCCCAGCTCGGGATCTCACAGGCAGGCACTGGATATCACAGCGTCCGTGGGGATCCTCACCATGAATGACAGCAGAGTGATGTGTTTGCCTCACCCTCCTCCGTGTACCCAACTGTCTCCTTTCCGTTGCACCGGGCTCGATTTTCTTTTCACACAGAAACCCAAAGACTAGAGAGTCTCTAGTCTTTGGGTTTCTGTGTAAAAAGAAAATCGAGCCCGGTGCAACAGAAAGGAGACAGAGAGCTGTGTGCAGGAGATAGCCGACAATGGCTGGGAAATGCCTAGCAAGTGACATCACCCATAGAGTTACTATGGGGCTTCCATTGTCGGCTGCCTCTCCTGCACATGCCTACACACAGAAGCCGCCGCTGACAGCTCAGTGCAGGACCGGACTGGAGAGACTTCAGGAGAGGTATGTATAGTGATTTCTTCTTTATAGATAGGTTAGTCTTAGAATGTGTCTGCGAGTAGATTTAGAGTTAGTTTTAAGCTGAACTTATACTTTAAATCTTTTTTTTATGAGGACTTTTCTTGCCCACAATTATTAAAATAAAATTCAAGACATCACAAGGGTTTCCCTTGCACAGTTTTTCAGCATTTCTCAGCCACAAAACAAATTTTCACCAGCCTTGTGGCTTACACATTACTGCTGCTCTTGCCTCACACATCAGGTCCTCTGAGTGTTTCCTCCAGTCTTCTCACATAACGCATGCATCTGGCAGCTTCCTGCTGCTCTGGCTCCCACCTGTCACCTAAGTGGAGGCTTCCTGGCTCCTAGGCAGAGAACGCCTCTGCAGGGCTGTCTTTAATATTGATTGGGCCCTGGGCAAACATTTTCTTGCCCCCCCCCCCCTCCATTCTGAGACATATAAAAAATAGCAGGTGGACTCAGAGTCAGTTTACTGCAGCAGATCACGCAGTGATTGCAATTGGTTGCCAGAGGTTACAGACTATCCTTACCACTCGCTGGCTGGTTGCTAGAGGTTACAACACATCATTTCTGCTTGCCAATTTGTTGCTAGAGGTTACTGCACATTATTAGTGCTCACTGATTGGTTGCTAGGGGTTACAGCACATTATTACCACTCACTGATTGGTTGCTAGAGATTACAGCAGATCACTACTGTTCACTGATTGGTTGCTACAGGTTAATGCACATTATTACTACTCACTGAGAAGTGTATCAATCCCAAATAAATGAGCAAGTAAAGCGGCACATTAATACAAATACTACAGGAGATGATCAGAGACTGCAAATATACTGCAGGAGAGCATCAGAGACTGCAAATATACTGCAGGAGATGACCAGAGACTGCAGACATGCAACAAGTGACAATCAGAGGCTGCAGACATGCTACAGGTGACAACCAGAGACTGCGGACATGCTACAGGAGACAATCAGAGATTGCGGACATGCTACAGGTGACAATCAGAGACTGCAGACATGCTACAGGTGACAATCAGAGACTGCGGACATGCTACAGGTGACAATCAGAGGCTGCGGACATACTACAGAAGACAATCAGAGACTGCAGACATGCTACAGGAGACAATTAGAGACTGCGGACATGCTACAGGTGACAGTCAGAGACCGTGGACGTGCTACAGGTGACAATCAGAGACTGCGGACATGCTACAGGTGACAGTCAGAGACTGCGGACATGCTACAGGAGACAATCAGAGATTGCAGACATACTACAGGTGACAATCAGAGACTGCGGACATGCTACAGGTGACAACCAGAGACTGCGGACATGCTACAGGAGACAATCAGAGATTGCGGACATGCTACAGGTGACAATCAGAGACTGCAGACATGCTACAGGTGACAATCAGAGACTGCGGACATGCTACAGGTGACAATCAGAGGCTGCGGACATACTACAGAAGACAATCAGAGACAGCAGACATGCTACAGGAGACAATTAGAGACTGCGGACATGCTACAGGTGACAATCAGAGACTGTGGATATGCTACAGGTGACAATTAGAGGCTGCGGACATGCTACAGGTGACAATCAGAGACTGCGGACGTGCTACAGTTGACAATCAGAGACTGCGGACATGCTACAGGTGACAGTCAGGGACTGCGGACATGCTACAGGTGACAATCAGAGACTGCGGACATGCTACATGCTACAGGAGACAATCAGAGACTGTGGACATACTACAGGTGACAATCAGAGACTGTGGACATGCTACAGAGACTGAGGACATGCTACTGGAGACAATCAGAGACACGGACATGCTACAGGAGACAATCAGAGACTGCGGACATGCTACAGGAGACAATCAGAGACTGTGGACATGCTACAGGTGACAATAACACCTTTTCTCCACACCTCCCTTTCTACCAATCTCTACTATATAAAAAAAGCTTATCCAAATGCCCATTTTACTCACCGTTTTACTCACATGGCCACATGATGTTCCTGCCCTAAGTCTTTTCTCTGGGATCATAGACAGAACTCCTTAACTCTAATAAATAAAAACACGACTGCAGAACCTATGGTTTGAATAGTCTGTGGACCTTTATTTATAGCTGTCTTCTGTACTCTTCTTGCTCTCTGCCTTTTTTAATGACGCATCCTCTTCTTTAAATAGGTACCTGCTCGTGACAGAGGGCCGGTAATTGGGCAACTGTCAGATCATCTTCCAATCAATGGTAATTATATATCATTTTTTATTTATTTTTTTAATAACCTTTATTAAATGTAGTAATTACCTGTCTGTCATGATCCCATAGGTGGTGGGGGTGGGGACATTTTTGCCCCACCCTTCGCCTTTATTCTTTTGTGCACAGCAGGCAGAGCTCTTATTTGGGTGTCCCTGTCACCGCCTGTGTGACATCGACACATCCTGTTGGCTGTCAAGCATCAGGGTCCTTACTATACAACATATTTAGAAAAGATTTTGATGATGCCTGCACAAGGAGACCATTGGGCACATTACTGGTCCCCGGCACCCCAAAAATCGAGCAAGCAAGAACCTTTGAGTAAAAGGTAAAAGTCCTGCCAGCAAGCAGACAGTATAAATCCTGGGGCCTGACTTTCCCTGACATCATAGCTAAGCTCCACCAATTGCCATCCCCATAACTGATGATATTGCACTATATAGCCACTGGTGCAGTGTCATCTGACAGTGGAATTGCAGGGCCTAGCCAAGTCAGGGAAAGTTCAGACCCCAGAAAAAAAGTAAAATTGAATCAGAAAGGGGCAAAGAAGACGCTTATCTGGCAAATTCAAGTGGTATTGAAGTCAAATTGTGACAGGAGGTTTTTTTTTAACAGAAGTGACCCTAGTGGTCTCTATAATAAATGCCTCTCTTGGCACGTCAGTGGTACACTGTAATGTAATCTGAGCCGCAGATACACAGCTAAGACCACATTTACGTCACCCACCCTGTGCCTTGGTGAAGCGACTCTTGTGCCCATGTGCGTTAGTGATATCATCATGACCGGTCATTCAAGCGGCCACAAGGAACAAACGCATAAGGAAGAGCAGGCAAAGATGAACCAGCTGGAGTGGTAAAAGCGCAGCGCTGGATGGGCTACACAAGTGTGTCTGCCATATTGTGCTAATATGCGGTGCATGCTAGCACATTATGGCATAATCCACCTGTGGGCCCATTAAAAAGGAAAAACTTAGTGGAGTTCAATATCGCTTTAAGGTAATAACCAGCATCTGATGAAGTTTGCTGTTAGGTAGAACTTTTTAAAAGATTAACATGGTGCATGAGTTCACTTTTAATAGCAATGTAGTAATATAATAGCCATCTGGCATTGCATTGTAACATAATGATGCTGCAGGAGACTGGTACATCATAGACAATTTAAGATTATATTACACACTCCGTGAACTTGTATTTGAGCCAATGTAAAATGTTCTACAAACTATGGAAACTTGTATTACAGCCAATGTAAAATCATATTGGAACCAATGACCATAGTAATACAGTCAATGTAAAAACTTATAAAACCCAGTGACCATTAATATTATAGCTAGTGTAAAATAGCATAGCAATCAAATGACTGCAAAATAAAGTAAAGGCTTATAGATAGAGATGTAAAAAAAAAATATAGCGATGCAAAGAAAAATAGTATTACATTATTATCTATACTATATAACTGCCAGTGTAAAATTGTATAACAGCCAATGACTCTCTTTACAACTAGAGTGGATCCCAAATTTGGGATGATGGTAAATTTGGATCTTATGTAAATTTCAGTGTTGGTTTTTCTGATTTGGATCAAAGGCTGCCTCAAAGGCTGTTTTTGCAATTGCCTGAGCACTCAGATGCCCTGTACACACGACCGGTTTTCCGGAATAAACTCTGAAGGTTTTTCCGACGGAGTTCCGATGGAATTCCGCTCAAGCTGTCTTGCCTACACACGGTCACACCAAATTCCGACCGTCCAGAACACGGTAACATACAATACGTAGGATGGGACTAGAAAACGGAAGTTCGATAGCCAGTAGCCAATAGCTTCCGTCTCGTACTTGCTTCAGAGCATGCGTCGTTTTTGGTACGTCGGAACAGCATACAGACGAGCAGTTTTTCCGATAGGAATTGGTTCCGTCGGAGAAATTTAGAACATGTTCTCTTTCTAGGTCTGTCAGAATTTTCAACGTAAAAAGTCCGATGGGGCATACATCAGAATATATGATGAAAAGCTCCCTTCTGACTTTTTCTGTTGGACATTCCGCTCATGTGTACATGGCATTAGCTTGCCTGCCAGTGTCACTAACTTCCCCCTTTCTAATTTACTATCTATTATATTATTTACAGTATACAGTATGTCTGTGTTACCATGCACTTTCATTGCTTCCTGTGTGTGAAATACCTGGTGATTCTGACAGTCTTCCTGCATTCCTATTTTAAACTGATCACACTGGGCATGGAAGCACATTCATCTCAGCGTGATCACTTCTTTGCACTCTACTTGAGAGCTACAGGATGATGTGCTCACACACAGCATGCTTGTACTCCACTGGTCAGACTTCTGCTGACATGTCCTCCTCCAGCTCTTCCTGGGAAGATTGGTGAATTGCTGTTTCTCTGCCTTTGCTGACATGCTCCTCTGCCCTGGTCATCACAGTATATTTTTTTCTGCATTTTACACAAGTCTGTGTCTGTGCTTTGGTCTGACTGCTGCTGCCACAAGAATCCCCCCCTCCCCCGTTTTTTTGTCACAAGGAGTCTCCACCCTAATCTCTCTAAGCCCCTTATGCATATGAGAACAGCGTTTCCTTAATCATTCATTTAAAAAAAAAGAAAAAATGTATAATTTTTAAAAATATATATTCAAATGTTAACCTTCCAGACTGAGTAGGTTCTTTTACAAGGGACAGGGTTCATATAAACATTAATTAATAATAAAAAAAAAATGTGGATTTACAGTATATATGTCGCACCCTCTAGTTTGCTACTAGTGTAAGTGCTAGTGTAAGTGCAGGCACATTTATGTTTTGGCTCATGATAAAATGAGTCTCTGAGTCTGGGTCAAAAGTTTACTGCAGTTCAGGGCTTGATCAATCATACAGACAGGACTCTGGTGCCTCCCCCTAGTTCTGGAAGGTTGGAGAAACATCTGGAAACTGGAGGGTGGAGGACAGGGTTGATCTGCATAATTAAAGCAGAATTCCACCCAGAAATGGAACTTCCGCTGATCCGGTTCCTCCCCCCTCCGATGTCACATTTGGCACCTTTCAAGTGGAGAGGGGAGCAGATACCTGTCTAATCCAGGTATTTGCTCCCACTTCTGGCGAAAGAGCACCATAGAATCCGTGGTGAACTACGCCTCGTCTGGCCCCTCCTCAGCCCCCCCCCCCGGTGTCTTCTGGGAGACACACAGGTCCCAGAAGACAGCAGGGACCATTCAGAAGTAGGAAAGGCTTCACTTCCCAATTTCCTTACTAAAGATGCCGGCGCCTCCACCCAGAGCCGAGGGACAGATCAGCTTCGGGTGAGGACATTGCGGGCGCCCTGGATAGCTAAGTGTCCTTATTTTATAAGTCAGCAGCTGCAGTATTGTAACTGCTGAGTTTTAATTTCTTTTTGCAGGTAGAACTCCGCTGTAAGGAGTTTGGCCAGTCCCCAGGCGGTGGGCCTGGCATGGTGGCTCTGCCTTCGGCTGAGGCTGGGTCTGGGAGGATTCTATACCATCACAGTGTGAGTACATCAGCATGGTCAGGAACTTGCAAAGGGAAAGCCTGTCACATGTAGCAAGCCTTTCTGGAAGACAGCGTTGGGATTAAATCTTTCCTTTACTTTGCCCTGGGAAATCTTCAGTAGCAATCATGTGGGCTAATGAAGAAGCAGCCGAGGGGGCTATTAGTTCCTGCTGTTAGCAGAACTGGAATCAGTGCCTATGGTGGAGTTTGAGTCACTAGTGTACGCTACCTACAGCATTTTTGTTCTACTTTCCAAAGGGACTGAGACTTCCTAGTCCTTAGGGGTCAGCAGTCGGGAGTAAGATCAATCTGGAGTTGTACAGTGCATAACAAAAAAGTGGAGACAAATCAGAGTTGTACATAGGGAGCAAGTTGTCCATGGTTGCTATCAAGTTGGGCATCCCATATTTCCTATTCCCCATCCAAGTTATTACCTCTAATACAACATAAAAAAAACAGCTTATAGACTGTTCCTTGTGTCTGGAGAAAGTGTTAAGAATACTTGTTGACTGGCTATGCAGGAGTGGGGAACCCAATCACCAGCGGCTCACGTATGAGATACTCATTTGTGTGTTTTAGAGATCCCTTAATTTGCAATCAAATGCCACCCCCTGAAGAAGACTTAAAGGGCTTGTAAACCCTCATGTTTTTTCACCTTAATGCATCCTATGCTTTAAGGTGAAAAAACTTCTGTCACTGACCGCCCCCCCCCCCAGCCCCCCCCCCCCGTTTTACTCACCTGAGTCCTGTGATTCACATGCTGGAGACACGCTCTTCCCCTCTGCCTGTTGTCTCGGCTCTTGAGATAGATTAATAGCAGCGCAGCCATTGGCTCCCGCTGCTGTCAATCAAATCCAATGACGTGGGCGCCGGGGGCGGGGCCGAGTCGGCATTCTTTGTGTATGGACACAAATGCTGGACTCCGGAACGAGCCCGCAAGGTAACCCCCGGGAGAGCGCTTCTCCTAGGGGGTTATACGATGCAGAGAGGAGCTACCAGCGCCACCAGGGGACCCCAGAAGTCGAGGATCAGGGCCACTCTATGCAAAACAAACTGCACAGTGGAGGCAAGTATGATATATATATATATATATATATATATATATATATATATATATATATATATATATATATATATATATATATATATATATATAGTATCTCACAAAAATGAGTACACCCCTCACATTTTTGTAAATATTTTATTATATCTTTTAATGTGACAATACTGAAGAAATTACACTTTGCTACAATGTAAAGTAGTGAGTGTACAGCTTGTATAACAGTGTAAATGTGCTGCCCCCTCAAAATAACAACACACAGCCATTAATGTCTAAACCGCTGGCAACAAAAGTGAGTACACACCTAAGTGAAAATGTTCAAATTGGGCCTAATGTATCAATATTTTATATGCCCACCATTATTTTCCAGCACTGCCTTAACCCTCTTGGGCATGGAGTTCACCAGAGCTTCACAGGTTGCCACTGGAGTCTTCTTCCACTCCTCCATGACTACATCACGGAGCTGGTGGATGTTAGAGACCTTGCCCTCCTCCACCTTCTGTTTAAGGATGCCCCACAGATGCTCAATAGGGTTTAGGTCTGGAGACATGCTTGTCCAGTCCATCAACTTTACCCTCAGCTTCTTTAGCAAGGCAGTGGTCGTCTTGGAGGTGTGTTTGGGGTCATTATGTTGGAATACTGCCCTGCGGCCCAGTCTTCGAACGGAGGGGTCATGCTCTTCTTCAGTATGTCACAGTACATGTTGGCATTCATTGTTCCCTTGATGAACTGTAGCTCCCCAGTGCCAGCAGCACTCATGCAGCCCCAGACCATGACACTCCCACCACCATGCTTGACTGTAGGCAAGACACACTTGTCTTTGTACTCCTCACCTGGTTGCCACCACGCACGCTTGACACCATCTAAACCAAATAAGTTTATCTTGGTGTCATCAGACCACAGGACATGGTTCCAGTAATCAAAGTCCTTAGTCTGCTTGTCTTCAGCAAACTGTGTGCAGGCTTTCTTGTGCATCATCTTTAAAAGAGGCTTTCTTTTGGGACGACAGCCATGCAGACCAATTTGATGCAGCGTGCCGCCTTTGGTCTGAGCACTGACAGGCTGACCCCCTACCCCTTCAACCTCTGCAGCAATGCTGGCAGCACTCATACGTCTATTTCCCAGAGACAACCTCTGGATATGATGCTGAGCACATGCATTCAACTTCTTTGGCCGACCATGGCGAGGCCTGTTCTAAATGGAACCTGTCCTGTTAATCCGCTGTATGGTCTTGGCCACTGTGCTGCAGCTCAGTTTCTGGGTCTTGGCAATCTTCTTGTAGCCTATGCCATCTTTATGTAGAGCAACAATTCTTTTTTTCAGATCCTCAGAGAGTTCTTTGCCATGAGGTGCCATATTGAACTTCCAGTGACCAGCATGAGAGAGTGAGAGCGATAACACCAAATTTAACACACCGGCTTCCCATTCACACCTCAGACCTTGTAACACTAACGAGTCACATGACACCGGGGAGGGAAAATGGCTAATTTGGCCCAATTTGGACATTTACATTTAGGAGTGTGCTCCAGAATAGATCAATGGTAAATTAACATATAAAACATAATTTAGGGATGGGCCGAGCACCCCCCGGTTTGGTTTGTGTCCAGAACATGCAAACAGACCGAAAGTTTGCGCGAACATTCGAACACCGTTAAAGTCTATGGGACTCCAACGTGAGAAATCAAAAGTGCGAATTGTAAAGCCTAATTTGCAAGTTATTGTCCTAAAAAGGGTTTGGGGACCCGGGTCCTACCCCAAGGGACATGTATCAATGCAAAAGAAAGTTTTAAAAACGGCCGTTTTTCCAGAAGCAGTGATTTTAATGATGCTTAAAGTGAAAAAAGTCATTTAAAACTGCTTGCGGCTTTAATGTAATGTCGGGTCCCGGCAATATGGATGAAAATCAGTGAGACAAAAGGCATGGGTACCCCCCCAGTCCATTACCAGGCCCTTTGGGTCTTGTATGGATATTAAGGGGATCCCCGCACCCAAATTAAAAAAAGAAAAGGCGTTGGGCCCCCAGGCCCTATATACTATGAACAGCAGTATACAGGCAGTGCAAACAAGACAGGGACTGTAGGTTTGTTCTTATATAGAATCTGTTTGTAACTTGGAACAGGTACATTTTGTAAGTGTAGCTCCAGCCAAAAAAATCTATTTTAAAGCTTTTTGGAAAACATAGGGAAGGGTTATCATCACCCCTGTAACATTTGTTTTGCTGTCTGTGCCCCTGTTCAGAAGATTTCACCTCACTTTCTGTCCCAATGACAATTGCATTTTGAAAATGTGTTTTTTTTTTAAGGGAAACAAGGATTGGTGATAAATCAGTGGAGGAGACACATTTTTCCCATATTAACTTACAGGGGAGAATTTCCCTCCCTAGGGGTAGATTTCCTCTCACTTCCTGCTGTCCCCCTCCGTTTGTAAGTAGGAGTCGTTTGTAAGTAGGAGTCGTTTGTGTTAAGTATAGCTTTGCAATGAAAGACATCAACGCCAGCCAATCGTCTCAGGTGCGTTTACTTAAGAATATACTTCATATGAAGGACCCTTTCTCCTCAACATTCGGAGTCAAGAGTGGTGATAATAATACAGATACAATATTTATAGACATTGGTTACATTACATCCTATGAAGGGCACAAAGCCCACAGTTACACGTCACAAGTGCGCATTTCACTTAATATTTCAACACAGGCTTGGCTAACGGTTTGGCTAGAAAGTCTAACTTTTAGGGGTCATCATAACCCAAAATATTTCAAACTGATAAGTTGTTTTGACAGAAAGGGAGAAATAATTGCAAGAATAATTACTTGGAAAGAAGTTAAGTTGACATTTGGACAGGGACTTTCTATGTCAACATCTTTCCCTATCTCATATTCCGAGAATTGTGTCAGGTCATTGGCAGAACATTTTAACATCAACTGGTCAGCCACATGTGTTGCAATACCAAAGAATTCAGAAACATTTCACACAGGAAAACAAATTAAATGAGTATTATCAAGAATACAGAAATATATATATATATATATATATATATATATATATATATATATATATATATATACACTGAAGAAGAACTCTGGATATACAAGAAGATATGGTTCCTATATTTCCTATATCTTCACATTTGTAAGTCAGATTTTTGAAAGTAGGGGCCTGCCCTATATACTCAGCAGAAAATTGGGCCTTAGGTGTTGGTGGTACCAGAACACTGTAAGCCCTCAGAGTTACTCTTGCTGGCCGCTGGAACGGGCCCTGCTGTGAAATATTATATCAAGAATTGTAATTACATGCCTCTGTTGAACAGGGTCAGAAAAATTGGGTCTTTGGGGGTGGTGTGGTGGTGTTGCCACAACACTGTAAGCCCTCACAGTTACTCTTGGTGGGCGCTGGAACGGACCCTGCTGTGAAATATTATATCAAGAATTGTAATTACATGCCCTGTTAAACAGGGTCAGAAAAATTGGGCTTTAGGCACTGGTGCTGGTGCCACAACACTGCAACCCCTCACAGATACTCTAGTTGAGTGCAGGAACGAGCCCTGCTGCAAAATATTACAGCACAAATTGTAATTACACGCCCCTGTTAAACAGGAGCAGAAAAATTGGGCTTTAGGCACTGGTGCTGGTGCCACAACACTGTAACCCCTCACAGATTCTGTTTTTGAACCGCAGGAACGAGCCCTGCTGTGAAATATTAGATTTAAAAATTGTAATTACGCGCCCCTGTTAAACAGGGGCAGAAAAATTGGGCTTTAGGCACTGGTGCTGGTGCCACAACACTGCAACCCCTCAAGATACTCTAGTTGAGTGCAGGAATGAGCCCTGCTGCAAAATATTACAGCAAAAATAGTAATTACGCACCTCTGTTAAACAGAAAAATTGGGCTTTAGGCACTGGTGCTGGTGCCCAGAACCAAAAATGTTCTTAGAAGCTATCAACATGAACATTGAGGAGGAATAGGATAGTCACTCGGCATAAGAGGATAGTCAGTCAGCATCAGCATAGGCAGTCTTCAAGGGATCTCACATTCATAAAAAAAATATTCGGTTATATCAGCATCAGGTGCTTAGTAGCTTGTGATCTAAGACTGATTCATTTTTATGAAGGTGAGCCAATTAACCGAGTCGGTGGACAGGCGCACTCTGTGATTGGTTACAAAGCCTCCAGCGGTACAGAATGCACCCCCCGAAAGAACGCTGGATGCAGGACAGGCCAGTAGCTCAATTGCAAATTGTGCAAGCTCTGGCCAGTGATCCATCCTCAAGACCCAGTAACCCAATGGATTTTCGGTTGGAAAGGTCTTTAAGTCTGATCTTGCCCCTAGGTATTCCTGCACCATGTACAACAGACGTGGCAATGGTTGCTGGAACCGATCATACCTTGGGGCTGCAGGCTAAAAAATTGTCTGAACGCATTGGTCAGACGGCCACCTTCTCCACCGCTCCTTCTGTGACTGACCGAAGCCTCAGTAACACGTTGTCCAGGACCAGGAATTTGTACCCTCCCAGGCTCTGGGATGCCTCCCAAAGATGTTTCATCCTTTGCTCCCTCTGCGACGGATGGATAAGTGGATCAAGAAGGGTTGCCAGCCAGTAGTGATCCCTCTCCTTGATCACATGCATCTGAGGGTCCTTTTGCAGGCTTTGCAGGATCAGGGAGGCCATGCAGCGTAGGTTTGCTGAGGCATTCGATCCGGAGTCCTCTGGGTCACTAAGGACGACCTGATCCGCAGCCACCTCCTCCCAGCCACGTACAAGTCCATGGGTTTCTGGGGACTGTAAACAATCCCTTGAAGACTGCTGTTGATGCTGAGTGCTAGGCTCCACCTCCATGCTGACACAATCCTCATCAATCCTCATCCTCCTCCTCCTCTTCCTGTGAGATCGGCAAGCCCGCAGGAATACTGTCTGGATAAAGGGGGCCTTGAGAGGTAAGGAAGTCCTCCTCTTCCTCCCTCTGTTCTGCCTCAAGTGCCCTGTTCATTATTCCACACAGCATGTTCTCCAACAGGTAGACAAGAGGGACAGTATCACTGATGCATGCACTGTCACTGCTCACCATCTTCGTGGCCTCCTCAAATGGTGACAGGACAGTGCATGCATCCTTGATCATGAGGCGTGGCGAAAAAAAGGCAAGCTCCCCTGACCCTGTCCTGGTGCCATACTCGCACAGGTACTTGTTGATGGCCCTCTGCTGCGTGTGCAGCCGCTGCAGCATTGGCAACATTGAGTTCCACCTGCTGGGCATGTCACAGATGAGGCGGTTCTTGGGCAGGTTGCATTCCTTTTGAAGGTCAGCCAGCTGAGCACTGGCATTATATGCCCACAGACTTTCCTGCCCCAGGATATCCTGTAAGCCTGGGTACCGGCACAAGAACCGCTGCACCACCAAATTAAGGACGTGAGCCAAACAGGGCACATGGGTGAAATGTCCCTGTCGGAGGGCGGAGAGGAGGTTGGTGCCATTGTCGCAAACTACCATCCCTGGCTGAAGCTGGCATGGTGTCAACCATCTCTGAGCCTGCCCCTGCCCTGCAGAGCTGACAGAATCTCTGCCCCAGTATGGCTCCTGTCCCCTAAGCAGACCAACTCAAGCACCGCATGGCATCTTTTTGCCTGAGTGCTTGCGTAGCCTCTAGAACGCCTACGGAGCACCGCTGGTTCTGAGGACAAATCTGCACAGGAAGAGTCCATAGAGGTAGAAGAAGAGGAGGGGGTGGAGGAGAGAGGTGTGACAGAATCACAACTACCAGCATTTTGGAGGCGTGGTGGTGGAACAAGCTGGCAGCAGGGTTACCAGTGCGCCATGAAAGAAAGGTAACATCCTTGTCCATGCCTGCTGGACCATGAGTCAGCGGTAATATGCACCTTACCGCTGACCGCCCTGTCCAACGAGGCCAAGTCATTGCCTTCCACATGTCGGTAGAAAGCCGGAATTACCTTACGTGAATAAAATTGGCATTTGGGAACCTGCCACTGAGGTACCGCACATTCCACAAATTCTCAAAAGGGGGCAGAGTCTACCAGCTGAAAAGGCAGCAGTTGGAGTGCTAGCAATTTAGCCAAACTAGCATTCAGCCGCTGAGCATGTGGATGCCTGGGACAGAATTTCTTTCGCCGGTTTAGCAACTGGGGTAGCAAAATTTGCCTGCTACAATCGGACGTTGGTGTAGCGATAGCAGATTGCCCGCAAGTACTTGGCACACCTAATTCTGCACCATCATTCCTGTCAGTGCTGGTTTCTGAGAGGACTGAAGGTATAGTGGGGTTGGAGATCCCAGCTGATGAGGAGCAAGGAGAGGTCCGCCTTGTTCTTTGGTGTGGGTCTTTTAGGTACTGTTGCCAACGGACTGCATGGGAGCTCGACATATGTCTGGTCAAGTATGTGGTGCCCAAGCGGCTGCTGTTTTGGCCATGCTTGATACACTTCAGACATATGTGGCAAACAGCAACGGTGCGATCTGCTGCACACGTCTCAAAAAAGGCCCACACCAAAGAACTTTTAAAAAAACGTGCAGAGTCAGCAGCGCCCTGCACATGCAGAGCTCTGCGGTGTGATGCAGTCAGTTGGCTGCCCTTAAGCTGGCCCCTGGAGGACATCCTGCCTCATTGGAGATGTGCCTGCTCCTCCTCTCTTCTATCAGGCACCCACGTAGAGTCAGTGACCTCATCATCCCCTCCCTCCTCGCCACTGGAGCAAACCTGGCAGTATGCTGCAGCTGGGAGAACATGACTGCTCAGTGAGTCACCTGCCTGGCTGAGAGAGTCTTTGAACCAGCACTCAGGCAATGGCCTAGTCAGGTATAGGCTTGGCTAGACTATATATATATATATATATATATATATATATATATATATATACACATATATATATATATGCAAGCCTGTATATATATTTATTAAATGAACTGCAGCTCAGTGAGTCACCTGCCTGGCTGAAAGTGTCTTTGAACACGCACTTAAGGAATGGCCTACAGTCAGGTATAGGCTTGGCTGGAATACAATGCAGTGGATATATATTTTATGAACTACAGCTCAGTGAGTCACCTGCCTGGCTGAAATTGTCTTTGAACAAGCACTCAGGCAGTGGCCTAGTCAGGTATAGGCTTGGTTAGACTATATATATTACAAGCCTGTATATATATATATATATATATTAAATGAACTGCAGCTCAGTGAGTCACATGCCTGGCTGAAAGTGTCTTTGAACACGCACTTAAGGAATGGCCTACAGTAAGGTATAGGCTTGGCTGGAATACAATGCAGTGGATATATATTTTATGAACTACAGCTCAGTGAGTCACCTGCCTGGCTGAAATTGTCTTTGAACACGCACTCAGGCAATGGCCTAGTCAGGTATAGGCTTGGCTAGACTATATATATATATATATATATATATATATATATATATACAAACCTGTATATATATATATATATTAAATGAACTGCAGCTCAGTGAGTCACCTGTCTGGCTTAAAGTGTCTTTGAACACGCACTCAGGCAATGGCCTAGTGAGGTATAGGCCTGGCTAGACTATATATATATATATATATATATATATATATGTATATGTATATATATATATATATATATATATATATATATATATATATATATATATATATATATGTATATATATATATATATATATATATATATATATATATATATATACAAGCCTGTATATATATATTAAATTCACTGCAGCTCAGTGAGTCACCTGTCTGGCTGAAGTATATTAAAAACAATACACCAGGAAGGTCTGGGATGTATATATATACTAAATGCACTGCAGCTAACTGTCTTGCCCGCCTGCCTGAAGTATATTAGCGACAGTACACCAGGAACGGTCTGCAGTGAGATGAAGCTAAACTGTATACAGTGTATATATATATATATATATATATATATATATATATATATACTAAATACACTGCAGCTAACTGTCTCGCCCGCCTGTCTGAAGTATATTAGCAACAGTACACCAGGAACGGTCTGCAGTGAGATCTAGATAAACTGTACACAGTGTATATATATATATATATATATATATATATCTATATATATATAAATATATATATAGATATATATATATATATATATATATATATATATATATATATACATACACAAAATCGGGATGCATATATACTAAATACACTGCAGCTATCTAACTGTTTCACCTGCCTGCCTGCCTGAAGTATATTAGCAACAGAACACCAGGAATTGCCTGCCTGCTCAAACTAAATGAAATGACACTCTCTCTGTCTCTCTCTGAACAAACACCACCAACACACTACACAAAGCCGACGTGCGGGCGGATTCATATAGTGTGGGGCATGTACTTAACCCCCTGAGCCATAATTGGCCACAGGCACCCTGCCTGTGGCCAATTATGGCTCTCTTCGCTGACAGTACTGTGATTGGCCAAAGCATATGGGTCATAGTGCATGCTTGGCCAATCATCAGCCAGCAATGCATTGTGATGACGCAGTGCATTATGGGCTGTGGCGCGCCGCTCAAATTTGGGGCCCATATTGTTCGAAATTTGGCGAACAAGCGAACGGCCGATGTTCGACTCGAACAGACAGCCCATCCCTAATAATCATGTGAACAATGATGGAAAGGAAAAACATATGTGAAAAAATGCTTTACAAGTGAAATATAGGAAGAAAAAAAGTCCCCTTAGATTTCCAGTCCATGAATTAACAAGGAAATTACACCCATCCATGAAAATACAGGAAAAAAAGATATCCTCCGTGTGACTTCACACCCAAGATGAGCAAAGTATTCTGCTTACCAGATGGCGATGACTGCTATTACAGCAGTCTCGCCCAGCGCAGGGAAATCAGTCTCCCCAAAACCCAAAGCACAATACCGGAACAGCAACTATAAGCAGGTGATTCTCGGAAACATAAAACAAGAAACTTCCTTAGTGCAGTATGTAGATAAAAGGTAATTTATTAAGAACCAAAAAGGAATCGCACTTACAATATTGTAGTCAATCATAAGCGGTAAGATGTAGCATAAAAACAGGTCGCGGTGTCTCCGTCTGCTGTGCTTCACTTCCTAAGTCCGTTTGTTAGCCCATCCAAAAACGTAATGACGTCATGGTCGCAGGCTTCTCCCTATGCGTTTTGTCACAATAGGATGTCGCCTGGGGATTGGCCAGGAGATACTTTTGTGAAATACTGTATATATACAGTATATATACATATATGTATATCAAACACTGAAGAGGGTGAGGTGCAAGTGCAAAGCAATCAGGCCTTCACAAGGGCCGTATATAGAAAAAAAGATATATAGTTCCCAGAGGTAATAAAGAATAAAATATATTTTAAAGTACTATACATTTTCAAACACTATATGTTCTGCATATCCTAAAAAGCTATACTACCAGCAGCTAAATTGTTTTGTTTATTGTTAATCATTTATCTGTACATTCAAACTGTTCTTAATTGTTTTTAGACTGCTTTAAAGCTGACCACACACATATATATAGGAGCTTTTTACCTGCCAAAGGATTTGTATGACTGTCCATCCAGTCCACAGCTCTGGTCTCCAGCACAGCCCTGTCTAGTAGGGCAGAAAACCTGATTCTTCTCTGCTGTATCCAGGTCTCCCCAGCCTGGGATTGGACAGTGAAAGGGGAAAAACAGACCAATCAACTCATCTCTCTGTCACTCTGCTCTCTCCTTTTATCAGCATGTCACTTGTTAGCACATGGGCCTTGCAGCACAGATAACTGGCTCCTTGTAATGCTTCTCTCTCTCCTAGCTTGAACTCTGCAAAAGGGTAATAGCAGGTCAAATTAGGATAGTTCCATTACAATGAAAAAGAAAAAAACACTTTGATGTATTAATAAATAGAGCTCTGCATTAACTTGTGTCTTATATTTAATAAACAATAAGTCTAAAAATCATAAAATGTGCGTATCAAGTCCTTGATTTGTTATACTTATTGAGGCAGCGCTAAGTGTCCGATGTTATAAAACACTATATATAGAACAAATGTTTGAAGAGACAGGAAAGTTCAAAATTAAAGATGCAGTCTGTGGATGTGAAGGTAAACGTAGAAATCCTTTCACCAATAGCGATCACCGCGTGAGGGGGTCACCCCCCGTGAGATTGCACTCACCACAATATCAGTAATCACAGGCCTTTGAATAATGATCTTTAAATCTTTGCCGTCTCCTTAATTCAACCACCAGGTGGTGCAAGACCCTCTCGGTATGTATAACATGGGGAGAAAATGAAATGCCATATAGCGTAATATTGCTTAAGACCGTTTATTAAACAATACACAAAATCACATTCCCCATTTAAAATATGCGTACCAGATATATATAAAAACGAGCATTGAAAAGTGCACTGTGCCTGTATTAGCGTCCCCCGGGAGGAGTTCCTGGATGCGAGCTGTACACGGCTAATCCGTTCGCTTCCTGGTTACCTTCCGTGGAGCGCAAACGTCACTTCCGGTTGATTGAGGGTCGTAATCAACCGGAAGTGACGTTTGCGCTCCACGGAAGGTAACCAGGAAGCGAACGGATTAGCCGTGTACAGCTCGCATCCAGGAACTCCTCCCGGGGGACGCTAATACAGGCACAGTGCACTTTTCAATGTTCGTTTTTATATATATCTGGTACGCATATTTTAAATGGGGAATGTGATTTTGTGTATTGTTTAATAAACGGTCTTAAGCAATATTACGCTATATGGCATTTCATTTTCTCCCCATGTTATACATACCGAGAGGGTCTTGCACCACCTGGTGGTTGAATTAAGGAGACGGCAAAGATTTAAAGATCATTATTCAAAGGCCTGTGATTACTGATATTGTGGTGAGTGCAATCTCACGGGGGGTGACCCCCTCACGCGGTGATCGCTATTGGTGAAAGGATTTCTACGTTTACCTTCACATCCACAGACTGCATCTTTAATTTTGAACTTTCCTGTCTCTTCAAACATTTGTTCTATATATAGTGTTTTATAACATCGGACACTTAGCGCTGCCTCAATAAGTATAACAAATCAAGGACTTGATACGCACATTTTATGATTTTTAGACTTATTGTTTATTACATGTTCAAATTTTAAGGCAGCTGCTTGGGTCTGCTGCATCTGATTGCGGAGTGATTCTGAGGCGCGGATTGATGTGAGGCAGAGGCGAGTTTTTTCATTGTCCACACATTTCACAGTTTTGTGTCTTATATTTGCCTGGAGTAGCGCTTATATTTTTCAAGGATATTTGCTTTGCTTTACTGTTTTCTTGCCTTTTAAGCAGTTTTAAAATTCATTATAAAGTATGTGAAATACCTGAATATTTCTGTGTGTGTTTATGTGCTTATTTTGTAAATGCCATTCCAGAAATGAATTATTCTTTTAATTGAATCGTGCAGTATCCCTTGTGTACTGCATGTGGCTATACACTTAGAACTGCAGGCTTGCTAACAGCTAAGAGTATTAATGAAGATAATTTATCACAATATTCATTGTAATATAGACTGTAATTTCCACTTTGATAAAAAAAAAAAAAAGCCATAATGACATCACTGCCTAATGGTATTAGCCGACTGATTCACGTCACCACAGCTAGCCGACTATTTGCTTTGCCTGCCACCTACGTAACAAGCGAATCCCTAACCACATCAAACAAAATACTTTTGGTCTCCAGGGGGAAAAAAAGAGAGAATAATAACGAGATGTAATTGGGATTTTTCTAACCTTATTATTTGCAGCCTGAAATGTACATAGAAAATTGCTCTAAATATCCTGTGGATATCAAAGCGTAAAAAAAAAAAAAAAAAGTGGTGCAGAAAAGTGCCCACAGCTGTGTAGCTGTCATGGTTATATCTGTGTAGGTGTTCACAGACAATTGGAAGAGATGTGGGATGATTGTTTTCAAACATCTTCTCATCTCTTTCTACTACAAAAGCGGTGCCGAGCTTCTGAATGCCTTATGATCATTTTCTGTTATAGGCACCTCTCTTTCCTTTGTTGAATAGAAAAAAAAGCATAGTTGTGCAGACAAAATAATTGGAAAGTGAAGTTAAGGGACTCATTAGGCACACAGACTTGCATTCTGAGAAATGCTTGAATTTTTTTTTTTTATTAGGTCTGAGACCTTAGCTGAAAATGTCAGCACACATCCTGTAATTTTCTGTAATTTAAAGGAACGTACCATACTATCATTAAAAATGGACCTACAGTGAAAATTAATCACCTCATCATCTTGATTATCACACCCTTTGTTAAAAGGAAATTGCATATATATAAAAAAAAAAAGCCTACGTATACCTGTGCTGCAGAAAACACTGCTCCTGGCTTCCAAAGGGACTGCTCACATGACTATATGTCTACACATTTGATTTCATGATTTTAGCTGAAGCGTAGGATTACAGCAGATTATAGGTTTTCCCATATACCAACCCTAAGTCCTAAGTAAGGATGAGCTCTGGCGTGTTCGCACAGCCCACATGCGGAGCCAGGAAGTCGGCACTGCGCTGCACTAATCACAGGCAGTGAGACATTTCCCGATCTCTGCAGCCGCACATCGGGACAATATCTCACTGCCTGTGATTAGCGCTGTGCAGTGCCGACTTCCTGGCGGGCTCTGCACGTGGGCTGTGCGAACACGCCTGAGCTCATCCTTAGTCCTAAGCAGGGAATAATGTCATGTATAGTGTCATGAGGATTCTTTAGGTGTTACCTTAAGGAGCTTAAAGATGGATCTCCTGAAAGTGAAGAGAAATCCCACCTTTCATAGCTTTCACCTGAACAGGTTTCATTATTCAGAGTTTCCCTCTACTCCTGTTCTAGTGTCAACCATAAATTTTAGATTTCTCTCTCTGGTTTCATTGGTAATTAAGGATGAGCTCCGGCGTGTTCACAAGCCCCACGTGCCGAGCCACCAGGAAGTCGGCACCGCACAGCGCTAATCACAGGCAGTGAGACATTGTCCTGATGTGTGGCTGCAGAGATCGGGAAATGTCTCACTGCCTGTGATTAGCACTGTGCAGTGCTGACTTCCTGGCGGGCTCGGCATGTGCAGCTTGCGAACACGCCGGAGCTCATCCTTATTGGTAATCAGCACTGAGCTTAGCTTGACTGGCAAGCAGAAGTATGTGTGCTAGGCAGTGTGCACATACACTATATTGTCAAAAGTATTGGGACGCCTGCCTTTACACACACATGAACTTTAATGGCATCCAAGTCTTATGCCGCATACACACGATCGGAAATTCGGCCAGCAAAAGACCGATGGGAGCTTTTGGTCAGAAAATGCAACTATGTGTATGCTCCATCGGACTTTTGCTGGCCGAATTCCAGTCAGCAAAAGATTGAGAGCATGTTCTCAATTTTTCGGTCGGAAAAAGTTCCTATCCGAAAATGCGATAGTCTGTAGCAATTCCGACCCACAAAATTCCTACGCATGCTTGGAAACAATTCGACGCATGCTCGGAAGCATTCAACTTCATTTTCTCGACTTATCATAGTGTTGTATGTCACCGCGTTCTTGACGGTTGAAAGTTCAGCGAACTTTTGTGTAACCTTGTGTATGCAAGGCAAGCTTGCGCGGAATCCCATCGGAAAAGCCATCATATCTTTCTCCGACCAAAATCCCAATCATGTGTACGCGGCATAAGTCTGTAGGATTCAATATTGAGTTGGCCCACCCTTTGCAGCTATAACAGCCTCAACTCATCTGGTAAGGCTGTCCACAAGTGTGTCTATGGGAATGTTTGACCATTCTTCCAGAAGCGCATTTGTGAGGTCAGGCACTGTTGTTGGATGAGAAGGCCTGGCTCGCAGTGTCCGCTCTAATTCATCTCAAAGGTGCTCTATTGGGTTGAAGTCATGACTCTGTGCAGGCCAGTCAAGTTCCTCCACCTCAAACTCACTCATCCATGTCTTTATTGACCTTGCTTTGTGCACTGGTGCACAGTGATGTTGGAACAGGTAAAGGCCATCCCCAAATTGTTCCAAAAAAGTTGGGAGTTGCATGAAAAAAGGTGATAGGTTGTGCTCAAAAATCAATACATAACATGAACATAATAATCCAAAAAATGCATTTATAAGTACATTCAGCAACAGAGGCTGAGTGAAGGAAAACAGTTAATTAAATGAATGAACAAGGTGCTTATGCAATGCAAAGTCCAAAAGCAATCCTCCACCTGGTAGCGTCACCAACAGTAAAGTCAGGATGTGCTCTTAACCCAAATAATGGACCCTTTATTATGGAAGGTCACATATGTACTTGGATATCCCAGCTGTAACGTATCCACGATGCAGCAGGTCCCTGAGACATTTCCCCTTAACACTACTCTGCCGTCCCAAAGCCGCCTCTTCCAGCATAATGCCCCGTACACACGATCGGACATTGATTGGATATTCCGACAACAAAATCCATGGACTTTTTCCGACGGATGTTGGCTCAAACTTGTTTTGCGTACACACGGTCGCACAAAGTTGTCGGAATTTCCTCTCGCTAAGAACACGGTGACGTACACCACGTACGACGAGGCTAGAAAAGGTCAGGTCTGAACCAAGCGCGGCACCCTTTGGGCTCCTTTTGCTAATCTCATGTTAGTAAAAGTTTGGTGAGAGACTATTCGCGCTTTTTTAGACTCGTGGTTTTCAGATTGTTTTCTGCTGTTCAGTTTGTGCTTGTGGGTTTGTATTTGCTCTTCAGTGCGTGTAGCGAGTTACGCGTGACTCTTGTCATTATGTTCTTGTTCGTTCGTTACTGTTTTTCAGGTCGCTCTTCACAGGCCTTGCTGTTCTTCAGTGCGTTCTGTTACTTCGTTCTGAGCAGCCGACCGTTTTCTAGCCATGTTGCGTATACGTACTCTTCGTAGAGTTCCTGCTGTCCGGGGGCTTGGTGTTGGGGTCCTGACCTTGACACAAGTCCAGTCCATGAACAGGGTGGGGAGGAGTTCATGGACCAAGAATTGGTTGCTTCAGCGTGACCAGTTCTGTCACATGCCTTTGCTCCGTGAGATCCGTGAGAATAATCCTGATGATTTCAGGAACTTTCTCCGGATGACGGACCCCGTTTTTCACCATTTGTTGGCTTTGCTGACCCCCTATATCAGCAGGCAGGATACCTGCATGAGGCAAGCCATCACTCCGGAGCAGAGGCTCATCACCACCCTGCAGTACTTGGCGACAGGGAGAAGCCTGCAGGACTTGAAGTTCTCGACAGGCATCTCCCCCCAGGCTCTGGGGATCATTATCCCAGAGACCTGTTCTGCCATCATACAGGTCCTGCAGAAGGAGTATATTAAGGTAAGATTTATCCTTTAACATCACATTTTATTGTATTTAATGTTTGCTAATATATTGTATTTCTTTCCTCATTCCCTAATTACCATGATTGTAATATGCTGTTAATGTCCCCTTTGTCCTCATGCATGCTGGATTTTTATGTAATAATTTTTTTGCTCCTTCATACATATTTTCATTTACCTCCCCAGCATGCTCTCCTGGCCCTATATTCACCTCATGTAGTCACTTAACAATGTATTTTATCAGCTCCATAGTAGTGCTTTACCCCAAACACCCCTAAAATGTTTTGAAATGTGATTGGTGCTTAAAATTCAGGCAGAGTGCCAGAGGCTTTTTTTGGGGGTCCCCAAATCATTTGGAACCCTCCCCCTCAACTGCTAAGTCAGCTGATACCAATTCTCTATCTATCGTCAATCCTCTATCTGCTGACTTTGCCAAACCCATACACACTATACCCACCTCTTTTGTGGTCATATTTATGGATGAATTCCCCAAAGCATGTAGTGCAAGGGCCTGCCTGTATACTTTAAAATGGTACAGTTTCAAGTTTTTGTATCCTATTATTATCTTGATAGGTAAGAGCAGAATGTCCAAATGTGCTCAAATATGTACAGTGTATATTTATATCTTTGTATTATGACACTTCTTACCTGTCCAGTGGGCTGCCAATAGTGTAACTAAGGAGGGGCTTAGTTATACCCATTATACAAATACCCATTATTTAGGCATTCATCTCTCAATGAAGTGGAGAGGGTTACCTGTCCCAGAGTCCCCCCCCCCTAATGTTAGAAATGGCCCAGGAAAGGGGGGGGGGGATCTGATAGTTGGACCTTATACTTTGGTTTTTAAAAATTTCCTCTAATAAGTGTTATCTTGATGTTGGCCAACAATGTTTGTGTCTAATCTGCTTCCCCTGTTTATGTGCACAAAGACTAATATTTTTTTTTGGTTTTGACTCCACAGTTTCCTTCCACGCCACAGGAATGGCAGACTGTGGCCTCCCACTTTGCCCAGCGGTGGGACTTTCCTAACTGCGGAGGGGCAATTGATGGGAAACACGTCCACATCGTCCCACCACCAAACTCAGGGTCTTACTATTATAATTATAAGGGGTTCAATAGTATTGTGATGTTGGCGGTGGTGTCGGCTACTTATGAATTTCTGTATGTGGACGTGGGGAAGAATGACCGGATGTCCGATGGTGGAGTCATCGCCCAGACCGAGTTCTACAGGCGTCTCCAGAATGGCAGCTTGGACTTGCCACCTTCAGAAGACAATGTGGAAGGACTCCCATTCGTCTTTGTTGCGGATGAAGCTTTTGCGCTGGGGACCATCTTATGCGGCCATTCCCGATGAGGATCCTCACCCTGGACCAGAGGGTTTTTAATTACCGGCTGGCCAGAGCCAGAAGAGTGGTGGAGAACATGTTTGGAATCATGGCCAGCCGGTTCCGCCTATTTTACACCCATACATATGGCGGAGTACAAACTGAATCACATCATCCTGGCGTGCTGTGTTCTACACAACTTTTTACGGCAACATTCTGCCAACTATGCTGGCTCAGTTGGGCCTAAGGCCAGAATTCAACATGAATCAACCCTGACGGCGCTTGAAAGTGGCCGTCCTGGCATGCCCCCCCTGAGTGCCCATGATGTCCGGCTAAGATACCTTGAATTCTTTGCGGGTAGGGGGGCTATCAATATGCCAGACAATGTGTAAAACCTTTTTAAAATAAATAAAAAGAACTCAAATCTTTGGTGACATTTACTGCTTGTGTTTTTTGTAGCTGACCCTGACAGAAATGTGGTGAGTCCTGAAAATGGCGTGATTGTGTTACATTACAAAGCACTGTTGGGTGTTATTTACTAAAGGCAAAGGCACTTTGCACTATAAGTGCACTTGAAACTGCACTGAAACTGCACTTGTAGTGAAAAGTGTATTTTCCCTTAGGAAATAACCCCCATTGTCACAGAATACACCAATTAGAGCACCACAAAAGTGTTGTAGCGCTGAGACAATAATCCACACAATCTTGATTAACAATCTTTTTAATAACAGCACAATCACATGTGCATTTCCAAAAGGTTTTTAAAACAAACCAACATGTTTAATGTTTAACAATTTTTGGGGTCACATTAGAAAAAGTATAAATGTCCATTTAAGATAAAACAGACATGTGTAAAACCCACAAGAAATACACAAATTTAGAACTTACAAAGTCCACATTTGTTAGAACTTGAAGGCAATATCAGACATGAGTATTTACAAACTGTGTTGATATTGCGTTCAGATGGGGTGAAGTCACCCCAGGAAAAGCTAAATTTGGAAGATGTACACAAATTTCCAAATGTCAACATGTGCTAGCTGCCATCACGGGGGATCAAGGGATGTGTTTTGGTGGTGCAACCCGTTCCTCACAGCTACTTTATTATTGAAGAAGGGGTTGCACCCCCAAAACGCGTCCATTGATCTCCCATGATGGCAGATAGCACATGTTGACACACTGTGTGCCTTTTCCAAATTTGGCTTTGCTACAAATTGACATAAAAAATATGAAAAATTTTGGCACAACAAAAACCCAAGGCATTTTGCGTGGTTTTAAACTCTCCCTAAAACATCAATGATGTTCTTCATTTTTTGCTGAACATCATTGATGGCTTTCACAATGTTTTCCAAGTCCCTATTACACCCCATGATCTCCCCGATCAGGATCTGGGCACTTTCCGAGGTGAAAGGATCTCGATCCACAACATCACGATCACCTAAAAAGATCGAAACAAAAAAACACCATGTATTATAAATATGGCGGCATCCATCTCTTACCTGAGCCTGTGGTCGCAGACACTCACCTGTTGTGGTGGCTAGTTCCACCACGTCTTCCTCCTTCTGCTCTGCTGGTCTTCGGTGGATTTCCCCTTCTTCCAGAGGTGGGGGGTCTGTGGTCTCCTCGGATGAGGGGTGTCCTCCGAGTCTTTTCTCCCCTATGCAAAAAAAAATAGGTATACTTAGCACACAGATATTTGATGGCAGAAATAGGAATATGAAACATTGTTTGGAAGTGGGGTACAATTGTCTGTTTTGGCAGAGTTCCAAGATGTGGCATTTTTCTTGTCCTTTGTCAAGCTTGAATACTTACCTGTCTTTTACAAGCTTCACAGATGGAGACACCCTATAGTATACACTGGAGCACCTGTGTGCCCCCCCTGATAAAAAGGGTGTTCTTGTGTCCCACACTAGTGCTCCAGCGTCCAGATGTGTAAACCGCTGCTGAGTGTCCTCTCCTTACACAGAATGTAGTTGGCATTTCATTCTAGTAACAAACCCATCTACACAACCCAATTCTTTTCACACAAGTAGGCCCTAAAAAATGCTGGCAAATGCATATGGCCAAACGAACTATGTTTGATATGAACAAATAATGTGCCCATGAACATGAAAGTTGCCTTTTGAAACTGGATAACAGTTAATAAAAGCACATGGAGCAGCACGAACTAATAAACATAAAGAATAGGAACACAGCACAACTACTTACTTTTTTGCAGCACTCTCCTGATCTTTCTGTACTGCTCGTGCTCTCTTAATTTGAGGTCCGACCACCGCTTCCTGAGCTGATCTTTCGATCGTCGTACCCCAAAATTCCGGTGCAGACTCTTGACCACTTTCGCCATGATCTTGGCCTTTCGGACATTGGGGTTGGAGTAAGGTCCATACTTCCCCTCATAGTCGGCCTTCTTCAGGATAACGACCATCTCCAACATCTCCCCAAAGGACATATTGATGCCTTAAATCGTCTCTTCCGGGATCGGGACGTTTCTGGCTCCGGGCTTTCCTCCTCCTCGTTGCTGTAATTAGCACGCACCTGCTCTGACTCCGCCATGTGCTCTTCCCCCACTGCGCCGAATGAGAAGGGGTGGGGAAGAGACTAGAAAGAACGTCAGGGGCGGGCGGAGTTACACGCATGCGCAGTGTCTATAAAGCGTAACACGTGTGCGTAGTACGTACGATCTGTGAGCGGAGGAAGGAGTATCGGAGGCGCCGATCGTGAAAACGAAGGTAAGATCTAAACTTGTGCCTATACTGCTTCTAAATTGAGGCCTATATTGTAACTATATTAGGAGAGTTTCGCCTGACATTAGTGTTTGTCTTGTGTTGAGTCTTGCAGAGAAAATGGATGGCTTAAATGACCACAATTTCCTCCCTCTGTTCAAAGATAAATACAGGGAGCTGCCCTGTCTGTGGCAGGTGAGACATCCACATTACAATAATAAACAAAAGAGGCAGAAAGCACTGGAGAAACTGCTGGAGTTGGTGAAGCCAGGGGTCCCCACAGCAACCATCACCTATTTAAAAAGCATAATTGGTGGCCTGAGGAGCACTTATCTTAGGGAGCGCAAGAAGGTCACTGATTCCCAGAGATCCAGAGCTGCAGCAGATGACATTTATGTCCCCAGGCTGTGGTACTATGAGAGACTGCGATTTCTGTCAGACCAGACTGGAGTCAGGGAATCCCTCTCAACCCTTCCTTCCACTCTTCCTTCCACCCCAGCTGAGGCTTCCGATGTCCAACCTGGGACTTCCAGCCTGGAATAAGTGGAGGAGCCCAGCTTGAGCCAGGTATAGCATTCTTCTACAGATTTCTTGTCAATAAATAAATGATGTTTACTAGATGTTATTATTGATCACTAATTGCTGATTTTATAAAGTGTTTTACATATCAATAGAGAGTAGTGGGCACCAAAACTTCGGACAAGAAAGAAAAATGGTGGGCTCAGAATGATAGTCTGTTATATTTGATAACATTCAATTTGCAACAGTCATGAGATGAAAATTATGTGTGATTGATGAAGAAAAAACTAAAACTATGTCCCTTTTTCATACACAGGAAGACCTCAGCCAGGAGGAGGCTGTGGAATGTGGCACACAGGAGGAGGCTGTGGAATGTGGCAGCCAGAAGGAGGTGGGGGTTAGTGGCAGCCAGGAGGAGGCAGGGCTAAGTGGCAGCCAGGAGAAGCCTGGGACCAGTCGCAGCCTGACAGAATTGCAGGTTCCTCCCCTCCACCTTCCATACAAAAGACAGAGGAAGGGGACTCACATGCAGGATTCAGTGCTCAGGCTCATTCAGGAGGCTTCTGCGTCCCTCAAAGCCTTACCCACTCCTAAAGAGGCCTTTGCCTGCATGGCTGCCACCAAACTGAAGGGCATGCAGGAGGGTCAATGCCTCATGTGTGATAAACTTATTTATAAAGTCCTAACTAAGGGGGTGATTGGCGAAATCACACCCAATACCGACGTGATTGAGTTGGACCATCCTCCTCCTCCTGCCACAACTCCACCACCACAGCCACAGCGTGGAAGGAAGCGTCTAAGGAAGACCAGAGAGTGATGGCCATGGGCTCAGTCTGGTCTGGCAAAAGATGCAGGCTCTTGTATGACCACAGCCTGGGGACAGATATGTCATCTGCTGCTTTCCGGATCTCTGAGAGTTCTGGACCAGACTGCACTCCCTTAGATATGGACTCCTCAGGCCACCAATTTTGCTTGAAAATAGTTGATGCGTGCCCTGGGGGCCAAAGGCTTCACCAATTTCTGCAATTTCTCCAGTGTTGCCTCCCTCTTTGTTTGGTTCTGAGCCCTTAATAAAGGAATTTTTGTTTCAATTATACTCGCCTATGTGTGTTTTCCTTCAAAAATGACAGTTTGTTTGTGAGGAAGCAGGTACATTTCAAAAATACAATGTGAAATTAACAAGAGACACCAACACCAAGCAATCCAAGCCTGACCTCACAAATGTGCTTCTGGAAGAATAGTCAAACATTCCCATAGACACACTCCTAAACCCTGTGGACAGCCTTCTCAGAAGAGTTATTAAACTTAAAAAATTGCTGCGCTAATGAAACATCAAAGCCGTGAAATACAATAAATTGCAAAAACCTTATAACCAATAAACAAATCACATATCTCTTAACGTGCAGAATCAAATAAACATGTGCCAATGATTAATTAATTAGTGTTCTTAAAGTAGTCCAAATAAACAGATCTAGTGCTTCAGTGTAATCAAGTGATAGTGAGAATGAAAATCAAGTAAAGATGAGGCTTACTAAATCTTCACAAATCCTCAGACATGCTTATATTAATTCACCTCAATGCTCCCCAATTAGGTATGCGCTCACCTCATGAAGTGTGGCCTCACGTTTAAGTTTGGTCAAAAACAGCCTTATAGTCACCTTGGACTAACAAATCGTGCTTTCCTCCTTCCCGTCCTGTCAGTTTTTCTCCACCACTGCTCAATATATGTGAAAAGAAAAGAGCTCCAAATAGTGCTTATATCTTTTAAAACCAATAACGTTTATTTGAAATAGTTGTATCAAACTCACATTTATCAAGTGCTCCAGTGCACCAACTATGTACAGCATGTAAAAGTTTTGAATCCACGACACTGCAACGATTTTGTGCCGCTCCGAGAGTGTTCTATGCGTCTTGTCAAACCATCTGCCCCTCCCCTACGCGTTGCATCACATGATCACATGACTTCCTCAGGGGGATTCCTATTGGTGGATGCTATTTCCTTGTATTCTATTCCCGCTCCGCCAATTTGATTTTCAGTCCGTGGTGCGGAGGTGTGTTAATACTAATTGAATACTAATACTAATGGAATTCCCTACCCCAATCTGTCAGACTGTCTCCAAATTTATCCACTTTTAGGCGATCCCTGAAAACTTTCCTCTTCAGAGAAGCCTATCCTGCCTCCATCTAACAACTGCACTATTTTCTCCATTAGCTCATCCCCCACAGCTATTACCCTTTTGTATAACTTGACCCTCCCTCCTAGATTGTAAGCTCTAATGAGCAGGGCCCTCTGATTCCTCCTGCATTGAATTGTATTGTACTTGTACTGTCTGCCCTAATGTTGTAAAGCGCTGCGTAAACTGTCAGCGCTATATAAATCCTGTATAATAATAATAATAATAATACTAAAAACTGCTGCTCACATAAGACATCACCACACCTAGGACTAATGAGATCAATCAACCCAATTCCAATCTATGTGTGTATGTGGGGATAAACAAAGCTATTGCCCCAATGTTGTTGCAATCCGGTGGGTTACATCAAACAATGTTTCACCATTCCTATATGTTATTATGGGAAATCATACAATATTATATAAAATATTAAAAATTGTTTTAAAATTATGACAATCACAGTATATAACGTAAATTTAAGTATATGGTTTTATCTATATTTTTTTCACAATTATTAATTAAACCCCTATTGAGCATTAAAATTGGTGTCTCGCCTGGATTTTCATAATTACTAAGAAAACATCCTAAATCAAATTTCTTGTTTAACCCCTTTGACGCCATGACAGATAATTCATGGATCCACCATGATCCACCATGATTCCCTTTTGCTTATCTCCATAACTTAATTTTGTCCCCTCCGATGTTTTTTTTTTTTTAGGGCTTCTATACCCCAAAATTGCAGCCCCCCTATAATCTCTATTATGAACTTTTTTGAAACGTAGGGAAAGATGATGTTTTTTCTCATCAGTGCCTGACCTCACGAATGTGCTTCTGGAAGAATGGTCAAATTCCCATAGACACACTCCTAAACCTTGTGGACAGCCTTCCCAGAAGAGTTGAAGCTGGTATAGCTGCAAAGGGTGAGCCAACTCAATATTGAACCCTACAGAGGAAAACTGGGATGTCCTTAAAGTTCACATGCATGTAAAAGCAGGTGTCCCAATACTTTTGGCAATATAGTGTATATGTCTGTGAAACTAACCAACTCAAAGTGAAGGACCACAAGTCAAGGCACACACATATGCCAGCCTGTGGCTGTGCCCAACAGTGAATTCTTCCTTAAGCTAGAACTATAGACATTAACTTTTTTTTTTAGTTTTGGTTAGAGTAAGGGAGGATTATAACCCCTGTAAGGTTTATGTTTGCCCTCTTTGTCCTAATGAGGAGATTTTCCCTCACTTCCTGTCAAAAAGCCAAAATAGGAAATGAGAGGAAATTCCTGCAAATTAACCACTTAAGCCCCAGAAGATTTGGCCCCTTAATGACCAGGCCATTTTTTGTGATACGGCACTGCGTCTCTTTAACTGACAATTGCGCGGTTGTGCAACGTTGTACAAAAACAAAATTGATGTCCTTTTTTTCCCACAAATATAGCTATCTTTTGGTGGTATTTGATCACCTCTGTGATTTAAATTTTTTGCGCTATAAACAAAAAAAGAGCGTCAATTTTGAAAAAAAAACAATATTTTTTATTTTTTGCTATTATAAATATCCCCCCAAATTTAAAAAAAAAACTAATTTAAGTTTTCTCAGTTTAGGCCGATATGCATTCTTCTACATATTTTTATTAAAAAAAAATCTTAATAAGCGTATATTGATTGGTTTGCGACAAAGTTATAGGGTTTACAAAATAGGGGATAGAGTTATGGCATTTTTAGTATTCATTTTTTTTTACTAGTAATGGCGGTGATCTGCGATTTTTATTGGGACTGCGGCATTTCGGCGGACAGATCGGGCACTTTTGACACTTTTTTGGGACCATTGACATTGATACAGCGAGCAGAGCTAAAAATTGCCACTGATTACTGTATAAATGTCATTGGCAGGGAAGGGGTTAACATTAAGGGGCGATCAAGGGGTTAAATGTGTGTCCTAATGAGTGTTTCAAACTGTGGGGGGGTTAGGACTGCCTGGGGGAGGAGACTGATTGTTGTTCCTAAGCATTAGGAACAACTGATCCGTCTCCTCACCCCTGACATAATGGAGATCTGTCTATTTATATTGACAGACCTCTGTTCTATCTCTGTGTGGAGCGATCGCGGGTATCTGGAGGACATTGCGACCGCCGGGCATGCACATTGGCTCAGTCATCATGCCACGGGCAGGCGTGTGTGCCCCTTAGTGGTCCTAAAGCGGCCGACGTACAGCTATGACGGCTCACCCAGGGGAGCCAACCTGCTGCAGTATAATTGCGGCGGCTGGTCGGGAAGTATTTAAGGGAATCCCTGAGGAACCCCCAGGTCTCCAGAATTAGCATCCCCATTAGAAGATTTCCCCACTATTACTTTTCTGGGGACAACACAAAATTTGGGACTTTCTTTCACTTTTACTTTCAATGATAGTGGTAAATGGGACAACTAGAGAGAGTGAGTCTCCCTAACGGGGACACAGACAGCAATAAAAACTGACAGGTGTTCTAATCCCTCTCCACTCTATCCACAACTACAAAAAAAAAAAATGCCTTTGGTTATACTTTAAATGCATACTATGTGCTGCACCTGCACTTCTCCACCCTTCACTATGGCTCCTCTATATGGCATTATTATGCAGGCTTTGGGAGTTAGGAGACACGGGCCAGCAACCTCTGGTACTCTCCGGGCTCTGTGACGGTGCTCTGAAATTGACTCTGTTGTCTTGGACTTTACCTGGCTGATGTAAGCACATTTCTTTTCTGTTATCCGGACTGCGCTAAAAGCGACAAGGAGTATTTTGAATTTTCTTTCACTGCTATGGACTTTGCTGCATATGTAGTATTCACTCCCTCAAGGACTCACTTCTTTGGTCCCAAGGTTCTTTGCCCAATAGGTGGTCCAGCAGCCAGATACACAGTCTCAGTCTCTTCTCTGGCTCAATAATCAATATTTTTCTCGCTTTAATTAAAGAAACCTGAACTTGGATGGATGCAGTGTAACTGTGGGATACTCCAGCAACGTTAAGTAGTAGCTTGGGCACACCTATCTTCCTCTTAGAAATTCTGAACACAGTCCTTGGAGCAGCAAATGCTAGACTAAGCTACACAAGAACACCATGAACAATGTCCATTTTAAGTACCGTCTGACTTGTTGCAAGAGGGACAGCAGCATGGCTCAGTCACTGGGATCTCACACACCAGTCTGTACTCACTAATGTCCTTGGATGATTGTATGCTTCCTTCCAAAATCATTCAGATCTCTCTCCTATGAATTCTCCAGACCAGATTGCAAAAATAGACCCTCAGTCAGCTTCAGCAGAGTCCAGTAGAGTAGCCCCCCCCCCCAGCAGGCATAGCTGGAACCTCAATAAGCGGTAGAAAACACAGCTGGATTGCCCTTTGGGCTGGGATCTCCTCATCCTGGACCAGACCCCTCTGTTCCATGCCCAGAACTAGTTATGCTTCCTCCCAGCCACCATCTGGGCAGCCTCCCCCAGGGATTAAACACATTCAACTAAAGCAATAATAAATATGATAAAAACCATCACCCATGCGAAAACATAAAATAATCCAAAAAAATTGATAAATGTGCACAAATAAGTCTCTCTTAAAGTGCCAGTGCTTAAAAAAAGTGTTCAAAGCCATGCTTGTGCTTTAATGCTGTAATTTATTGTGGCAAGCTATTCCCTACCAACATTCCACTTTGTGCAAAACAGTGCCCTTTCCCGATGGGAACACACTCAACAGATGGGTATGGCCCCCTCAGCATATATCAAGACAGGCTTGAAGGGCTTTTTCCACAGATCATCTGTGCGTGGCAAAATTCTTTACTTCCAGTTATTAGAACAGAGGTCCATGACACCGCTGATATGTAGAGTAGAATTTGGACAAAAAGGGATACATAGCACATACCATATTTATTAAAATCCTCATATAAACAGTTAAAATTACACTCACACTGTTTGGTGACCCTCCTGGCACCCCGGGATCATCTGCTGATTATTTAAAACACGCCAAACCACTGTTCCACTCTGTGAAATCTGGCTTGTGTTCCAACACTCGGAAGCGGCTTTCCTAACCCAGTATGCCAGCTGCCTTGGCCTGTACGTGTTTCATCACTCCAAAGGACATCATCAGGAGAAATTATTATTGCTTTAGTTGATTGTGTTTGATTTTGCAATTTTTTGGGCAAGCACAGCTTTATTTTACTTTTGCTTGGTATGTTAAAGTTAGCACATTATTAACAGCTGTAGCTACCCGACCTTGCACTAGTAATATTACCATTGCTCAGGTTCTGTACTATATTATCATTTGACATCCCCCCAGGGATTGGCTGGGATTGCATAAATATTCAGCTGCCGATTTGACTCTCCCAACCCACTAATTTCCAGAACCCTCCAGAAGACAGAGGGAAGCAGTCAATCCTGCAACCAGTGAGACACAGAACAGCCTGAAACATTCACAAGCAGCTCAACTGATTACAGTGGAGCTAATAACTAAATGTATCTAACCTAGTACCTATTTAGGAGGGTGCTAGACATACAAGATCTTTAAGTTCAATGCCTTATTTCGAGAAGCTGTCCTGAGATCTCCCCCTGACCCCTGAACATTACAATGCATACCTTTTTTCCATGGGTATTCAGTCCAGTCATGTGATCTCAGGGGTCCAACTTCTTGTGTTCTTCCTCTGGCAGGTCCTGAATGCTGCAGAGAACAGTGCAATATAATGACCTGGTACTGTTTTTTGCACCATTATCCTATGAGCATAAGGAAGCTTGATGATACACTTCCTGAAGGTATGTCCTTGATGCCCTGGGCTCATGGAAGTGGGTTAACTGATCCTAGCTCTCAGTCATTTAACTCAAAAAAGAACTGGTGCTGGATTGCAGAGCAGGGAGTTTCTAGGGGACAGTGGAGATAGGATAAGTATTGCTTTCAGAGCTGCTTTTTAGTTTTAACTGCAACAATGCTATTGTTTTTGTACATTTTATCTTTACTGACTGTTGGTGATCTCAGTGATTAATATAAGACCTTATATGACCAAGGAGCCTGGACACAGTGTGAGGTTTCCCCATATATTTCCAAACATATGCAACCTCTGATTTTAAAATGGAAACAGATTAGCACTTGTGTTAACAGATTTTTCTTTTGTGCCAAAACTACTTTTAACCTGAAAACACGCTGCATTTCCCCGTTGATAAAAGCAGGCTCTCTTTGGTTACAAGTAGGTCTGAGTGCCAGATAATTTTCATCTAAGCTGCATGGGTAATTTTAATAGCTGAATTGTGCTACTAAATTCAACAGTGATAAATCATTGAAAAGCAGCGATGCATTGTTAATGGATGAAACAAACAGCTCCCTATGGTGTAAGATATGCAGCAACATATGGTTGTAATTAGTCATACAATCACTACATTGTGCAATGCAATGTAATGAATTGCTATCACTATATGCTAGTATATATAGCATAGGAGCACATGGCTGCCGCTCACACTGTGTGCTTAGTGTCCTGCCTCACTTTGCCATAATTTGCTACTAAAAATTAATGTCTAATATGTTTACTATAAGAAGATTTGAAATGGAAATTTGTCAAATCAAAGTGGAAAGAATGGTGATAATCTAAATACAATACAATAGCAAAGTAACAAAAGCATATATGAGGTTGATAGGCATAGCAGTGGTGGCTGCTCATGCAGGGGGCAGGGGCATGGCCCCCCCTAATCCATGCGGCCGGGCCCTAATCTACATGCAGGGTGCTGGATGCATGGATTCCAATGGGGTTTTTTTTATTTTTAGAAGCACATGATTAGAGCCAGAGTCCCTAATTGGCTTCAAAAAGGGTGGGCTCTGGGCGCAGAGCACTGTGAGCGAGCGCCAGGGGGGTGGGGGTAGGGTTGCCACCTTCTCTTCAAGCCAAACCCAAACACTTTCACGGCACACGGCAATTTTTTTGTAGTACAGGTTATAGGATTGTAAAATACCTGGGAAACCTTTTGGGTTACCCAAAGAGAGTAGTAATGAGGTTTTCTACGGTGGCCAAATTTGTGGCCTAATTGCATTAACAGTGGGGGGGGGACTTAAAGGGGCATGGTTAAATAAAACAAAAAAATGTGTGTACCCATAAAATATGATTCGATTAATAAAAGAAATGCCAGTTAAAATTTTAAACTAGCCTACCTTAAAAATGGACACTGTCAGCCAGTAGAGCAGTGGATGGTGTCAGTAGAGCAGTGCACGATGACAGTAGAGCAGAGGACGATGTCAGTAGAGCAGTGGATGGTGTCAGTAGAGCAGTGGATGGTGTCAGTAGGGCAGTGGATGGTGTCAGTAGGGCAGTGGATGGTGTCAGTAGAGCCGTGGACGGTGTCAAAAGGGCAGTGGATGGTGTCAGTAGGGCAGTGGACGGTGTCAGTAGGGCAGTGGATGGTGTCAGTAGAGCCGTGGACAGTGTCAATAGGGCAGTGGATGGTGTCAGTAGGGCAGTGGACGGTGTCAGTAGGGCAGTGGATGGTGTCAGTAGAGCAGTGGACGGTGTCAGTAGAGCAGTGAACGGTGTCAGTAGAGCAGTGGACGGTGTCAGTAGAGCACTGTACGGTGTCAGTAGGGCAGTGGACGGTGTCAGTAGGGCAGAGGACGGTGTCAGTAGGGCAGTGGATGGTGTCAGTAGGGCAGTGGATGGTGTCAGTAGCCCCCATAGAGACCTCCATAGAGCGAGACAAATCCCGCTTATCTTCCAGGAGTTGCTGCAAAGATGTGTGTACGAACCTTTTAGGGGGCGGAGTCTAACACCATACTCTCTCATTCATAAGTGTCCCTAGTTGCTAGGACACCGGTTCCATTCACTGTCTCTGGCATTGGCCGGCAGGTGGGACCCGGGTGGGAGAGAGAGAGCACACAGAGCCACAGACAGTGCAATTTGACCCAGGCGGCTGCTGCAGGATATTGGCCCCCAGAACACTGGAGCGGGGAAGAAGGGGGACGGGGGATGCTGCTGGCGGTAGAGGGAGAGAGAGTTCTGCTTCTGCAGTTGCCAGATGATTGGCACATTGCGGGGGTTCTTCTTCTCTGGCGGGAGAGATCGCACCATAGAGAGAGAATCTATTCTGAAACAGAGGTGGGGGGTGGTGATGTGATGGGGAGGGAGAGAGCAAGGAGGAGGCAGTGACACTCATCACTGAAGCTAAAGGACCTGCTGGCGGGACTCAGAGAGGGGGGGTTGGGAATCGGATTGGGAAGAAGGAAGGCATGGTGCTGTGTGCTGGTGACGCCGGGGCTGCTACTTCCCACACTGGGGCTGGACCCCTTATGCTGCTGTATCCAGGTGTCGGGAGAACACAAACCTGGGCACAGCTGTCAAATCCCGGGCTGTCCGGGTCATTCCCGTATAGGTGGCAACCCTAGGTGGGGGTGTTTGGTTGGCTGGCCAAGAAAATTGAGCACCACTGATGCATAGCTATTTGTCCTTAAAAACTGCATGTACATTTGTTCTGTCTGAAATAAAGTGGTTATAAAGTCAAGGCACTTTTTACCTTAATGCATTCCCTGAATTAAAGCGGCTGTAAACCGCTGGGTGCTTTTTTTTTTCAGACCTGCAAGGTAAAAAAGCATAATGTGAAACTTACCTGAAATCGAAGCATTCCAGAGATGTGATCTCATCGCTGGAGGCCGCTTGTTGTCACACTGGGCATCCCATAACCCCTTACCTCATCCAATTATCATCCCCTAATAAGACTACAGAAACAAACCAAAGACTGATTTCTGTGTCCAGATGAAAAAAGGAAATGCTGTGTGACTGGCTGTGCAGCAGTGGAGAACCCTGACTTCAGCAACTCCTACCGTGATAGTGCTACATGTATAATAGTTAAAGCGGGGGTCCACCTATCTATCGTTTTTTTTTTTGGAGTTCATTCACAAACTTTTCTTCTCATGATTATCTACTCACATGTTCTGTGTAATAAGTCCGCCTGTGTCCGATTTCGTTGTAAAGAATAACTTATAAAATTCACTGAAGGCGGTTTCCATCTTCATTGTGGGCATTTGAAGCCCACAAGCATGTATTTCCTGGATGCAGTGAATGCTGTGCTCCCAGCATTCACCGAGATGTTGTGATGATGCTGTTGCACAATGCATGCTGGGAAGCCTGAGACTAGCTCCCAGGGGACTGTGGGAGATCTGGGAGAGGCTAGAAACACACCTACTCCCATGGGAGGAAAACCAGGAAGTGCTAAAAGATTAGAAAAAAAAGGTAATTACGGCGATTTAAATTTTTTTACACAGCATGTCAGCATCTAGGCAAGGAAGAGAATGCATAGAGATAATGTTCAAAATTTGGGTGGAACCCCGCTTTAACACATTCTGAAGATATTTGGCAACATTGTAACAAAGAGTATTCACCAAATGAATGTTACATTTACTCTGCGAAAGAAAACTGGATGGTGATACATTAGCATATACATTTTTGTTTGATACTGCAGCTGATTACCGCAATGTCCTAATGACAAAACGGCACTTTTTTTTTTTTTTTGCACACTTTACCTTTGTTGTTGAAGCTCTCTTTGTTTTTTGCAGGAAGCACAGGCTGCGGTTAGGGGCGTGTCTAGAGCGGCTAATTACTCACTTCCTGTAAGCCGCACTGACTCCTGGGAGCTTGTGTCATAGTTCCCAGGAGTCAGTGCAGCTGCCTGTTCCTAGAAGTTATCGAGAGATTTCCATAGTTGCTGTTCCATAGTAGCTGTTGACGGCGCTCCGATTTCGGTCTAATGCGCATGCGCGAGATCTGAAAAGAACGGGCGGTGCATGCTGGTCGATCAGCAGCACCGTATCCCGGAAGAGGATGCCTGTGGGCTTCACATGCCCACAGGCAAGATGACAACCATCAAGATTTCATTATCAAAGTTAATTTATTAAGCCAAAACAAACAGCAATGTCACTGAAAAATGGAACAGGTCAGTTCCCTATTGCTATATAGTAATCAATGTCATTTGGACAAAAAAAAAAAATTATCAGAGAGAGTGGAACCCCGCTTGAAGTGGGTATATAGCCAAAACACTTTTTTGGATAATTATTTTTTGAAAATGTTTTATTTCTTTTTTTTTTTTTTTTAACTTTCTGTTTTGGTAACAGTCATGACAACCACAAAAAGAGAGGTTAATCCTTTTAGCGGTAACACAAACAACAATAAAAAGATGAGAGGTTATAACCCTTCCATACTTCAACTAAAAGCAAAAAATAATGATTTGAATTGGGCTTTTAAAAATGGATTATGACTTGTTTGGGGTGGTGTAAATAAACAGCAAAAATTTAATTAAGGGCCCTTTTACACAGGCTTTGGCTGCTCCATTCCGCAGAGGATCCATTAACAGATCCCTGGCTAAACCAGAGCTGAACAGGATGGAGGTCACTTTTGTGGCATCTGTGCCTGTTCAGTTTTTGTCCACATTTTGTTTTTTAGACCTATGTTGGATATAGGTGGGAGGCCAGGTGAAAAAGGGGCTGGAAAAAGGACCGTGTCCTTTTCTATTTATTTCCAGGCTTGGACACTGATGCCGCGTACACACGGTCGGACTTTTCACCTGCAAAAGTCAGACGGACGCCGCCGGACCAAATCCGGCGGACAATCCGACAGTGTGTGGTCTCCATCGGACTTCCGACAGACCGTTTCGGTCGGAAATCCGACGTACTTTAGATTTGAAACTTGCTTCAAATCTTACGTCGTAACTCCGCCAGACTCAGTTCCTGACGGAAAGCCCGTTCATCTGTATGCTGGTCCGACGTACCAGATACGACGGAGGAGCAGGTTACTGCATCTCGCGCTCGCTGCAATAGGAAAAACAAATTTTCCTATTGCGGCGAGCGCGGCGGGCATCCCAAGCCCTTAGGTCTGGTATGGAACTTTAAGGGGAACCCCCTACGCCGAAAAACCGGCGTGGGGGTCCCCCCAAAATCCATACCAGACCCCGATCCGAGCACGCAGCCCGGCCGGTCAGGAAAGGGGGTGGGGACGAGCGAGCACCCCCCCTCCTGAACCGTACCAGGCCGCATGCCCTCAACATGGGGGGGTGCTTTGGGGGAGGGGGCGCCCTGCAGTGCCCCCCCACCACAAAGCACATTGTCCCCATGTTGATGAGGACAAGGGCCTCTTCCCGACAACCCTGGCCGTTGGTTTTTGGGGTCTGCGGGCGGGGGGCTTATCGGAATCCGGGAGCCCCCTATAATAAGAGGGCCCCCAGATCCCGCCCCCCCACCCTATGTGAATGAGTATGGGGTACATGGTACCCCTACCCATTCACCTAGGGAAAAAGTGTCAATAATAAAACACACTACACAGGTTTTTAAAATAATTTATTAAACAGCTCCGGGGGGGATCTTCCTCCGGCTTCGGGGGTCCCTCCGGTTCATCTTCTCCCGGCGTCCGGTTGGTTCTTCTCCGCTCTCTCCAGCCTCTTCTCCCGGTGTTCCAGTTCTTCGGCCGGCCCCTCCGCTGTCTTCAGGTAGCTCTATTGCCAGCGGAGGTCCGGACTTCTTGTCTTCTCTTCTCCAGATGTTGACACGACGCTCTCTCCGGCCGCTTCTCCCGGTCTTCCAGGTCTTCGGCTGGCCCCTCCGCTGTCTTCAGGTAGCTCTATTGCCAGCGGAGGTCCGGACTTCTGGGCTTCTTGTCTTCTCTTCTCTTCCCCAGATGTTGACACGACGCTCTCTCCGGCTGGACTGGTCTCTGAGGGCTCCGTTGTGACTTATATAGGCGGAGACCCCGCCCCCATATGATGTCACAGTCCCAGCATGCACAGGGACTCTGACATCATATGGGGGCGGGGTCTCCGCCTATATAAGTCACAACGGAGCCCTCAGAGACCAGTCCAGCTGGAGAGAGCGTCGTGTCAACATCTGGGGAAGAGAAGAGAAGACAAGAAGCCCAGAAGTCCGGACCTCCGCTGGCAATAGAGCTACCTGAAGACAGCGGAGGGGCCGGCCGAAGACCTGGAACACCGGGAGAAGAGGCCGGAGAGAGCGTCGTGTCAACATCTGGAGAAGAGAAGACAAGAAGTCCGGACCTCCGCTGGTAATAGAGCTACCTGAAGACAGCGGAGGGGCCGGCCGAAGAACTGGAACACGGGGAGAGAGCAGAGAAGAACCAACCGGACGCCGGGAGAAGATGAACCGGAGGGACCCCCGAAGCCGGAGGAAGATCCCCCGGAGCTGTTTAATAAATTATTTTAAAAACCTGTGTAGTGTGTTTTATTATTGACACTTTTTCCCTAGGTGAATGGGTAGGGGTACCATGTACCTCATACTCATTCACATAGGGTGGGGGGGCCGGGATCTGGGGGCCCTCTTATTATAGGGGGCTCCCGGATTCCGATAAGCCCCCCGCCCGCAGACCCCGACAACCAACGGCCAGGGTTGTCGGGAAGAGGCCATTGTCCTCATCAACATGGGGACAAGGTGCTTTGTGGTGAGGGGGGCACCGCAGGGGGAGGGGGCGGACTCGCTATCCCCTGTTGCAATGCAGTTCCCAGCCGGACATCCACTTTAGTGTTTTGTATAAAAAATAAAAATTTTCCACATAGCGTGACTCTGTTTTGATTAATTTATTTTTAAACAGTCCAAGCAGTACGACTGAATAAACTTAAAAATAGATATTTAAAAAGAGGAGAGGGAGCTCGCAGGCTCTCTATCTCTCCACGCGACCCGGGGAAGCAGCGCTGCCTAGGACCGCCGCTTGCGTTCCACCGGTCGAATGTCCGGAACCACGATAATCGGATGTGACGTTGTGCGTGCCAAGATAGTCCCGCCTTATGCGTTTTGTCATACGCACCTCATCGGAGGCGCTGTCATCTTGGCACTCCTAACGTCTTATATCTAGGGTGTAGTCATCGCTGCAGCCAATCCCCTGCCAGATGTTATAATCAAACGTCAAGCGGATCCAATTAGCGAATCAGTTACTAGGGAGATATGGGCCTAGATCATGATGTACTCTCAGCCTCATTGACGATATGTGGGGAGATGAATACATATACAAGAGATTATGCCCAGAGATAAAATTCTACCGTCGATATATAGAAAAAAGGAGAAAGATAACAACTCCTCTGGGATGGATATGGCCTTTATTACAGGATTCAATAACCAATACCATTCGGTCGAACACATCATCAGGAAATATTGGCCGATTTTGAAATCCGATAGAGTCCTGGCAGAGATACTTTCAAAGAAGCCAAGATTTATTTATAAAAAGGCCCCCAATCTGAGGAACCAACTGGTTAATAATCAATGGTAATTGATTATAATTCAATAATCAATTACCATTGATTATTAATTCATTGTCTATCATAGGTACCCCATATGTATAGCTGCTCCTGATGAGTGGAAACGATCCACGAAACGCGTTGAGCTTTTTACCATTGGATGCTATGCCAGATTAATCATGATTCTACCATGGGTTTGATTTGTTTAAATCATCAATCAAATTTTATTGGCTAATAGTGTATAGTTACGTTGGAGTGTACTAATGGTTCATTATCAAATATATGTAACTATGCTACTGTACTATGAATTTTATTGTGTTATGATTCTATCATGCCTTTTTATCGTGCTTATCATATATTGTTATACCATTAATGTTATCCACTGTACTGTCTCCTTCCATGCTGCCATTAAAATAATATTTTTTACTATATTGATTGATTTACCTACCCAAGTGTCTTGTTTCATATAAAGTCCCAAACCCCCTCCTTTTATATGTAATAATTAGGGATGGAGTCCTGTGTACTGGATGGTCACGGCTCATATAAAGTCCCACTTCTATTTTATTCCTCTTTCAACACCTGAGGATTAACATCCCACGCTCATACCCCTGCAGGGGCAGAGCACTCCAGTGAGTGCAATCACATCAGGGGGAGATTGTTAATAACTACTGCACGTTTTTTATAAGGAGAGATTTCTTGGAAGACACGTTATATCACCTTTATGAACATTTTTTTGCTGCACATCATATGGGACTTTTTCTTGATACATAGTCAGCTGAGGATTTGTTATAACAAATTATTATATATATTTTTAGTTTTTTGCACATTATTGCACAGTGGTTTGGACACCACAGCATTTATTTAGTATAACTTGTCACTTGTCACTTTGTATTCCCAAACAGAGGAAAGAATCTATATAAGTTTTACCACCACATGGTTTACAGTATTTATAGTGGGTAATGTTTTCTGTTTTTTCCCACTATATGGAATTGTGTTAATGTATGTATATACAGTTTACAATTTTCTCTTGCACTAAGCACCTATCACTTTATATTTACAATATACACTATTGCATTTTTTTGTTTCTTTTTATTTTAATTTATTATTACACCTGTCTATTCACATTTGTGAAGAGATTGAACCACCGCACTGGTGCACTTGTCACTTTAGAAAGTAGAATGATTTTATACCAATACTCCCTCTGCACAACACAGCGCCATTCCCTATTTCCGGATCTCACAATCCTGATATGTGCCTACTGTACCATGCACTTGGATATAAAAAAATATCCTGCTGTCTTTGTATTGCTTCCTTTGTGTGAAATCCCTCCTGTTCCTGGCAGTCCCTCTTATTTCCTGAACAACGTAGTTCTTTAGCTATGCTGGGAAGTCAGCCTGCTCTCCTCCAATGACCAGACTTATGCCCTGTACACATGGTCGGATTTTCCGACGGAAATAGTGCGATCGGATCGTGTTGTCGGAAATTCTGATCGTGTGTGGGCTCCATCTGACTTTTTCCGTCGGAATTTCTGACACACAAAGTTTGAGAGCAGGCTATAAAATTTTCCGACAACAAAATCCGATCATTTAAATTCCGATCGTGTGTACACAAATCCGACGCACAAAGTTCCACGCATGCTCAGAATAAATTAAGAGACAAAAGCTATTGGCTACTGCCCCGTTTATAGTCTCGACGTACGTATTTTACGTCACCGCGTTCAGACCGTTCGGATTTTCCGACAACTTTGTTTGACCGTGTGTTTGCAAGACAAGTTTGAGCCAACATCCGTCTGAAAAAATCCATGGATTTTGTTGTCGGAATGTCCGATCAATGTCCGATCGTGTGTACAGGGCATTTCGGTGACACGCGCGCACGCGCACACACATACCCCTTTCACTGGGAAGACCAATGTCTTGTTGTTTCTCCTCCCCAGCTCTTATGCAACTGAGAACAGAGGGAATGTGAACATAAACATAAAAAATGGCGGAAAAGTTATTAATTATATTTTTGTATATCTATACACAAACGTTTTGCCTTCCATTTCTATTGTAAACTGAATTGGTGATCGTTTACAATCACTTTAATCTGGGGTTAAACTGGATCAAATTGTTTGAGTCTTTATTGAGGAGAGATGTCAGGCACTGTGTGTACCAGCCAGATTTCACAATGATTTCACAAGAGAATTATGCTGAAACTTCATTATTACCACGTTTAAGTATGTGCCTGATCTTTCGATCAAGTTGGAATTATTTATAACACCCCATTTTAAGTCACAGCAAAGTAATAACGCAAAAAATCTGTGGTATGATTCCTTGTCTCTAGCACCAATATTAAAGAATTGTGTATAGGGATGTAGCACTACCCCCACAGGAGCCACTGATTTGCGTTCCTGGGTCTTTTCTCTCTATATAGCAGCAGCCAGGCACACAGCAACTTACACACCTCTAATGCAGGAAACAGTCTAGGGATTGCCTTTTTAACAGTTTATTGCAGGTCAACTTGGATGGGGATTAGGGAGCTGTAGGATACGCCAGAACACTTTGCAAAGATTTGAGGACACTATTCCCATTAGCAGAAGCTTCTTACTAAAGTCCCCTAAGTGTTAGGATATGAAGTGGACAGCACTGGTACACTGTTTGCAATGTCTCAGACCAGGGAAGCCTTACAGTGATTGTAAACGATCACCTTGTAAAACAACCCATTCCGTTTAAAACAGAAATGAAAGGCAAAACATTTGTGTATACGTATCAAAAAAACATTATAAACACTTTTTTCTCTTTTTTTTAAATTTTTTTATAAGTGATCACATTCCCTCTGTCCTCAGCTGCATAAGAGCTGGGGGAGGGGAAACAACAGTACACTGATCTTTTCAGTAATAGGCTGTGCGGGGGGGGGGGGGGAGAGGGGAGGGGGTGTCAGGGCAAGTCTAATCATTGGAGGAGAGCAGGCAAGAAAATAGACCACGGTGTGCTCTCCTGTTTAGTGTGGTCAGAGGAGGAACTGACTGGAACACCAGGGATTTCACACAAGGGAAGCAATACAAATAGAACAGGATGCTTTTTCATACAAGTACATGATACAGCAGGCATATATCAGGAATATGAAATGTTGGGGTAGCAAACACTTTAAACTGAGTGTGGCACGTGTAAAAAACAGCACAGTCACTGAGATCCTCTCTTCCTAGGTCTGTTCTGAACGTGTCCTCTGGGCTTGTATGTCTCACTCAACAAGGCAGACTTCTCTATAGCACTTTCAGATAAGATCCTCAGTGGCACCCCACTTTGGCTCTCAAGAGACTCATAGAAGGATAGGTTCCCCAGCTGAGTACAGCTGGGGCCTCGATGAGCTTTGCAGGATCCTGAGCAGAATGGTCAGGAAGGGCTGGCAGCCCTCCTGGGTAGGAACCCCCCCTCCTAGTAAAGAACATTGCTCTGAGGCTCCAAACTATTTATGCAGTCCCCAACCACCAGCCCCAGCACACCTCCCCAGGGATTAGCTGGGGCTGTACAAATATCCAGACTGCCTATCTGATTCTCCCGCCCACTATGTTCTGGAAACTTCCAAAAAACCAGGGGAAGCAGTCAAATCAACAGTCTGCAGAGCCCAGATCAGCCCAAAGTAATTACACCCAGCTCCACTGATTACAGAAGAGCCACGGGACTAAATTTGCCCAACCAAATACTAGCAGCCTATCTAGGAGGGTGCTACATCTGGATTAAGTGAGTACTGAAGAGGAATGGAAGTTGGGACAAGCAGTCACCTAACACAAAGTGCTATCCTAAAAGAGTTAGGATTGGCAATCTTCTTTGTGCTGAGATGCTGTGGCCATGAATGATTTCCACCTCTTACTTCCCACTAATGTCCTTTGGCCTGACCTACTACTGTTGGGGCCAATCTGTGGTTATAAACTCATTACATAGGGTGGTGCAGTATTCTGGCACAAAGTTGAACAAATCTTTAAAGTTAATCGGAAAGGCTTCTAGAGTTGAAATTAATTTGGCATTTTTAATTAAATGCTATAATTTAATCAAAATGTAATTATTCCAGGTAATTCTTAATCTTTCAAATATGCCATAAATCTTCAATCCTTTCCACAAAGAATTGCAGCAACAAGAATGCTGTTCCATAGTGGCTCTTATTATTTGCACAGCTGCCTTTATAGGAGCCCTTATTTTAGTGAAAAGAACATGGCTGTTGAATACAGATGACCATGAGTCAATACTTTGAAAATTTCACATTTTTAAAAACCTCCATGTGACTGGTTACAGTGGTCAAAGTGGGAAACTGAACGGTATGGTTTATTTAGCAATGACAATGGTATAAAGTATAAAAATGTATTAAAAACATGGATTTGGAGAGGGAGATGGGCGGAGTCTAGCGGAGCAGACATGCATTGTTAGAGCTCCGCACCGCTGAGGAGAGAAGAGAAGGACAAAGCGGAGCCTGCAGGCTCAAAAGGTATCCATTTGAACCTTTTTGCCCCAGGGAACAAACTGTGAAAGTTTGGGCAGGAAATATGATACTGGGAGAAACCGTGGCAGAAATAAAAATCACCTCACAAAGAGCTCACAGGCACTCACTGCAACTAAAGCAGCTCCAGTCACCTCACAATATACAGCATCAGGGCGCTCTCACAGACAGAAAATGTCACAGCAAGACTCTCCATTTGAGTCAGATACAGAACAAATCCTCTCACAAACTTCTCCACAAGCCTCCTCAACATCCCCAGTAATATTATTACAATTTGAAAAGATGCTTCATAAGGCTTTAAAACAAACTTCAGACCAAATAACAAAAAGCCTAACCAAAGAAATAAGAGAGCTGGGAAACCGCACCGCAGCCTTAGAAATAAAAATGGATGAAATTGAAATTACAACCCAAGAAAATATAACAGAATTGGAACAATTAAAAGAAGAGAGTTTAATACTTCAAACTAAGCTCGAAGATTACGAAAATAGAGCCAGACATTCAAACTTGCGCATAAGGGGAATACCTGAAACTGTGACAGACCTGCAATCTACTATTACTGCTCTATTACAAGAACTAAAGCCAGATATCCCTATTGAACGTTTAGAACTGGACAGAGTACACAGAGCCCTCACAGCCAAAAAGAAAGATGGACCCCCACGTGATATAATCACAAAATTTCATTATTACAGAACGAAAGAACAAATACTAATTGCTGCAAGAGAAAAAAAGGAACTTAATTTTCAAGGACACAATTATCAAATTTTTGCTGACCTATCCCAACTTACTATTACTAAAAGACGATCCATGAAACACCAACTAATGGAACTGCAACGCCACAACATTATGTATCAATGGGGCTTCCCCTTTTCAGTCAGATTTAACTACCAAGGTACAATTTACAGAAGCAGATCAGCAGATGAACTACAACAAACCCTTTTAAAATTAAATCTGACAGAACCCACAAGCAGCAACTCTCCCACACGCAGAAGAATGGCATCATCTTCACCTTCAGGCAGCACCCAGAAAATTTCAGAACAAAATGGGAATCATCATTCTCACAAAAGAGGCCGTTATGCCACATCATCCATGGACCAAGAAGATTCAATGGACTGACATCCTAATTCCTGATATCTCTTGATTTAATATACTAAGAGATGGTTCTCTATAAAAAAACTGTATTTATAACTGAATGTAACTGCATTCTGATAGTCACACACTGTGTGGGATCATGTTGCATTCCAGTTATATTTCTTATTACTTCTGATTCATATAGCCTTAGAATATATAAGTGAAATAAGGAAATTCTTGTTCAGTTATATATTTTCAGGTAATAACAATAGATTTATTACTTTTTAGGACAAATATATTCAATAATCCAGAAGTAATGGAAGCTTTTTCTTTCTTTTCTTAAAACAAATATATTATTACCTAACTAGTTCCTAGAACTATGTTTTTGTATATTCTAATCTGAAGCAATACAACCTCAATTTTATGAGTTAACATATCTAAACAGTTACATATGAATAAAATATGTAATTGTTTACTCTAAAAGGGTTAAAATCCCAAAATAATTCAAACTATCTTCATCAATACCAAAGTTATTAACAGTACCTTTCTAACTGAATTATTTAGCCTAGGGCAAGACTAACCATATACAACCACCCTGGAATAAATAATTTCAACAAAAACTATATTCTGCACTCCAATTAATGAATCATCATTTTGATGTCTTTTGACATAGCACTTCTCTCCTGTAAGCGGAAGATCCGTGTACCCTCATTAGCCCTCCTCATTCTCCCAACCATATTATGTGGGAGTGTGACGAAGGCACTTATTCCCCTAAGAGAGATATTTATTCTCTTTCACGGGTAAATTGTGATTACTTGCAAAAAATAATTTATACAATGTATCATCTAATCTCATATGTTTTTTGTTTACTCTTTACTCCAGAATTCACTGGTTTCTTTTCTATCTTTTCATCTCTTCAGTCCACACAGGTTGATCTGCGCAGTCAGCTCTGCATAACAAAAAGTAAGTCAAAACTATTTGATCTGTTGCCATGGCACCACTGAATATACTTTCCCTGAATGTTCAGGGAATAAATATCCCTCAAAAAAGGACCAAAGCCTTCCGTACTTTCCATAACAAGAAGGCTCACATAGTATGCCTCCAAGAAACACACTTCACCAAAGATTCTACTCCAAAATATATTTCTCCTTTTTATCAACAAATTTACACGGCTTCTGCCTGTACCAAACAAAGGGGAACTCTAATTGCATTTCACCGATCCACACCATTCACCTTATCATCAGAAATTAAAGACCCAGAAGGTAGATACCTGATACTAATGGGTTATATAATGGATACAGCAATCACTGTGATTTCCTACTACGCTCCTAACAAACAACCTACACCATTCCTCTCACATATATTACAAGTGATTAATACACACAAAATAGGAACAGTGATAATGTGCGGGGATTCGAACCAGGTCCTCCTCCCATTTCTAGATAAATCACCTTTTACACCATCCAAAATAACCTCTAGATTACCTTTTTCTCAACTTCTTTCCAAATACAATCTGGTAGATTCGTGGAGAGAAAGTAACCCAATGAAAAAGAAATTCACTTATTTCTCGCACCCTCATCAAACCTTCACCAGAATAGATCATATTTTTCTAACAATAGGAATGATACCAGAAATTATTGCATCAGATATAATTCCGATTCCGTGGTCTGACCATAATGCAGTATACACTACTATAGCCTCAGCCATAACAAAAGCGCATGACCCAACGTGGTACTTACCGGACATAATGCTCAAACACCCACTACATCAGATGGCCATTGAACAAGCTTTAAAGGAATACATATCAATTAATAATACAACAGACATGTCCCCAATAACACTGTGGCAAGCTCATAAGCCTGTCTTGCGTGGTACAATACAAAAAAAATGGCACTTTATTTAAACGGGAACGCAAAAATCTAGCAAAAAAACTAGAACTCAATTTTAATGCAGTCTACATATCATTTCAAGATAATCCATCTCAGAGTACAAAATCTAATCTGGAAAAATCTAGATTGGAATACGATCTATTTCTCATTGAGTCAGTTGATAAATCCCTCAAACGCTCCAAACACAATTTCTACATGAATACAAACAAATCAGGTATATATTTGGCTCGGGCATTAAATTCAACTAACAAATCTTTCAAACCAATACGTTTGAAATTATCAAAAAATGTTTATACTTGTAATCCAGTTAAAATAGTCCATAAATTTAACTCACATCTCGCAACTTTATACAAGACAAACAATGAATTTAATCCTACAGAGGCTGAATCCTTCTTCTCAAAAATAACCTTACCTGAGTTGTCTCAGAATCAAAAAAGCAGTTTGGATGAGCCTATAACTATAGATGAAGTTGCTAACGCCATAAAAGACCTAAAACTTAACAAAAGACCAGGCCCAGACGGCTACTCGGCTTTATACTATAAAACATTCTCAGAAATACTCTCTCCCATTCTCACTGAAACTTTTAACAAACTTCTAGAAGGACATTCTTTTCGGCAAGAAACACTAATGGCAATTGTTTGTATGATCCCAAAACCCCTCTCTGATGATACTTCCTGTGTGAATTATCGGCCTATCTCTCTGTTAAACCTTGATATTAAATTATTAGCAAAAATAATGGCAAAACGCCTCAATAGCATTATAGGAAAATTAATACATAGAGATCAAGTAGGCTTCATGCCAAATAGACAGGCAGGCGATAATGTACGCAGGGCAGTGTTTTTGGCACATATTGCTAAAAAACGGAAAATCCCTTTATGTTTTCTATCTCTCGATATTAAGAGAGCATTTGACACAGTATCCTGGCAATATATGCAATATTCATTACAAAAATGGGGTTTTGGACCCCACTTTTTAACATGGATCAAAGCATTATATAATAAACCCAAAGCCTATATAAAATATGCTGGATACAAATCTGATGCCTTTAATATCGAAAGAGGTACCCGACAGGGTTGCCCATTATCTCCCTTATTATTTGCCCTTATACTCGAACCCATGGCCCAATACATCAGAACAAACCAAACTATAACTGGCATTGAAGTAGGAGGTATTACACACAAATTATGTATATTTGCAGACGATATATTACTTTTTCTATCATCACCACAGGTCTCTGGTCCTAACTTAATACCAGCTCTTGATGGATTTGCAGCCCTATCCGGCCTTATGATTAATCCTAAGAAATGCCTAGTGCTTAATATTTCGCTTACAAACATGGAATTGATCCCGGCTAGGGCTGCACTCCCATTCACATGGGCAGAAAAATCAATCCCATATCTTGGAATTCATTTAACAGCATCTCATTCTGACTTATTCTCAACCAATTATCCTCCTGTATTAAGACAGATCACAAATCTAATAAAACAATGGTCGCAACTTCCTTTATCCTGGATAGGGAAGATTAATGCAATCAAAATGACTATTCTACCCAAATTGCTTTATCTATTCAGAGTCCTCCCTATTCCAATTCCTTCCTATTTTTTGAGAATAGTACAAAAAAGAGCAACTTCGTTTATGTGGGGCTCTTCTAAACCACGTATACCTATACACACACTACATCTTCCCAAAAATAAAGGAGGCCTGGGATACCCTAATTTTACTAACTACTACAGAGCAGCACATTTGGCCAGTCTGTCCAAATACCATGCAAAACAGGAAATCCCATTATGGGTATTTATAGAGGCTTCAGAAAATGACCCTCTATTAATATCAAACTTGTTATGGCTTGATCCTAAAGACCGCTTTAAAATTCATAATCCCATAACTAAACACTTCTTATCTCTCTGGGATAAACTAAAAACCAAATATCAGTTACAATCTCCACACAATCCTCTCCTTTCTTTTATCAGAAATCCGGCCTTTTATCCGGCATGGATCTACCCAAATTCTTTTAAAGCTTGGACAACATCAGGCATTCAGACACTAAATGACTTCATAGCATCTAAATCATTCCTTTCATTCCCATCGCTTAGAGAAAAATACGATCTACCAAACTCTGAGATATTTAGATATCTCCAAATCAAAAATTTCTATACACCATTCCTAAAGGGGGATACACCATTATCCCAATTATCCATTTTTGAATCAATCTGTACAAAAGATCCATTTGCTAAAGGTACAATTTCATCACTTTATAATCAATTATATGGAGTAGTAAATCTTAATAGACCCTCTTACGTTCAGAGGTGGGAGGAGGACCTGGGACGAACTTTAGAAGACACGGACTGGTCTAACATATGGCTCACATCTAAGTCATCTTCACCCAACATCTTAGCACTGGAGACAAATTATAAAGTCCTAACTCGCTGGTACCTTGTACCCGCTAGAGTGGCAAAATATTCACCTAATACCTCAGCTCTTTGTTTTCGAGGATGCCCAGAAATAGGCACACATTTACACATATGGTGGACGTGCCCAGTAATCCAAACCTTCTGGAAGGAAGTCTTCGTGATTGCATCTAAAATATTTAAAAAAATAATACAACCAGATCCATATACAGTGCCTTGTGAAAGTATTCGGCCCCCTTGAACTTTTCAACCTTTTGCCACATTTCAGGCTTCAAACATAAAGATATAAAATTTTAATTTTTTGTGAAGAATCACCAACAAGTGGGACACAATTGTGAAGTGGAACGAAACCTATTGGATTTTTGAAACTTTTTTAACTAATAAAAAAATGAAAAGTGGGGCGTGCAAAATTATTCGGCCCCCTTGCGTTAACACTTTGTAGAGCCACCTTTTGCTGGGATTACAGCTGCAAGTCGCTTGGGGTATGTCTCTATCAGTTTTGCACATCGAGAGACTGAAATTCTTGCCCATTCTTCCTTGCAAAACAGCTCGAGCTCAGTGAGGTTGGATGGAGAGCGTTTGTGAACAGCAGTTTTCAGCTCTTTCCACAGATTCTCGATTGGATTCAGGTCTGAACTTTGACTTGGCCATTCTAACACCTGGATACGTTTATTTGTGAACCATTCCTTTGTAGATTTTGCTGTATGTTTGGGATCATTGTCTTGTTGGAAGATAAATCTCCGTCCCAGTTTCAGGTCTTTTGCAGACTCCAACAGGTTTTCATCCAGAATGGTCCTGTATTTGGCTGCATCCATCTTCCCCTCAATTTTAACCATCTTCCCTGTCCCTGCCGAAGAAAAGCAGGCCCAAACCATGATGCTGCCACCACCATGTTTCACGGTGGGGATGGTGTGTTGAGTGTGATGAGCTGTGTTGCTTTTACGCCAAACATATCGTTTTGCATTGTGGCCAAAAAGTTCGATTTTGGTTTCATCGGACCAGAGCACCTTCTTCCACATGTTTGGTGTGTCTCCCAGGTGGCTTGTGGCAAACTTTAGACAAGGCTTTTTTTATGGATATCTTTGAGAAATGGCTTTCTTCTTGCCACTCTTCCATAAAGGCCAGATTTGTGCAGTGTACGACTGATTGTTGTCCTATGGACAGACTCTCCCACCTCAGCTGTAGTTCTCTGCAGTTCATCCAGAGTGATCATGGGCCTCTTGGCTGCATTTCTGATCAGTCTTCTCATAATGCTCTCTGCGCTTTCAACAGAACCCTGAGACTATCACAGAGCAGGTGCATTTATACAGAGACTTGATTACACACAGGGGGATTCTATTTATCACCATCAGTCATTTAGGACAACATTGGATCATTCAGAGATCCTCACTGAACTTCTGGAGTGAGTTTTCTGCACTGAAAGTAAAGGGGCCAAATAATTTTGCACGCACCACTTTTCAGTTTTTTAATTGCTAAAAAAGTTTAAAATATCCAATAGATTTCGTTCCACTTCACAATTGTGTCCCACTTGTTGGTGATTCTTCACAAAAATTTTAAATTTTATATCTTTATGTTTGAAGCCTGAAATGTGGCAAAAGGTTGAAAAGTTCAAGGGGGCCGAATACTTTCGCAAGCCACTGTATAACTTTACTTAATCTAAAACCGGAATGGTTAACACTCTCTCAATTCAAACTTATGATCCAACTAATAACGGCTGCAAAACAAACAGTGGCCAAGGCATGGAAATCATCTACATTGGTACTAGCAGAAACAATTCACAGAATGAATAATACAATGTCCCATGCTAAGATGGTAGCCATCGATCAAAATCAAATTCCAAAATTTGAAAAACTTTGGCAACCTTGGATAAAACAACAGTTCCTGTCAAATTTCAATGACTCTGTCATGTTGCCATGGTAACAGATTAAATGACTTACAGAGACACCCATTCTAAGGCTTCAAAGAGAACTAAAAAGAATAATAAACTGACGAGCGGGACAACCTTGTGGACCATACCTCTGCCTTTCTACCCTTTTTCTTCTTTCTCTTTCCTTTTCTCCACCTTACGATTAAAGCTCATTATCAGAATTTATTTGACCTATATACACTCTACCTGTAAACAATATGTATAGTAGGTATAAATCATTTAAATACCTACAAAAGAAACTAAGGAAATGATATATATCTTTAATTTAGGTTTACGTGAACCCAATGTTTAATATTTGAAATTTCATCATATTTACCTATATAAACCCTACTGAAAAGCAATGAGATTAATTTATAGATCCTTGTAAACTTACTTTATGTATCTTTATAATATTGTATACTCAATAAACTTCTTTTGACAAGGAAAAACATGGATTTGTACATTTAGGCTTGGTTCACACTTTTGCAGTTTGATTTTGATCATTTGTGTCATTTTTGCACATGCGACCGCGATTTGCGTCTTGTATTTCTTTTTATGCTTTTTTTTCTATGGGCCAATTTTTGGTTGGGCAGATAAAAAAAATGCAAACTTCAGCAAAAACGCACTAAATGCTTTAATTTCTGCCAATTCATGCTGAATCAGCTGCAATTTGAGCTGCTGGCATTATCTGCCCTGACAAAGCGCAAGTGAAAAGTTTAAGTAGCTGGGTGGACAGCCAAACAGTGACTGCAGTCAATTAGATGCAGTCAATGTTGGGGTATTGAAGCCACGCTTTTGGGTTCAACACAATAGCCAGCAGCAAGCATTCTTCCATATACAGTGGGGAAAATCATTATTTGATCCCCCTGCAGATTTTGTATGTTTGCCCACTTACAGAGAAATGAAGGGTCTATAATTTTTTATCATAGATGTTTTTTTAAAGGATGGAGACAGAATATCAACCAAAAATCCAGAAAAAAAAACACATGATACAAATGTTATAAATTGAGTTGCAGTTCAGTGAGTAAAATAAGTATTTGATCCCCAAGCAAAACATGACTTAGTACTTGTTGTGAAAACCTTGTTGGCAAGCACAGAGGTAGGACTTTTCTCGTAGTTAGTGACCAGGTTTGCACACATCTCAGGAGGGAAGATTCTTTACAGATCTTCTCTAAATCCCTAAGGTTTCTTGGCTGTCACCTGGCAACTCAAAGTTTCAACTCCCTCCATACATTTTCTATAGGATTAAGGTCTGGAGACTGGCTAGGTAACTCCATGACCTTAATGTGTTTTTTCTTGAGCCACTCCATTGTAGCCTTGGCGGTATGTTTTGGGTCATTGTCATGCTGGAAGACCCATCCATGACCCATCTTCAGTGTTCTGGCTGAGGGAAAGAGGTTCTTATCCAAGATTTTACAATACATGGCCCAGTCCAAAAAAGATGACAAATAGTATATTGTCATATTAATTGCTTATGATACACAGCGCTTTAGCAAACGAAATGTCATACAGTTTGGATTAAGGTCCACTTTAATAAATAACTGGATTAAATGGCTTTTTATAGCTATTTGTGACTGGCTTCTTTTTTATGGATGTTTTTATAGCAACAGAAACCTTGATTGTGATTACACTTAAATCTCCATTAACACCTCCTTGTACTGATGTACTTCTGTATAAATCTAGACTGTCATCAGTGAATTGTCATTAGTCATATTGCTAATTATCCCACACAACAAAGCCTTTTATATCAGGAAATAGGAATTGATTGCTTGAATAAATAATAATTACAATACTGTATAAATCCACCATAATTGAAGTATTATACAGCTTTTCAGGATGTCATTAAAAGGTCTGATAATTGTCACACACTTGCAGCATAATAAATAAATTATAATAATATTTTCTAATGTCAACATTATTTTTTTCATTGCTTTATTCAGGGGCAGTAAAACATTATCGTCCATAATGCACTTAGTCCCCTTTCACATGGGGGCCGCGGACACATTAGTGCCGCTCGTTTTAGCGGCACTTTAGCGCTGTTTAAGCAGCGCTTTTGGCCGCTAACGGGGAGCTTTTAACCGCAAAGAAGGGGTTAAAAGCGCCCATGTTACGGCGCTTCTGAAGTGCTTTTCAATGGGCTTTTCAATGGGCAGCGCGTTTTGGGAGCGCTAAATACAACCGTCCCATAAGCGCACCACCCCAGTGTGAAAAATCATACTGAAGTGAATGGGAGGAGGTTTTCAGGTACTTTACAGGCACTATTTCTAGCGCTAAAATGCCTGAAAACTGCCTCAGTGTGAAAGATAGTTACATGATGTACACCAGTGGTAGGCAACCTTTGAGAGGTTGAGATTAGGGATGAGCCGAACACCCCCCGGTTTGGTTCGCACCAGAACCTGCGAACGGACTGAAAATTAGCACGAACTTTAGAACCCCATTGACGTCTATGGGACTGGAACATTGGAAATCAAAAGTGCTCATTTTAAAGGGTAATTTGCATGGTATTGTCCTAAAAAGGTTCCTGCCCCAGGGGACATGTATCAATGCAAAAAAAAACTTTTAAAAACGTGAGTTTTTTCGGGAGCAGTGATTTTGTTGATGCTTAAAGTTAAAAAAAAAAGTGAAATATTGCTTTAAATATCATACCTGGGGGGTGTCTATAGTATGCCTGTAAAGTGGCGCGTGTTTCCCGTGCTTAGAACAGTCCCTGCACAAAATCTAATTTTTAAAGGAAAAAAAGTCATTTAAAACTGTTTGCGGCTTTAATGTAATGTCGGGTCCTGGCAATATGGATGAAAATCAGTGAGACAAACAGCATGGGTACCCCCCAGTCCATTACCAGGCCCTATGGGTCTTGTATGGATATTAAGGGGAACCCCACACCTAAATTAAAAAAAGGAAAGGCGTGGGGCCACCAGGCCCTATATACTCTGAACAGCAGTATACAGGCGGTGCAAACAAGACAGGGACTGTAGGTTTGTTGTTAAGTAGAATCTGTTTGTAATTTTGAACTGGTACATTTTTAACATGTTTAGCTCCAGCCAAAAAATCTATTTTAAGCTTTTTGGAAAACATAGGGAAGGATTATCACCCCTGTGACATTTGTTTTGCTGTCTGTGCTCCTCTTCAGAAGATTTCATCTAATTTTTTGTCCCAATGACAAATGTTTTTTGAAAATTTGGGGTTTTTTGTGAAACAAGGATTGGTGATAAAGCATCAGTGGAAAGGAGAAACGTTTTTTCCATATTAACTCTTACAGGAGAGAATTTCCCTTCCTTGGGGTAGATTTCATCTCACTTCCTGTTGTCTCCTTCCGTTTGCAAGTAGGAGTCATTTGTAAGTTGGATGTTTGAAAGTAGGGGCCTTCCCTATATACTCAGCAGAAATTTGGGCCTTAGGTGTTGTTGTGGCCACAACACTGTAAGCCCTCACAGGGCCCTGCTGTGAAATATTAGATCAAGAATTGTAATTACATGCCCCTGTTGAACAGGGGCAGAAAAATTGACCCTTTGGTGGTGGTGGTGCTAGTGCCACAACACTGCAAGTCCTCACTTGCTCTTGGTGGGCGCAGAAACGGACCCTGCTGTGAAATATTAGATCAAGAATTGTAATTACATGCCCCTGTTGAACAGAGGCTGAAAAATTGGGCCTTAGGCTCTGGTGCTGGTGCCACAACACTGCAACCCCTCACAGATACTCTAGTTGGAATGCAGAAACGAGCCCTGCTGCAAAGTATTGCATCAAAAATTGTAATTACACACCCCTGTTAAACAGGGGCTGAAAAATTGGGCCTTAGGCACTGGTGCTAGCGCCCAGAACCAAAAATGTTCTTACAAGCTATCAGCGTGATCATTGAGGAGGAAGAGGATAATTACTCAGGATAGTCACTCAGCATCAGCATAGGCAGTCTTTGAAGGGATCTGAGATTTCAAAAAAAATTATTCAGTTACATCAGCATCAGGTGCTTGGTAGCTAGTGGTGATCCAAGACTGATTCATTTTTATGAAGGTCAGTCGATCGACCGAGTCGGTGGACAGACGCACCCTGTGATCGGTTACAAAGCCTCCAGCAGAACTGAATGTGCGTTCTGAAAGAATGCTGGATGCAGGACACGCCAGTATCTCAATTGCATACTGTGCAAGCTCTGGCCAGTGATCCATCCTCAAGACCCAGTAACCCAGAGGATTTTTAGTGGGAAAGGTGTCCAAGTCAGATCTTGCCCCTAGGTATTCCTGCACCATGTAAAACAGACGATGGCGATGGTTGCTGGAACCGATCATACCTTGGGGCTGCGGACCAAAAAATAGTTTCAACGCATCGGTCAGACGGCCACCTTCTCCACCGCTCCTTCTTTGACTGACCGAAGCCTCAGCAACACGTTGTCCAGAAACAGGAGTTTGTAACCTCCCAGTCTCTGGGAACGCGTTGCACAGACCTTTCTGCAAGGCCTCCTGAAGATGTTTCATCCTCTGATCCCTCTGCGATGGCAAGATAAGGTCCGCAACCTTACCCTGGTAACGTGGATCAAGGAGGGTTGCCAGCCAGTATTGGTCCTTCTCCTTGATACCACGAATACGAGGATCCTTACGCAGGCTTTGCAGGATCAGGGAGGCCATGCAGCGTAGGTTTGCTGAGGCATTCGGTCCGGAGACCTCTGGGTCACTAAGGACGACATGGTCCACAGCCACCTCCTCCCAGCCACGTACAAGTCCATGTGTTTCTTGGGACTGATCCCTTAAAGACTGCTGCTGATGCTGAGTGCCAGGCTCCACCTCCATACTGACACAATCCTCCTCCTCCTCTTCCTGTGTGATCGGTGGGCATGCAGGAACACTGTCTGGATAAAGGGGGCCTTGAGAGCTAAGGAAGTCCTCCTCTTCCTGCCTCTGTTCTGCCTCAAGTGCCCTGTCCATTATTCCACGCAGCGTGTGCTCCAACAGGTGGACAAGGGGGACAGTGTCACTGATGCATGCACTGTCACTGCTCACCATACTCGTGGCCTACTCATGGGTCATTTGTCCCTGTCGGAGGGCAGAGAGGAGGTTGGTGCCATTGTCGCAAACCACCATTCCTGCCTTAAGTTGGCGTGGCGTCAACCACCTCTGAACCTGCCCCTGCAGAGCTGACAGAACCTCTGCCCCAGTGTGGCTCCTGTCCCCCAAGCACACCAGCTCAAGCACCGCATGGCATCTTTTGGCCTGCATACTTGCGTAGCCCCTTGAACGGCTACGGAGCACCGCTGGTTCCAAGGACAAAGCACAGGAAGAGGCCATGGAGGAAGAAGAAGAGGAGGGGGTGGAGGAGAGAGGTGTGTCACAATCATTAGTAGTGGCATTTTGGAGGCGTGGTGGCGGAACAACCTCCAACACTACTGCACCTTTTCCTGCAGCCTTCCCAGCTGCCAGCAGAGTCACCCAATGTGCAGTGAAACTTAGGTAACGTCCCTGTCCATGCCTGCTGGACCATGAGTCAGCGGTAATATGCACCTTACCGCTGACCGCCCTGTCCAGCGAGGCCAAGACATTGCCTTCCACATGCCGGAAGAGAGCTGGAATCGCCTTCCGTGAGAAAAAGTGGCCTTTGGGTACCTGCCACTGAGGAACAGCCCATTCCACAAACTAACGGAAGGGGACAGAGTCTACCAACTGAAAAGGCAGCAGTTGAAGTGCTAGCAATTTTGCCAAGCTAGCATTCAACCGCTGGGCATGTGGATGGCTGGGAGCGAACTTCTTTCGGCGGTGCAGCAGCTGGGGCAGGGAAATTTGCCTGGTACAATCTGACGTTGGTGTACCGAAAGCAGATTGCCCACAAGTACTTGGCTGTGACACACCTAATTCTACACCTTCATTCCTCTCAGTGCAGGTCTCAGAGAGGACTGAAGGTATAGTGGGGTTGGAGATTTCAGCTGATGAGGAGCAAGGAGAGGTCCTCTTTGTTCTTTGGTGTGGGTCTTTTAAATACGCTTGCCAACGAACTGCATGGCAGGTCAACATATGTCTGGTCAAGCATGTGGTGCCCAAGCGGGAGATGTTTTGGCCACGTGAGATACGCTTGAGACATATGTTGCAAATAGCAGCGGTGCGATCTGATGCACTCGTCTCAAAAAAGGCCCACACCAAAGAACTTTTTGAAAAATGCGCAGAGGATGCAGCGCCCTGCACATGCGGAGCTTTGAGGTGTGATGCAGTCAGTGTGCTGCCCTTAGGCTGGCCCCTGGAGGGCATCCTGTCTCGTTGGTGATGTGCCGCCTCCTCCTCCTCCTCCTCCTCTCTCCTATCAGGCACCCACGTTGAGTCAGTGACCTCATCATCCCCTCCCTCCTCATCACTGGAGCAAATCTGGCAGTATGCTGCAGCAGGGGGAGCATGACTGCCAGATTGCTGTCCTTCTTGGGCACCCCCTCTGTTCGTGCTCACGTTACTGCCTTCATCTAGCTATGTATCATCATCAGAGCCTTCCAAACGCTGGGCATCCTCCTGGAGCATGTACCCAACACTGTGGTCAAACAGTTCGAGGGACTCCTCAGGAGGACATGGTTGGGCTAGGGAAGGAGTCACTGATGACATTAAGCCGAGGGAAGAGGCCGCTGCTTTGCCAAACAAATTACCCTGAGCATAAGTGAGAGAGGATGAGGAGGATGAGGACAGCTTGGTCATCCACTCGACCAAGTCTTCCGCATGTTGCGGCTCAACACGGCCAGCTGCCGAGAAAAAGGCCAAGAGTGTCCCACGGCCACGTGCTGATAAGGATGCATGGTCTCCATGACCAGCACTGTTGCCTCTAGACACAGAGCCTGCTTGCCCTCTTTTATTGGCTTGTGACTGTCTGCCTCTCCTTGTTGGCCTTCCAGATATACTAATGGCCTGTAGCTGCACTAAGCTGGGATATATATATATACACATATATATATATATATATATATATATACATATATATATATATATATATAAATATATATATATATATATATATATATATATATATATGTACTGATACTAGCAAAATCAACTGCCTGCCTGTAGTATGAGAACACCACCAACCTTCTACAGATAGCTTTAGGTGAACACTGTGCAGAGGTTGCACTACACTAGCTTGTAGTTTTAGCTGAACACTGTGAGCAGGATGCACTACATTAACTTGTAGCTTTAGCTGAACACTGTGCAGAGGTCTCACTACACTAACTTGTAATTTTAGCTGAACACTGTGAGCAGGACCCACTACACTAACTTGTAGCTTTAGCTGAACACTGTGAGCAGGACGCACTACACTAACTTGTAGCTTTAGCTGAACACTGTGAACAGGACGCACTACACTAACTTGTAGCTTTAGCTGAACACTGTGCAGAGGTATCACTACACTAACTAGTAGTTTTAGCTGAACACTGTGAGCAGGACGCACTACACTAACTTGTAGCTTTAGCTGAACACTGTGCAGAGGTCTCACTACACTAACTTGTAGCTTTAGGTGAACACTGTGCAGAGGTCTCATTACACTAACTTGTAGTTTTAGCTGAACACTGTGAGCAGGATGCACTACACTAACTTGTAGTTTTAGCTGAACACTGTGAGCAGGACACACTACACTAACTTGTAGATTTAGCTGAGCACTGTGCAGAGGTCTCACTACACTAACTTGTAGCTTTAGCTGAACACTGTGCAGAGGTCTCACTACACTGACTTGTAGTTTTAGCTGAACACTGTGAGCAGGACGCACTACACTAACTTGTAGCTTTAGCTGAACACTGTGCAGAGGTCTCAATACCCTAACTTGTAGTTTTAGCTGAACACTGAGCAGGACGCACTACACTAAATTGTAGCTTTAGCTGAACACTGTGCAGAGGTCTCACTACACTAACTTGTAGCTTTAGCTGAACACTGTGAGCAGGACGCACTACACTAACATGTAGCTTTAGCTGAACACTGTGCAGAGGTCTCACTACACTAACTTGTAGTTTTAGCTGAACACTGTGAGCAGGATGCACTACACTAACTTGTAGCTTTAGCTGAACACTGTGTAGAGGTCTCACTACACTAAATTGTAGCTTTAGCTGAACACTGTGAGCAGGACGCATTACACTAACTTGTAGCTTTAGCTGAACACTGTGCAGAGGTCTCACTACACTAACTTGTAGTTTTAGCTGAACACTGTGAGCAGGATGCACTACACTAACTTGTAACTTTAGCTGAACACTGTGCAGAGGTCTAACTACACTAACTTGTAGTTTTAGCTGAACACTGTGAGCAGGACACACTATACTAACTTGTAGCTTTAGCTGAGCACTGTGCAGAGGTCTCACTACACTAACTTGTAGCTTTAGCTGAACACTGTGCAGAGGTCTCACTACACTGACTTGCAGTTTTAGCTGAACACTGTGAGCAGGACGCACTACACTAACTTGTAGCTTTAGCTGAACACTGTGCAGAGGTCTCATTACACTAACTTGTAGTTTTAGCTGAACACTGTGAGCAGGACGCACTACACTAACTTGTAGCTTTAGCTGAACACTGTGAGGAGGACGCACTACACTAACTTGTAGCTTTAGCTGAACACTGTGCAGAGGTCTCACTACACTAACTTGTAGTTTTAGCTGAACACTGTGAGGAGGACGCACTACACTAACTTGTAGCTTTAGCTGAACACTGTGCAGAGGTCTCACTACACTAACTTGTAGTTTTAGCTGAACACTGTGAGCAGGACCCACTACACTAACTTGTAGCTTTAGCTGAACACTGTGCAGAGGTCTCACTACACTAACTTGTAGTTTTAGCTGAACACTGTGAGCAGGACACACTACACTAACTTGTAGCTTTAGCTGAACACTGTGCAGAGGTCTCACTACACTAACTTGTAGTTTTAGGTGAACACTGTGAGCAGGACGAGGACGCACTACACTAACTTGTAGCTTTAGCTGAACACTGTGAGCAGGACGCACTACACTAACTTGTAGCTTTAGCTGAACACTGTGCAGAGGTCTCACTACACTAACTTGTAGTTTTAGCTGAACACTGTGAGCAGGATGCACTACATTAACTTGTAGCTTTAGCTGAACACAGTGCAGAGGTCTCACTACACTAACTTGTAGTTTTAGCTGAACACTGTGAGCAGGACAAACTACACTAACTTGTAGCTTTAGCTGAACACTGTGAGCAGGACGCACTACACTAACTTGTAGCTTTAGCTGAACACTGTGAACAGGACGCACTACACTAACTTGTAGCTTTAGCTGAACACTGTGCAGAGGTCTCATCACACTAACTTGTAGTTTTAGCTGAACACTGTGAGCAGGACGCACTACACTAACTTGTAGCTTTAGCTGAACACTGTGAGGAGGACGCACTACACTAACTTGTTGCTTTAGCTGAACACTGTGCAGAGGTCTCACTACCCTAACTTGTAGTTTTAGCTGAACACTGTGAGGAGGACGCACTACACTAACTTGTAGCTTTAGCTGAACACTGTGCAGAGGTCTCACTACACTAATTTGTAGTTTTAGCTGAACACTGTGAGCAGGACGCACTACACTAACTTGTAGCTTTAGCTGAACACTGTGAGCAGGACGCACTACACTAACTTGTAGCTTTAGCTGAACACTGTGCAGAGGTCTCTCTACACTAACTTGCAGTTTTAGCTGAACACTGTGAGCAGGATGCACTACACTAACTTGTAGCTTTAGCTGAACACTGTGCAGAGGTCTCACTACACTAACTTGTAGTTTTAGCTGAACACTGTGAGCAGGACGCACTACACTAACTTGTAGCTTTAGCTGAACACTGTGCAGAGGTCTCACTACACTAACTTATAGTTTTAGCTGAACACTGTGAGCAGGACGCACTACACTAACTAGTAGCTTTAGCTGAACACTGTGAGCAGGACCCACTACACTAACTTGTAGTTTTAGCTGAACACTGTGAGCAGGACGCACTACACTAACTTGTAGCTTTAGCTGAGCACTGTGCAGAGGTCTCACTACACTAACTTGTAGTTTTAGCTGAACACTGTGAGATGGAAGCACTACACTAACTTGTAGCTTTAGTTGAACACTGTGCAGAGGTCTCACTACACTAACTTGTAATTTTAGCTGAACACTGTGAGCAGGATGCACTACACTAACTTGTAGCTTTAGCTGAACACTGTGCAGAGGTCTCACTACACTAACTTGTAGTTTTAGCTGAACACTGTGAGCAGGACGCACTGCACTAACTTGTAGCTTTAGCTGAACACTGTGCAGTAGGGATGAGCTTCGTGTTCGAGTCGAACCCATGTTCGACTCGAAAATCGGCTGTTCGGTCGTTCGCCGAATTGCGAACGATATGGGCCGTTCGCGCCAAATTTGTGTGGCGTGTCACGGCCCATAATTCACTGCGGCATTGCTTGCTGATGATTGGCCAAGCATGCACTATGACCCGCATGCTTGGCCAATCACAGCGCCGCCTGAACAGAGAGCCGTAATTGGCCAAAGCCAAAGAGGCTATGGCCAATTATGGCTCAGGGGATTTAGTACACGCCCCACACTATATAAGGCCGCCTGCACGGCGGCCATGTGCAGTGTGTTCCGGTGTGCTTAGAGAGAGAGAGAGACAGTGTCATTTCATTTGAGTAAGCTAGATTAGGCAGGACAGTCAGTCAGTTAGCTGCACTTAAAGTGTATTGTGTATATATATGCATCCCAGGTGTTGCATATATATATATACACTGTATTCAGTTTAGCTAGATCCGTTCCTGTTATCTTCTAGACTATTTACATTTAGTGCAGTGCGTCCTGCTCACAGTGTTCAGCTAGATCCGTTCCTGTTATCTTCCTACTGATAGGCAGGCTTGTCTTGTTACAGTATTTACAGCTACCTAAAGAAAATTACTGGTGTTCTTTTGATCCTATTAGTACCACGGTCAGGCAGCTAGACTATTTACATTTAGTACAGTGCGTCCTGCTCACAGTGTTCAGCTAGATCCGTTCCTGTTATCTTCCTACTGACAGGCAGGCTTGTCTTGTTACAGTATATAAAGCTACCTGAAGAAAATTACTGGTGTTCTTTTGATCCTATTAGTACCACGGTCAGGCAGCTAGACTATTTACATTTAGTGCAGTGCGTCCTGCTCACAGTGTTCAGCTAGATCCGTTCCTGTTATCTTCCTACTGACAGGCAGGCTTGTCTTGTTACAGTATATAAAGCTACCTGAAGAAAATTACTGGTGTTCTTTTGATCCTATTAGTACCACGGTCAGGCAGCTAGACTATTTACATTTAGTGCAGTGCGTCCTGCTCACAGTGTTCAGCTAGATCCGTTCCTGTTATCTTCCTACTGACAGGCAGGCTTGTCTTGTTACAGTATATAAAGCTACCTGAAGAAAATTACTGGTGTTCTTTTGATCCTATTAGTACCACGGTCAGGCAGCTAGACTATTTACATTTAGTGCAGTGCGTCCTGCTCACAGTGTTCAGCTAGATCCGTTCCTGTTATCTTCCTACTGACAGGCAGGCTTGTCTTGTTACAGTATTTACAGCTACCTAAAGAAAATTACTGGTGTTCTTTTGATCCTATTAGTACCACGGTCAGGCAGCTAGACTATTTACATTTAGTACAGTGCGTCCTGCTCATAGTGTTCAGCTAGATCCGTTCCTGTTATCTTCCTACTGACAGGCAGGCTTGTCTTGTTACAGTATATAAAGCTACCTGAAGAAAATTACTGGTGTTCTTTTGATCCTATTAGTACCACGGTCAGGCAGCTAGACTATTTACATTTAGTGCAGTGCGTCCTGCTCACAGTGTTCAGCTAGATCCGTTCCTGTTATCTTCCTACTGACAGGCAGGCTTGTCTTGTTACAGTATATAAAGCTACCTGAAGAAAATTACTGGTGTTCTTTTGATCCTATTAGTACCACGGTCAGGCAGCTAGACTATTTAAATTTAGTGCAGTGCGTCCTGCTCACAGTGTTCAGCTAGATCCGTTCCTGTTATCTTCCTACTGACAGGCAGGCTTGTCTTGTTACAGTATATAAAGCTACCTGAAGAAAATTACTGGTGTTCTTTTGATCCTATTAGTACCACGGTCAGGCAGCTAGACTATTTACATTTAGTGCAGTGCGTCCTGCTCACAGTGTTCAGCTAGATCCGTTCCTGTTATCTTCCTACTGACAGGCAGGCTTGTCTTGTTACAGTATTTACAGCTACCTAAAGAAAATTACTGGTGTTCTTTTGATCCTATTAGTACCACGGTCAGGCAGCTAGACTATTTACATTTAGTGCAGTGCGTCCTGCTCACAGTGTTCAGCTAGATCCGTTCCTGTTATCTTCCTACTGACAGGCAGGCTTGTCTTGTTACAGTATATAAAGCTACCTGAAGAAAATTACTGGTGTTCTTTTGATCCTATTAGTACCACGGTCAAGCAGCTAGACTATTTACATTTAGTGCAGTGCGTCCTGCTCACAGTGTTCAGCTAGATCCGTTCCTGTTATCTTCCTACTGACAGGCAGGCTTGTCTTGTTACAGTATATAAAGCTACCTTAAGAAAATTACTGGTGTTCTTTTGATCCTATTAGTACCACGGTCAGGCAGCTAGACTATTTACATTTAGTGCAGTGCGTCCTGCTCACAGTGTTCAGCTAGATCCGTTCCTGTTATCTTCCTACTGACAGGCAGGCTTGTCTTGGTACAGTATATAAAGCTACCTGAAGAAAATTACTGGTGTTCTTTTGATCCTATTAGTACCACGGTCAGGCAGCTAGACTATTTACATTTAGTGCAGTGCGTCCTGCTCACAGTGTTCAGCTAGATCCGTTCCTGTTATCTTCCTACTGACAGGCAGGCTTGTCTTGTTACAGTATTTACAGCTACCTAAAGAAAATTACTGGTGTTCTTTTGATCCTATTAGTACCATGGTCAGGTAGCTAGACTATTTACATTTAGTGCAGTGCGTCCTGCTCACAGTGTTCAGCTAGATCCGTTCCTGTTATCTTCCTACTGATAGGCAGGCTTGTCTTGTTACAGTATTTACAGTTACCTAAAGAAAATTACTGGTGTTCTTTTGATCCTATTAGTACCACGGTGAGGCAGCTAGACTATTTACATTTAGTACAGTGCGTCCTGCTCATAGTGTTCAGCTAGATCCGTTCCTGTTATCTTCCTACTGACAGGCAGGCTTGTCTTGTTACAGTATATAAAGCTACCTGAAGAAAATTACTGGTGTTCTTTTGATCCTATTAGTACCACGGTCAGGCAGCTAGACTATTTACATTTAGTGCAGTGCGTCCTGCTCACAGTGTTCAGCTAGATCCGTTCCTGTTATCTTCCTACTGACAGGCAGGCTTGTCTTGTTACAGTATATAAAGCTACCTGAAGAAAATTACTGGTGTTCTTTTGATCCTATTAGTACCACGGTCAGGCAGCTAGACTATTTACATTTAGTGCAGTGCGTCCTGCTCGCAGTGTTCAGCTAGATCCGTTCCTGTTATCTTCCTACTGACAGGCAGGCTTGTCTTGTTACAGTATTTACAGCTACCTAAAGAAAATTACTGGTGTTCTTTTGATCCTATTAGTACCACGGTCAGGCAGCTAGACTATTTACATTTAGTGCAGTGCGTCCTGCTCACAGTGTTCAGCTAGATCTGTTCCTGTTATCTTCCTACTGACAGGCAGGCTTGTCTTGTTAAAGTATATAAAGCTACCTGAAGAAAATTACTGGTGTTCTTTTGATCCTATTAGAACCACGGTCAGGCAGCTAGACTATTTACATTTAGTGCAGTGCGTCCTGCTCACAGTGTTCAGCTAGATCCGTTCCTGTTATCTTCCTACTGACAGGCAGGCTTGTCCTGTTACAGTATATAAAGCTACCTGAAGAAAATTACTGGTGTTCTTTTGATCCTATTAGTACCACGGTCAGGCAGCTAGACTATTTACATTTAGTGCAGTGCGTCCTGCTCACAGTGTTCAGCTAGATCCGTTCCTGTTATCTTCCTACTGACAGGCAGGCTTGTCTTGTTACAGTATATAAAGCTACCTGAAGAAAATTACTGGTGTTCTTTTGATCCTATTAGTACCACGGTCAGGCAGCTAGACTATTTACAGTTAGTGCAGTGCGTCCTGCTCACAGTGTTCAGCTAAACCTACAAGTTAGTGGGGTGCGTCCACCTCACAGTGTTCAGCTAAAGCTACCTGTAGAAGGTTGGTGGTGTTCTCATACTACAGGCAGGCAGTTGATTTTGCTAGCTGCAGTATCAGTACATATATATATATATATATATATATATATATATATATATATATATATCCCAGCTTAGTGCAGCTACAGGCCATTAGTATGTCTGGAAGGCCAAGAAGGAGAGGGAGACAGTCACAAGCCAATAAGAGAGGGCAAGCAGACTCTGTGTCTAGTGCTGGTCGTGGAGACGGTGCATCCTCATCAGCACGTGGCCATGGGACACGCTTGGCCTTTTTTTCGGCAGCTGGCCGTGTTGAGCCGCAACATGCAGAAGACTTGGTCGAGTGGATGACCAAGCCGTCCTCATCCTCCTCATCCTCTCTCACCCATGCCCAGGGTGCTTTGTCTGGCAAAGCAGCGGCCTCTTCCCTCAGCTCAATGTCATCAGTGACTCCTTCCCTAGCTCCACCATGTCCTCCTGAGGAGTCCCTCGAACTGTTTGACCACAGTGTTGGGTACATGCTCCAGGAGGATGCCCAGCGTTTGGAAGGCTCTGATGATGATACTGAGCTCGATGAAGGCAATAACATGAGCACGGACAGAGGGGGGGCCCAAGAAGGACAGCAATCTGGCAGTCATGCTCCCCCTGCTGCAGCATACTGCCAGGTTTGTTCCAGTGATGAGGAGGGAGGGCATGATGAGGTCACTGACTCAACGTGGGTGCCTGATAGGAGAGAGGAGGAGGAGGAGGAGGAGGCGGCACATCACCAACGAGGCAGGATGCCCTCCAGGGGCCAGCCTAAGGGCGGCACATTGACTGCATCACACCCCAAAGCTCCACATGTGCAGGGCGCTGCAGTCTCTACGCGTTATTCAAAAAGTTCTTTGGTGTGGGCCTTTTTTGAGACGAGTGCATCAGATCGCACCGCTGCTATTTGCAACATATGTCTCAAGCGTATCTCACGTGGCCAAAACATCTCCCACTTGGGTACCACATGCTTGACCAGACATATGTTGACCTGCCATGCAGTTCGTTGGCAAGCGTATCTAAAAGACCCACACCAAAGAACAAAGAGGACCTCTCCTTGCTCCTCATCAGCTGAGATTTCCAACCCCACTAGACCTTCAGTCCTCTCTGAGACCTGCACTGAGAGGAATGAAGGTGTAGAATTAGGTGTGTCACAGCCAAGTACTTGTGGGCAATCTGCTTTCGGTACACCGACGTCAGATTGTACCAGGCAAATTTCCCTGCCCCAGCTGCTGCACCGCTGAAAGAAGTTTGCTCCCAGCCATCCACATGCCCAGCGGTTGAATGCTAGCTTGGCAAAATTGCTAGCACTTCAACTGCTGCCTTTTCAGTTGGTAGACTCTGCCCCCTTCCGTGAGTTTGTGGAATGTGCGGTTCCTCAGTGGCAGGTACCCAAATGCCACTTTTTCTCACGGAAGGCGATTCCGGCTCTCTACCGGCATGTGGAAGGCAATGTCCATGCCTCGCTGGACAGGGCGGTCAGCGGTAAGGTGCATATTACCGCTGACTCATGGTCCAGCAGGCATGGACAGGGACGTTACCTAAGTTTCACGGCGCATTGGGTGACTCTGCTGGCAGCTGGGAAGGATGCAGGACAAGGTGCAGTAGTGTTGGAGGTTGTTCCGCCACCACGCCTCCAAAATGCTAATGATTGTGACACACCTCTCTCCTCCACCCCCTCCTCTTCTTCTTCCTCCATGGCCTCTTCCTCGGAACCAGCGGTGCTCCGTAGTCATTCAAGGGGCTACGCAAGTACGCAGGCCAAAAGATGCCATGCGGTGCTTGAGCTGGTGTGCTTGGGGGACAGGAGCCACACTGGGGCAGAGGTTCTGTCAGCTCTGCAACTTAAGGCAGGAATGGTGGTTTGCGACAATGGCACCAACCTCCTCTCTGCCCTCCGACAGGGACAAATGACCCATGTGCCCTGTTTGGCTCACGTCCTTAACTTGGTGGTGCAGCGGTTCTTGGGCAGGTACCCGGGCTTACAGGATGTCCTGAGGCAGGCCAGGAAAGTCTGTGTGCATTTCCGCCGGTCATATAATGCCAGTGCTCGGCTGACGGACCTCCAAAAGGAGTTTAACCTGCCCAAGAACCGCCTAATCTGTGACATGCCCACCAGGTGGAACTCAACGTTGGCCATGCTGCAGCGGCTGCACACGCAGCAGAGGGCCATCAATGAGTACCTGTGCAACTATGGCACCAGGACAGGGTCAGGGGAGCTTGTTTTTTTTTTCCCACGCTAGTGGGCCATGATCAGGGATGCATGCACTGTGCTGTCACCATTTGAGGAGGCCACGAGGATGGTGAGCAATGACAGTGCATGCATCAGTGACACTGTCCCCCTTGTCCACCTGTTGGAGCACACGCTGCGTGGAATAATGGACAGGGCACTTAAGGCAGAACAGAGGCAGGAAGAGGAGGACTTCCTTAGCTCTCAAGGCCCCCTTTATCGAGACAGTGTTCCTGCGTGCCCGCCGATCACATAGGAAGAGGACGAGGAGGAGGAGGAAGATTGTGTCAGTATGGAGGTGGAGCCTGGCACTCAGCATCAGCAGCAGTCTTTAAGGGATCAGTCCCAAGAAACACATGGACTTGTACGTGGCTGGGAGGAGGTGGCTGCGGACGTTGTCGTCCTTAGTGACCCAGAGGACTCCGGACCGAATGCCTCAGCAAACCTACGCTGCATGGCCTCCCTGATCCTGCAAAGCCTGCGTAAGGATCCTCGTATTCGTGGTATCAAGGAGAAGGACCAATACTGGCTGGCAACCCTCCTTGATCCACGTTACAAGGGTAAGGTTGCGGACCTTATCTTGCCATCGCAGAGGGAGCAGAGGATGAAACATCTTCGGGAGGCCTTGCAGAAAGGTCTGTGCAACGCGTTCCCAGAGACTGGGAGGTTACAAACTCCTGTTTCTGGACAACGTGTTGCTGAGGCTTCGGTCAGTCAAAGAAGGAGCGGTGGAGAAGGTGGCCGCCTGACCGATGCGTTCAGACAATTTTTTGGTCCGCAGCCCCAAGGTATGATCGGTTCCAGCATCCATCCAGCGTCTGTTTTACATGGTGCAGGAATACCTAGGGGCAAGATCAGACTTGGACACCTTTCCCAACGAAAATCCTCTGGGTTACTTGGTCTTGAGGATGGATCACTGGCCAGAGCTTGCACAGTATGCAATTGAGCTACTGGCCTGTCCTGCATCCAGCGTTATTTCAGAACGCACATTCAGTGCTGCTGGAGGCGTGGTAACCGATCACAGGGTGCGTCTGTCCACCGACTCGGTCGATCGACTGACCTTCATAAAAATGAATCAGTCTTGGATCACCACCAGCTACCAAGCACCTGATGCTGATGTAACCGAATAATTTTTTATGCTGATGCTGAGTGACTATCCCTGAGTAATTATCCTCTTCCTCCTCAATCATCACGCTGATAGCTTGTAAGAACATTTTTGGTTCTGGGCGCCACCACCAGTGCCTAAGGCACAATTTTTCAGCCCCTGTTTAACAGGGGCGTGTAATTACAATTTTTGATGTAATACTTTGCAGCAGGGCTCGTTCCTGCGTTCCAACTAGAGTGTCTGTGAGGGGTTGCAGTATTGTGGCACCAGCACCAGTGCCTAAGGCCCAATTTTTCTGCCCCTGTCTAACAGGGGCGTGTAATTACAATTTTTGATGCAATACTTTGCAGCAGGGCTCGTTCCTGCATTCCAACTAGAGTGTCTGTGAGGGGTTGCAGTGTTGTGGCACCAGCACCAGTGCCTAAGGCCTAATTTTTCAGCTCCTGTTCAACAGGGGCATGTAATTACAATTCTTGATCTAATATTTCACAGCAGGGCCCTGTGAGGGCTTACAGTGTTGTGGCCACAGCAACACCTAAGGCCCAAATTTCTGCTGAGTATATAGGGCAGGACCCTACTTTCAAACATCTAACTTACAAACGACTCCTACTTGCAAACGGAAGGAGACAACAGGAAGTGAGATGAAATCTACCCCTAGGAAGGGAAATTCTCTCCTGTAAGAGTTAATATGGGAAAAAAAATTCTCCTTTCCACTGATGCTTTCCAATCCTTCTTCCACAAAAAAAACCCAAATTTTCAAAAAACATTTTTCATTGGGACAAAAAGTGAGGTGAAATCTTCTGAAGAGGAGGAAAGACAGCAAAACAAATGTCACAGGGGTGATAACCCTTCCCTATGTTTTCCAAAAAGCTTAAAAAAGATTTTTTGGCTGGAGCTAAACACGTTAAAAATGTACCCGTTCAAAATTACAAAGAGATTTTACTTAACAACAAACCTACAGTCCCTGTCTTGTTTGCACCGCCTGTATACTGCTGTTCAGAGTATATAGGGCCTGGTGGCCCCACACCTTTCTTTATTTTAATTTGGGTGCGGGGTTCCCCTTAATATCCATACAAGACCCAAAGGGCCTGGTAATGGACTCGGGGGTACCCATGCCGTTTGTCTCACTGATTTTCATCCATATTGCCATGACCCGACATGACATTAAACCCGCAAGCAGTTTTAAATGAGATTTTTTCCTTTAAAAATGACATTTGGTGCAGGGAATGTTCTAAACACGGGAAACACGCCTCACTTTACAGGCATACTATAGACACCCCCCAGGTACGATATTTAAAGGAATATTTCACTTTTTTATTTTTTATTTTAAGCATCATTAAAATCACTGCACCCGAAAAAAACTCACGTTTTTAAAAGTTTTTTTTGCATTGATACATGTCCCCTGGGGTAGGACATGTCCCCTTTTTAGGACAATACCATGCAAATTAGCCTTTAAAATGAGCACTTTTGATTTTGAACGTTCGAGTCCCATAGACGTCAATGGGGTTCTAACGTTCGTGCGAACTTTCGGTCCGTTCGCAGGTTCTGGTGCCAACCGAACCGGGGGTGTTTGGCTCATCCCTACTGTGCAGAGGTCTCACTACAGTAACTTGTAGTTTTAGCTGAACACTGTGAGCAGGACGCACTACACTAACTTGTAGCTTTAGCTGAACACTGTGCAGAGGTCTCACTACCCTAACTTGTAGTTTTAGCTGAACACTATGAGCAGGATGCACTAGACTAACTTGTAGCTTTAGCTGAACACTGTGAGCAGGATGCACCACACTAACTTGTAGCTTTAGCTGAACACTGTGCAGGGGTCTCACTATACTAACTTGTATTTTCAGCTGAACACTGTGAGCAGGACGCACTACACTAACTAGTAGCTTTAGCTGAACACCATGAGCAGGACCCACTACACTAACTTGTAGTTTTAGCTGAACACTGTGAGCAGGACGCACTACACTAACTTGTAGCTTTAGCTGAACACTGTGCAGAGGTCTCATTACACTAACTTGTAGTTTTAGCTGAACACTGTGAGCAGGACGCACTATACTAACTTGTAGCTTTAGCTGAACACTGTGAGGAGGACGCACTACACTAACTTGTAGCTTTAGCTGAACACTGTGCAGAGGTCTCACTACACTAACTTGTAGTTTTAGCTGAACACTGTGAAGAGGACGCACTACACTAACTTGTAGCTTTAGCTGAACACTGTGCAGAGGTCTCACTACACTAACTTGTAGTTTTAGCTGAACACTGTGAGCAGGATGCACTACACTAACTTGTAGCTTTAGCTGAACACTGTGCAGAGGTTTCACTACACTAACTTGTAGTTTTAGGTGAACACTGTGAGCAGGACGCACTACACTAACTTGTAGCTTTAGCTGAACACTGTGAGCAGGACGCACTACACTAACTTGTAGCTTTAGCTGAACACTGTGCAGAGGTCTCTCTACACTAACTTGTAGTTTTAGCTGAACACTGTGAGCAGGATGCACTACACTAACTTGTAGCTTTAGCTGAACACTGTGCAGAGGTCTCACTACAGTAACTTGTAGTTTTAGCTGAACACTGTGAGCAGGACGCACTACACTAACTTGTAGCTTTAGCTGAACACTGTGCAGAAGTCTCACTACACTAACTTGTAGTTTTAGCTGAACACTGTGTGCAGGACGCACTACACTAACTTGTAGCTTTAGCTGAACACTGTGCAGAGGTCTCACTACACTAACTTGTAGTTTTAGCTGAACACTGTGAGGAGGACCCACTACACTAACTTGTAGCTTTAGCTGAACACTGTGCAGAAGTCTCACTACAATAACTTGTAGTTTTAGCTGAACACTGTGAGCAGGATGCACTACACTAACTTGTAGCTTTAGCTGAACACTGTGCAGAGGTCTCACTACACTAACTTGTAGTTTTAGCTGAACACTATGAGCAGGATGCACTAGACTAACTTGTAGCTTTAGCTGAACACTGTGAGCAGGACGCACCACACTAACTTGTAGCTTTAGCTGAACACTGTGCAGGGGTCTCACTATACTAACTTGTATTTTCAGCTGAACACTGTGAGCAGGATGCACTAGACTAACTTGTAGCTTTAGCTGAACACTGTGAGCAGGACGCACCACACTAACTTGTAGCTTTAGCTGAACACTGTGCAGGGGTCTCACTATACTAACTTGTATTTTCAGCTGAACACTGTGAGCAGGACGCACTACACTAACTAGTAGCTTTAGCTGAACACTGTGCAGAGGTCTCACTACACTAACTTGTAGTTTTAGCTGAACACTATGAGCAGGATGCACTAGACTAACTTGTAGCTTTAGCTGAACACTGTGAGCAGGACGCACCACACTAACTTGTAGCTTTAGCTGAACACTGTGCAGGGGTCTCACTATACTAACTTGTATTTTCAGCTGAACACTGTGAGCAGGACGCACTACACTAACTAGTAGCTTTAGCTGAACACCATGAGCAGGACCCACTACACTAACTTGTAGTTTTAGCTGAACACTGTGAGCAGGACGCACTACACTAACTTGTAGCTTTAGCTGAACACTGTGCAGAGGTCTCATTACACTAACTTGTAGTTTTAGCTGAACACTGTGAGCAGGACGCACTACACTAACTTGTAGCTTTAGCTGAACACTGTGAGGAGGACGCACTACACTAACTTGTAGCTTTAGCTGAACACTGTGCAGAGGTCTCACTACACTAACTTGTAGTTTTAGCTGAACACTGTGAAGAGGACGCACTACACTAACTTGTAGCTTTAGCTGAACACTGTGCAGAGGTCTCACTACACTAACTTGTAGTTTTAGCTGAACACTGTGAGCAGGACGCACTACACTAACTTGTAGCTTTAGCTGAACACTGTGCAGAGGTTTCACTACACTAACTTGTAGTTTTAGGTGAACACTGTGAGCAGGACGCACTACACTAACTTGTAGCTTTAGCTGAACACTGTGAGCAGGACGCACTACACTAACTTGTAGCTTTAGCTGAACACTGTGCAGAGGTCTCTCTACACTAACTTGTAGTTTTAGCTGAACACTGTGAGCAGGATGCACTACACTAACTTGTAGCTTTAGCTGAACACTGTGCAGAGGTCTCACTACAGTAACTTGTAGTTTTAGCTGAACACTGTGAGCAGGACGCACTACACTAACTTGTAGCTTTAGCTGAACACTGTGCAGAAGTCTCACTACACTAACTTGTAGTTTTAGCTGAACACTGTGAGCCGGACGCACTACACTAACTTGTAGCTTTAGCTGAACACTGTGCAGAGGTCTCACTACAGTAACTTGTAGTTTTAGCTGAACACTGTGAGCAGGACGCACTACACTAACTTGTAGCTTTAGCTGAACACTGTGCAGAAGTCTCACTACACTAACTTGTAGTTTTAGCTGAACACTGTGAGCCGGACGCACTACACTAACTTGTAGCTTTAGCTGAACACTGTGCAGAGGTCTCACTACACTAACTTGTAGTTTTAGCTGAACACTGTGAGGAGGACCCACTACACTAACTTGTAGCTTTAGCTGAACACTGTGCAGAGGTCTCACTACACTAACTTGTAGTTTTAGCTGAACACTGTGAGCAGGATGCACTACACTAACTTGTAGCTTTAGCTGAATACTGTGAGCAGGACGCACTACACTAACTTGTAGCTTTAGCTGAACACTGTGCAGAGGTCTCACTACACTAACTTGTAGTTTTAGCTGAACACTGTGAGATGGAAGCACTACACTAACTTGTAGCTTTTGCTGAACACTGTGCAGAGGTCTCACTACACTAACTTGTAGTTTTAGCTGAACACTGTGAGCAGGACGCACTACACTAACTTGTAGCTTTAGCTGAACACTGTGCAGAGGTCTCACTACACTAACTTGTAGTTTTAGCTGAACACTGTGAGCAGGACGCACTACACTAACTTGTAGCTTTAGCTGAACACTGTGCAGAGGTCTCACTACACTAACTTGTAGTTTTAGCTGAACACTGTGAGCAGGACGCACTACACTAACTTGTAGCTTTAGCTGAACACTGTGCAGAGGTTTCACTACACTAACTTGTAGTTTTAGGTGAACACTGTGAGCAGGACGCACTACACTAACTTGTAGCTTTAGCTGAACACTGTGAGCAGGACGCACTACACTAACTTGTAGCTTTAGCTGAACACTGTGCAGAGGTCTCTCTACACTAACTTGTAGTTTTAGCTGAACACTGTGAGCAGGATGCACTACACTAACTTGTAGCTTTAGCTGAACACTGTGCAGAGGTCTCACTACAGTAACTTGTAGTTTTAGCTGAACACTGTGAGCAGGACGCACTACACTAACTTGTAGCTTTAGCTGAACACTGTGCAGAAGTCTCACTACACTAACTTGTAGTTTTAGCTGAACACTGTGAGCAGGACCCACTACACTAACTTGTAGCTTTAGCTGAACACTGTGCAGAGGTCTCATTACACTAACTTGTAGTTTTAGCTGAACACTGTGAGCAGGACGCACTACACTAACTTGTAGCTTTAGCTGAACACTGTGAGAAGGACGCACTACACTAACTTGTAGCTTTAGCTGAACACTGTGCAGAGGTCTCACTACACTAACTTGTAGTTTTAGCTGAACACTGTGAAGAGGACGCACTACACTAACTTGTAGCTTTAGCTGAACACTGTGCAGAGGTCTCACTACACTAACTTGTAGTTTTAGCTGAACACTGTGAGCAGGACGCACTACACTAACTTGTAGCTTTAGCTGAACACTGTGCAGAGGTTTCACTACACTAACTTGTAGTTTTAGGTGAACACTGTGAGCAGGACGCACTACACTAACTTGTAGCTTTAGCTGAACACTGTGAGCAGGACGCACTACACTAACTTGTAGCTTTAGCTGAACACTGTGCAGAGGTCTCTCTACACTAACTTGTAGTTTTAGCTGAACACTGTGAGCAGGATGCACTACACTAACTTGTAGCTTGAGCTGAACACTGTGCAGAGGTCTCACTACAGTAACTTGTAGTTTTAGCTGAACACTGTGAGCAGGACGCACTACACTAACTTGTAGCTTTAGCTGAACACTGTGCAGAAGTCTCACTACACTAACTTGTAGTTTTAGCTGAACACTGTGTGCAGGACGCACTACACTAACTTGTAGCTTTAGCTGAACACTGTGCAGAGGTCTCACTACACTAACTTGTAGTTTTAGCTGAACACTGTGAGGAGGACCCACTACACTAACTTGTAGCTTTAGCTGAACACTGTGCAGAAGTCTCACTACAATAACTTGTAGTTTTAGCTGAACACTGTGAGCAGGATGCACTAAACCAACTTGTAGCTTTAGCTGAACACTGTGCAGAGGTCTCACTACACTAACTTGTAGTTTTAGCTGAACACTATGAGCAGGATGCACTAGACTAACTTGTAGCTTTAGCTGAACACTGTGAGCAGGACGCACCACACTAACTTGTAGCTTTAGCTGAACACTGTGCAGGGGTCTCACTATACTAACTTGTATTTTCAGCTGAACACTGTGAGCAGGATGCACTAGACTAACTTGTAGCTTTAGCTGAACACTGTGAGCAGGACGCACCACACTAACTTGTAGCTTTAGCTGAACACTGTGCAGGGGTCTCACTATACTAACTTGTATTTTCAGCTGAACACTGTGAGCAGGACGCACTACACTAACTAGTAGCTTTAGCTGAACACTGTGCAGAGGTCTCACTACACTAACTTGTAGTTTTAGCTGAACACTGTGAGCAGGACGCACTACACTAACTTGTAGCTTTAGCTGAACACTGTGCAGAGGTCTCACTACACTAACTTGTAGTTTTAGCTGAACACTATGAGCAGGATGCACTAGACTAACTTGTAGCTTTAGCTGAACACTGTGAGCAGGACGCACCACACTAACTTGTAGCTTTAGCTGAACACTGTGCAGGGGTCTCACTATACTAACTTGTATTTTCAGCTGAACACTGTGAGCAGGACGCACTACACTAACTAGTAGCTTTAGCTGAACACCATGAGCAGGACCCACTACACTAACTTGTAGTTTTAGCTGAACACTGTGAGCAGGACGCACTACACTAACTTGTAGCTTTAGCTGAACACTGTGCAGAGGTCTCATTACACTAACTTGTAGTTTTAGCTGAACACTGTGAGCAGGACGCACTACACTAACTTGTAGCTTTAGCTGAACACTGTGAGGAGGACGCACTACACTAACTTGTAGCTTTAGCTGAACACTGTGCAGAGGTCTCACTACACTAACTTGTAGTTTTAGCTGAACACTGTGAGCAGGACGCACTACACTAACTTGTAGCTTTAGCTGAACACTGTGCAGAGGTTTCACTACACTAACTTGTAGTTTTAGGTGAACACTGTGAGCAGGACGCACTACACTAACTTGTAGCTTTAGCTGAACACTGTGAGCAGGACGCACTACACTAACTTGTAGCTTTAGCTGAACACTGTGCAGAGGTCTCTCTACACTAACTTGTAGTTTTAGCTGAACACTGTGAGCAGGATGCACTACACTAACTTGTAGCTTTAGCTGAACACTGTGCAGAGGTCTCACTACAGTAACTTGTAGTTTTAGCTGAACACTGTGAGCAGGACGCACTACACTAACTTGTAGCTTTAGCTGAACACTGTGCAGAAGTCTCACTACACTAACTTGTAGTTTTAGCTGAACACTGTGAGCCGGACGCACTACACTAACTTGTAGCTTTAGCTGAACACTGTGCAGAGGTCTCACTACAGTAACTTGTAGTTTTAGCTGAACACTGTGAGCAGGACGCACTACACTAACTTGTAGCTTTAGCTGAACACTGTGCAGAAGTCTCACTACACTAACTTGTAGTTTTAGCTGAACACTGTGAGCCGGACGCACTACACTAACTTGTAGCTTTAGCTGAACACTGTGCAGAGGTCTCACTACACTAACTTGTAGTTTTAGCTGAACACTGTGAGGAGGACCCACTACACTAACTTGTAGCTTTAGCTGAACACTGTGCAGAGGTCTCACTACACTAACTTGTAGTTTTAGCTGAACACTGTGAGCAGGATGCACTACACTAACTTGTAGCTTTAGCTGAACACTGTGAGCAGGACGCACTACACTAACTTGTAGCTTTAGCTGAACACTGTGCAGAGGTCTCACTACACTAACTTGTAGTTTTAGCTGAACACTGTGAGATGGAAGCACTACACTAACTTGTAGCTTTTGCTGAACACTGTGCAGAGGTCTCACTACACTAACTTGTAGTTTTAGCTGAACACTGTGAGCAGGACGCACTACACTAACTTGTAGCTTTAGCTGAACACTGTGCAGAGGTCTCACTACACTAACTTGTAGTTTTAGCTGAACACTGTGAGCAGGACGCACTACACTAACTTGTAGCTTTAGCTGAACACTGTGCAGAGGTCTCACTACACTAACTTGTAGTTTTAGCTGAACACTGTGAGCAGGACGCACTACACTAACTTGTAGCTTTAGCTGAACACTGTGCAGAGGTTTCACTACACTAACTTGTAGTTTTAGGTGAACACTGTGAGCAGGACGCACTACACTAACTTGTAGCTTTAGCTGAACACTGTGAGCAGGACGCACTACACTAACTTGTAGCTTTAGCTGAACACTGTGCAGAGGTCTCTCTACACTAACTTGTAGTTTTAGCTGAACACTGTGAGCAGGATGCACTACACTAACTTGTAGCTTTAGCTGAACACTGTGCAGAGGTCTCACTACAGTAACTTGTAGTTTTAGCTGAACACTGTGAGCAGGACGCACTACACTAACTTGTAGCTTTAGCTGAACACTGTGCAGAAGTCTCACTACACTAACTTGTAGTTTTAGCTGAACACTGTGAGCAGGACGCACTACACTAACTTGTAGCTTTAGCTGAACACTGTGCAGAGGTCTCACTACACTAACTTGTAGTTTTAGCTGAACACTGTGAGGAGGACCCACTACACTAACTTGTAGCTTTAGCTGAACACTGTGCAGAAGTCTCACTACAATAACTTGTAGTTTTAGCTGAACACTGTGAGCAGGATGCACTACACTAACTTGTAGCTTTAGCTGAACACTGTGCAGAGGTCTCACTACACTAACTTGTAGTTTTAGCTGAACACTATGAGCAGGATGCACTAGACTAACTTGTAGCTTTAGCTGAACACTGTGAGCAGGACGCACCACACTAACTTGTAGCTTTAGCTGAACACTGTGCAGGGGTCTCACTATACTAACTTGTATTTTCAGCTGAACACTGTGAGCAGGATGCACTAGACTAACTTGTAGCTTTAGCTGAACACTGTGAGCAGGACGCACCACACTAACTTGTAGCTTTAGCTGAACACTGTGCAGGGGTCTCACTATACTAACTTGTATTTTCAGCTGAACACTGTGAGCAGGACGCACTACACTAACTAGTAGCTTTAGCTGAACACTGTGCAGAGGTCTCACTACACTAACTTGTAGTTTTAGCTGAACACTGTGAGCAGGACGCACTACACTAACTTGTAGCTTTAGCTGAACACTGTGCAGAGGTCTCACTACACTAACTTGTAGTTTTAGCTGAACACTATGAGCAGGATGCACTAGACTAACTTGTAGCTTTAGCTGAACACTGTGAGCAGGACGCACCACACTAACTTGTAGCTTTAGCTGAACACTGTGCAGGGGTCTCACTATACTAACTTGTATTTTCAGCTGAACACTGTGAGCAGGACGCACTACACTAACTAGTAGCTTTAGCTGAACACCATGAGCAGGACCCACTACACTAACTTGTAGTTTTAGCTGAACACTGTGAGCAGGACGCACTACACTAACTTGTAGCTTTAGCTGAACACTGTGCAGAGGTCTCATTACACTAACTTGTAGTTTTAGCTGAACACTGTGAGCAGGACGCACTACACTAACTTGTAGCTTTAGCTGAACACTGTGAGGAGGACGCACTACACTAACTTGTAGCTTTAGCTGAACACTGTGCAGAGGTCTCACTACACTAACTTGTAGTTTTAGCTGAACACTGTGAAAAGGACGCACTACACTAACTTGTAGCTTTAGCTGAACACTGTACAGAGGTCTCACTACACTAACTTGTAGTTTTAGCTGAACACTGTGAGCAGGACGCACTACACTAACTTGTAGCTTTAGCTGAACACTGTGCAGAGGTTTCACTACACTAACTTGTAGTTTTAGGTGAACACTGTGAGCAGGACGCACTACACTAACTTGTAGCTTTAGCTGAACACTGTGAGCAGGACGCACTACACTAACTTGTAGCTTTAGCTGAACACTGTGCAGAGGTCTCTCTACACTAACTTGTAGTTTTAGCTGAACACTGTGAGCAGGATGCACTACACTAACTTGTAGCTTTAGCTGAACACTGTGCAGAGGTCTCACTACAGTAACTTGTAGTTTTAGCTGAACACTGTGAGCAGGACGCACTACACTAACTTGTAGCTTTAGCTGAACACTGTGCAGAAGTCTCACTACACTAACTTGTAGTTTTAGCTGAACACTGTGAGCCGGACGCACTACACTAACTTGTAGCTTTAGCTGAATACTGTGCAGAGGTCTCACTACAGTAACTTGTAGTTTTAGCTGAACACTGTGAGCAGGACGCACTACACTAACTTGTAGCTTTAGCTGAACACTGTGCAGAAGTCTCACTACACTAACTTGTAGTTTTAGCTGAACACTGTGAGCCGGACGCACTGCACTAACTTGTAGCTTTAGCTGAACACTGTGCAGAGGTCTCACTACACTAACTTGTAGTTTTAGCTGAACACTGTGAGGAGGACCCACTACACTAACTTGTAGCTTTAGCTGAACACTGTGCAGAGGTCTCACTACACTAACTTGTAGTTTTAGCTGAACACTGTGAGCAGGATGCACTACACTAACTTGTAGCTTTAGCTGAACACTGTGAGCAGGACGCACTACACTAACTTGTAGCTTTAGCTGAACACTGTGCAGAGGTCTCACTACACTAACTTGTAGTTTTAGCTGAACACTGTGAGATGGAAGCACTACACTAACTTGTAGCTTTTGCTGAACACTGTGCAGAGGTCTCACTACACTAACTTGTAGTTTTAGCTGAACACTGTGAGCAGGACGCACTACACTAACTTGTAGCTTTAGCTGAACACTGTGCAGAGGTCTCACTACACTAACTTGTAGTTTTAGCTGAACACTGTGAGCAGGACGCACTACACTAACTTGTAGCTTTAGCTGAACACTGTGCAGAGGTCTCACTACACTAACTTGTAGTTTTAGCTGAACACTGTGAGAAGGACGCACTACACTAACTTGTAGCTTTAGCTGAACACTGTGAGCAGGACGCACCACACTAACTTGTAGCTTTAGCTGAACACTGTGCAGAGGTCTCACTATACTAAATTGTAGTTTTAGCTGAACACTGTGAGCAGGACGCACTACACTAACTTGTAGCTTTATCTGAACACTGTGCAGAGGTCTCATTACACTAACTTATAGTTTTAGCTGAACACTGTGAGCAGGACGAACTACACTAACTAGTAGCTTTAGCTGAACACTGTGAGCAGGACCCACTACACTAACTTGTAGTTTTAGCTGAACACTGTGAGCAGGACGCACTACACTAACTTGTAGCTTTAGCTGAACACTGTGCAGAGGTCTCACTACACTACCTTGTAGTTTTAGCTGAACACTGTGAGATGGAAGCACTACACTAACTTGTAGCTTTAGTTGAACACTGTGCAGAGGTCTCACTACACTAACTTGTAGTTTTAGCTGAACACTGTGAGCAGGACGCACTACACTAACTTGTAGCTTTAGCTGAACACTGTGCAGAGGTCTCACTACACTAACTCGTAGTTTTAGCTGAACACTGTGAGCAGGACACACTGCACTAACTTGTAGCTTTAGCTGAACACTGTGCAGAGGTCTCACTACAGTAACTTGTAGTTTTAGCTGAACACTGTGAGCAGGACGCACTACACTAACTTGTAGCTTTAACTGAACACTGTGCAGAGGTCTTACTACACTAACTTGTAGTTTTAGCTGAACACTGTGAGCAGGATGCCCTAGACTAACTTGTATCTTTAGCTTAACACTGTGAGCAGGACGCACCACACTAACTTTTAGCTTTAGCTGAACACTGTGCAGAGGTCTCACTATACTAACTTGTATTTTCAGCTGAACACTGTGAGCAGGACGCACTACGCTAGCTTGCAGCTTTAGCTGAACACTGTGCAGAGGTCTCACTACACTAACTTATAGTTTTAGTTGAACACTGTGAGCAGGACGCACTACACTAACTAGTAGCTTTAGCTGAACACCGTGAGCAGGACCCACTACACTAGCTTGTAGTTTTAGCTGAACACTGTGAGCAGGACGCTCTACACTAACTTGTAGCTTTAGCTGAACACTCTGCAGAGGTCTCACTACACTAACTTGTAGTTTTAGCTGAACACTGTGAGGAGAACGCACTACACTAACTTGTAGCTTTAGCTGAACACTGTGCAGAGGTCTCACTACACTAACTTGTAGTTTTAGCTGAACACTGTGAGCAGGACGCACTACACTAACTTGTAGTTTTAGCTGAACACTGTGAGGAGGACGCACTACACTAACTTGTAGCTTTAGCTGAACACTGTGCAGAGGTCTCACTACACTAACTTGTAGTTTTAGCTGAACACTGTGAGCAGGACCCACTACACTAACTTGTAGCTTTAGCTGAACACTGTGCAGAGGTCTCACTACACTAACTTGTAGTTTTAGCTGAACACTGTGAGCAGGACGCACTGCACTAACTTGTAGCTTTAGCTGAACACTGTGCAGAGGTCTCACTACAGTAACTTGTAGTTTTAGCTGAACACTGTGAGCAGGGCGCACTACACTAACTTGTAGCTTTAACTGAACACTGTGCAGAGGTCTTACTACAATAACTTGTAGTTTTAGCTGAACACTGTGAGCAGGACGCACTGCACTAACTTGTAGCTTTAGCTGAACACTGTGCAGAGGTCTCACTACAGTAACTTGTAGTTTTAGCTGAACACTGTGAGCAGGACGCACTACACTAACTTGTAGCTTTAACTGAACACTGTGCAGAGGTCTTACTACACTAACTTGTACTTTTAGCTGAACACTGTGAGATGGAAGCACTACACTAACTTGTAGCTTTAGTTGAACACTGTGCAGAGGTCTCACTACACTAACTTGTAGTTTTAGCTGAACACTGTGAGATGGAAGCACTACACTAACTTGTAGCTTTAGTTGAACACTGTGCAGAGGTCTCACTACACTAACTCGTAGTTTTAGCTGAACACTGTGAGCAGGATGCAATAGACTAACTTGTATCTTTAGCTGAACACTGTGAGCAGGACGCACCACACTAACTTGTAGCTTTAGCTGAACACTGTGCAGAGGTCTCACTATACTAACTTGTAGTTTTAGCTGAACACTGTGAGCAGGACGCACTGCACTAACTTGTAGCTTTAGCTGAACACTGTGCAGAGGTCTCACTACAGTAACTTGTAGTTTTAGCTGAACACTGTGAGCAGGACGCACTACACTAACTTGTAGCTTTAACTGAACACTGTGCAGAGGTCTTACTACACTAACTTGTAGTTTTAGCTGAACACTGTGAGATGGAAGCACTACACTAACTTGTAGCTTTAGTTGAACACTGTGCAGAGGTCTCACTACACTAACTCGTAGTTTTAGCTGAACACTGTGAGCAGGACGCACTGCACTAACTTGTAGCTTTAGCTGAACACTGTGCAGAGGTCTCACTACAGTAACTTGTAGTTTTAGGTGAACACTGTGAGCAGGACGCACTACACTAACTTGTAGCTTTAACTGAACACTGTGCAGAGGTCTTACTACACTAACTTGTAGTTTTAGCTGAACACTGTGAGCAGGATGCACTAGACTAACTTGTATCTTTAGCTGAACACTGTAAGCAGGACGCACCACACTAACTTGTAGCTTTAGCTGAACACTGTGCAGAGGTCTCACTATACTAACTTGTATTTTCAGCTGAACACTGTGAGCAGGACGCACTACACTAACTTGCAGCTTTAGCTGAACACTGTGCAGAGGTCTCACTACACTAACTTATAGTTTTATCTGAACACTGTGAGCAGGACGCACTATACTAACTAGTAGCTTTAGCTGAACACCGTGAGCAGGACCCACTACACTAGCTTGTAGTTTTAGCTGAACACTGTGAGCAGGACGCTCTACACTAACTTGTAGCTTTAGCTGAACACTCTGCAGAGGTCTGACTACACTAACTTGTAGTTTTAGCTGAACACTGTGAGGAGAACGCACTACACTAACTTGTAGCTTTAGCTGAACACTGTGCAGAGGTCTCACTACACTAACTTGTAGTTTTAGCTGAACACTGTGAGCAGGACGCACTACACTAACTTGTAGCTTTAGCTGAACACTGTGAGCAGGACGCACTGCACTAACTTGTAGCTTTAGCTGAACACTGTGCAGAGGTCTCACTACAGTAACTTGTAGTTTTAGCTGAACACTGTGAGCAGGACGCACTACACTAACTTGTAGCTTTAACTGAACACTGTGCAGAGGTCTTACTACACTAACTTGTAGTTTTATCTGAACACTGTGAGATGGAAGCACTACACTAACTTGTAGCTTTAGTTGAACACTGTGCAGAGGTCTCACTACACTAACTCGTAGTTTTAGCTGAACACTGTGAGCAGGACGCACTACACTAACTTGTAGTTTTAGCTGAACACTGTGAGGAGGACGCACTACACTAACTTGTAGCTTTAGCTGAACACTGTGCAGAGGTCTCACTACACTAACTCGTAGTTTTAGCTGAACACTGTGAGCAGGACGCACTGCACTAACTTGTAGCTTTAGCTGAACACTGTGCAGAGGTCTCACTACAGTAACTTGTAGTTTTAGGTGAACACTGTGAGCAGGACGCACTACACTAACTTGTAGCTTTAACTGAACACTGTGCAGAGGTCTTACTACACTAACTTGTAGTTTTAGCTGAACACTGTGAGCAGGATGCACTAGACTAACTTGTATCTTTAGCTGAACACTGTGAGCAGGACGCACCACACTAACTTGTAGCTTTAGCTGAACACTGTGCAGAGGTCTCACTATACTAACTTGTATTTTCAGCTGAACACTGTGAGCAGGACGCACTACACTAACTTGCAGCTTTAGCTGAACACTGTGCAGAGGTCTCACTACACTAACTTATAGTTTTATCTGAACACTGTGAGCAGGACGCACTATACTAACTAGTAGCTTTAGCTGAACACCGTGAGCAGGACCCACTACACTAGCTTGTAGTTTTAGCTGAACACTGTGAGCAGGACGCTCTACACTAACTTGTAGCTTTAGCTGAACACTCTGCAGAGGTCTGACTACACTAACTTGTAGTTTTAGCTGAACACTGTGAGGAGAACGCACTACACTAACTTGTAGCTTTAGCTGAACACTGTGCAGAGGTCTCACTACACTAACTTGTAGTTTTAGCTGAACACTGTGAGCAGGACGCACTACACTAACTTGTAGCTTTAGCTGAACACTGTGAGCAGGACGCACTGCACTAACTTGTAGCTTTAGCTGAACACTGTGCAGAGGTCTCACTACAGTAACTTGTAGTTTTAGCTGAACACTGTGAGCAGGACGCACTACACTAACTTGTAGCTTTAACTGAACACTGTGCAGAGGTCTTACTACACTAACTTGTAGTTTTATCTGAACACTGTGAGATGGAAGCACTACACTAACTTGTAGCTTTAGTTGAACACTGTGCAGAGGTCTCACTACACTAACTCGTAGTTTTAGCTGAACACTGTGAGCAGGACGCACTACACTAACTTGTAGTTTTAGCTGAACACTGTGAGGAGGACGCACTACACTAACTTGTAGCTTTAGCTGAACACTGTGCAGAGGTCTCACTACACTAACTTGTAGTTTTAGCTGAACACTGTGAGCAGGACCCACTACACTAACTTGTAGCTTTAGCTGAACACTGTGCAGAGGTCTCACTACACTAACTTGTAGTTTTAGCTGAACACTGTGAGCAGGACGCACTACACTAACTTGTAGCTTTAGCTGAACACTGTGCAGAGGTCTCACTACAGTAACTTGTAGTTTTAGCTGAACACTGTGAGCAGGGCGCACTACACTAACTTGTAGCTTTAACTGAACACTTTGCAGAGGTCTTACTACACTAACTTGTAGTTTTAGCTGAACACTGTGAGCAGGACGCACTGCACTAACTTGTAGCTTCAGCTGAACACTGTGCAGAGGTCTCACTACAGTAACTTGTAGTTTTAGCTGAACACTGTGAGCAGGACGCACTACACTAACTTGTAGCTTTAACTGAACACTGTGCAGAGGTCTTACTACACTAACTTGTAGTTTTAGCTGAACACTGTGAGATGGAAGCACTACACTAACTTGTAGCTTTAGTTGAACACTGTGCAGAGGTCTCACTACACTAACTTGTAGTTTTAGCTGAACACTGTGAGATGGAAGCACTACACTAACTTGTAGCTTTAGTTGAACACTGTGCAGAGGTCTCACTACACTAACTCGTAGTTTTAGCTGAACACTGTGAGCAGGATGCAATAGACTAACTTGTATCTTTAGCTGAACACTGTGAGCAGGACGCACCACACTAACTTGTAGCTTTAGCTGAACACTGTGCAGAGGTCTCACTATACTAACTTGTAGTTTTAGCTGAACACTGTGAGCAGGACGCACTGCACTAACTTGTAGCTTTAGCTGAACACTGTGCAGAGGTCTCACTACAGTAACTTGTAGTTTTAGCTGAACACTGTGAGCAGGACGCACTACACTAACTTGTAGCTTTAACTGAACACTGTGCAGAGGTCTTACTACACTAACTTGTAGTTTTAGCTGAACACTGTGAGATGGAAGCACTACACTAACTTGTAGCTTTAGTTGAACACTGTGCAGAGGTCTCACTACACTAACTCGTAGTTTTAGCTGAACACTGTGAGCAGGACGCACTGCACTAACTTGTAGCTTTAGCTGAACACTGTGCAGAGGTCTCACTACAGTAACTTGTAGTTTTAGGTGAACACTGTGAGCAGGACGCACTACACTAACTTGTAGCTTTAACTGAACACTGTGCAGAGGTCTTACTACACTAACTTGTAGTTTTAGCTGAACACTGTGAGCAGGATGCACTAGACTAACTTGTATCTTTAGCTGAACACTGTGAGCAGGACGCACCACACTAACTTGTAGCTTTAGCTGAACACTGTGCAGAGGTCTCACTATACTAACTTGTATTTTCAGCTGAACACTGTGAGCAGGACGCACTACACTAACTTGCAGCTTTAGCTGAACACTGTGCAGAGGTCTCACTACACTAACTTATAGTTTTATCTGAACACTGTGAGCAGGACGCACTACACTAACTAGTAGCTTTAGCTGAACACCGTGAGCAGGACCCACTACACTAGCTTGTAGCTTTAGCTGAACACTCTGCAGAGGTCTGACTACACTAACTTGTAGTTTTAGCTGAACACTGTGAGGAGAACGCACTACACTAACTTGTAGCTTTAGCTGAACACTGTGCAGAGGTCTCACTACACTAACTTGTAGTTTTAGCTGAACACTGTGAGCAGGACGCACTACACTAACTTGTAGCTTTAGCTGAACACTGTGAGCAGGACGCACTACACTAACTTGTAGCTTTAGCTGAACACTGTGCAGAGGTCTCATTACACTAACTTGTAGTTTTAGCTGAACACTGTGAGGAGGACGCACTACACTAACTTGTAGCTTTAGCTGAACACTGTGCAGAGGTCTCACTACACTAACTTGTAGTTTTAGCTGAACACTGTGAGCAGGACCCACTACACTAACTTGTAGCTTTAGCTGAACACTGTGCAGAGGTCTCACTACACTAACTTGTAGTTTTAGCTGAACACTGTGAGCAGGACGCACTGCACTAACTTGTAGCTTTAGCTGAACACTGTGCAGAGGTCTCACTATACTAACTTGTAGTTTTAGCTGAACACTGTGAGCAGGACGCACTGCACTAACTTGTAGCTTTAGCTGAACACTGTGCAGAGGTCTCACTACAGTAACTTGTAGTTTTAGCTGAACACTGTGAGCAGGACGCACTACACTAACTTGTAGCTTTAACTGAACACTGTGCAGAGGTCTTACTACACTAACTTGTAGTTTTAGCTGAACACTGTGAGATGGAAGCACTACACTAACTTGTAGCTTTAGTTGAACACTGTGCAGAGGTCTCACTACACTAACTCGTAGTTTTAGCTGAACACTGTGAGCAGGACGCACTGCACTAACTTGTAGCTTTAGCTGAACACTGTGCAGAGGTCTCACTACAGTAACTTGTAGTTTTAGGTGAACACTGTGAGCAGGACGCACTACACTAACTTGTAGCTTTAACTGAACACTGTGCAGAGGTCTTACTACACTAACTTGTAGTTTTAGCTGAACACTGTGAGCAGGATGCACTAGACTAACTTGTATCTTTAGCTGAACACTGTGAGCAGGACGCACCACACTAACTTGTAGCTTTAGCTGAACACTGTGCAGAGGTCTCACTATACTAACTTGTATTTTCAGCTGAACACTGTGAGCAGGACGCACTACACTAACTTGCAGCTTTAGCTGAACACTGTGCAGAGGTCTCACTACACTAACTTATAGTTTTATCTGAACACTGTGAGCAGGACGCACTACACTAACTAGTAGCTTTAGCTGAACACCGTGAGCAGGACCCACTACACTAGCTTGTAGTTTTAGCTGAACACTGTGAGCAGGACGCTCTACACTACCTTGTAGCTTTAGCTGAACACTCTGCAGAGGTCTGACTACACTAACTTGTAGTTTTAGCTGAACACTGTGAGGAGAACGCACTACACTAACTTGTAGCTTTAGCTGAACACTGTGCAGAGGTCTCACTACACTAACTTGTAGTTTTAGCTGAACACTGTGAGCAGGACGCACTACACTAACTTGTAGCTTTAGCTGAACACTGTGAGCAGGACGCACTACACTAACTTGTAGCTTTAGCTGAACACTGTGCAGAGGTCTCATTACACTAACTTGTAGTTTTAGCTGAACACTGTGAGGAGGACGCACTACACTAACTTGTAGCTTTAGCTGAACACTGTGCAGAGGTCTCACTACACTAACTTGTAGTTTTAGCTGAACACTGTGAGCAGGACCCACTACACTAACTTGTAGCTTTAGCTGAACACTGTGCAGAGGTCTCACTACACTAACTTGTAGTTTTAGCTGAACACTGTGAGCAGGACGCACTGCACTAACTTGTAGCTTTAGCTGAACACTGTGCAGAGGTCTCGCTACAGTAACTTGTAGTTTTAGCTGAACACTTTGAGCAGGACGCACTACACTAACTTGTAACTTTAACTGAACACTGTGCAGAGGTCTTACTACACTAACTTGTAGTTTTAGCTGAACACTGTGAGCAGGACGCACTGCACTAACTTGTAGCTTTAGCTGAACACTGTGCAGAGGTCTCACTACAGTAACTTGTAGTTTTAGCTGAACACTGTGAGCAGGACGCACTACACTAACTTGTAGCTTTAACTGAACACTGTGCAGAGGTCTTACTACACTAACTTGTAGTTTTAGCTGAACACTGTGAGATGGAAGCACTACACTAACTTGTAGCTTTAACTGAACACTGTGCAGAGGTCTTACTACACTAACTTGTAGTTTTAGCTGAACACTGTGAGCAGGATGCACTAGACTAACTTGTATCTTTAGCTGAACACTGTGAGCAGGACGCACCACACTAACTTGTAGCTTTAGCTGAACACTGTGCAGAGGTCTCACTATACTAACTTGTATTTTCAGCTGAACACTGTGAGCAGGACGCACTACACTAACTTGCAGCTTTAGCTGAACACTGTGCAGAGGTCTCACTACACTAACTTATAGTTTTAGCTGAACACTGTGAGCAGGACGCACTACACTAACTAGTAGCTTTAGCTGAACACCGTGAGCAGGACCCACTACTAGCTTGTAGTTTTAGCTGAACACTGTGAGCAGGACGCTCTACACTAACTTGTAGCTTCAGCTGAACACTCTGCAGAGGTCTCACTACACTAACTTGTAGTTTTAGCTGAACACTGTGAGGAGAACGCACTACACTAACTTGTAGCTTTAGCTGAACACTGTGCAGAGGTCTCACTACACTAACTTGTAGTTTTAGCTGAACACTGTGAGCAGGACGCACTACACTAACTTGTAGTTTTAGCTGAACACTGTGAGGAGGACGCACTACACTAACTTGTAGCTTTAGCTGAACAGTCTGCAGAGGTCTCACTACACTAACTTGTAGTTTTAGCTGAACACTGTGAGGAGAACGCACTACACTAACTTGTAGCTTTAGCTGAACACTGTGCAGAGGTCTCACTACACTAACTTGTAGTTTTAGCTGAACACTGTGAGCAGGACGCACTACACTAACTTGTAGTTTTAGCTGAACACTGTGAGGAGGACGCACTACACTAACTTGTAGTTTTAGCTGAACACTGTGAGATGGAAGCACTACACTAACTTGTAGCTTTAGTTGAACACTGTGCAGAGGTCTCACTACACTAACTCGTAGTTTTAGCTGAACACTGTGAGCAGGACGCACTGCACTAACTTGTAGCTTTAGCTGAACACTGTGCAGAGGTCTCACTACAGTAACTTGTAGTTTTAGGTGAACACTGTGAGCAGGACGCACTACACTAACTTGTAGCTTTAACTGAACACTGTGCAGAGGTCTTACTACACTAACTTGTAGTTTTAGCTGAACACTGTGAGCAGGATGCACTAGACTAACTTGTATCTTTAGCTGAACACTGTGAGCAGGACGCACCACACTAACTTGTAGCTTTAGCTGAACACTGTGCAGAGGTCTCACTATACTAACTTGTATTTTCAGCTGAACACTGTGAGCAGGACGCACTACACTAACTTGCAGCTTTAGCTGAACACTGTGCAGAGGTCTCACTACACTAACTTATAGTTTTATCTGAACACTGTGAGCAGGACGCACTATACTAACTAGTAGCTTTAGCTGAACACCGTGAGCAGGACCCACTACACTAGCTTGTAGTTTTAGCTGAACACTGTGAGCAGGACGCTCTACACTAACTTGTAGCTTTAGCTGAACACTCTGCAGAGGTCTGACTACACTAACTTGTAGTTTTAGCTGAACACTGTGAGGAGAACGCACTACACTAACTTGTAGCTTTAGCTGAACACTGTGCAGAGGTCTCACTACACTAACTTGTAGTTTTAGCTGAACACTGTGAGCAGGACGCACTACACTAACTTGTAGTTTTAGCTGAACACTGTGAGGAGGACGCACTACACTAACTTGTAGCTTTAGCTGAACACTCTGCAGAGGTCTCACTACACTAACTTGTAGTTTTAGCTGAACACTGTGAGGAGAACGCACTACACTAACTTGTAGCTTTAGCTGAACACTGTGCAGAGGTCTCACTACACTAACTTGTAGTTTTAGCTGAACACTGTGAGCAGGACGCACTACACTAACTTGTAGTTTTAGCTGAACACTGTGAGGAGGACGCACTACACTAACTTTTAGTTTTAGCTGAACACTGTGAGATGGAAGCACTACACTAACTTGTAGCTTTAGTTGAACACTGTGCAGAGGTCTCACTACACTAACTCGTAGTTTTAGCTGAACACTGTGAGCAGGACGCACTGCACTAACTTGTAGCTTTAGCTGAACACTGTGCAGAGGTCTCACTACAGTAACTTGTAGTTTTAGGTGAACACTGTGAGCAGGACGCACTACACTAACTTGTAGCTTTAACTGAACACTGTGCAGAGGTCTTACTACACTAACTTGTAGTTTTAGCTGAACACTGTGAGCAGGATGCACTAGACTAACTTGTATCTTTAGCTGAACACTGTGAGCAGGACGCACCACACTAACTTGTAGCTTTAGCTGAACACTGTGCAGAGGTCTCACTATACTAACTTGTATTTTCAGCTGAACACTGTGAGCAGGACGCACTACACTAACTTGCAGCTTTAGCTGAACACTGTGCAGAGGTCTCACTACACTAACTTATAGTTTTAGCTGAACACTGTGAGCAGGACGCACTACACTAACTAGTAGCTTTAGCTGAACACCGTGAGCAGGACCCACTACTAGCTTGTAGTTTTAGCTGAACACTGTGAGCAGGACGCTCTACACTAACTTGTAGCTTTAGCTGAACACTCTGCAGAGGTCTCACTACACTAACTTGTAGTTTTAGCTGAACACTGTGAGGAGAACGCACTACACTAACTTGTAGCTTTAGCTGAACACTGTGCAGAGGTCTCACTACACTAACTTGTAGTTTTAGCTGAACACTGTGAGCAGGACGCACTACACTAACTTGTAGTTTTAGCTGAACACTGTGAGGAGGACGCACTACACTAACTTGTAGCTTTAGCTGAACAGTCTGCAGAGGTCTCACTACACTAACTTGTAGTTTTAGCTGAACACTGTGAGGAGAACGCACTACACTAACTTGTAGCTTTAGCTGAACACTGTGCAGAGGTCTCACTACACTAACTTGTAGTTTTAGCTGAACACTGTGAGCAGGACGCACTACACTAACTTGTAGTTTTAGCTGAACACTGTGAGGAGGACGCACTACACTAACTTGTAGTTTTAGCTGAACACTGTGAGATGGAAGCACTACACTAACTTGTAGCTTTAGTTGAACACTGTGCAGAGGTCTCACTACACTAACTCGTAGTTTTAGCTGAACACTGTGAGCAGGACGCACTGCACTAACTTGTAGCTTTAGCTGAACACTGTGCAGAGGTCTCACTACAGTAACTTGTAGTTTTAGGTGAACACTGTGAGCAGGACGCACTACACTAACTTGTAGCTTTAACTGAACACTGTGCAGAGGTCTTACTACACTAACTTGTAGTTTTAGCTGAACACTGTGAGCAGGATGCACTAGACTAACTTGTATCTTTAGCTGAACACTGTGAGCAGGACGCACCACACTAACTTGTAGCTTTAGCTGAACACTGTGCAGAGGTCTCACTATACTAACTTGTATTTTCAGCTGAACACTGTGAGCAGGACGCACTACACTAACTTGCAGCTTTAGCTGAACACTGTGCAGAGGTCTCACTACACTAACTTATAGTTTTATCTGAACACTGTGAGCAGGACGCACTATACTAACTAGTAGCTTTAGCTGAACACCGTGAGCAGGACCCACTACACTAGCTTGTAGTTTTAGCTGAACACTGTGAGCAGGACGCTCTACACTAACTTGTAGCTTTAGCTGAACACTCTGCAGAGGTCTGACTACACTAACTTGTAGTTTTAGCTGAACACTGTGAGGAGAACGCACTACACTAACTTGTAGCTTTAGCTGAACACTGTGCAGAGGTCTCACTACACTAACTTGTAGTTTTAGCTGAACACTGTGAGCAGGACGCACTACACTAACTTGTAGTTTTAGCTGAACACTGTGAGGAGGACGCACTACACTAACTTGTAGCTTTAGCTGAACACTCTGCAGAGGTCTCACTACACTAACTTGTAGTTTTAGCTGAACACTGTGAGGAGAACGCACTACACTAACTTGTAGCTTTAGCTGAACACTGTGCAGAGGTCTCACTACACTAACTTGTAGTTTTAGCTGAACACTGTGAGCAGGACGCACTACACTAACTTGTAGTTTTAGCTGAACACTGTGAGGAGGACGCACTACACTAACTTTTAGTTTTAGCTGAACACTGTGAGATGGAAGCACTACACTAACTTGTAGCTTTAGTTGAACACTGTGCAGAGGTCTCACTACACTAACTCGTAGTTTTAGCTGAACACTGTGAGCAGGACGCACTGCACTAACTTGTAGCTTTAGCTGAACACTGTGCAGAGGTCTCACTACAGTAACTTGTAGTTTTAGGTGAACACTGTGAGCAGGACGCACTACACTAACTTGTAGCTTTAACTGAACACTGTGCAGAGGTCTTACTACACTAACTTGTAGTTTTAGCTGAACACTGTGAGCAGGATGCACTAGACTAACTTGTATCTTTAGCTGAACACTGTGAGCAGGACGCACCACACTAACTTGTAGCTTTAGCTGAACACTGTGCAGAGGTCTCACTATACTAACTTGTATTTTCAGCTGAACACTGTGAGCAGGACGCACTACACTAACTTGCAGCTTTAGCTGAACACTGTGCAGAGGTCTCACTACACTAACTTATAGTTTTATCTGAACACTGTGAGCAGGACGCACTATACTAACTAGTAGCTTTAGCTGAACACCGTCAGCAGGACCCACTACACTAGCTTGTAGTTTTAGCTGAACACTGTGAGCAGGACGCTCTACACTAACTTGTAGCTTTAGCTGAACACTCTGCAGAGGTCTGACTACACTAACTTGTAGTTTTAGCTGAACACTGTGAGGAGAACGCACTACACTAACTTGTAGCTTTAGCTGAACACTGTGCAGAGGTCTCACTACACTAACTTGTAGTTTTAGCTGAACACTGTGAGCAGGACGCACTACACTAACTTGTAGCTTTAGCTGAACACTGTGAGCAGGACGCACTGCACTAACTTGTAGCTTTAGCTGAACACTGTGCAGAGGTCTCACTACAGTAACTTGTAGTTTTAGCTGAACACTGTGAGCAGGACGCACTACACTAACTTGTAGCTTTAGCTGAACACTGTGCAGAAGTCTCACTACAGTAACTTGTAGTTTTAGCTGAACACTGTGAGCCGGACGCACTACACTAACTTGTAGCTTTAGCTGAATACTGTGCAGAGGTCTCACTACAGTAACTTGTAGTTTTAGCTGAACACTGTGAGCAGGACGCACTACACTAACTTGTAGCTTTAGCTGAACACTGTGCAGAAGTCTCACTACACTAACTTGTAGTTTTAGCTGAACACTGTGAGCCGGACGCACTGCACTAACTTGTAGCTTTAGCTGAACACTGTGCAGAGGTCTCACTACACTAACTTGTAGTTTTAGCTGAACACTGTGAGGAGGACCCACTACACTAACTTGTAGCTTTAGCTGAACACTGTGCAGAGGTCTCACTACACTAACTTGTAGTTTTAGCTGAACACTGTGAGCAGGATGCACTACACTAACTTGTAGCTTTAGCTGAACACTGTGAGCAGGACGCACTACACTAACTTGTAGCTTTAGCTGAACACTGTGCAGAGGTCTCACTACACTAACTTGTAGTTTTAGCTGAACACTGTGAGATGGAAGCACTACACTAACTTGTAGCTTTTGCTGAACACTGTGCAGAGGTCTCACTACACTAACTTGTAGTTTTAGCTGAACACTGTGAGCAGGACGCACTACACTAACTTGTAGCTTTAGCTGAACACTGTGCAGAGGTCTCACTACACTAACTTGTAGTTTTAGCTGAACACTGTGAGCAGGACGCACTACACTAACTTGTAGCTTTAGCTGAACACTGTGCAGAGGTCTCACTACACTAACTTGTAGTTTTAGCTGAACACTGTGAGAAGGACGCACTACACTAACTTGTAGCTTTAGCTGAACACTGTGAGCAGGACGCACCACACTAACTTGTAGCTTTAGCTGAACACTGTGCAGAGGTCTCACTATACTAAATTGTAGTTTTAGCTGAACACTGTGAGCAGGACGCACTACACTAACTTGTAGCTTTATCTGAACACTGTGCAGAGGTCTCATTACACTAACTTATAGTTTTAGCTGAACACTGTGAGCAGGACGAACTACACTAACTAGTAGCTTTAGCTGAACACTGTGAGCAGGACCCACTACACTAACTTGTAGTTTTAGCTGAACACTGTGAGCAGGACGCACTACACTAACTTGTAGCTTTAGCTGAACACTGTGCAGAGGTCTCACTACACTACCTTGTAGTTTTAGCTGAACAGTGTGAGATGGAAGCACTACACTAACTTGTAGCTTTAGTTGAACACTGTGCAGAGGTCTCACTACACTAACTTGTAGTTTTAGCTGAACACTGTGAGCAGGACGCACTACACTAACTTGTAGCTTTAGCTGAACACTGTGCAGAGGTCTCACTACACTAACTCGTAGTTTTAGCTGAACACTGTGAGCAGGACACACTGCACTAACTTGTAGCTTTAGCTGAACACTGTGCAGAGGTCTCACTACAGTAACTTGTAGTTTTAGCTGAACACTGTGAGCAGGACACACTACACTAACTTGTAGCTTTAACTGAACACTGTGCAGAGGTCTTACTACACTAACTTGTAGTTTTAGCTGAACACTGTGAGCAGGATGCACTAGACTAACTTGTATCTTTAGCTTAACACTGTGAGCAGGACGCACCACACTAACTTTTAGCTTTAGCTGAACACTGTGCAGAGGTCTCACTATACTAACTTGTATTTTCAGCTGAACACTGTGAGCAGGACGCACTACGCTAGCTTGCAGCTTTAGCTGAACACTGTGCAGAGGTCTCACTACACTAACTTATAGTTTTAGTTGAACACTGTGAGCAGGACGCACTACACTAACTAGTAGCTTTAGCTGAACACCGTGAGCAGGACCCACTACACTAGCTTGTAGTTTTAGCTGAACACTGTGAGCAGGACGCTCTACACTAACTTGTAGCTTTAGCTGAACACTCTGCAGAGGTCTCACTACACTAACTTGTAGTTTTAGCTGAACACTGTGAGGAGAACGCACTACACTAACTTGTAGCTTTAGCTGAACACTGTGCAGAGGTCTCACTACACTAACTTGTAGTTTTAGCTGAACACTGTGAGCAGGACGCACTACACTAACTTGTAGTTTTAGCTGAACACTGTGAGGAGGACGCACTACACTAACTTGTAGCTTTAGCTGAACACTGTGCAGAGGTCTCACTACACTAACTTGTAGTTTTAGCTGAACACTGTGAGCAGGACCCACTACACTAACTTGTAGCTTTAGCTGAACACTGTGCAGAGGTCTCACTACACTAACTTGTAGTTTTAGCTGAACACTGTGAGCAGGACGCACTGCACTAACTTGTAGCTTTAGCTGAACACTGTGCAGAGGTCTCACTACAGTAACTTGTAGTTTTAGCTGAACACTGTGAGCAGGGCGCACTACACTAACTTGTTGCTTTAACTGAACACTGTGCAGAGGTCTTACTACAATAACTTGTAGTTTTAGCTGAACACTGTGAGCAGGACGCACTGCACTAACTTGTAGCTTTAGCTGAACACTGTGCAGAGGTCTCACTACAGTAACTTGTAGTTTTAGCTGAACACTGTGAGCAGGACGCACTACACTAACTTGTAGCTTTAACTGAACACTGTGCAGAGGTCTTACTACACTAACTTGTACTTTTAGCTGAACACTGTGAGATGGAAGCACTACACTAACTTGTAGCTTTAGTTGAACACTGTGCAGAGGTCTCACTACACTAACTTGTAGTTTTAGCTGAACACTGTGAGATGGAAGCACTACACTAACTTGTAGCTTTAGTTGAACACTGTGCAGAGGTCTCACTACACTAACTCGTAGTTTTAACTGAACACTGTGAGCAGGATGCAATAGACTAACTTGTATCTTTAGCTGAACACTGTGAGCAGGACGCACCACACTAACTTGTAGCTTTAGCTGAACACTGTGCAGAGGTCTCACTATACTAACTTGTAGTTTTAGCTGAACACTGTGAGCAGGACGCACTGCACTAACTTGTAGCTTTAGCTGAACACTGTGCAGAGGTCTCACTACAGTAACTTGTAGTTTTAGCTGAACACTGTGAGCAGGACGCACTACACTAACTTGTAGCTTTAACTGAACACTGTGCAGAGGTCTTACTACACTAACTTGTAGTTTTAGCTGAACACTGTGAGATGGAAGCACTACACTAACTTGTAGCTTTAGTTGAACACTGTGCAGAGGTCTCACTACACTAACTCGTAGTTTTAGCTGAACACTGTGAGCAGGACGCACTGCACTAACTTGTAGCTTTAGCTGAACACTGTGCAGAGGTCTCACTACAGTAACTTGTAGTTTTAGGTGAACACTGTGAGCAGGACGCACTACACTAACTTGTAGCTTTAACTGAACACTGTGCAGAGGTCTTACTACACTAACTTGTAGTTTTAGCTGAACACTGTGAGCAGGATGCACTAGACTAACTTGTATCTTTAGCTGAACACTGTGAGCAGGACGCACCACACTAACTTGTAGCTTTAGCTGAACACTGTGCAGAGGTCTCACTATACTAACTTGTATTTTCAGCTGAACACTGTGAGCAGGACGCACTACACTAACTTGCAGCTTTAGCTGAACACTGTGCAGAGGTCTCACTACACTAACTTATAGTTTTATCTGAACACTGTGAGCAGAACGCACTATACTAACTAGTAGCTTTAGCTGAACACCGTGAGCAGGACCCACTACACTAGCTTGTAGTTTTAGCTGAACACTGTGAGCAGGACGCTCTACACTAACTTGTAGCTTTAGCTGAACACTCTGCAGAGGTCTGACTACACTAACTTGTAGTTTTAGCTGAACACTGTGAGGAGAACGCACTACAATAACTTGTAGCTTTAGCTGAACACTGTGCAGAGGTCTCACTACACTAACTTGTAGTTTTAGCTGAACACTGTGAGCAGGACGCACTACACTAACTTGTAGCTTTAGCTGAACACTGTGAGCAGGACGCACTGCACTAACTTGTAGCTTTAGCTGAACACTGTGCAGAGGTCTCACTACAGTAACTTGTAGTTTTAGCTGAACACTGTGAGCAGGACGCACTACACTAACTTGTAGCTTTAACTGAACACTGTGCAGAGGTCTTACTACACTAACTTGTAGTTTTATCTGAACACTGTGAGATGGAAGCACTACACTAACTTGTAGCTTTAGTTGAACACTGTGCAGAGGTCTCACTACACTAACTCGTAGTTTTAGCTGAACACTGTGAGCAGGACGCACTACACTAACTTGTAGTTTTAGCTGAACACTGTGAGGAGGACGCACTACACTAACTTGTAGCTTTAGCTGAACACTGTGCAGAGGTCTCACTACACTAACTTGTAGTTTTAGCTGAACACTGTGAGCAGGACCCACTACACTAACTTGTAGCTTTAGCTGAACACTGTGCAGAGGTCTCACTACACTAACTTGTAGTTTTAGCTGAACACTGTGAGCAGGACGCACTACACTAACTTGTAGTTTTAGCTGAACACTGTGAGGAGGACGCACTACACTAACTTGTAGCTTTAGCTGAACACTGTGCAGAGGTCTCACTACACTAACTTGTAGTTTTAGCTGAACACTGTGAGCAGGACCCACTACACTAACTTGTAGCTTTAGCTGAACACTGTGCAGAGGTCTCACTACACTAACTTGTAGTTTTAGCTGAACACTGTGAGCAGGACGCACTGCACTAACTTGTAGCTTTAGCTGAACACTGTGCAGAGGTCTCACTACAGTAACTTGTAGTTTTAGCTGAACACTGTGAGCAGGGCGCACTACACTAACTTGTAGCTTTAACTGAACACTGTGCAGAGGTCTTACTACACTAACTTGTAGTTTTAGCTGAACACTGTGAGCAGGACGCACTGCACTAACTTGTAGCTTCAGCTGAACACTGTGCAGAGGTCTCACTACAGTAACTTGTAGTTTTAGCTGAACACTGTGAGCAGGACGCACTACACTAACTTGTAGCTCTAACTGAACACTGTGCAGAGGTCTACTACACTAACTTGTAGTTTTAGCTGAACACTGTGAGATGGAAGCACTACACTAACTTGTAGCTTTAGTTGAACACTGTGCAGAGGTCTCACTACACTAACTTGTAGTTTTAGCTGAACACTGTGAGATGGAAGCACTACACTAACTTGTAGCTTTAGTTGAACACTGTGCAGAGGTCTCACTACACTAACTCGTAGTTTTAGCTGAACACTGTGAGCAGGATGCAATAGACTAACTTGTATCTTTAGCTGAACACTGTGAGCAGGACGCACCACACTAACTTGTAGCTTTAGCTGAACACTGTGCAGAGGTCTCACTATACTAACTTGTAGTTTTAGCTGAACACTGTGAGCAGGACGCACTGCACTAACTTGTAGCTTTAGCTGAACACTGTGCAGAGGTCTCACTACAGTAACTTGTAGTTTTAGCTGAACACTGTGAGCAGGACGCACTACACTAACTTGTAGCTTTAACTGAACACTGTGCAGAGGTCTTACTACACTAACTTGTAGTTTTAGCTGAACACTGTGAGATGGAAGCACTACACTAACTTGTAGCTTTAGTTGAACACTGTGCAGAGGTCTCACTACACTAACTCGTAGTTTTAGCTGAACACTGTGAGCAGGATGCAATAGACTAACTTGTATCTTTAGCTGAACACTGTGAGCAGGACGCACCACACTAACTTGTAGCTTTAGCTGAACACTGTGCAGAGGTCTCACTATACTAACTTGTAGTTTTAGCTGAACACTGTGAGCAGGACGCACTGCACTAACTTGTAGCTTTAGCTGAACACTGTGCAGAGGTCTCACTACAGTAACTTGTAGTTTTAGCTGAACACTGTGAGCAGGACGCACTACACTAACTTGTAGCTTTAACTGAACACTGTGCAGAGGTCTTACTACACTAACTTGTAGTTTTAGCTGAACACTGTGAGATGGAAGCACTACACTAACTTGTAGCTTTAGTTGAACACTGTGCAGAGGTCTCACTACACTAACTCGTAGTTTTAGCTGAACACTGTGAGCAGGACGCACTGCACTAGCTTGTAGCTTTAGCTGAACACTGTGCAGAGGTCTCACTACAGTAACTTGTAGTTTTAGGTGAACACTGTGAGCAGGACGCACTACACTAACTTGTAGCTTTAACTGAACACTGTGCAGAGGTCTTACTACACTAACTTGTAGTTTTAGCTGAACACTGTGAGCAGGATGCACTAGACTAACTTGTATCTTTAGCTGAACACTGTGAGCAGGACGCACCACACTAACTTGTAGCTTTAGCTGAACACTGTGCAGAGGTCTCACTATACTAACTTGTATTTTCAGCTGAACACTGTGAGCAGGACGCACTACACTAACTTGCAGCTTTAGCTGAACACTGTGCAGAGGTCTCACTACACTAACTTATAGTTTTATCTGAACACTGTGAGCAGGATGCACTACACTAACTAGTAGCTTTAGCTGAACACCGTGAGCAGGACCCACTACACTAGCTTGTAGTTTTAGCTGAACACTGTGAGCAGGACGCTCTACACTACCTTGTAGCTTTAGCTGAACACTCTGCAGAGGTCTGACTACACTAACTTGTAGTTTTAGCTGAACACTGTGAGGAGAACGCACTACACTAACTTGTAGCTTTAGCTGAACACTGTGCAGAGGTCTCACTACACTAACTTGTAGTTTTAGCTGAACACTGTGAGCAGGACGCACTACACTAACTTGTAGCTTTAGCTGAACACTGTGCAGAGGTCTCATTACACTAACTTGTAGTTTTAGCTGAACACTGTGAGGAGGACGCACTACACTAACTTGTAGCTTTAGCTGAACACTGTGCAGAGGTCTCACTACACTAACTTGTAGTTTTAGCTGAACACTGTGAGCAGGACCCACTACACTAACTTGTAGCTTTAGCTGAACACTGTGCAGAGGTCTCACTACACTAACTTGTAGTTTTAGCTGAACACTGTGAGCAGGACGCACTGCACTAACTTGTAGCTTTAGCTGAACACTGTGCAGAGGTCTCGCTACAGTAACTTGTAGTTTTAGCTGAACACTTTGAGCAGGACGCACTACACTAACTTGTAACTTTAACTGAACACTGTGCAGAGGTCTTACTACACTAACTTGTAGTTTTAGCTGAACACTGTGAGCAGGACGCACTGCACTAACTTGTAGCTTTAGCTGAACACTGTGCAGAGGTCTCACTACAGTAACTTGTAGTTTTAGCTGAACACTGTGAGCAGGACGCACTACACTAACTTGTAGCTTTAACTGAACACTGTGCAGAGGTCTTACTACACTAACTTGTAGTTTTAGCTGAACACTGTGAGATGGAAGCACTACACTAACTTGTAGCTTTAACTGAACACTGTGCAGAGGTCTTACTACACTAACTTGTAGTTTTAGCTGAACACTGTGAGCAGGATGCACTAGACTAACTTGTATCTTTAGCTGAACACTGTGAGCAGGACGCACCACACTAACTTGTAGCTTTAGCTGAACACTGTGCAGAGGTCTCACTATACTAACTTGTATTTTCAGCTGAACATTGTGAGCAGGACGCACTACACTAACTTGCAGCTTTAGCTGAACACTGTGCAGAGGTCTCACTACACTAACTTATAGTTTTAGCTGAACACTGTGAGCAGGACGCACTACACTAACTAGTAGCTTTAGCTGAACACCGTGAGCAGGACCCACTACACTAGCTTGTAGTTTTAGCTGAACACTGTGAGCAGGACGCTCTACACTAACTTGTAGCTTTAGCTGAACACTCTGCAGAGGTCTCACTACACTAACTTGTAGTTTTAGCTGAACACTGTGAGGAGAACGCACTACACTAACTTGTAGCTTTAGCTGAACACTGTGCAGAGGTCTCACTACACTAACTTGTAGTTTTAGCTGAACACTGTGAGCAGGACGCACTACACTAACTTGTAGTTTTAGCTGAACACTGTGAGGAGGACGCACTACACTAACTTGTAGCTTTAGCTGAACACTGTGCAGAGGTCTCACTACACTAACTTGTAGTTTTAGCTGAACACTGTGAGCAGGACCCACTACACTAACTTGTAGCTTTAGCTGAACACTGTGCAGAGGTCTCACTACACTAACTCGTAGTTTTAGCTGAACACTGTGAGCAGGACGCACTGCACTAACTTGTAGCTTTAGCTGAACACTGTGCAGAGGTCTCACTACAGTAACTTGTAGTTTTAGGTGAACACTGTGAGCAGGACGCACTACACTAACTTGTAGCTTTAACTGAACACTGTGCAGAGGTCTTACTACACTAACTTGTAGTTTTAGCTGAACACTGTGAGATGGAAGCACTACACTAAGTTGTAGCTTTAGTTGAACACTGTGCAGAGGTCTCACTACACTAACTCGTAGTTTTAGCTGAACACTGTGAGCAGGACGCACTGCACTAACTTGTAGCTTTAGCTGAACACTGTGCAGAGGTCTCACTACAGTAACTTGTAGTTTTAGGTGAACACTGTGAGCAGGACGCACTACACTAACTTGTAGCTTTAACTGAACACTGTGCAGAGGTCTTACTACACTAACTTGTAGTTTTAGCTGAACACTGTGAGCAGGATGCACTAGACTAACTTGTATCTTTAGCTGAACACTGTGAGCAGGACGCACCACACTAACTTGTAGCTTTAGCTGAACACTGTGCAGAGGTCTCACTATACTAACTTGTATTTTCAGCTGAACACTGTGAGCAGGACGCACTACACTAACTTGCAGCTTTAGCTGAACACTGTGCAGAGGTCTCACTACACTAACTTATAGTTTTATCTGAACACTGTGAGCAGGACGCACTACACTAACTAGTAGCTTTAGCTGAACACCGTGAGCAGGACCCACTACACTAGCTTGTAGTTTTAGCTGAACACTGTGAGCAGGACGCTCTACACTACCTTGTAGCTTTAGCTGAACACTCTGCAGAGGTCTGACTACACTAACTTGTAGTTTTAGCTGAACACTGTGAGGAGAACGCACTACACTAACTTGTAGCTTTAGCTGAACACTGTGCAGAGGTCTCACTACACTAACTTGTAGTTTTAGCTGAACACTGTGAGCAGGACGCACTACACTAACTTGTAGCTTTAGCTGAACACTGTGAGCAGGACGCACTACACTAACTTGTAGCTTTAGCTGAACACTGTGCAGAGGTCTCATTACACTAACTTGTAGTTTTAGCTGAACACTGTGAGGAGGACGCACTACACTAACTTGTAGCTTTAGCTGAACACTGTGCAGAGGTCTCACTACACTAACTTGTAGTTTTAGCTGAACACTGTGAGCAGGACCCACTACACTAACTTGTAGCTTTAGCTGAACACTGTGCAGAGGTCTCACTACACTAACTTGTAGTTTTAGCTGAACACTGTGAGCAGGACGCACTGCACTAACTTGTAGCTTTAGCTGAACACTGTGCAGAGGTCTCGCTACAGTAACTTGTAGTTTTAGCTGAACACTTTGAGCAGGACGCACTACACTAACTTGTAACTTTAACTGAACACTGTGCAGAGGTCTTACTACACTAACTTGTAGTTTTAGCTGAACACTGTGAGCAGGACGCACTGCACTAACTTGTAGCTTTAGCTGAACACTGTGCAGAGGTCGCACTACAGTAACTTGTAGTTTTAGCTGAACACTGTGAGCAGGACGCACTACACTAACTTGTAGCTTTAACTGAACACTGTGCAGAGGTCTTACTACACTAACTTGTAGTTTTAGCTGAACACTGTGAGATGGAAGCACTACACTAACTTGTAGCTTTAAATGAACACTGTGCAGAGGTCTTACTACACTAACTTGTAGTTTTAGCTGAACACTGTGAGCAGGATGCACTAGACTAACTTGTATCTTTAGCTGAACACTGTGAGCAGGACGCACCACACTAACTTGTAGCTTTAGCTGAACACTGTGCAGAGGTCTCACTATACTAACTTGTATTTTCAGCTGAACACTGTGAGCAGGACGCACTACACTAACTTGCAGCTTTAGCTGAACACTGTGCAGAGGTCTCACTACACTAACTTATAGTTTTAGCTGAACACTGTGAGCAGGACGCACTACACTAACTAGTAGCTTTAGCTGAACACCGTGAGCAGGACCCACTACTAGCTTGTAGTTTTAGCTGAACACTGTGAGCAGGACGCTCTACACTAACTTGTAGCTTTAGCTGAACACTCTGCAGAGGTCTCACTACACTAACTTGTAGTTTTAGCTGAACACTGTGAGGAGAACGCACTACACTAACTTGTAGCTTTAGCTGAACACTGTGCAGAGGTCTCACTACACTAACTTGTAGTTTTAGCTGAACACTGTGAGCAGGACGCACTACACTAACTTGTAGTTTTAGCTGAACACTGTGAGGAGGACGCACTACACTAACTTGTAGCTTTAGCTGAACACTCTGCAGAGGTCTCACTACACTAACTTGTAGTTTTAGCTGAACACTGTGAGGAGAACGCACTACACTAACTTGTAGCTTTAGCTGAACACTGTGCAGAGGTCTCACTACACTAACTTGTAGTTTTAGCTGAACACTGTGAGCAGGACGCACTACACTAACTTGTAGTTTTAGCTGAACACTGTGAGGAGGACGCACTACACTAACTTGTAGTTTTAGCTGAACACTGTGAGATGGAAGCACTACACTAACTTGTAGCTTTAGTTGAACACTGTGCAGAGGTCTCACTACACTAACTCGTAGTTTTAGCTGAACACTGTGAGCAGGACGCACTGCACTAACTTGTAGCTTTAGCTGAACACTGTGCAGAGGTCTCACTACAGTAACTTGTAGTTTTAGGTGAACACTGTGAGCAGGACGCACTACACTAACTTGTAGCTTTAACTGAACACTGTGCAGAGGTCTTACTACACTAACTTGTAGTTTTAGCTGAACACTGTGAGCAGGATGCACTAGACTAACTTGTATCTTTAGCTGAACACTGTGAGCAGGACGCACCACACTAACTTGTTGCTTTAGCTGAACACTGTGCAGAGGTCTCACTATACTAACTTGTATTTTCAGCTGAACACTGTGAGCAGGACGCACTACACTAACTTGCAGCTTTAGCTGAACACTGTGCAGAGGTCTCACTACACTAACTTATAGTTTTATCTGAACACTGTGAGCAGGACGCACTATACTAACTAGTAGCTTTAGCTGAACACCGTGAGCAGGACCCACTACACTAGCTTGTAGTTTTAGCTGAACACTGTGAGCAGGACGCTCTACACTAACTTGTAACTTTAGCTGAACACTCTGCAGAGGTCTGACTACACTAACTTGTAGTTTTAGCTGAACACTGTGAGGAGAACGCACTACACTAACTTGTAGCTTTAGCTGAACACTGTGCAGAGGTCTCACTACACTAACTTGTAGTTTTAGCTGAACACTGTGAGCAGGACGCACTACACTAACTTGTAGTTTTAGCTGAACACTGTGAGCAGGACGCACTGCACTAACTTGTAGCTTTAGCTGAACACTGTGCAGAGGTCTCACTACAGTAACTTGTAGTTTTAGCTGAACACTGTGAGCAGGACGCACTACACTAACTTGTAGCTTTAACTGAACACTGTGCAGAGGTCTTACTACACTAACTTGTAGTTTTATCTGAACACTGTGAGATGGAAGCACTACACTAACTTGTAGCTTTAGTTGAACACTGTGCAGAGGTCTCACTACACTAACTCGTAGTTTTAGCTGAACACTGTGAGCAGGACGCACTACACTAACTTGTAGTTTTAGCTGAACACTGTGAGGAGGACGCACTACACTAACTTGTAGCTTTAGCTGAACACTGTGCAGAGGTCTCACTACACTAACTTGTAGTTTTAGCTGAACACTGTGAGCAGGACCCACTACACTAACTTGTAGCTTTAGCTGAACACTGTGCAGAGGTCTCACTACACTAACTTGTAGTTTTAGCTGAACACTGTGAGCAGGACACACTACACTAACTTGTAGTTTTAGCTGAACACTGTGAGGAGGACGCACTACACTAACTTGTAGCTTTAGCTGAACACTGTGCAGAGGTCTCACTACACTAACTTGTAGTTTTAGCTGAACACTGTGAGCAGGACCCACTACACTAACTTGTAGCTTTAGCTGAACACTGTGCAGAGGTCTCACTACACTAACTTGTAGTTTTAGCTGAACACTGTGAGCAGGACGCACTGCACTAACTTGTAGCTTTAGCTGAACACTGTGCAGAGGTCTCACTACAGTAACTTGTAGTTTTAGCTGAACACTGTGAGCAGGGCGCACTACACTAACTTGTAGCTTTAACTGAACACTGTGCAGAGGTCTTACTACACTAACTTGTAGTTTTAGCTGAACACTGTGAGCAGGACGCACTGCACTAACTTGTAGCTTCAGCTGAACACTGTGCAGAGGTCTCACTACAGTAACTTGTAGTTTTAGCTGAACACTGTGAGCAGGACGCACTACACTAACTTGTAGCTTTAACTGAACACTGTGCAGAGGTCTACTACACTAACTTGTAGTTTTAGCTGAACACTGTGAGATGGAAGCACTACACTAACTTGTAGCTTTAGTTGAACACTGTGCAGAGGTCTCACTACACTAACTTGTAGTTTTAGCTGAACACTGTGAGATGGAAGCACTACACTAACTTGTAGCTTTAGTTTAACACTGTGCAGAGGTCTCACTACACTAACTCGTAGTTTTAGCTGAACACTGTGAGCAGGATGCAATAGACTAACTTGTATCTTTAGCTGAACACTGTGAGCAGGACGCACCACACTAACTTGTAGCTTTAGCTGAACACTGTGCAGAGGTCTCACTATACTAACTTGTAGTTTTAGCTGAACACTGTGAGCAGGACGCACTGCACTAACTTGTAGCTTTAGCTGAACACTGTGCAGAGGTCTCACTACAGTAACTTGTAGTTTTAGCTGAACACTGTGAGCAGGACGCACTACACTAACTTGTAGCTTTAACTGAACACTGTGCAGAGGTCTTACTACACTAACTTGTAGTTTTAGCTGAACACTGTGAGATGGAAGCACTACACTAACTTGTAGCTTTAGTTGAACACTGTGCAGAGGTCTCACTACACTAACTCGTAGTTTTAGCTGAACACTGTGAGCAGGATGCACTGCACTAACTTGTAGCTTTAGCTGAACACTGTGCAGAGGTCTCACTACAGTAACTTGTACAAAAAAGAAAGGGGGTTGGGGTATAAATACCCCTGGGATTTTTAAGGTGCTTTTCAAAATTTTTTTGGGATAGATCAGTAGAGAAGTATATTAACCTCAAAAAAAAAAAGGAAAAAATCACTGTATGCAAATTGCCAAACTGACTAATAGATTCCTTATTTAATATCTTTAATGATTAGGAATAATAACAAAACACATCATCTAAAAACATGCACAATCTTGAACAAACATGGTCAGATGGTGACATAATTAAAATTTGAAACCACTTTGCGATACCAATCTCAACATGTTTCGCTCAATATCTGAGCTTCATCAGGAGTTTTTTGGTACAGGTGTGGCATACTAAAATAAAAAAGAAGAAAAGACAAAACAAAAATATATAAATACAATGCTTACAAAACACTTAAAGATATTAATTTATCAGAAAGATCGAATTCAATTAAGTATTGCTAGAAAAGCATCAACTGGTGTATATACATTTGCATACAGACAAAATATATGGGTAGATTTCGCATATTACCTACAAGTCTATACTAATAATAATCTGCTCAAAATAAGTAAAGAAATAGGAATTTATTAAATACTGTGCATTCATTCGTTTCCAGGTCCACAAAGGGAAGGAACACCCATGTGGATCTAGGAACAGTAAAACAACATGAAAAAAATCAAAGAAGTAGGGGTTTGCTTACCCAAGCCAAAACAGATTCAAAGGTGAATAGTAGACACATAAGTGGTGAACGTATATATAGTGCCGTGGCTCAAATGCCAATCAAAAGGATGCGTCTCACCCGTCTAGGGCCTCCCAAACCGTTTATTTGGTCCACAGAGGGGCCCAAGTGTAAAGTAACTGAAATGGAATATTAACAGAAGAGTCATAAAATATTTCTAAGCACATGGACTAATGGCGGGGAAATAGAGCAATCGGTGAGGTGAAGTAGTGAAAATGTCAAAAATTACCTTCTAGGTTGAATCAAGGGTAAATGTTCAGGGCTATAAAAGCCATATGAACAAAAGCATAAAGGAGGACAATACTCCAGTTTCACCACACGGTGGCAGTCAACAAGGACAACCCTTGAGAGCCAGATCAGAAGATCCAAGTGTATGCTGCCCCAGTAAACTAGAAAGAAATAATGAATAAAGACAATAAAGCAATTGCTCTGGAGAGCATTGTCTTATTCACAATGCCATTAAATCAATACCTCAAAAGGGAGCGTAGCCCCCTTCGGACACGAAGTTTAGCTTACCTGAGAGGTAGGGTGGATGTGTACGGAAGGGGAGAGCGGCATATACCTCCCCTTGCAGCCTCAGCGCCACTGTCAGAATGGTAGCGGCTGAGAAGCCGAACTAAATAGGCCCCTCCAAACCGATGGCGTCTGACGTCACCATCGGAAAGCGGACGTGTTGTGAGGCACCTCCCCCAGGATTCACGTGGCCAATGGGTAACAAAGCCCCTCTGGGTAACAAACACTCTGCAGAGGTCTCACTACACTAACTTGTAGTTTTAGCTGAACACTGTGAGGAGTGGCCAATGGGTAACAAACACTCTGCAGAGGTCTCACTACACTAACTTGTAGTTTTAGCTGAACACTGTGAGGAGAACGCACTACACTAACTTGTAGTTTTAGCTGAACACTGTGAGCAGGACGCACTACACTAACTTGTAGCTTTAGCTGAACACTGTGAGCAGGACGCACTACACTAACTTGTAGTTTTAGCTGAACACTGTGAGATGGAAGCACTACACTAACTTGTAGCTTTAGCTGAACACTCTGCAGAGGTCTCACTACACTAACTTGTAGTTTTAGCTGAACACTGTGAGGAGAACGCACTACACTAACTTGTAGTTTTAGCTGAACACTGTGAGCAGGACGCACTACACTAACTTGTAGCTTTAGCTGAACACTGTGAGCAGGACGCACTACACTAACTTGTAGTTTTAGCTGAACACTGTGAGATGGAAGCACTACACTAACTTGTAGCTTTAGTTGAACACTGTGCAGAGGTCTCACTACACTAACTTGTAGTTTTAGCTGAACACTGTGAGATGGAAGCACTACACTAACTTGTAGCTTTAGTTGAACACTGTGCAGAGGTCTCACTACACTAACTCGTAGTTTTAGCTGAACACTGTGAGCAGGATGCAATAGACTAACTTGTATCTTTAGCTGAACACTGTGAGCAGGACGCACCACACTAACTTGTAGCTTTAGCTGAACACTGTGCAGAGGTCTCACTATACTAACTTGTAGTTTTAGCTGAACACTGTGAGCAGGACGCACTGCACTAACTTGTAGCTTTAGCTGAACACTGTGCAGAAGTCTCACTACAGTAACTTGTAGTTTTAGCTGAACACTGTGAGCAGGACGCACTACACTAACTTGTAGCTTTAACTGAACACTGTGCAGAGGTCTTACTACACTAACTTGTAGTTTTAGCTGAACACTGTGAGATGGAAGCACTGCACTAACTTGTAGCTTTAGTTGAACACTGTGCAGAGGTCTCACTACACTAACTCGTAGTTTTAGCTGAACACTGTGAGCAGGACGCACTGCACTAACTTGTAGCTTTAGCTGAACACTGTGCAGAGGTCTCACTACAGTAACTTGTAGTTTTAGCTGAACACTGTGAGCAGGACGCACTACACTAACTTGTAGCTTTAACTGAACACTGTGCAGAGGTCTTACTACACTAACTTGTAGTTTTAGCTGAACACTGTGAGCAGGATGCACTAGACTAACTTGTATCTTTAGCTGAACACTGTGAGCAGGACGCACCACACTAACTTGTAGCTTTAGCTGGACACTGTGCAGAGGTCTCACTATACTAACTTGTATTTTCAGCTGAACACTGTGAGCAGGACGCACTACACTAACTTGCAGCTTTAGCTGAACACTGTGCAGAGGTCTCACTACACTAACTTATAGTTTTATCTGAACACTGTGAGCAGGACGCACTACACTAACTAGTAGCTTTAGCTGAACACCGTGAGCAGGACCCACTACACTAGCTTGTAGTTTTAGCTGAACACTGTGAGCAGGACGCTCTACACTAACTTGTAGCTTTAGCTGAACACTCTGCAGAGGTCTCACTACACTAACTTGTAGTTTTAGCTGAACACTGTGAGGAGAACGCACTACACTAACTTGTAGTTTTAGCTGAACACTGTGAGCAGGACGCACTACACTAACTTGTAGCTTTAGCTGAACACTGTGAGCAGGACGCACTACACTAACTTGTAGCTTTAGCTGAACACTGTGCAGAGGTCTCACTACACTAACTTGTAGTTTTAGCTGAACACTGTGAGGATGACGCACTACACTAACTTGTAGCTTTAGCTGAACACTGTGCAGAGGTCTCACTACACTAACTTGTAGTTTTAGCTGAACACTGTGAGCAGGACCCACTACACTAACTTGTAGCTTTAGCTGAACACTGTGCAGAGGTCTCACTACACTAACTTGTAGTTTTAGCTGAACACTGTGAGCAGGACGCACTGCACTAACTTGTAGCTTTAGTTGAACACTGTGCAGAGGTCTCGCTACAGTAACTTGTAGTTTTAGCTGAACACTTTGAGCAGGACGCACTACACTAACTTGTAACTTTAACTGAACACTGTGCAGAGGTCTTACTACACTAACTTGTAGTTTTAGCTGAACACTGTGAGCAGGACGCACTGCACTAACTTGTAGCTTTAGCTGAACACTGTGCAGAGGTCTCACTACAGTAACTTGTAGTTTTAGCTGAACACTGTGAGCAGGACGCACTACACTAACTTGTAGCTTTAACTGAACACTGTGCAGAGGTCTTACTACACTAACTTGTAGTTTTAGCTGAACACTGTGAGATGGAAGCACTACACTAACTTGTAGCTTTAGTTGAACACTGTGCAGAGGTCTCACTACACTAACTCGTAGTTTTAGCTGAACACTGTGAGCAGGACGCACTGCACTAACTTGTAGCTTTAGCTGAACACTGTGCAGAGGTCTCACTACAGTAACTTGTAGTTTTAGCTGAACACTGTGAGCAGGATGCACTAGACTAACTTGTATCTTTAGCTGAACACTGTGAGCAGGACGCACCACACTAACTTGTAGCTTTAGCTGAACACTGTGCAGAGGTCTCACTATACTAACTTGTATTTTCAGCTGAACACTGTGAGCAGGACGCACTACACTAACTTGCAGCTTTAGCTGAACACTGTGCAGAGGTCTCACTACACTAACTTATAGTTTTAGCTGAACACTGTGAGCAGGACGCACTACATTAACTAGTAACTTTAGCTGAACACCGTGAGCAGGACCCACTACACTAGCTTGTAGTTTTAGCTGAACACTGTGAGCAGGACGCTCTACACTAACTTGTAGCTTTAGCTGAACACTCTGCAGAGGTCTCACTACACTAACTTGTAGTTTTAGCTGAACACTGTGAGGAGAACGCACTACACTAACTTGTAGCTTTAGCTAAACACTGTGCAGAGGTCTCACTACACTAACTTGTAGTTTTAGCTGAACACTGTGAGCAGGACGCACTACACTAACTTGTAGTTTTAGCTGAACACTGTGAGGAGGATGCACTACACTAACTTGTAGCTTTAGCTGAACACTGTGCAGAGGTCTCACTACACTAACTTGTAGTTTTAGCTGAACACTGTGAGCAGGACCCACTACACTAACTTGTAGCTTTAGCTGAACACTGTGCAGAGGTCTCACTACACTAACTTATAGTTTTAGCTGAACACTGTGAGCAGGACGCACTACACTAACTTGTAGCTTTAACTGAACACTGTGCAGAGGTCTTACTACACTAACTTGTAGTTTTAGCTGAACACTGTGAGCAGGACGCACTGCACTAACTTGTAGCTTTAGCTGAACACTGTGCAGAGGTCTCACTACAGTAACTTGTAGTTTTAGCTGAACACTGTGAGCAGGACGCACTACACTAACTTGTAGCTTTAACTGAACACTGTGCAGAGGTCTTACTACACTAACTTGTAGTTTTAGCTGAACACTGTGAGATGGAAGCACTACACTACCTTGTAGCTTTAGTTGAACACTGTGCAGAGGTCTCACTACACTAACTTGTAGTTTTAGCTGAACACTGTGAGATGGAAGCACTACACTAACTTGTAGCTTTAGTTGAGCACTGTGCAGAGGTCTCACTACACTAACTCGTAGTTTTAGCTGAACACTGTGAGCAGGACGCACTGCACTAACTTGTAGCTTTAGCTGAACACTGTGCAGAGGTCTCACTACAGTAACTTGTAGTTTTAGCTGAACACTGTGAGCAGGACGCACTACACTAACTTGTAGCTTTAACTGAACACTGTGCAGAGGTCTTACTACACTAACTTGTAGTTTTAGCTGAACACTGTGAGCAGGATGCACTAGACTAACATGTATCTTTAGCTGAACACTGTGAGCAGGACGCACCACACTAACTTGTAGCTTTAGCTGAACACTGTGCAGAGGTCTCACTATACTAACTTGTATTTTCAGCTGAACACTGTGAGCAGGACGCACTACACTAACTTGCAGCTTTAGCTGAACACTGTGCAGAGGTCTGACTACACTAACTTATAGTTTTAGCTGAACACTGTGAGCAGGACGCACTACACTAACTAGTAGCTTTAGCTGAACACCGTGAGCAGGACCCACTACACTAGCTTGTAGTTTTAGCTGAACACTGTGAGCAGGACGCTCTACACTAACTTGTAGCTTTAGCTGAACACTCTGCAGAGGTCTCACTACACTAACTTGTAGTTTTAGCTGAACACTGTGAGGAGAACGCACTACACTAACTTGTAGCTTTAGCTGAACACTGTGCAGAGGTCTCACTACACTAACTTGTAGTTTTAGCTGAACACTGTGAGCAGGACCCACTACACTAACTTGTAGCTTTAGCTGAACACTGTGCAGAGGTCTCACAACACTAACTTGTAGTTTTAGCTGAACACTGTGAGCAGGACGCACTACACTAACTTGTAGCTTTAGCTGAACACTGTGCAGAGGTCTCACTACACTAACTTGTAGTTTTAGCTGAACACTGTGAGCAGGATGCACCACACTAACTTGTAGCTTTAGCTGAACACTGTGCAGAGGTCTCACTATACTAACTTGTATTTTCAGCTGAACACTGTGAGCAGGACGCACTACACTAACTTGTAGCTTTAGCTGAACACTGTGCAGAGGTCTCACTACACTAACTTATAGTTTTAGCTGAACACTGTGAGCAGGACGCACTACACTAACTAGTAGCTTTAGCTGAACACTGTGAGCAGGACCCACCACACTAACTTGAAGTTTTAGCTGAACACTGTGAGCAGGACGCACTACACTAACTTGTAGCTTTAGCTGAACACTGTGCAGAGGTCTCACTACACTAACTTGTAGTTTTAGCTGAACACTGTGAGATGGAAGCACTACACTAACTTGTAGCTTTAGTTGAACACTGTGCAGAGGTCTCACTACACAAACTTGTAGTTTTAGCTGAACACTGTGAGCAGGACGCACTACACTAACTTGTAGCTTTAGTTGAACACTGTGCAGAGGTCTCACTACACTAACTCGTAGTTTTAGCTGAACACTGTGAGCAGGATGCAATAGACTAACTTATATCTTTAGCTGAACACTGTGAGCAGGACGCACCACACTAACTTGTAGCTTTAGCTGAACACTGTGCAGAGGTCTCACTATACTAACTTGTAGTTTTAGCTGAACACTGTGAGCAGGACGCACTGCACTAACTTGTAGCTTTAGCTGAACACTGTGCAGAGGTCTCACTACAGTAACTTGTAGTTTTAGCTGAACACTGTGAGCAGGACGCACTACACTAACTTGTAGCTTTAACTGAACACTGTGCAGAGGTCTTACTACACTAACTTGTAGTTTTAGCTGAACACTGTGAGATGGAAGCACTACACTAACTTGTAGCTTTAGTCGAACACTGTGCAGAGGTCTCACTACACTAACTCGTAGTTTTAGCTGAACACTGTGAGCAGGACGCACTGCACTAACTTGTAGCTTTAGCTGAACACTGTGCAGAGGTCTCACTACAGTAACTTGTACAAAAAAGAAAGGGGGTTGGGGTATAAATACCCCTGGGATTTTTAAGGTGCTTTTCAAAATTTTTTTGGGATAGATCAGTAGAGAAGTATATTAACCTCAAAAAAAAAAAGGAAAAAATCACTGTATGCAAATTGCCAAACTGACTAATAGATTCCTTATTTAATATCTTTAATGATTAGGAATAATAACAAAACACATCATCTAAAAACATGCACAATCTTAAACAAACATGGTCAGATGGTGACATAATTAAAATTTGAAACCACTTTGCGATACCAATCTCAACATGTTTCGCTCAATATCTGAGCTTCATCAGGAGTTTTTTGGTACAGGTGTGGCATACTAAAATAAAAAAGAAGAAAAGACAAAACAAAAATATATAAAAACAATGCTTACAAAACACTTAAAGATATTAATTTATCAGAAAGATCGAATTCAATTAAGTATTGCTAGAAAAGCATCAACTGGTGTATATACATTTGCATACAGACAAAATATATGGGTAGATTTCGCATATTACCTACAAGTCTATACTAATAATAATCTGCTCAAAATAAGTAAAGAAATAGGAATTTATTAAATACTGTGCATTCATTCGTTTCCAGGTCCACAAAGGGAAGGAACACCCATGTGGATCTAGGAACAGTAAAACAACATGAAAAAAATCAAAGAAGTAGGGGTTTGCTTACCCAAGCCAAAACAGATTCAAAGGTGAATAGTAGACACATAAGTGGTGAACGTATATATAGTGCCGTGGCTCAAATGCCAATCAAAAGGATGCGTCTCACCCGTCTAGGGCCTCCCAAACCGTTTATTTGGTCCACAGAGGGGCCCAAGTGTAAAGTAACTGAAATGGAATATTAACAGAAGAGTCATAAAATATTTCTAAGCACATGGACTAATGGCGGGGAAATAGAGCAATCGGTGAGGTGAAGTAGTGAAAATGTCAAAAATTACCTTCTAGGTTGAATCAAGGGTAAATGTTCAGGGCTATAAAAGCCATATGAACAAAAGCATAAAGGAGGACAATACTCCAGTTTCACCACACGGTGGCAGTCAACAAGGACAACCCTTGAGAGCCAGATCAGAAGATCCAAGTGTATGCTGCCCCAGTAAACTAGAAAGAAATAATGAATAAAGACAATAAAGCAATTGCTCTGGAGAGCATTGTCTTATTCACAATGCCATTAAATCAATACCTCAAAAGGGAGCGTAGCCCCCTTCGGACACGAAGTTTAGCTTACCTGAGAGGTAGGGTGGATGTGTACGGAAGGGGAGAGCGGCATATACCTCCCCTTGCAGCCTCAGCGCCACTGTCAGAATGGTAGCGGCTGAGAAGCCGAACTAAATAGGCCCCTCCAAACCGATGGCGTCTGACGTCACCATCGGAAAGCGGACGTGTTGTGAGGCACCTCCCCCAGGATTCACGTGGCCAATGGGTAACAAAGCCCCTCTGGGTAACAAACACTCTGCAGAGGTCTCACTACACTAACTTGTAGTTTTAGCTGAACACTGTGAGGAGAACGCACTACACTAACTTGTAGTTTTAGCTGAACACTGTGAGCAGGACGCACTACACTAACTTGTAGCTTTAGCTGAACACTGTGAGCAGGACGCACTACACTAACTTGTAGTTTTAGCTGAACACTGTGAGATGGAAGCACTACACTAACTTGTAGCTTTAGCTGAACACTCTGCAGAGGTCTCACTACACTAACTTGTAGTTTTAGCTGAACACTGTGAGGAGAACGCACTACACTAACTTGTAGTTTTAGCTGAACACTGTGAGCAGGACGCACTACACTAACTTGTAGCTTTAGCTGAACACTGTGAGCAGGACGCACTACACTAACTTGTAGTTTTAGCTGAACACTGTGAGATGGAAGCACTACACTAACTTGTAGCTTTAGTTGAACACTGTGCAGAGGTCTCACTACACTAACTTGTAGTTTTAGCTGAACACTGTGAGATGGAAGCACTACACTAACTTGTAGCTTTAGTTGAACACTGTGCAGAGGTCTCACTACACTAACTCGTAGTTTTAGCTGAACACTGTGAGCAGGATGCAATAGACTAACTTGTATCTTTAGCTGAACACTGTGAGCAGGACGCACCACACTAACTTGTAGCTTTAGCTGAACACTGTGCAGAGGTCTCACTATACTAACTTGTAGTTTTAGCTGAACACTGTGAGCAGGACGCACTGCACTAACTTGTAGCTTTAGCTGAACACTGTGCAGAAGTCTCACTACAGTAACTTGTAGTTTTAGCTGAACACTGTGAGCAGGACGCACTACACTAACTTGTAGCTTTAACTGAACACTGTGCAGAGGTCTTACTACACTAACTTGTAGTTTTAGCTGAACACTGTGAGATGGAAGCACTACACTAACTTGTAGCTTTAGTTGAACACTGTGCAGAGGTCTCACTACACTAACTCGTAGTTTTAGCTGAACACTGTGAGCAGGACGCACTGCACTAACTTGTAGCTTTAGCTGAACACTGTGCAGAGGTCTCACTACAGTAACTTGTAGTTTTAGCTGAACACTGTGAGCAGGACGCACTACACTAACTTGTAGCTTTAACTGAACACTGTGCAGAGGTCTTACTACACTAACTTGTAGTTTTAGCTGAACACTGTGAGCAGGATGCACTAGACTAACTTGTATCTTTAGCTGAACACTGTGAGCAGGACGCACCACACTAACTTGTAGCTTTAGCTGGACACTGTGCAGAGGTCTCACTATACTAACTTGTATTTTCAGCTGAACACTGTGAGCAGGACGCACTACACTAACTTGCAGCTTTAGCTGAACACTGTGCAGAGGTCTCACTACACTAACTTATAGTTTTATCTGAACACTGTGAGCAGGACGCACTACACTAACTAGTAGCTTTAGCTGAACACCGTGAGCAGGACCCACTACACTAGCTTGTAGTTTTAGCTGAACACTGTGAGCAGGACGCTCTACACTAACTTGTAGCTTTAGCTGAACACTCTGCAGAGGTCTCACTACACTAACTTGTAGTTTTAGCTGAACACTGTGAGGAGAACGCACTACACTAACTTGTAGTTTTAGCTGAACACTGTGAGCAGGACGCACTACACTAACTTGTAGCTTTAGCTGAACACTGTGAGCAGGACGCACTACACTAACTTGTAGCTTTAGCTGAACACTGTGCAGAGGTCTCACTACACTAACTTGTAGTTTTAGCTGAACACTGTGAGGATGACGCACTACACTAACTTGTAGCTTTAGCTGAACACTGTGCAGAGGTCTCACTACACTAACTTGTAGTTTTAGCTGAACACTGTGAGCAGGACCCACTACACTAACTTGTAGCTTTAGCTGAACACTGTGCAGAGGTCTCACTACACTAACTTGTAGTTTTAGCTGAACACTGTGAGCAGGACGCACTGCACTAACTTGTAGCTTTAGCTGAACACTGTGCAGAGGTCTCGCTACAGTAACTTGTAGTTTTAGCTGAACACTTTGAGCAGGACGCACTACACTAACTTGTAACTTTAACTGAACACTGTGCAGAGGTCTTACTACACTAACTTGTAGTTTTAGCTGAACACTGTGAGCAGGACGCACTGCACTAACTTGTAGCTTTAGCTGAACACTGTGCAGAGGTCTCACTACAGTAACTTGTAGTTTTAGCTGAACACTGTGAGCAGGACGCACTACACTAACTTGTAGCTTTAACTGAACACTGTGCAGAGGTCTTACTACACTAACTTGTAGTTTTAGCTGAACACTGTGAGATGGAAGCACTACACTAACTTGTAGCTTTAGTTGAACACTGTGCAGAGGTCTCACTACACTAACTCGTAGTTTTAGCTGAACACTGTGAGCAGGACGCACTGCACTAACTTGTAGCTTTAGCTGAACACTGTGCAGAGGTCTCACTACAGTAACTTGTAGTTTTAGCTGAACACTGTGAGCAGGATGCACTAGACTAACTTGTATCTTTAGCTGAACACTGTGAGCAGGACGCACCACACTAACTTGTAGCTTTAGCTGAACACTGTGCAGAGGTCTCACTATGCTAACTTGTATTTTCAGCTGAACACTGTGAGCAGGACGCACTACACTAACTTGCAGCTTTAGCTGAACACTGTGCAGAGGTCTCACTACACTAACTTATAGTTTTAGCTGAACACTGTGAGCAGGACGCACTACACTAACTAGTAGCTTTAGCTGAGCACCGTGAGCAGGACCCACTACACTAGCTTGTAGTTTTAGCTGAACACTGTGAGCAGGACGCTCTACACTAACTTGTAGCTTTAGCTGAACACTCTGCAGAGGTCTCACTACACTAACTTGTAGTTTTAGCTGAACACTGTGAGGAGAACGCACTACACTAACTTGTAGCTTTAGCTAAACACTGTGCAGAGGTCTCACTACACTAACTTGTAGTTTTAGCTGAACACTGTGAGCAGGACGCACTACACTAACTTGTAGTTTTAGCTGAACACTGTGAGGAGGATGCACTACACTAACTTGTAGCTTTAGCTGAACACTGTGCAGAGGTCTCACTACACTAACTTGTAGTTTTAGCTGAACACTGTGAGCAGGACCCACTACACTAACTTGTAGCTTTAGCTGAACACTGTGCAGAGGTCTCACTACACTAACTTATAGTTTTAGCTGAACACTGTGAGCAGGACGCACTACACTAACTTGTAGCTTTAACTGAACACTGTGCAGAGGTCTTACTACACTAACTTGTAGTTTTAGCTGAACACTGTGAGCAGGACGCACTGCACTAACTTGTATCTTTAGCTGAACACTGTGCAGAGGTCTCACTACAGTAACTTGTAGTTTTAGCTGAACACTGTGAGCAGGACGCACTACACTAACTTGTAGCTTTAACTGAACACTGTGCAGAGGTCTTACTACACTAACTTGTAGTTTTAGCTGAACACTGTGAGATGGAAGCACTACACTACCTTGTAGCTTTAGTTGAACACTGTGCAGAGGTCTCACTACACTAACTTGTAGTTTTAGCTGAACACTGTGAGATGGAAGCACTACACTAACTTGTAGCTTTAGTTGAGCACTGTGCAGAGGTCTCACTACACTAACTCGTAGTTTTAGCTGAACACTGTGAGCAGGACGCACTGCACTAACTTGTAGCTTTAGCTGAACACTGTGCAGAGGTCTCACTACAGTAACTTGTAGTTTTAGCTGAACACTGTGAGCAGGACGCACTACACTAACTTGTAGCTTTAACTGAACACTGTGCAGAGGTCTTACTACACTAACTTGTAGTTTTAGCTGAACACTGTGAGCAGGATGCACTAGACTAACTTGTATCTTTAGCTGAACACTGTGAGCAGGACGCACCACACTAACTTGTAGCTTTAGCTGAACACTGTGCAGAGGTCTCACTATACTAACTTGTATTTTCAGCTGAACACTGTGAGCAGGACGCACTACACTAACTTGCAGCTTTAGCTGAACACTGTGCAGAGGTCTGACTACACTAACTTGTAGTTTTAGCTGAACACTGTGAGCAGGACGCACTACACTAACTAGTAGCTTTAGCTGAACACCGTGAGCAGGACCCACTACACTAGCTTGTAGTTTTAGCTGAACACTGTGAGCAGGACGCTCTACACTAACTTGTAGCTTTAGCTGAACACTCTGCAGAGGTCTCACTACACCAACTTGTAGTTTTAGCTGAACACTGTGAGGAGAACGCACTACACTAACTTGTAGCTTTAGCTGAACACTGTGCAGAGGTCTCACTACACTAACTTGTAGTTTTAGCTGAACACTGTGAGCAGGACCCACTACACTAACTTGTAGCTTTAGCTGAACACTGTGCAGAGGTCTCACAACACTAACTTGTAGTTTTAGCTGAACACTGTGAGCAGGACACACTACACTAACTTGTAGCTTTAGCTGAACACTGTGCAGAGGTCTCACTACACTAACTTGTAGTTTTAGCTGAACACTGTGAGCAGGATGCACCACACTAACTTGTAGCTTTAGCTGAACACTGTGCAGAGGTCTCACTATACTAACTTGTATTTTCAGCTGAACACTGTGAGCAGGACGCACTACACTAACTTGTAGCTTTAGCTGAACACTGTGCAGAGGTCTCACTACACTAACTTATAGTTTTAGCTGAACACTGTGAGCAGGACGCACTACACTAACTAGTAGCTTTAGCTGAACACTGTGAGCAGGACCCACCACACTAACTTGAAGTTTTAGCTGAACACTGTGAGCAGGACGCACTACACTAACTTGTAGCTTTAGCTGAACACATTGCAGAGGTCTCACTACACTAACTTGTAGTTTTAGCTGAACACTGTGAGATGGAAGCACTACACTAACTTGTAGCTTTAGTTGAACACTGTGCAGAGGTCTCACTACACAAACTTGTAGTTTTAGCTGAACACTGTGAGCAGGACGCACTACACTAACTTGTAGCTTTAGCTGAACACTGTGCAGAGGTCTCACTACACTAACTTGTAGTTTTAGCTGAACACTGTGAGCAGGACGCACTACACTAACTTGTAGCTTTAGCTGAACACTGTGAGTAGGACGCACTACACTAACTTGTAGCTTTAGCTGAACACTGTGCAGAGGTCTCACTACACTAACTTGTAGTTTTAGCTGAACACTGTGAGATGGAATCACTACACTAACTTGTAGCTTTAGCTGAACACTGTGCAGAGGTCTCACTACACTAACTTGTAGTTTTAGCTGAACACTGTGAGCAGGACGCACTACACTAACTTGTAGCTTTAGCTGAACACTGTGCAGAGGTCTCACTACACTAACTTGTAGTTTTAGCTGAACACTGTGAGCAGGACGCACTACACTAACTTGTAGCTTTAGCTGAACACTGTGCAGAGGTCTCACTACACTAACTTGTAGTTTTAGCTGAACACTGTGAGCAGGGTACACTACACTAACTTGTAGCTTTAGCTGAACACTGTGAGCAGGACGCACTACACTAACTTGTAGCTTTAGCTGAACACTGTGCAGAGGTCTCACTACACTAACTTGTATTTTTTTGCTGAACACTGTGAGCAGGACGCACTACACTAACTTGTAGCTTTAGCTTAACACTGTGAGCAGGACGCACCACACAAACTTGTAGCTTTAGCTGAACACTGTGCAGAGGTCTCACTATACCAACTTGTAGTTTTAGCTGAACACTGTGAGATGGAAGCACTACACTAACTTGTAGCTTTAGCTGAACACTGTGCAGAGGTCTCACTACACTAACTTGTAGTTTTAGCTGAACACTGTGAGCAGGATGCACTACACTAACTTGTAGCTTTAGCTGAACACTGTGCAGAGGTCTCACTACACTAACTTGTAGTTTTAGCTGAACACTGTGAGCAGGACGCACTACACTAACTTGTAGCTTTAGCTGAACACTCTGCAGAGGTCTCACTACACTAACTTGTAGTTTTAGCTGAACACTGTGAGCAGGATGCACTACACTAACTTGTAGCTTTAGCTGAACACTGTGAGCAGGACGCACCACACTAACTTGTAGCTTTAGCTGAACACTGTGCAGAGGTCTCACTACACTAACTTGTAGTTTTAGCTGAACACTGTGAGCAGGACGCACTACACTAACTTGTAGCTTTAGCTGAACACTGTGCAGAGGTCTCACTACACTAACTTATAGTTTTAGCTGAACACTGTGAGCGGGACGCACTACACTAACTTGTAGCTTTAGCTGAACACTGTGCAGAGGTCTCACTACACTAACTTGTAGTTTTAGCTGGACACTGTGAGCAGGACGCACTACACTAACTTGTAGCTTTAGCTGAACACTGTGCAGAGGTCTCACTACACTAACTTGTAGTTTTAGCTGAACACTGTGAGCAGGACGCACTACACTAACTTGTAGCTTTAGCTGAACACTGTGCAGAGGTCTCACTACACTAACTTGTAGTTTTAGCTGAACACTGTGAGCAGGACGCACTACACTAACTTGTAGCTTTAGCTGAACACTGTGAGCAGGACGCACCACACTAAGTTGTAGCTTTAGCTGAACACTGTGCAGAGGTCTCACTATACTAACTTGTAGTTTTAGCTGAACACTGTGAGCAGGACACACTACACTAACTTGTAGCTTTAGCTGAACACTGTGCAGAGGTCTCACTACACTAACTTGTAGTTTTAGCTGAACACTGTGAGCAGGACGCACTACACTAACTTGTAGCTTTAGCTGAACACTGTGAGCAGGACGCACTACACTAACTTGTAGCTTTAGCTGAACACTGTGCAGAGGTCTCACTACACTAACTTGTATTTTTTTGCTGAACACTGTGAGCAGGACGCACTACACTAACTTGTAGCTTTAGCTTAACACTGTGAGCAGGACGCACCACACAAACTTGTAGCTTTAGCTGAACACTGTGCAGAGGTCTCACTATACCAACTTGTAGTTTTAGCTGAACACTGTGAGATGGAAGCACTACACTAACTTGTAGCTTTAGCTGAACACTGTGCAGAGGTCTCACTACACTAACTTGTAGTTTTAGCTGAACACTGTGAGCAGGATGCACTACACTAACTTGTAGCTTTAGCTGAACACTGTGCAGAGGTCTCACTACACTAACTTGTAGTTTTAGCTGAACACTGTGAGCAGGACGCACTACACTAACTTGTAGCTTTAGCTGAACACTCTGCAGAGGTCTCACTACACTAACTTGTAGTTTTAGCTGAACACTGTGAGCAGGATGCACTACACTAACTTGTAGCTTTAGCTGAACACTGTGAGCAGGACGCACCACACTAACTTGTAGCTTTAGCTGAACACTGTGCAGAGGTCTCACTACACTAACTTGTAGTTTTAGCTGAACACTGTGAGCAGGACGCACTACACTAACTTGTAGCTTTAGCTGAACACTGTGCAGAGGTCTCACTACACTAACTTATAGTTTTAGCTGAACACTGTGAGCAGGACGCACTACACTAACTTGTAGCTTTAGCTGAACACTGTGCAGAGGTCTCACTACACTAACTTGTAGTTTTAGCTGAACACTGTGAGCAGGACGCACTACACTAACTTGTAGCTTTAGCTGAACACTGTGCAGAGGTCTCACTACACTAACTTGTAGTTTTAGCTGAACACTGTGAGCAGGACGCACTACACTAACTTGTAGCTTTAGCTGAACACTGTGCAGAGGTCTCACTACACTAACTTGTAGTTTTAGCTGAACACTGTGAGCAGGACGCACTACACTAACTTGTAGCTTTAGCTGAACACTGTGAGCAGGACGCACCACACTAAGTTGTAGCTTTAGCTGAACACTGTGCAGAGGTCTCACTATACTAACTTGTAGTTTTAGCTGAACACTGTGAGCAGGACACACTACACTAACTTGTAGCTTTAGCTGAACACTGTGCAGAGGTCTCACTACACTAACTTGTAGTTTTAGCTGAACACTGTGAGCAGGACGCACTACACTAACTTTTAGCTTTAGCTGAACACTCTGCAGAGGTCTCACTACACTAACTTGTAGTTTTAGCTGAACACTGTGAGCAGGATGCACTACACTAACTTGTAGCTTTAGCTGAACACTGTGAGCAGGACGCACCACACTAACTTGTAGCTTTAGCTGAACACTGTGCAGAGGTCTCACTACACTAACTTGTAGTTTTAGCTGAACACTGTGAGCAGGACGCACTACACTAACTTGTAGCTTTAGCTGAACACTGTGCAGAGGTCTCACTACACTAACTTATAGTTTTAGCTGAACACTGTGAGCAGGACGCACTACACTAACTTGTAGCTTTAGCTGAACACTGTGCAGAGGTCTCACTACACTAACTTGTAGTTTTAGCTGAACACTGTGAGCAGGACGCACTACACTAACTTGTAGCTTTAGCTGAACACTGTGCAGAGGTCTCACTACACTAACTTGTAGTTTTAGCTGAACACTGTGAGCAGGACGCACTACACTAACTTGTAGCTTTAGCTGAACACTGTGCAGAGGTCTCACTACACTAACTTGTAGTTTTAGCTGAACACTGTGAGCAGGACGCACTACACTAACTTGTAGCTTTAGCTGAACACTGTGAGCAGGACGCACCACACTAACTTGTAGCTTTAGCTGAACACTGTGCAGAGGTCTCACTATACTAACTTGTAGTTTTAGCTGAACACTGTGAGCAGGACACACTACACTAACTTGTAGCTTTAGCTGAACACTGTGCAGAGGTCTCACTATACTAACTTGTAGTTTTAGCTGAACACTGTGAGCAGGACGCACTACACTAACTAGTAGCTTTAGCTGAACACTGTGAGCAGGACCCACTACACTAACTTGTAGTTTTAGCTGAACACTGTGAGCAGGACGCACTACACTAACTTGTAGCTTTAGCTGAACACTGTGCAGAGGTCTCACTACACTAACTTGTAGTTTTAGCTGAACACTGTGCGATGGAAGCACTACACTAACTTGTAGCTTTAGTTGAACACTGTGCAGAGGTCTCACTATACTAACTTGTAGTTGTAGCTGAACACTGTGAGCAGGACGCACTGCACTAACTTGTAGCTTTAGCTGAACACTGTGCAGAGGTCTCACTACAGTAACTCGTAGTTTTAGCTGAACACTGTGAGCAGGACGCACTACACTAACTTGTTGCTTTAGCTGAACACTGTGCAGAGGTCTCACTACACTAACTTGTAGTTTTAGCTGAACACTGTGAGCAGGACGCACTAGACTAACTTGTAGCTTTAGCTGAACACTGTGAGCAGGACCCACCACACTAACTTGTAGCTTTAGCTGAACACTGTGCAGAGGTCTCACTATACTAACTTGTAGTTTTAGCTGAACACTGTGAGCAGGACGCACTACACTAACTTGCAGCTTTAGCTGAACACTGTACAGAGGTCTCACTACACTAACTTATAGTTTTAGCTGAACACTGTGAGCAGGATGCACTACACTAACTAGTAGCTTTAGCTGAACACCGTGAGCAGGACCCACTACACTAACTTGTAGTTTTAGCTGAACACTGTGAGCAGGACGTACTACACTAACTTGTAGCTTTAGCTGAACACTGTGCAGAGGTCTCACTACACTAACTTGTAGTTTTAGCTGAACACTGTGAGGAGGACACACTACACTAACTTGTAGCTTTAGCTGAACACTGTGCAGAGGTCTCACTACACTAACTTGTAGTTTTAGCTGAACACTGTGAGCAGGACGCACTACACTAACTTGTAGCTTTAGCTGAACACTGTGAGGAGGACGCACTACACTAACTTGTAGCTTTAGCTGAACACTGTGCAGAGGTTTCACTACACTAACTTGTAGTTTTAGCTGAACACTGTGAGCAGGACGCACTACACTAACTTGTAGCTTTAGCTGAACACTGTGAGGAGGATGCACTACACTAACTGTATATAGTCTAGCTGCCTGACTGTGGTACTAATAGGATCAAAAGAACACCAGCAATTTTCTTCCGGTAGCTGTAAATACTGTAACAAGACAAGCCTATCTGTCAGTAGGAAGATAACAGGAACGGATCTAGCTAAACTGAATACAGTGTGTGTATATATATATATATATATATATATATATATATATATATATATATATATATATATATGCAACACCTGAGATGCATATATATATACACAATACACTATAAGTGCAGCTAATTTACTGACTGTCCTGCCTAATCTAGCTAACTCAAATGAAATGACACTGTCTCTCTCTCTATCTCTCAGCACGCCGGAACACACTACACAGGACCGCCGTGCAGGCGGCCTTATATAGTGTGGGGCGTGTTCTAAACCCCCTGAGCCATAATTGTCCAAAGCTCTCTCTACCGACGGTGCTGTGATTGGCCAAGCATGCGGGTCATAGTGCATGCTTGGCCAACCATCAGCCAGCAATGCACTGCGATGCCACAGGGAATTATGGGCCGTGGCGCTCCACACGAACATGGGTTCGACTCGAACACGAAGCTCCTCCCTAGTTGAGATCTACCTGAACAACACAAAGGGGATCAAAGATCACTGGTGTTCAGCACCCTTCTTTTGAAGATATTAACTAGCAAAGCCTAAGTAAATAGTAAGGAAAACTTAGAAAAATCTGAAAAAACTAAAGTCAGTGAAAAAAAGGTATCTTAACTGCTTGCCATCTGACAATAGTACATTACATAGCTAGGCGACATACTAGTACATCACCTAGCACATGTGCATGAGTGTGCCCCCTAAGGCATGCAACAGAGTAATCCCATGATATTGGTGGACACAACGGATCACAGCACTCAGTACCCAGTCACTGTAAGCACCCAGTATATCATGCGATTGCTATGAATGTTCATAGCGATTACATGATTACAATGTCAACAAAATAGTCATGAATGGCATTGTGATGCTGTGATTGGCTCACAGCTATCACATGGTACCTGGAACATCTCCCTGTCAAAGTTCCTGGTTATGGTGCTTTGCATTTTTGAGCTTTTAAAGATTCTGACGACTTTGAGGTGTTTTCGTTGTACCTGTTGCTTTCTCTATAACATGAATGAATGCAAATTCAACAGGGATAGCGGGGTCCTTACTGCCTCACAGAACATTGCTGTTGCTTTGCAGTGACATTTTAGTGACATTCTGTGCATATTGTGAAATTCACAGGAGGGGGGAGGTGTTTCTGATGGGAAGGGTATTAGGGGGAAGGGGGGAATTTGTGCTAGAAGGAGGAATGGGGCAGGGGGGGGGGGGTTGGTGGTATGTAGGTGTTAGGGGGCAGAATTGGGGAAGATTTGTGCTAGGAGGGGGGGGATTAACCCCAGGAGTGGGGATTTGGGGGGAGGTTTTACACTAGGAATGGGGATTTGGGAGGTGATTTACCCTAGGAGTGGGGATTTGGGAGGAGGGTTTATGCTAGGAGTAAAGATTTGGGGGGAGGATTTAGGCTAGGAGGGGGTATTTGGGAGAGAGGATTTGTGCTAGGAGTGGGGATTTGTGGGAGAGTATTTGTGCTAGGAGGGGGGGGGGGGATTGGGGGAGAGCATTTGTACTAGGAGGGGGATATTTGGAGGGAGAACTTACACTAGGAGAGGGGATTTGGGGGTCAGATTTACGCTAGGGGTGGGGATTTGGGGGGAGGGTTTAAGCTAGGAGGGGGTAATTGGGGGAGATGATTTGTGCTAGGAGGGGGAATTTGGGGGGAGGGTTTAAGCTAGGAGGGGTGATTGGGGGTGAGCATTTGTGCTAGGAGGGGGGATTTAGGGGAAGAATGTATGTTAGGAGGGGGTAATTGGAGGAGAGCATTTGTGCTGGGGGGGATTTGGGGGGAGGGTTTAAGCTAGGAGGGGGTAATTGGGGGAGAGGATTTGTGCTAGGAGGGGGTTATTTGGGGGGGAGAATGTATGCTAGGAGAGGGGATTTTGAAGGAAAGATGATTTGTCCTAGGAGGGGGATTTGTGGGAAATTGGGGGGATTTGAGCTGGAAGGTGGTATGGGGGTGGTGCAAAGATTTGTGCTGGGAGGGTGATTTGGAATGTGAGGATGGGGAATTTTTGCACTTTTGTATGGGGAGAATTTTAACTTGTAGAATGAATTTATGCTTAGGGGTGAGCGGGTTGATTAGTGATTTTTTTATTTTGGGGGGGGGGGCGCTTCAGAATTCTCCTGAAATGTAAATCTGGCCCTGATTACAATATTTATTTGTAATATACAGGTTTTATAGAAATACTAAAAAAAAAATCTAAGACATTTTAAAAACATAATGTACATTTAAATTAAATTGCCTGTAATCATTCTGTTTTCATTTTGACTTTTATTTTAATAAAATAGGGCAGACATCCAATGAGCCTTTGTGTGGAAAGCACACTTGACCACCAGTAGTTACTTTAATGGTGATCTGCTTCAGCTCTTTCATAGGGTTCACTTTGCACAGTAAGCAATCACATTAGTTTTGTACCTTGAAAAATTAATGATCCGTCAGAGAACAAACTGTATGTTATTAATCATCCTTATTAGCTTTTAAACTGGGTAACATATGTTAGACTGATAGGTGTTTGCATTTTAGTTTTGTTATTTTGCATTTAAGCAGTTTAGTGGTAATATATGTGGTCTTTTAATAAGTACACAGTTATTTTTCTATGTGCCTGAAAGTAATTTTTAAAGCTGAACTCCAGGGATGAGACAAAATCTACCCTTGTGGTGGGCCCCCTCCCGTACTGCAAGGATTAAATGCTCGTTTAGTTTAGGGGTGCAAGGATAAGGTGTACAGAGAGATTTATATACAGGATTTCTATAGTGTCAACAGTTTGCACAGTACTTTACAAAGTAAAGGGAGACAATACAGTTACAACACAATTTATTATAAGAGGGTTAGGAGGACCTTGCACAGTGGTTTTCTGATCTGTTATGCCTGTCGGTTTTTCGGGTAGACCTAAACGGAAACTCCATACAGCTCTATAAGCAGGCAGATATTAATGAACTTGTGTCTATTTACATCCACCTACCTCTGAGTCCACACTCCTAACACATCACCTAAATGTGATGGATCCGAGGTAACCTCATGTAAATGTAAACTGATACAAGACCGTTTTACATTTGGCAGGCGATAGATCCAACATGGGTCAATCACAGTCCACTGTCAAAATGTGGACAAATACTGAATAAATATGGATGCAACAAAAGTTACATTCATCCCGTTGTGCTCTGATTCAACGAGGTATCGGTTTACGGATCCCCTGCTGAGCATAGAGGAGAATGCCTGTGTGAAAGGACCCTAAAAAGGACAAGAGATACAAAAATGTATAATCAAGTGGAGATGAGCTGATGGAGCAAGTACAATTTAAATTTTTAGGTGAAGATGAGATAGGCTTCCCTTAAGATAAGAGTTTTCAGAGATTTCCTAAAAGTGAACAGAGTGGGATATAGATATACAGGTTGGGGAAGGGAGTTCCAGAGGATAGAGAGGCTCTGGAGAAGTCCTGTAGGCCAGTATGGGAGGAGGTGACAAGGGAGTTAAAGAGCAGGAGGTCTTGGAAGGAATGGAGAGGATGGTTTGGGTGATATTCTGACATGAGGTTGGTGATGTAGCTTGGGACAGAGTTGTGGATGGCTTGTATGTTATTGCTAGTATTCTGAATTTTATATGTTGGGTAAGCAAAAGTCAGTGGAGGGATTGGCAGAGAGCACCCCTGGATAGTGGGCAGTGAACAATTGGTAAGGTGGATACATCTAACAGCAGAATTATTAATAAAATAGTTGTAAGGGATACCGAGTGCAGTTATCCAGCAACAGCCGGGGTGACCAGTTCAGTGTAGCTGTACTTAGGCAACTGAGACCAGACTGTATGATTAGAATTAGATTTAATAATGCACTGGAATCCATAAACAGGGGACTTTAAAGGTAGTAATTACCACACAGTTTTTTCTATAAAAGTTTAACAATTTATATAATTAAATCATTAACATCATTAAAACCACTGGAGCCACGAGGAGCATTCCAAGCCTCAGACACACTGTTTCCAATACTCATGTTTGGTTAAACAGTTCATTAGCTGAGAGAGGGTCTGCGGACACCACCAGTGGTGTTAATAAGATATGTTCCCTACTCTTGGACCTTTTGTGTCTCCAAAGGCCATCTAATCGGTTGCACTGTGGTCATCAAAATGTTGGTTCCAAATGTTGATATAGAAACAGACAATTTTCATCATTGTCTATGAAAATGGTTGAATACATAGTACAGTATGCTACAAAAAACTCCTGAATAAGTTGCGAAACATGTCGAGATGTTGAATCTGCTGTAGTATGGAATATGTATTATTCAGTTTGATACTGTTAAATTTACTATGATCGTTGGTTTTAACCTGATTTTAGTGATTTAATTAAATAAATTGTTAAACTTTAAAAAAAATGGGGGGTAATTAGAACCTTTAAAGTCCCTTTTTGTGTATACTAGCGCATTTAAATATTGTGATGCAGTGCTGGATGTAAACTTTCTCCTATCCATACTGGTTAACGAACAATTACAATTTATTAATAATGAAACAAACCTTTCCAACACCAGCGAACAGAAAACACAGCAAAAGTGAAGATATACATGAACCATAAACCAGCTGAGAAAATACCTAACTAGCAACCTAACTATATTACAATAGATACAAAATGGGCAACACAGATTAACAAGGTAAGACAGGAGCTGCAAGGAGATTGAAAAGGGAAGAAGGACAGAACTAGGATCAAGAACAAGGGGAGCAGATATGAAGTAGCAGAGAATAGAATGCAGGTACTGGAACAGAATCACAGCAGAAATCAGGAACATGGACTGGAGCAGCGCATCAATAACCAGGTAGACCGCACAGAGGCAAAATACTGAGCCAGCGAAGGAAGTTAGGAAAAAGGTTTAAAGAAAAAAGTACGTAAACCTCTAAAGGGAATTTTAAGGCAATGGAAACTATAAATTTAGATAAAAATATATTTATTATAAATCTGAATTTTAATTATATAGATACAAAAATACAAAAAAACAAACAAACAATAGATAGAATTTGATAAGGATATTACATTACAAAATTGTTAAAAAAGTGCATTCGCTTATGAAAGGAAAATTTAAAAGAAAGTGATACATCACACTACACGATACAGTCACCACAGACAAGAAACCGTGGTGTCGAGTAGTAAAATTCCAACGCGTTTCAACATGCTTATTTCAAAGAAAAGTCTTCTTCAGGGAAATGCATCACAGTCAAAAATCAAAGCAGTAATTTTATAAGATATATATATATATATATATATATATATATATATATATATATATATATATATATATATATATATATATATATATATATATACATATGTAAATATATATATTTTTTTCGCCTTTTGAGGCTGACACATCACTTACATCCTCCTAATGCACTTCGTGGGTTAATTATATTTCCAATGTCACGGTAAAGGGTCCTGATCCTCCATTGGTTAACAATGTCCTATGTCCTCTACAAGATGGCTGGATAAGAGGTTATAATCCAAATATTAGCGTTTCAGCATCAAGTTTTGATGGCTGTATGGAACAGGGCAAATAAAAAGGAGTAATGAGTAAAAGGACCATAATAGGGAAAGGGGGGGGTAAAAACCCCCCCTTGGTTTTCCTGTTCTGGCATTGGGGTGTGAGATAAAAAACACTTACTTTGGCAGAGAGTATAGGTCCGATTAACCTGGAGTGGTCTGTGTACCCTGATGGTACCCGAGGGAGGAGTGACGCCATTTGCCCTCCCTGGCGTCCTTTTGTATGGTGTGGGCGGGGATGGCCTGCCGCATCAGCCAATGGCGCGGCTAACCTCAAATCACCGCCGACAGAGCCGCCCAACGTGATGACGCCGAGTGTCCCCATGACACAGTACACCGCCGCAGGCATGGCGCATGCACGCCACGGTGGCGTGCGTCACAGCGACGCACACCAGCCTGGGTGGGTGGGCCCGCCATGATGGAAAGGGGCCGTGCCCATAGTTGGGAAAACGAATGAGTTAACAACCGAGTCGAGCGGTCGCCATCGGCGCCATGGATGCGATGTCCTCATAATGGGAAAACATCCCCAAACCCCCTGGATGGAAAAATATGCCCGAAGAACCGCTCGACAGGATAGTGAGTACTAGTTGGCGGAACGGCCTACATGGGGTGGAAGATGGAATATGCCTATGGGGGGAGGTTTACCAGGGCCTGTGACACCAATAGGGGCTATCCCCCTGACTCACTTAAGACACGCAGAGTGGAAAAGGGGGATAACGAGGGCTAATAACCACCGACACAGGGACCCCTGCTCGAACAGCGTTTTAAGCATTGGGGTAGGAATTGCTGCGATGTAATGGGGAACATCTCGGCCACCCTCTGTCGGGTAGGGATAGGACAAAGAGGGTGAATACCCTTCCCAAATGGGAAAACGGGGAGGGGCAACTCCACCCCCAGACCAGACAACCCGAAATGCAAAAGGGATGATTTAATGTGAGATAAGGACAATAAAAAACAACAAAAAACAATAAACAATAGTAAATCTCCAGGATCCACCTAGAAAAGGCCTGGATGCCATTGGTCAAATCAGGTGGTAGTGAGGTAACAAAGAACCACATACATATGTGTGTATAGACAAATATCTAAATATCTAAAAAACCCTTTGGGTAAAATATCTCATGTCTCGTACTTATTAGCAACCCAAGGGTTCACAAAGGATACCCCATAGGGCAGAGAAGTCAGAACGATAATAGGGGTGTTCAGGCCTAAAGTCATGGACAAGGACAAAAGAGACAAAAAAAAAGGAAAGATAAAGGGTGACCTTAGTCGGTTTTACCTGAACTAAAGCCATCCAAGAAGTACTGAAGCTCTCTATTTCATTTAAACCAGGGGGTGGTGGCCCTAAGGCGCCTGATCAAGCGCATTTCTTGCTGGAACAGGACCTTGTTCCAATCACCCCAACAAAAAACGTACCACGGATCCACAATCAATAGAATCGTTACGGGGTGGTGGACCCAGCACGGAAAAAGGTACAACTTATGGGAATTTACGAGGCCCCCCTCCAATCAAGGTAAAGGGAATAGGAAAGACCAGGGGGCCTACCCTAAGACTCAGCAAACACAACTTGACAGTTTTTTAGACAAGAACAGTGTACCGTCAGTGTACCATCATCCAATCCGCTGTCCCTCATACAACTAACGATGATACCCACGATACCCTCAACACAAAAGGAAAATTGAATGTCATCAATCTCTCCTCACATTCTTTAACAACAGCTGAGCGGAAAGTACTATCCTTGGGTCTCTCCTTCTGCCCCAATCGAGGCATGGATAGTTTTGAGATCACCAAGGATATTCATCTGTTCGCCAGGAAGCTGTTGCTTAAAAGTCTCTATACCAAACAAACAATTACGAAACCTGAAATAGCACCTAACCTAAAAACAGCTGATTTCAAAGCTCTAAGAGACTTGAATTTATTACTACAAGAAAACAATGTTATGGAGGACCTTTGGGAGGAAGAATTAGGAAGTGGAGAAAGTGAGGACGAGGAGATACAAGAAGAGGGCGACAAACCCCCTAGAAATACAGACAAAAAATTTAAAAAGAAATCACACAAATTTCCACCTCTTAATCTTAACCCAGCGATAGCACTATTTGTAAAACAGACCACTAGAGAAATTGAGAAATTAGATAGACAAACAATCAGAAATAACCTCAGTCCAGAACTTCGACATGCACTGAAAACCCTCAAGAACGACATGGACATCACAATCAGGCATCTGATAAAGGAGGAAATATTGTCCTGATGGACAACGCAAATTATGAAAAGATGTGCCTCAACATACTTAACAACACTAAATGCTACAAAAAAATCTCCCTGGCAGTAGTGGAAAGATTCAACCAGGAATTCCTATGCCTTGTTGATGAATCCCTCAACGAGGGTGCCATCAATAGGGACACGTGGGAATTCATACGAACACAACATCCCCGTTTACCTACATTTTATGCCCTGCCAAAGGTGCACAAAAAACTGGTTGACCTGCCAAGGAGGCAAATTATCTCCTGCAACGGCTCCATCACGGAGGGCATCAGTCAAATCATAGATCACCATCTCAGACCCCATGTTATGGATCTACCCTCCTACACTAGAGACACAATCCATCTATTACAAATCCTAGATAATCTGGTCATCCCTGACTCTGCCCTATTAGTCACCATCGATGTGGAATCACTTTACAACAGTATTCCACACGATGCAGGAATTGCTGCCGTTGAACAGGTCCTGAGGCAACGGGCTACCACAGATTGGAAGTTCAATGCCTTTGTGCTTTGGATGTTGGAATTTATTCTGAAACACAATACCTTTTTGTTCAAGGGCTCCCACTACCTCCAGGTGCAGGGGGTGGCTATGGGGACTTGCTGCGCACCCTCATACGCCAACCCGTACCTGGGGGAGTGGGAGAAAGATTTTTTACTGGAAGAAAAATTATCTATGTACTCTTGCCACATCTGTATGTGGCAGAGATACATTGACGACATTTTCATTATCTGGGACAGTCCAGAGAATGAACTCAGGGACTGCTTGAGCTCTATGACCCACCATGACATGACATGACACCATGTCATTTTTCACCATGACATACAACTCTAAAGAGGTCAATTTTCTGGATATCACCATTTCAAAAGATCACATCGGAGGACTCTCGAGTAGGCTATACAGAAAGGAGACAGCTGGTAACACATTGCTACATGCAGACAGCTTTCATCCAGAGCCACTCAAAAAATTGATCCCATTTAGCCAGTTTCTGAGGCTCAAAAGGAACTGCAGCACATATGAAGACTTCCAACGAGAGTCCGATGAACTTACCGCCAGATTAATGGATAGAGGGTATACAAAATCAGCCCTTAAAAGGGCGTTCAATAATGTTAAAAACACAGACAGACGAAATATAATTTTCAAGAAAAAAGATCCAAAGAAAGAAGACACAACGACCAGAATCATTATGAGATTCTCCAACGAGCATAACAAAATAAGGAAGATCATCTCCAAGCACTGGTCAAACCTCACGGAGGATCTGATCGTGGGCAGTTTAGTTAAATCTAGACCCCAAATCACGTATAAAAAATCAGGTTCCATTGGGAACATTCTCACAAAGAGTGAATACAAAGGAAGTGCAAGAAGAGATCCTTGTAAAACTTGGGGCACATACCCGTGTGTGTCTTGTTCACAGTGTGGCGTCATCGGAAGGAGAGCCCCGGTATTATTACCCAATGGGGAAAATTTCCAGCTACGCCACTTTGCCAATTGTAGGGCATGGGGAGTCATGTATCTGATGCAATGTCAATGTGGGACCAAAGAGAGTTGAAAAACATATGCACAGCATGGGCATTGGCAATCTTTACCTACCACTGGGTAGGCATGTAGCCAAACAACACAATTACAGGATGCCCAAAGTAAATGTTACAGTCCTAGATAGACTCCATATACCGATTAGGGGGGTGATTGGAACAAGGTCCTGCTCCAACAAGAAATGCGCTGGATCATGCGCCTTAGGGCCACCACCCCCCCTGGTTTAAATGAAACAGAGAGCTTCAGGCCCTTCTTGCATGGCTTTAGTTCAGGTAAAACTGACTAAGATCACCCTTTATCTTTCCTTCTTTTTTTGACTCTTTTGTCCTTGTCCATGACTTTAGGCCTGAACACCCCTATTATCATTCTGACTTCTCTGCCCTATGGGGTATCCTTTGTGAACCCTTGGGTTGCTAATAAGTACGAGACATGAGATATTTTACCCAAAGGGTTTTTCAGATATTTAGATATTTGTCTATACACAAGGGATGAACTTCGAGTTCGAGTCAAACTCATGTTCGACTCGAACATCGGCCGTTCGCCAGTTCGCCGAACAGCGAACAATTTGGGGTGTTCGCGGCAATATCGAATGCTGCGGAACACCCTTTAAAAGCCTATGGGAGAAATCAAAAGTGCTAATTTTAAAGGCTTATATTCATGGTATTGTCATAAAAAGTGTTTGGGGACCTGGGTCCTGCCCCAGGGGACATGAATCAATGCAAAAAAAGTTTTAAAAATGGCCCTTTTTTCAGGAGCAGTGATTTTAATAATGCTTAAAGTGAAACAATGAAAGCGTAATATCCCTTTAAATTTCGTACCTGGGGGGTGTCTATAGTATGCCTGTAATGGGGCGCATGTTTCCCGTGTTCAGAACAGACTAACAGCTATTAATGAATTGCCGGTCCGACAATACACATAAAAGTTCATTGACATTGATAAAAACAGCATGGGAATTCCCCACAGGGCAACACGGAACCAAAATGTAAAAAAAAATGACGTGGGGGGTCCTTCTAAATTCCATACCAGGCGCTTCAGGTCTGGTATGGATATTAAGGGGAACCTCGTGCCAAAATTTAAAAAAAAAAATGGCGTGGGGTCCCCCCAAAAATCCATACCAGACCCTTATCCGAGCACGTAACCTGGCAGGCCACAGGAAAAGAGGGAGGGACGAGAGAGCGCCCCCCCTCCTGAACCGTACCAGGCCACATGCACTCAACATTGGGAGGGTGCTTTGGGGTAGCCCCCCAAAACACCTTGTCCCCATGTTGATGGGGACAAGGGCCTCATCCCCGCAACCCTTGCCCGGTGGTTGTGGGGGTCTGCGGGCGGGGGGCTTATCGGAATCTAGAAGCCCCCTTTAACAAGGGGACCCCCAGATCCCGGCCCTCCCCCCTGTGTGCAATGGTAAGGGCCTACCATTTCACAAAAAAACTGTCAAAAATGTTAAAAATGACAAGAGACAGTTTTTGACAATTCCTTTATTTAAAATGCTTCTTTTTTCTTCTATCTTCTATCTTCTATCTTCTATTTTCTACCTTCCTTCGGTGTCTTCCTCCATCTTCTTCTTCTTCTGGTTCTTCTGGTTCTTCCTCTGGTGCTCTCGTCCGGCATCTTCCTCCGCGGCGTCTTCTTATCTTCTTCTCCTCGGGCCGCTCCGCATCCATGATGGCATGGAGGGAGGCTCCCACTGTGTGACGCTTCTCCTCTTCTGACGGTTCTTAAATAACGGGGGGGGGGCCACCCGGTGACCCCGCCCCCCTCTGGCGCACGGGGACTTGACGGGGACTTCCCTGTGTCATTCCCCGTGACGTCAGAGGGGGCGGGGTCACCCATTAGGTAACCCCAGCCCCCTTCTGATGTCACGGGAAATGCCACAGGGAAGTCCCCGTCAAGTCCCCATGCGTCAGAGGGGGGCGGGGTCACCGGGTGGCTCCGCTCCCCCATTATTTAAGAACCGTCAGAAGAGGAGAAGCATCACACAGCGGGAGCCTCCCTCCATGCCATCATGGCTGCGGAGTGGCCAGAGGAGAAGAAGATAAGAAGATGTCGCGGAGGAAGATGCTGGACGAGAACACCGGAGGAAGAACCAGAAGAACCAGAAGAACCAGAAGAAGAAGAAGATGGAGGAAGAAACCGAAGGAAGATAGAAGATAGAAGAAAGAAGATAGAAGATAGAAGAAAGAAGAAGCATTTAAATAAAGGAATTGTCAAAAATTGTCTCTTGTCATTTTTAACATTTTTGACAGTTTTTTTGTGAAATGGTAGGGGTACTTTTGTACCCCCTTACCATTTCACACAGGGGGGAGGACCGGGATCTGGGGGTCCCCTTGTTAAAGGGGGTTTCCTGATTCCGATAAGCCCCCCACCCGCAGACCCCCACAACCACCGGGCAAGGGTTGTGGGGATGAGGTGTTTTGGGGGGCTACCCCAAAGCACCCTCCCAATGTTGAGGGCATGTGGCCTGGTACGGTTCAGGAGGGGGGTGCTCTCTCATCCCCCCTCTTTTCCTGTGGCCTGCTCGGATAAGGGTCTGGTATGGATTTTTGGGGGGACCCCTACGCAGTTTTTTTTTATTTTGGCGCGGGGTTCCCCTTAAAATCCATACCAGACCTGAAGGGCCTGGTTTAGAATTTAGGGGGACCCCCCACGTAATTTTTTTTTAAATTTTGGTTCAGGGTTCCCCTGTGGGTAATTTCCATGCCGTTTTTATCAATTAACTTTTATGTGTATTGTCGGACCGGCAATTAATTAATAGCCGCGAGTAGTTTTAAATGACTTTTTTTCCTTTGAAATGTCATTTTGCCGTCAGACAGTTCTAAACACGGGAAACAAGCGCCCCTTTACAGGCATAATATAGACACACCCAGGTACAAAATTTAAAGGGATATTACACTTTTATTGTTTCACTTTAAGCATTAATAAAATCACTGCTCCCGACCCAGGTCCCCAAACACTTTTTATGACAATACCTTGCATATAAGCCTTTAAAATTAGCACTTTTGATTATTCATGTTCGTGTCCCATAGACTTTAACAGTGTTCGCGTGTTCAAACAAATTTTTTGCCTCTTCGCAAGTTCTGGTGCGAACCGAAAAGGGGGAGTGTTCGGGTCATCCCTCATATACACACATATGTATGTGGTTCTTTGTTACCTTACTACCACCTGATTTGACCAATGGCATCCAGGCCTTTTCTAGGTGGAGCCTGGAGATTTACTATTGTTTATTGTTTTTGTTGTTTTTTATTGTCCTTATCTCGCGTTAAATCATCCCTTTTGCATTTTGGAGTTGTCCGGTGTCAGGGTGGAGTTGCCCCTCCCCGTGGGTTTCCCATTTGGGAAGGGTATTCACCCTCTTTGTCCTATCCCTACCCGACACAGGGGGGCCGCAATGTTCCCCATTACATCGCGGCAATTCCTACCCCAATGCTTGAAACGCTGTTCGAGCAGGGGTCCCTGTGTCGGTGGTTATTAGCCCTCGGTTATCCCCCTTTTCCACTCTGCGTATCTTGAGTGAGTCAGGGGGATAGCCCCTATTGGTGTCACAGGCCCTGGTAAACCTCCCCCCCCATAGGCATATTCCATCTTCCACCCCATGTAGGCCATTCCACCGACTAGGACACACTATCCTGTCGAGCGGTTCTTTTGGCATATTTTTCCTCCAGGAGGTGGGGGGATGCTTTCCCCTTATGAGACACAGCATCCACGGCGATGATGGCGACCGTTCGACTCGGTTGTTACCTCATTAGTTTTCCCAACTATGGACATGGCCCCTTTCCATCATGGCGGCCAGCCCATCCAGGCTGCTGTGCGTTGCTGTGACGCATGCCGCCATGGGACGCATGCGCCGTGCCTGCGTCGGCGTATTGCGTCATGGGGATGCTCGGCGTCATCACGTTGGACGGCTCTGTTGGTGGTGATTTGAGGTTAGCCACGCCATTGGCTGATGCGGTGACCCATCCCTGCCCACACCATACAAAAGGATGCCAGGGAGGGCAAATGGCGTCACTCCTCCCTCGGGTACCACCGAGGGTCATCAGGGTACACAGACTGCTCCAGGTTAATCGGACCTATATAATTTTAGAAAGTGCAGCGCTGGACTATTAAATAGTGATAAATACTATTAAAAATACTAGTTGTCACTAGTTTTGATGTAATGCCCTTAATGCTCCATTAGATGGCACTAATGAAATGTTTCTATGTTGCTATTTCCATATAATTAGACCCAATGATTTGATAACTTTGTCTTTTTAATTCTTTTTAATTATTAATGATCTTCACATTTGTGGCGACTATCTGTTTAAGTAGATCGTTGAAATCGGATAGAATCCATTGCAGCTGGGCTTTGCTTCTTACAAACCAATTACAGCGCTTTCCAGTCTGAAGCCTGGGTATTTAATGCGCATGCGCGTGCATCGGTGTGAACCCCTGATGACGTCAGTTGTGACAAAACGGCCGTAGGGTCACAACACTGAACGCACCGCGCATGCGCACCTTCTGTTTAAACGGCGATAGTGTCATTTTTCAGCTTTTAATCGATTTTAAAAGTTTTTTGTACTTTACTTGCCTGAATCATGGAATAAATAGCCGAAAGTTATTTGCACAAGCGGGGCCTTCTTTTCCTTTTGTTTCCTTCCTGGGCACCTAAAATATCCTTTATGCTGGATGTGCTGGAGCCGCTACAAGCGGTCCTATGAGAGGTGATCCTGCGACAGGATTATATGAGGCTTCTGTGGCGGTTGCTGGCTGGCTGTCCTTGAAGGAGTTTGACGTACCCACTCAGCGGTGTCCTTTGAATTACCCCCAGAGTGATTTGATCTCGTCTACTAAGCCTGTTTGGACCCCCCTGAATAAGGGCGGTCACAGGCTTTTTGGTAAGCCTTCAATTTTACTACCTGGTGGTGGGCAACACTGCATGTAAGGATCCATCCTCACACCTGCATGGAGGGTGTATGTTGAAGATCCATCCCTGCACCTATATAGAGTATCTACAATACATCTGAACTTTTATGCTTTATTCACATTTATATATTTTCGATGTTTAGTATTTTTATTTGAGCACCTTATATATTGCTAGAACAATTGTATAAGCACCCCATATACTATACATGTTTCTAGAAGTTTTCACTTTTACTGTTGGGTAAATGTTGAATGATGGAAACTCATTTCTGAATCTGCATGGAAAGTTTATTCACTCATTTTTTTTGTTGTTGCGTATATGCTTTATTGACTTAACACCCTAAGAGCAGCTTATATATATCACGGAACACATGTTTTTTGTTATTGTATTTTTAATAGTATTTATCACTATTTAATAGTCCAGCGCTGCACTTTCTAAAATTATTTATGTTTGTGTGCCCTCATATCGGGGTTATAGTGCATAGCATCAGGACCGTTCATTAATTTTTTTCACTAATCTGTATCACTAATTTTTCAAGCGCTGAGCGCAATCCTCTCCTTTGTTTAATCGGACCTATACTCTCTGCCAAAGTAAGTGTTTTTTATCTCACACTCCAATACCAGAACAGGAAAACCAAGGGGGGGGGGGGGTTTACCCCCCCTTTCCCTATTTTGGTCCTTTTACTCATTACTCCTTTTTATTTGCCCTGTTCCATACAGCCATCAAAACTTGATGCTGAAACGCCAATATTTGGATTATAACCTTTAACCAGCTGTCTTGTAGAGGACATAGGACATTGCTAACCCATGGAGGATCAGGACCCTTTACCCTGACATTTGAAATATAATTAACCCACGAAGTGCATTAGGAGGATGTAAGTGATGTGTCAGACTCAATAGGCAAAAAAAAAAAAAATATATATATATATATATATCTTATAACATTACTGCTTTGATTTTTCTTAGACTGTGATGCATTTCCCTGAAGAAGACTTTTCTTTGAAATAAGCATGTTGAAACGCGTTGGATTTTTACTACCCGACGCCACGGTTTCTTGTCTGTGGTGACTGTATCGTGTAGTGTGATGTATCACTTTCTTTCAAATTTTCCTTCCATAAGCGAATGCACTTTTTTAACAATTTTGTAATGTGATATCCTTATCAAATTCTATCTATTGTTTTTTTTTGTTGTTGTTTTTTGTTTGTATCTATATAATTAAAATTCAGATTTATAATAAATATATTTTTATCTAAATGTATAGTTTCCATTGCCTTAAAAATCCCTTTAGAGGTTTACGTACTTTTTTCTTTAAACATATACGGGATGATGGCAATGACACATCCATACCACCAGGGTCAATCACATATATATCATTTGTTAGGAAAAAGGCTTGCCAGCAGCCAGCATCAGGTGAAACTAATTACTGGGACTACTGAGGGACACCTGCTGGTGGCCACCAGAACTACACCCTTCCACAGCCACAGTGGCACCAACAGACAATCCAGGCCCTGACACTAATGGGGGGGTAGCCTGTGCAAAGGTAGGCCAATGAGAAGGGTGTCGCAGTAGTCGAGAAAAGAGATAAGCAGGGAGATTGACATGTGCAAATATGGCATTGCTGATTTCTTTAAAAATGTTCTCTGCATGGCTGTGACCCTGATCTCACTACCTACCTGACCTGGTAAAAACAGTAAAATCAGGAAATCCTCTAGTTCTGCTTACTTGTGCCAGGTCAGTGACTTAGTGAAGACAGGGTCAGGATGAGAAGCATGAAATTTGCAACTTTCAAAAACAACTCAACAATGGCTGCTGACATCATTCCATAATCGCAGGTGCACTTTAAAGGGATGGTATATTATAATTCTAGTGAGCACTTATTATGAGTTATTTTTGTGGTGTACAGCAGCTGTGAAAGTGTGCACGGCTTTCTAATAACAATTTAAGAAAAAAATACATTGGCAAAAGGAATTCTACTCTTAATGCATCTTTAAAAATAAGTTGAATTGAATCCAGAGGTTGATGATGGAGCTGTGCAGGTGCAGGCTGCTGTAATTAGCTCATACAAAGCCAAGCTAAATGACATATATTAAAACCGGGGTGGCTTTCTGTATGGGACAAAGATTAATGCTGGAGATATGATTCAACATCTAATGCACATTAATGTTAGGGACACAATGACTTAAGGGAACCCTCTTTTGAAACTCCCTCTACCCTGAAATCAAAATGCAATGTTCCTCCTCCAGAGTAAGCTGGAGAAAGAAAAGTCAGTGTTTTAGGCATATTTCACAAAAATGAACTCACATTATTGCTGCAAAAGCCTGCGTGGGGAGATAGAATTACATTTGGCTTTGGGAGTTTGGAGCTTGTAGCTTCTGGCTCCTTAATTTAAATCTTTTTCTAGCATTTAACCTAAAATGTAATCTTCTTTAAAATTGCTATGTGCATTGTCAGCAAAAGGGTTGAAATGGATCTGTGCTTTGCCCATGCAAACCAAACAACAGGTTAATTTAAAGCTGAATTTAGTGAAAATTAAACGTTATCTCTTGCAATGGGGCCGCACCTGCACCGCAAGAGTTAAAGTAGAACTATAGGCAAAACACTTTTTATTTTTTATTTTGGAAGGAGTCAGAGAGTTATAACCCCTGTCAGATTTTTTTTTTTTTTGCAATCTGTGTCCCATTAGGGAGATTTACCTTCACTTCCTGTCACATAGCTAAAACAGTAGGTGAGAGGAAATCCTTGCAACTTAGGGGACTCCCTTGGGGCCCCCAAGTCACCAGAACTAGTGTCCCCATTGAAAGATTTCCTCTATTATTTTTTTGGTGACAATCCAAAATTTGGGATTTTTACTTTCACTTTCAATGATAATGGTAAACAGGGCCAATAGAAAGGGTAAATCTCCCTAACAGGGGCAGAGGTAACAATAAAAACTTAATAGGTGTTCTAATTCCCCTCCGCTTTATACAAAACTAAAAAAAAAGTTTTGCCTTTAGCTATACTTTACTTTAGTGTAAATATGACAAGCTGAGGTGAACTATGAAATCCTCCACCGCACACCAACACACGGGCCTCTTACCGCAGAAAATGGACCACTAGGTTATAGGTGGTCAGATAAGCATGATATATCCACTATAGCCATAGGTGTGCGCAGCCTATTGCATTAGGGTGTGCACCCCAGATTATTTAAAACATGGACGGTGTTAGTAGAGCAGTGGATGGTGTCAGTAGAGAATTGTTCTTGTCAGTAGGGCAGTGGATGGTGTCAGTGTTTTTTTTATTTTTATTTTACTTTTTAATTAATTAAAAAAAAAAAATTAGGAGCCCCGCCGGGGGGCTTTGGTGAAATATCAGCAGGGAGAATTTTCGCCACACAGGATGATTAGGGTGTGCCCAGGCACACCCGGCACACCCCTTGCGCACGCCTATGACTATAGCACGACTCCACTCTGGTACCAGACAGTTGAATCTCATAGGGTCCTGACATGAAGTGAATCCACAGGTTCATATGTAGGATAAAAGGGAAGCAGCTCCTCATAGTGTAGTATGTTAATTCAAGATGATTTTATTAAGTAAAAAGCATACAGGGTACTCACATTTGGAGAATTAAAACAAGCATTTCAGGAACACTAAAAGTCCTTGGTTAATATTTGTTTTCAACCAACAAAATGGCCACGGTCAGCATGTGTAGTGTCGTGAGGTCAGATCTCCGGACTCCACATTATGCGTCGTCAGGGACGTTCCTTATTGGATAAAACAAAGCGTAGGGTGGAGCCCGGAGATCTGACGTCACAACACTACACGTGCTAACCGCTTCCATTTTGTTGGTTGGAAACAAATGTTAACCAAGGACTTTTTGTTTTCCTGAAAGGCTTGTTTTAATTCCCCAAATGTGAGTACCCTGTATGCTTTTTAATTAATAAAATCATCTTGAATTACCATACTACACTATGAGGAGCTGCTTGCCTTTCATCCTACATATGAACCTGTGGATTCACTCCATGTTATAACCCTATGAGAATCAGCTGTCTGATACCAGAGTGGAGTCGTGCTATAGTGGATGTATCATGCTTATCTGACCACCTATAACCTAGTGGTCCATTTTCTGCGGTAAGAGGCCAGGTGTGTTGGTGTATGATGGAGGATTTCAAAGTACACCTCAGCTTGTCATATTTACACTGTGGGTGATGCCATTTCTTGGAATAAGGACTCTTTATGCTTAATGACAGTGGATTTTTATTTACATAGTTCATGCTTGTATTTCTAGCGCTGTATATCTTTATACATTTTTTTAATATTGTTACCTATATTTTATGCTAGCTGCTGAATAGACATTAGCGCAGTGATAAATTTTATTTATTATATTTTACTTTACTTACCCACACCTGCACTCCTCCACGCTGCTAGACTGGTCCCTGCAGTATCTTCTCTCCCATGCTCTGGGTTCATAGCCCTGCTTTAGACGTGATGACGCTGAGGGATGAGCCTCTGCCAAAGCATTGGGAAGCATTGTCTGTCAGGGCAGCAGAGGATTTGGTTAGTTGAAATGCTTTTCCTTTCCTCTACTAAACAAGCAGTTAATCCTTGCAGTAGGGTCAAAGCCCCACTGCAACGGGTCACTTTCAAATTTCTTGGAGTCAAGCTTTATAGTAGAACTATAGGCAAAACCTTTTTTTTTTCATTTACTAGTAAAAAAAAAATTATCAATAAAAATGGCATAAAACTATCCCCTATTTTGTAGAAGCTATACCTTTTGCACAAACCAATCAATAAACGTTTATTGCAATTTTTTTTTACCAAAAATATGTAGAAGAATACATATCGGTCTAAACGGAGGAAAAAAATGTTTTTTTAAATATTTTTTGGGGATATTTATTATAGCAAAAAGTATAAATAATGCGTTTTTTTCAAAATTGTCGCTATTTTTTTGTTTATAGCGCAAAAATAAAAACCGCAGAGGTGATCAAATACCACCAAAAGAAAGCTCTATTTGTGGGAAAAAAAAAGACGTCAATTTTGTTTGGGAGCCACGTCGCACGATGTCAGTTAAAGCGACGCAGTGTCGAATCGCAAAAAGTGCTCTGGTCAGGAAGGGGATAAATTCTTCCAGGGCTGAAATGGTTAACAGTGAGAGACAGAGAACAAAAATATCCAGAAAAACACATTTCAAAAAAGTTATAAATTGATTTGCATTTTAATGAGTGAAATAATTATTTGAACCCCTATCAATCAGCACGATTTCTGGCTCCTAGGTGTCTTCTATACAGGTAACAAGCTGAGATTAGGAGCACTCTCTTAAAGGGAGTGCTCCTAACCTCAGCTTGTTACCTGTATAAAAGACACCTGTCCACATAAGCAATCAATCAATCAGACTCCAATCTCTCCATCATGGCCAAGACCAAAGAGCTGTCCAAGGATGTCAGGGACAATATTGTAGACCTACACACGGCTGAAATAGGCAACAAGACCATTGTCAAGCAGCTTGGTGAGAGGGTGACAACAGTTGGTGGGATTATTCGCAAGTGGAAGAAACACAAAATAACTGTCAATCTCCCTTGGTCTGGGGCTCCATGCTAGATCTCACCTCATGGAGTTTCAATGATCATGAGAAGATGAGGTAAGGAATCAGCCCAGAACTATACGGGAAAATCTTGTCAATGATCTCAAGGCAGATGGTACCATAGGGTAAAGGGGTAAAACCATAGGGTATTCCAGCATGATAATGACCCAAAACACATGGCCAAGGCAACAAAGGAGTGGCTCAATAAGAAGCACATTAAGCCAGTCTCCACACCTTATACCCACAAAAAATATGTGGAGGGAGCTGAAGATTTGAGTTACCAAATGTCAGCCTTGAAACCTTAATAACTTTGAGAGGATCTCCAAAGAGGAGGGGGACAAAATCACTCCTGAGATGTGCACAAACCCTGTGGCCAACTACAAGAAACATCTGACCTCTGTGATTGCCAACAAGGGTTTTGCCACCAAGTACTAAGTCATGTTTTGCGAAAGGCTCAAATACTTATTTCACTCATTAAAATGCAAATCAATTTATAACTATTTTGAAATTAGTTTTTCTGGATTATTTTGTTGTTATTCTGTCTCTCACTGTTAAACTAAACCTACCATTCAAATTATAGACTGATAATTTCTTGTCAGTGGGCAAATGTACAAAATCATCAGGGGATCAAATACCGTATATACTCGAGTATAAGTCGAATTTTTCAGCCCTTTTTTTTGGGCTGAAAGTGTCCCTTCGACTTATACTCGAGTCACCGCCGTCTGTCTGCATGATCAGCATGTCATGCAGGCAGACGGCGGCCGGCGTGTGATGATAGTGTTCGGCGGCTATTCCAGCTTTCAAAAGCCGCGCCTCCTGCTCGTCTGTGATAGGCTGAACAGCTGTCAGTGTACAGCCTATCACGGACATTCTCTCATCCTAGTCCGTGGTATGAGAATGAGAGAATGTCCGTGATAGGCAGTCAGCGGTCAGCCTATCACAGAAGAGGAGGAGGCGTGGCTTTTGAACTGTGGAATGGCCGCCGAACACTATCATCACACGCCGGCCGCGGCTTGAGGATGGAGATCGCCACAGGGAGGATGGAGATCACCACAGGGAGGCTGGAGATCGCCACAGGGAGGCTGGAGATCGCCACAGGGAGGCTGGAGATCGCCACAGGGAGGCTGCACAGGACACAGGTAGGCTGCACATGCACACAGGACACATGCACACAGGACATGTACAGGACACATGCACACAGGAACACAGGACACACATGTACAGGACACACATGTACAGGACACACATGTACAGGACAGGACACAGGACACATGCACAGGACACATGCACAGGGTACAGATAGGCTGCACAGGACACAGGGAGGCAGGCAGCTGCAGATGGGCATTGTTGACCCTCTGCATTTCTCACCCTCGTCTTATACTCGGGTCAATAAATTTTTCCCAGTTTTTTGTGGTAAATTAGGGGCCTCGACTTATACTCGGAACGACTTATACTCGAGTATATACGGTACTTTTTTTCCTCACTGTATCACCGTGTCCTATAGAAACATCTACCTTCCATCATACCCACCAATCACTGCAGCACTATGGCACACTTTGCTTTGTACACTTTTGTTGAGATCACAGGACCCCCGAGGCCAAAGATTCCCAGTCATCCCACAATGAGGGATAGCTACCATGTTATAATTTACTAGCATTAAAAGAAAGTGTGACAGATGTGGCATCAGACCCTGGCCACCTTCACCAACTTATGACAAATGGCTGGTCAAACTCATACCATGATGTCACTGATACAGTACGTGCCCATGACACTCTCAGCCTCACCCTGCAAAAAGATTTTCCAGCTAAGAGACTACAATCTAAGTGCCAGCAGACTGAGAGGGATCGTCACTGGGTTTGGTTAATTAACCCTTTATACCCCAACTCAATCACTGCCACCAGATATTTTATCATAAATATCAAAGATTCATAATAACAATTATGCCTTACAGTATAATGTCTGTAAACCCACTGTCACCACAAACAGAAATATACCAAGATTTACCAAGCAGTAGCGCTCTTGAAAAAGACAGGAAATCTATACGTTTTTGCTTAGTGCACTAGAGATAGTTAAATATTTAAAAATATTGATTAATACCAATAGAACAGGTAAAACGGTACAAACAGAATATTTACAGAAAAAGGGGCTATAATGGAAGAGACAATGATGCAACAGAAAAACAAAAACGGTTTAAAAGTAAAAATATTTAACAAAGTCCTGGTTCTGAGTTTGGCAAAATCCAGTCAATGAGCTTAAAATGGATCAGTGGCTGATGTTCCTTGTTTGGTGGTAAAAAGAGCCCTCCAGACTACTGATGCAGGCTCTCTTTTCTGGTCCCTTAGGAAGAGGGTGTGGACAGAAATAATCTGACCACTCAAACAGTCTGAGGATACCGTTTCATACTGATATTAATCTTAAATACTTACAAGTTGCATTCTGGTAACCCGTCCAGCATGCGATTACCATTTGAATGAATACAAATATGATGGGCATCAGATGCCTGTTTCATCTAGTAGATGTAATGTGTCCAGCCCTCCTCCAGTACCTTCTAATATAGTGGTGTTTGTGGTTAAAACTGCTTCTAAATAATTGATACAGGTGAATATGTGCTTCCTATGGTGGGAACTCGGCAAAGAGGAGGAGCCAGGAACGCCGGCGGGGGACCCCAGAAGAAGAGGATTGGGGATGTTCTGTGCAAAACCACTGCATAGAGCAGGTAAGTATAACATGTTTATTATTTTAATTAAAGACAAGTTAAGCTTTACAATCACTTTAATTTAGTCAAGAGGTTTTGCTGTGTCTATCAACATGCTAAACATGCTGAAGGCTACAGCGCGGGCCTTAATTGAGGGCGTCAATAGGCGTCCTCCCGTGCATGAGCTGCCTGCTCCTGTGGGGCATGTGCGACGCGCTCTGTGATCACCGAGACAATGAGACTCGGCTGATCACAGAACGTAGTAAGGGTCCGATCCTGGCCCCTTACCACGTGATCAGCTGTCAGCCAATGACAGCTGATTATGTGATGTAAACAGAAGATCAGTAATCAACTTTTTTTTCCCCTCATGCTGACAGCCAATCACCGGCTTCTGACAGAGGGACATTGGTCCCGAACAGGGATAGGCACTGCTGCTATGCAGTGCCCTCCAGTGCCACCTGCCAGTGCCTACCAGTGCCACCTACAAGTGCATATCAGTGTTGCCTACCAGTGCCCACCAATGCCACCTACCAGTGCCCACCAGTGCCACATATCAATGCCACCAGTGCCACCTATCAATGCCCATCAGTGCTGCCAACCAGTGCCCATCAGTGCCTCATCATCAGTACCACCTATCAATGCTGCCCATCTGTGTCACCTACCAGTGCCCATCAGTGCCACCTATCAGTGCCGCCTACCAGTCTCACCTTCCAGTGCCCTTCAATGCCACCCATCAGTGCCACCCATCAGTGCCCATTAGTGCCACCTATCAGTGCCCACAAGTGCCACCTCATCAGTGCCCATCAGTGCCACCTACAGTATCAGTGAGTGCTCATCAGTGCTGCCTTATCAGTGCCCATCAGTGCAGCCTATCAGTGCCCATCAGTGCTGCCTCATCAGAGCACATCAATGAAGGAGAAAAATGACCTGTTTTCAAAATTTTATAACAAACTATGAAACTTTTTTTGTTTTTTAATCTACAGGCTTCTTTCGTTTTTTTAGCAAAAAAAAAAAAAAAAAACAGCAGAGATTAAATACCACCAAAAGAAAGCTCTATTTGTATGAAAAAAAAATCATTTGGGTACAGTATTACATGTCTGCGCAATTGTCATTCAAAATGTGACTAAAAGCTGAAAATTGGCCTGGGCAGAAAGGGGGTTTAAGTGCCCAGTAAGCAAGTGGTTAAACTTAAAGGAGTGTTTTTTATCTTAAGCTATGTTCACACTGGCATTAAGAGCAGGCATTTGAGAGGCGTTTGACAGGCGTTAAAAACGCCCATCAAATTCCAGTGCAATACAATGACTGCCATTGTATTCTCTAGGGTCTCTGCTAAAATAAATATATAATGACTGGGGGTTCTATGTAATTTTCTAGCAAAAAAATTATGATTTTTACATGTAGGAGAGAAATGTCAGAATTGGCCTGGTTTGCAAGTGGTTAAAAAAACAAAAAAACAAGCCTTTACAATCACTTTAAATCCCCTTTCTTCCCCATTCTGATGCTCAGTTTGAACATCAGCAAGTAGTCTTCACCATGTCTAGATGCTTAAATGCATGGAGTTGCTTCCATGTGATTGGCTGATTGGCAATTTGTGCTATTAAGAAATTGAACAGGTGTAATAAAGCAGCTGGTGAATGTATATGTGTAGCTCATCACTCTAATGTCAAAGGCAACAGCACCATCTACTGATAGAAGGGGTAAGAATGGAATGGAATTAACAAGTCAATGTAATCACTAAATACTACAAATTGGCCAGGCTGATTACCACCTGGCACACTAAATTTACCTGTAGCCCTATTCTAGGGACAAGGGTGCTGCATATATATAATACACACACACCACCAAGGCACAAACATGTAATACAGTACATTTTGTTATTCAACAAACAGAATATAGCAGCTGAAAATGTAAACTTTAGCCCCTTATTCTAAATCTTGTGTTCCCCCACATGTGTCATAACACAGACATTGATGGTCAGTGGCTAGCTGTTTGTACTCTAGCAATGCCCAGTTACTCTGCTAGAGAGCACTGTTGTTATCAAATAAATATAACATACCCAGAGGCTAATAAAATTCAAGGCCATTACTGTTTTATGAAAAAACCACAAGACGCTTTTTTCCCCCTCATTCTCCTCTTCCCACACACAACTAATTATTTAAGCATTACATGAAATTGTATGAGCCAGATGAAAGAAATCTCTTTTTCTATGTACCAGCACTGAATCCCACAGCGATACACCAGACATAATTCATATAGATAGAAGCCTAAGCCAAAGTAACAACAATGACTGCACAATATATAAATAAAAAGAGTAGTGCTGTGCATTGTGCATAAAAGAAAACACATAATTCAGTCGCTTGCAGAAAATCCACAGAAAAGTATAGACTTAGACTGTGTGGGAACAAAGAGATGTAGGGTAGGGATGGGTGAACGGTTCGGCCCGAATATAAGTTCAGGCCGAACTTTTGTTGTTCAGACGTTCAGCGATCATCTGAACAAACGGGACGTTTGTTCGCCCCCCGAACCTACCACACTGCATTGCGGCGCTGAACAGTGCATTGCAAGCCCTGATTGGCTGAAGCAGTGAAAGCTTCAGCCAATCAGGGCACAGAGCACTGTCAGAGTCATGATTGGACACAGTCATCATGACTTTATCCAATCATGGCTCATTCCTGGCCCACAGTACAAAAGTATTCTTTCAATGGCAGCCATTTTTAGTGTGATTTTGGCGTGGAGAGAGATAGAACAGGGCTTTGTTCAGTGCTATTAGTTAGTTAGTGTGCTATACTGTGCTATTTTGCTTCAATTGTCAGTGTAAAATATTGGTTTAGTGTCAGTCTAGGGATAGTGTGAGTATAGTGAGGAGGACCATCATTCAGCTTTGCATAGTGCGCATCTAGAGTAGGGACAGGCCTGTAGTGTAGTGTAGTGAGACTGTGTCATTCATACATACATTAGTGTAGAGTAGGGACAGCTCAGATAGCTTCACTGTAGTGTAGTGAGACCGTGTCAGTAATCTTTACATTAGTGTATAGCTAGAGTAGGGACAGTTCAGATAGCGTCAGTGTAGTGACGGTTGAACAACGTCTATTTGATTGCATTACTGACAGTTTAACGCCATTTACTTCTGTGTGCGTTACTGCCAGTTTAACGCCATATAGTTTTGTGTGTTACTGCAAGTTTAACGCTATTTACTTCTGTGTGTGTTACTGCCAGTTTAACGCCATATAGTTTTGTGCGTTACTGCAAGTTTAACGCCATTTACTTCTGTGTGCGTTACTGCCAGTTTAACGCCATAAAGTTTTGTGCATTACTGCCAATTTAACGCCATATAGTTCTGTGTGTGTTACTGCCAGTTTAACGCCATATAGTTCTGTGTGCGTTACTGCCAATTTAACACCATATAGTTCTGTGCGTCACTGTACGTTTGGCGCATTATATTGCATTATATTATAGTGTATCTGTGGAGTGTGTCTTTGTAGTGTGAGTACTCAAATTAAAGTGCACCAAACCAGGGCCGTCTTTAGCGCAGGGCAAACGGGGCACTTGCCCTGGGCCCAATCTTTGTTGGGGGGCCCGCGCTAGCCGTGAATTGGGGCCCCGATCACATCTTTGCAGAGCGCACAGAGGACACGGGAGGATGTATTCCTCGCTAGCCAGCTGAGAGGGGGCGGGGCCGGGAGCTCCACTGATGCTCTGACCCCGCCCACGTGCAGCCTGTGTACTCGGAAAAGAGCTTCTGTAGTGAGAGCCAGTGATCGGAGTGCGAGTGTCAGTGGAGCTTCCGGCCCCGCCCCCTCTATACTGGCTGGTGAATACAGAGGTCCGGGGGCGGGGCCGGGAGCTCCAATGACACTCTCACTCCGATCACTGGCTCTCACTACAGGCGCTCTATTAACAGTACACAGGCTGCACGTGGGCGGGGTCAGAGCGTCAGTGGAGCTCCCGGCCCCGCCCCTCTCAGCTGGCTAGCGCGGAATACATCCTCCCATGTCCTCTGTGCGCTCTGCAAAGCTGTCATCAGGACGACAATACACGGGTGATGTGGGCCCAGGGCCCACCCAACAAAGCATCAGTGGAGCTCCCAGCTGCTTTAGTGAGAGCAGAGAGTGGAAGCCCCGCCCACAGTCCTGAATGTATGTAGTAAGTTTGGCTGGCCAGGTATGTCCTTACAACCATAAAATGCCTGAATGTTTAAATCCTGAGCTGTGTTATTTAACTGTAAAGCTGTGCATTGCTGAAAGTTCTCTGACCATCCCCTGTATAATGTCTGCAGTCTCTGATTGTCTCCTGCAGTATGCCCGCAGTCTCTGATTGTCTCCTGCAGTATGTCCGCAGTCTCTGGTAATCTCCTGCAGTATGTCCGCAGTCTCTGATTGTCTCCTGCAGTATGTCCACAGTCTCTGATTGTCTCCTGCATTATGTCCGCAGTCTCTGGTAATCTCCTGCAGTATGTCCGCAGTCTCTGATTGTCTCCTGCAGTATGTCTGCAGTCTCTGATTGTCTCCTGCAGTATGTCTGCAGTCTCTGATTGTCACCTGCAGTATGTCCACAGTCTCTGATTGTCTCCTGCAGTATGTCCGCAGTCTCTGATTGTCTCCTGCAGTATGTCCACAGTCTCTGATTGTCTCCTGCAGTATGTCCGCAGTCTCTGATTGTCTCCTGCAGTATGTCCGCAGTCTCTGAGTGTCTCCTGCAGTATTTCCGCAGTCTGTGGTAATCTCCTGCAGTATGTCCGCAGTCTCTGATTGTCTCCTGCAGTATGTCTGCAGTCTCTGGTAATCTCCTGCAGTATGTCCGCAGTCTCTGATTGTCTCCTGCAGTATGTCCGCAGTCTCTGATTGTCTCCTGCAGTATGTCCGCAGTCTCTGATTGTCTCCTGCAGTATGTCCGCAGTCTCTGATTGTCTCCTGCAGTATGTCCGCAGTCTCTGATTGTCACCTGCAGTATGTCCGCCGTCTCTGATTGTCTCCTGCAGTATGTCCGCAGTCTCTGATTGTCTCCTGCAGTATGTCCGCAGTCTCTGAGTGTCTCCTGCAGTATTTCCGCAGTCTCTGGTAATCTCCTGCAGTATGTCCGCAGTCTCTGATTGTCTCCTGCAGTATGTCCGCAGTCTCTGATTGTCTCCTGCAGTATGTCCGCAGTCTCTGGTAATCTCCTGCAGTATGTCCACAGTCTCTGATTGTCACCTGCAGTATGTCCGCAGTCTCTGATTGTCTCCTGCATTATGTCCGCAGTCTCTGATTGTCTCCTGCAGTATGTCCGCAGTCTCTGATTGTCTCCTGCAGTATGTCCACAGTCTCTGATTGTCTCCTGCAGTATGTCTGCAGTCTCTGATTGTCTCCTGCAGTATGTCTGCAGTCTCTGATTGTCTCCTGCAGTATGTCCGCAGTCTCTGAACCTCTCCTGTAGTATGTGTATTAATGTGCCCCTTGCTCAATTATTTGGGATTGCTCCACTGCTCAATGAGAGGTAATGATGTGCATGAAGCTCTAGCAACCAATCAGCAAACAGTAGTGATCTGCTTCAATCTCTACCAACCAATCAGTAAGTGCTAATGATGTGTTGTAACCTCTAGCAACCAATTAGTGAGCGCTAATAATGTACATTAACCTCTAGCAACCAATCGGCAAGCAGAAATTATGTGTTGTAACCTCTAGAAACCAGTCATTGAGCAGTAATGATAGGCTGTAACCTCTGGCAAACAATTGCAATCGCTGCGTGATCTGCTGCAGTAAACTGATTTTGAGTCTACCTGCTATTTTTTGTATGTCTCAGAATTGAGGGGGGCCCCAAGAAAATGTTTGCCCAGGGCCCAATCAAAATTAAAGACGGCCCTGCACCAAACACCTCTTTACATTGATTAAAGTGCATCTACGAACAGATTTCAACTTCTTCTTTACATTTGCTTATATGCACCACCCCCTCCCTCCCAATAATGTCTGGGAGGATAACAAGGAGAGGCAGACGTTCCCTTGGCACTGTAAGGGGGCCAGCAACAAATGTGTCTACAGGCAAAGGTGGACGTGGTGGTCATCAGTCCTCAGGCAGGGCATCATTTCCTCTGTTTAGTGAGTTTGCCCATGCTATCCAGCCACAGCATGCAGAGGAGTGGTGGACTGGCTTACTAAATCTTCCTCATCCTCCTCATCCTATGTCACGCAAGCAGAGACAAGTGTGCAGTCCCCTGCAGTTGCCAGAGTGGATAAACCTGCCTCCTTGTCCACAAAGAGTAATTTTTCTGCACCTGTTTGACAGGTGCATATCATTGCAATTTTTTACAGCAAGGCCAATTCTTGCTTTCCTCAAGATTACCTCTATAGGGTTACGATGGGAAGGCACCACCGACACCCAAAGACCAATTTTTACGCACCCGCTACTTCTTCTATCCAAAGTCAAAGTGACACCAGAATGTATCCAAAAAATCTCCAATGTTGTTCCCAGTGCACTACGGTGTGGCCTCATCATACACACTGGCTCCCCAGCTGTTGCTGCGCAAAAATAAAGGCAGCTTGCAAGGAAAATGTCATTTTTTTGGCTTTATAAATGCAATTATTGCTGTAGCAGATTCTAGAGATGGTACAGATCTGACACTTTACAGGTAGACTAAGGAGACCCCCAGGCTCTATATTGGAAGGTTTTTTCATTTTTTTGCTTTCACTTTAAAAATCAAAAAATCACTGCTCATTTTTCACAAACTTTTTTTCTTATTGATACATGTCCCCCAGGGCACGACTCCCCCCTATAAACATTGTATGCCCAATTACTTGCATATAAGCCTTCAAAATGGGCACTTTTGATTTTTGACGTTCGGGTCCCATTGACTTTAATGTGGTTAATTATTTGGGTCCGAACTTTTGCGGTGTTCGAAAGTTCTGGTGCAAACCGAACAGCGGTCCATTCAGCCCATTCCTAATGAAGGGAACAATTCAAAAATATGTAATGCTACCCCCCCAGGAGCCACTGATTAGGATAGGTCCTCTGTTCTTTGCCTCAACCCTTTTCCAAAATAACCTCAGCCCTTCTAACACACCAGGTTGAGTGTGCAAACATACATTTCACAGGAAACCACTGAAAGCAATACTTAGTACCCAGTAGTAGCACTATATCAAGGAAAACAGGCACTAAACTAGGTAGTAAAGGCAAACCTAATATATTGTCACCCAATATGGTTGGTAGCTAAGCAAGCATAAAATTAGCATACAAAGTTATTAACCGTAAGGACTAGGCATAAGATGACATTTGGCATCCAGATCAGCATAAAAGGTAGCAAGGCCACCCCAAGTGCAGCAATGAGCAGTAGTAAAGTTTAATCTACTGAGTGCTGGAACTATACTAGCAAAGTGCATTTATGGTGGTGGCTAGTCCTAGACCGACTGGGTATGCACTCTCCAAAAGAATGCATCTCCAAAAGAAAGGCTTTCAGAACAATTCTTACAGAAGGGAGTCTTTTGAGATGTTCTTCTGCTGGCTATTGTCGGGGCCCTTTAAGTGTGTCTATGCATTCAACGAAAGTTCCAGTTAACCTGCATGCAGTCTAGGTATGGTATAGGTATGGTATAGTCTCGGCACAGATGCAATTTGAATGTGGTTCAGATGTGGTATAATGTGGTATAGTGTTGAATAAGTGCAGTTTAGGTTCCGAACAGGTGCAGTTCTGAGTTCAGTATGGTTGCAGTATGGATTGGGTACACTTGGGGGTCAATTTACTAAAGGCAAATTGACTGTGCACTTTGCAAAGTGCATTTGCACTCTGCAAGAGCAGTTGCTCCAGAGCCTAGTAAATGAGCGGAAGCTTTGCTGACCTCCATCATCCAATCATGTGCAAGCAAAAACGCTGTTTTTTTTTGTTTTGTTTTTTTTTCTTGCATGTGATTGGTTATTTTTGCAAAGTGAAGCTTTACCTCATCTACTAAGCTCTGGAACAATTGCACCTGCTGAGTGCAATTGCACCTGCAGAGTGCAACTGCACTTTGCAAAGTGCAGAGTCTAGTTGCCTTTAGTAAATCAACAACTTGGTGTCCTGATGTCCTAATGTTAGCCTATGTTGTGTTCGCTGTGTGTTTCGTCTTCACCCCCAATGAGTTCCACTCGGCTGGGATCACTGTGCAGAACCTGCTGTCCGGCTGGCTGGGGAGTAAGGACCTGTCCTTCATCCATTACCACATTAGGAGGACCATGGCCACTGTGCTGGTCCACTCCCTGCTACCATTGGAGTGCCTATCTGCCTTATAGAAGATACCTTGTGGGGAGAACCTAAGGAGCCATCCAGGTTGAGAGACCCGAGGCTGGGGTAGAAAGCCACAGGCATGTACGATCTCCTTTAAAAAAGAGATCTTAGGAGCTGGTAAGCGGCAGTATTTTCATTGGTGGAGGCACCCTTCTGTCATCACATTCTTATTGGTGTTGCAGTTGCATGATTTACATCGTTTGGATGTTTGCCAAGCCATCACTTGGAATATCGTTCTGCTAGTGAACCTTTTTTCCTATAACCCATTGGAGTGTACTTGAATTTGCTTACTTCATTTATTTACCCATGTTTTTTATTATTATATTTTACACACTTGTCACTGGTGGTCACGTTTCAGTGTGTGTATAATATTAATTTTCTTTATTTAGATGTGTTTTTTATTCACATATATTTTTCAATTTATATAGTGCAGCTTTCTTTTGCTTGAATTATTTAGTGTGTGTGTCTCACATTCTAGTTGCAGCTTTATTTACCTTATATATTGTATATTCTCCTATACATGTTTCATGGGGATAGCGCAGTAATTTTACCTTTTTTTAGTTTATAACCATTGTATCGTGTGTTTTCTGCAATTTTGGTTGATATTCTGACTCTATCATTTAATATACACCTATGATAAAAATTATAGACCATTCATTTCTTTGTAAGTGGGCAAACTCTGCAGGGGATCAAATCATTATTTTCCCCACTTTCTGTATATAAATATATTGATATACATTTTATACAAATTTTATACAGTACATACATAATTTCATTAACCATTAACAATTCCCAACTCTAATTCTAACTCAAATTGAATCTAGACCAAAACTCTTTTGACCCTACTTCTCCTGTAGGTCACAGGAGTCCGCTGTCGGCCGAAGTCACTTAGCTGTTCCAAGTTCTGGAGAGATCCAGACTTTAATATCAGGATTCACCCAGATGCCTGGACCAGCAGCTGGCTCAGCCTCTCAGCATACCTAAGCTAGCCACTCCCACACCCTCCACAGCCCAGCGCTCCAGTAAACACTAGAGCAGGGGTAGGCAACCTTACAGAGGTGGAGATCTACCTGAACAACACGGGAGAAGTCAAAGATCACCGGTCACAGTGTTGCCTCCTCACACCTGTTTTAAACCTCTAATTTCAGGACTACTGTGTCCCAAATGCGTGCATTGCATGGCAATCATGGGTTTAAATCAGGTGTTGAGAAGGCAACATATCGCCTACTCACCGCCTATCAACACACACTCATCGCTTTTCAGAGGAGCAGCATTTGTGCTTGTTCATACGTAACATTAGGGGGTGGTAAAACAGTAGGATATAATAGAAGTCTATGGCGCAGTAAACGCGCAGGAAAACTGCAGGCACACTGCATCCGTTGTGTGGATAATCCGCAGCACATCAGTATGAATGTAGCCCTATACTATTATGCCCAGTGTATTGCTTCACACTGACATGAAGATCTCTTTCCTACTGTTGGCATCACTCTGGACACCGCTAGCCGGGATAAGTGATGGAGCAAGTTGGTATCACTCTGCATGGGACAAGAGCCAGCACTGCAGAGGAGGCATTGACATATATGGCTCTTGCTCCCTTCTACAGCTCTAACTTTACAAGTGATCCCTCTGCATTGCACTTTGTATGATGCTCTGGAATGGTGGGTCAGCAAACCCAGACCGAGATCTACCAGTCACCTGTCCGCGATCTACTAGTAGATCGTGATCTACAGGTTGCTGACCCCCGCACTAGAGGGACAGAGCAAAGAGCTGGTGATTGACAGTTACCAGCTCACTGCTCACTGAGGACCGAGAACCAAGCGATCAGCGGTCTATGATCACTTTCTAGGTCTTGGAGGCGGTGGGGGATCGGATTGATGCTGCAACCACCTAGGTGAGTATGCAGGTTTGTTTTTTTAAAACCCCGCACTTTAAGAAAAAAAAATTGCTTTTCTTTTACTTCTTGATTTTTCTCATGGTCAAGCATGCATGTTATAAACTCCACTCCAGTCTATAATCCATCTGCACTTATTTAAACTGTATTTACTTGTCGAGGTAAAGTGTTATGATACCAGTACATCTAGCCAGGGAACCAGGGAAACTGGTTACAGGCTGCTTAGCAAAAAACAAAAACCATGGCTTGGGTAAATTTGTAATCTATGACTCTCTAAAACATGCAAGGCAAGCATTGGGGTTGATTTATTAAAGGCAAATACACTATGCACTTTTCAAAGTGGAGTTGCACTCTGCAAGTGCAGTTGCTCCAGGGCTTAGTAAATGAGGTAAAGCTTCACTTTGCAAAGAATACCGAATAACATGCGAGGAGAAAAAACAGCATTCTTGCTTGCACATGATTGGATGATGGAAGTCAGCAGCTTTACAAAGCACTGGAGCAACTGCACTTTACAAAGTGCACAGTCCATTTGCCTTTAGTAAATTAATGCCATTGGGGTTTATTTACGAAAGGCAAATCCACTTTGCACTACAAGTGCAAACTACAAGTGCAAAGTGCACTTGAAATTGCACTCAAGGTGCTCTTGGAAGTGCAGTCGCTGTAAATCTGAGGGGTAGATCTGAAATGAGGGGAAGCTCTGCTGATTTTATTATCCGATCATGTGCAAGCTAAAATGCTGTTTTCATTTTCCTTGCATGTCCCCCTCGGATCTACAGCGACTGCACTTCCAAGTGCACGTTCAGTGCAATTTCAAACACACTTTGCACTTGTCGTGCAAAGTCAATTTGCCTTTAGTAAATAACCCCCATTGTCTTTAGTAGACTGGTGCCGTCTCTAAGGCCAGAGCAAGCTTCTGTTTAGATATGGCAAGTGTGAGAAAATCAACCAACTCCACACTGCTAAATTCAACAGCTTTGTTTGATTAGTGCCTGAACCAAATATATAGCAGCATGGAAAGATTAACAATATCAGACTGTAATGCTGGCCATATAAATACAATTTACATCTAATTTTGATTGCAAAAATGTAATACATGAAAAAAAAAAACAACCAACATCCCCATATAAATATAAATATCTACAGCATTTATAATAGGATGGTATTAATTTGTTTTGTTGATTTTGTGATTAAAAAACAGGCAGAAGTGATTGAAACTGCCATAATTAGACCGGTCATAGATAGGCATATATCGTGCCATTCTCCAGGAATGATGGATTGGAAACCATCTGTCCATCCTTATGCCACTTTTCCCAGCAGTGGGACCTGCTGCGATTCTCTGCTGCTGCTGCTGACAGGCACGGAGTATTTTTGATCTTTTACTCTTCTGCATTGAAAAATTAAGAATCATAACACGTTAGAAAGGGACATTTCCCATCAAGTTGGGTGATCCCTCTGTGCAATAATTTCCTGAGGAACTTTAACTTCTACTTTTCAAAACTAGAAAACATTTTGGTTAAGGCTCCCCGTCAAGGAGAGAAGAGACTGCCCAATAAATTCTTGGGAAGCAATGCTTGAAATTGGAAGCATTGCTTACTTTTATCAGGGTTGATAAGGACATCCTAAGGCTATGACCTACACTTTTTTGCTTGAACTTGAAAACTTTTTTTAGAAAATATGACCAGTACTGCTCACTGATCTCTCGTTGCACAGCGCAAAGGATGAGGCTTGTAATAGCACAAGTAATTTTTAGTTCTAGGTATGAAGTAAGAAAGAAATGTTTATGGAATAGACCCCAAAGCAGATGACCACTTTTCAAGTATCCCCTGGTTTAGCAATGTATTTCTCACAATCTACTAAGTTTATGTAGCCAGGTGCTTGGCTAGAGACAGAGAATGGTTTAGTAGTAGTGATGACAGAAGGTGTGAGGACACAGAGTAACAGGCAGCGCCAGCTGATGTTTGCGGGAAACATAAGACCGTGGATCACCAGGCAGGAACTAGGAACTGGAACACAGTCACACTCGATCAACAGGCAGGAGTATAGCCAGGACATAAGCCAAAAGGTCATCGACAGCGAGGTACAGGAACATCAGGCAGAGTCAGGATACGGGCTGGGGTTGGTACACAGTGAGGTACAGGAACACAAGACAGGAGCAGAATCAGAATACAAGCCAAGGTCAAAGAAGGCAGGCAGGAATACAGAGATTGGTCAAGGGCAAGCTGGGTCATGAACGGGTAGGCAAATATAGCAAGTTGAGACGCAGGTTAAACAGGAACTAGGTGAAGAACACTCAGCAATATGTTTATGCCATAGTCGCACTTAAATAGGCCATTTGGTGCCATACTGGGCGTGCGTGCGTGGGCGTGCGCATATGCTCATTCTTTTGGCTCCAATATGTACTGAGCTTCTCTTACAGACTTGATGGTTGGCAGCACTGAATCAAGGGAGATGAAGATCAGGAAAGAAACTTTACTATGGCAGTCAATGGACCATTGGACTTTAATTACCATTGTGAGTCAGATATAAGGGGAGAACGTTCTCTTTGCTGTGAGGAGACTGAGGTGTGCACATCACTGCTCTTATGTGCACATCAACCTGCCACAAGCCTGCAGCCATGTGCTGAGGACCAGAGTTGCTCCAGGTAGATCCAGAAGTGAGCTGATATCTGAACAGTGAGACCACTGTTGCTGTACCCCTGTGATTGATGAGAGGACACTGTTGCTGCTAGTAGAGACTGAAAACATAGGGACTGGCCACCTAACTAGCAGCATTATTTACTGAATGCAGACTTTATTGGGACTATACTAATGTGCACCACTGAAAAGACTGGGCCCCACTGCTAGACGGCTGAAGAACTAGGGCTAAAGACTACTCACTCATACAGCTGCTTCGCAAGAACTTTGCCTATTGTCCATAGTAAGAGGTATTTCTTTAGGGAGTTTTACATTTTATTGCTGTCATTCATATAGAGTGCAATCTAAACTGGATATAGCCTAATGTTTACAGAGGTGTCAGCACAGTATTAATTATTGTTGATATTACTGTTTTCTAATGCCATTACTTATTGCTAATTTTGTGGATTACCAGATTTACTCTAATGTAGTTGCATATAACTCCATTCTATGCTGCTATAGCCTAGTGAACATCTTGTCCAGTGAACTATGATTGACCTAATCCTTTACTTACTCATTGATGGGCATACTGTTAATTACTGTAACCTGTGACAATATTTTGGGTTTATTTGCCACCAACCAGTCTGATGTTTGCTTTTTGATACTGAACCTTAGTTGTGTGTAGGGTATCTATATTTGTGCTCCCAGTAGCAGTGCAGTATCCATTTGCTTAACCTGGTGTGTCAGTAGGGCTGAGGTAATTCTCAGAGTTGAGGCAGAAGAACAGAAAACCAAATCTACCAAGTAGTTCCTGTGAATGTTGCACTAAAATCATATTATCCTAAATAACTAAAGCCAAGTGAGAAGGCATATTTATGGCGAGAAGGAAAAACTAGATAAAAATAAAGATTATGCTGGGTAAATGTACAAAACCACCCTGTTTTAATCCCTATAATTCTTGTTGTCTTAGCATATCACGTTGCCTTAATATGTTATCTTGTTATGATTACATCTACAGATATTACGTCAAATATTATGTACATGCAATGCTGTTTTCTTTCAATAAAAATCTTTTGTGGAAAAATAAAGATTATGGAAATGTTGAACAATCTGAAGAAAGAATCTGTCCACCTTACAGTGTTAGCAGTCTTTGGTGGAAGTAACCTAAAACGTTGTATTCAAGGCTTTCACAACAAGGGTTACTATTCAGTAGCCATAGCTTTAAGTACACATATATTTTTACTGTTTCTAAAAATACATTTTTAAACAAATGTAATCATACTTTGAGGCCCATTCACACCAGAGGCGATGGGATGTGTTTTCAAATGCACTCACAAATCAACGTTTGCTAATGAGCATAGTTCACACCACTGTCTGTAATAGTGATATCAGTGCCCATGTTGTAAGAAGAGAAAAAACTACTGGGTAAAACAGTAATCATATACCTAGAGGGGTATGGGATTGTCATTGTTCTTTCCACCAGATGTCTTGCTGATTATTTGTACCTTATTTGTACCTGTGTTGTTAAATTTACATGCAAAATGTGTAATTTACTTAAGACAATCATATGTGGTGTGCAGGCTCCATCTAGTGTTCCTGTTTGGTATTGCTGCAGTTCTGTTTCTTTGTTTATTTGTATGTGTAACTAAGGAAGTTGTCAGCAAGCAGGGAATTCTGGGTTGAATGTAACGAACAGGTACGAACTGCCAACCTTATGTAAATTTGAACCCAACGCGCCTAAAGAAGAGGCTTTTACCAGGTATGCCTTTACACCGCACCACAATACACCAGCAGCCTACCCCAATGCCAATCAGGCTACTGTAGACTTTGCCAAGTTCCTGGCCAAAAGAGAGTTAGTTACCCAATGACTTGTCAAATTCAGTGATTGCCCTCAACACTACAGGGCATGGCGATCTGCTTTCCAGACTGTCATTCAAGGTCTAGATCTATCCTGCAGGGAACAGATAGAACTCCTCGTAAAGTGGCTTGGCAATGATTCTGCTGAACATGCCAAAAGGATCAGAGACATTAATATAAACCACCCTGAGATCTTAGGTCTTACAAACATCTGGAACAGACTGGATAGATGTTATGGCTCACCAGAGGCTATAGAGAGTACACTGTTTAAAAGGATAGAAGACCTCCCAAAATACCTAGCAGAGGTTACCAAAGACTCAGAGAATTCAGTGACCTGTGTATTCAGTTACAAGTTGCTAAAGCAGAAGGAGACTTACCTGGCCTTTCTTATCTTGACTCTGCTAGAGGTATTAACTCCTTAGCACAAAAACTTCCTTATGAGTTACACAAAAGATGGATTACTCATGGCTGTAACTACAAATGAAAACACAATGTGCCTTTTCCACCCTTTAGTGAGTTTGTGGACTTTGTAGACAGACAAGCAGGAATGAAAGATGACCCCAGCTTCATTTTTCCAGTGTCTTATACCACTTCTTCTGGCCCTAAACAACTCAGAGCTCCAGTAGCAGTGCACAAAACTAACATTTCTTCCCACAGATTTGTAGAGTCTCAGCCAGAGGATCAAGACAGTGCCTCTACTAAGTTCTGCCCTCTACATAAGATGCCACATCCTCTTCTGGAATGCAGAGACTTCAGGACAAAGACCATCAAGGATCGTAAAGCTTTCCTCAAAGAGAACAACATCTGTTACTGCTCTAAGTGCTGCTCTTCATTAGGGATGAGCTTCGAGTCGAACTCATGTTCAACTCGAACATTGGCTGTTCGCCAGTTCGCCGAACAGCGAACAATTTGGGGTGTTCACGGCAAATTCGATTGCCGCGGAACACCCTTTAAAAGTTTATGGGAGAAATCAAAAGTGCTAATTTTAAAGACTTATATGCATGGTATTGTCATAAAAAGTGTTTGGGGACCTGGGTCCTGCCCCAGGGGACATGGATCAATGCAAAAAAAAGTTTTATTGAAGTCTATGGGACTCGAACGTTCGAAATCAAAAGTGCTCATTTTAAAGGCTAATATGCATGGTATTGTCCTAAAAAGTGTTTGGGGCCTCAGGGGACATGGATCAATGCAAAAAAAAGTTTTAAAAAAGGCTGTTTTTTCGGGAGCAGTGATTTTAATAATGCTTAAAGTCAAACAATAAAAGTGTAATATTCCTTTAAATTTCGTACATGGGGGGTGTCTATAGTATGCCTGTAAAGGGGCGCTTGTTTCCCGTGTTTAGAACAGTCTGATAGCAAAATGACATTTCAAAGGAAAAAAGTCATTTAAAACTGCTCGCGGCTATTAATGAATTGCCGGTCCCGAGTCTCCCGACAATACACATAAAAGTTCATTGATAAAAACGGCATGGGAATTCCCCACAGGGGAACCCCGAACCAAAATTTAAAAAAAAATGAAATGGGGGTCCCCCTAAATTCAATACCAGGCCCTTCAGCTCTGGTATGGATATTAAGGGGAACCCCGTGCCAAAATTTAAAAAAAAAATGACGTAGGGGTCCCCCCAAAAATCCATACCAGACCCTTATCCGAGCACGCAACCTGGCAGGCTGCAGGAAAAGAGGGGGGGACGAGAGAGCTCCCCCCCTTTCTGCACCGTACCAGGCCACATGCCCTCAACATTGGGAGGGTGCTTTGGGGTCCCCCCAAAGCACCTTGTCCCCATGTTGATGAGGACAAGGGCCTCATCCCCACAACCCTGGCCGGTGGTTGTGGGGGTCTGCGGGCGGGTGGCTTATCAGAATCTGGAAGCCCCCTTTAACAAGGGGACCCCCAGATCCTGGCCCTCCCCCCTGTGTGAAATGGTAAGTACCCCTTACCATTTCACAAGAAAACTGTCAAAAATGTTAAAAGTGACAAGAGACAGTTTTTGACAATTCCTTTATTTCTTCTATCTTCTTTCTTCTAACTTCTTTCTTCCTACATGCTTCGGTTGCTTCCTCCATCTTCTTCCTCTTCTGGTTCTTCTGGTTGTTCTGGTTCTTCTGGTGTTCTCGTCCAGCATCTTCCTCCGCGGCGCCTCCTTGTCTTCATCTTCTTTTCTTCATCTTCCTCTCGGGCCGCTACGCATCCACGATTGGATGGAATGCTCCCGCTGTGTGACGCTTCTCCTCTTCTGACGGTTCTCATATAACGGAGGGCGGGTCCATATGGTGACTCCGCCCCCTCTGACGCACATGGACTTCCCTGTGGCATTCCCCGTGATGTCAGAGGGGGTCATGCCACAGGGAAGTCCCGTGCGTCAGAGGGGGGGCGGGGTCACCGGGTGGCCCTGCCCTCCGTTATATAAGAACCGTCAGAAGAGGAGAAGCGTCACACAGCCGGAGCCTTCCATCCAATCGTGGATGCGTAGCGGCCCGAGAAGAAGATGAAGAAAAGAAGATGAAGACAAGGAGGCGCCGCGGAGGAAGATGCTGGACGAGAACACCAGAAGAACCAGAAGAGGAAGAAGATGGAGGAAGAAACCGAAGCATGAAGGAAGAAAGAAGTTAGAAGAAAGAAGATAGAAGAAATAAAGGAATTGTAAAAAACTGTCTCTTGTCATTTTTAACATTTTTGACAGTTTTCTTGTGAAATGGTAGGCGTACTTTTGTACCCCCTTACCATTTCACACAGGGGGGAGGGCCGGGATCTGGGGGTCCCCTTGTTAAAGGGGGCTTCCAGATTCCGATAAGCCCCCCGCCCGCAGACCCCCACAGCCACCGGCCAGGGTTGTGGGGATGAGGCCCTTGTCCTCATCAACATGGGGACAAGGTGCTTTAGGGGGGACCCCAAAGCACCCTCCCAATGTTGAGGGCATGTGGCCTGGTACGGTACAGGAGGGGGGGCTCTCTCATCCCCCCTCTTTTCCTGCGGCCTGCCAGGTTCCGTGCTCGGATAAGGGTCTGGTATGGATTTTTGGGGGGACCCCACGCCAATTTTTTAAAAAATTTTGGCACGGGGTTCCCCTTAAAATCCATACCAGACCTGAAGGGTCTGGTATGAATTTTCAGGGGGACCCCTACGTAATTTTTTTTTAAATTTTGGCACGGGGTTCCCCTTAATATCCATACTAGACCTGAAGGGCCTGGTATTAAATTTAGGGGGACCCCCCACATCATTTTTTTTTAAATTTTGGTTCAGGGTTCCCCTGTGGGGAATTCCCATGCCGTTTTTATCATTGAACTTTTATGTGTATTGTCGGGAGACTCGGGACCAGCAATTCATTAATAGCCGCGAGTAGTTTTAAATAACTTTTTTTCCTTTGAAATGTCATTTTGCTGTCAGACTGTTCTAAGCATGGGAAACATGCGCCCCTTTACAGGCATACTATAGACACCCCCCCAGGTACGAAATTTAAAGGAATATTACACTTTTATTGTTTGACTTTAAGCATTATTAAAATCACTGCTCCCGAAAAAACTGCCTTTTTTAAAACTTTTTTTTGCATTGATCCATGTCCCCTGGGGCCCCAAACACTTTTTAGGACAATACCATGCATATTAGCCTTTAAAATGAGCACTTTTGATTTCGAACGTTCGAGTCCCATAGACTTCAATGGGGTTCTAAAGTTCTTGCGAAGTTTTGGTCTGTTCGCAAGTTCTGGTGCGAACCGAACGGGGGGTGTTCGGCTCATCCTTACTCTTCGTCCACACATTTTGCCAAGGACTGTAAGGTCAGTGTCAAATGTACCGAATGTGACAGCACAGAGCACAACACAGCTCTATACCCAAGGCCTACTCCAAGAACTTTATCACCTGTTCATAGGGACAGGGAGCAAGGCGGGGAGACCAAAGACTCTAGCACAGACGCCATAGCAGTCACTTCACAGTGTACTGAAGTTTGCAAAGGATGTACAGGTGGCAGATCCTGCTCTAAAATCTTTCTTGTGAGAGTTTACAAAAAGGACGCAGGGACAAAGCAGTCAAGCTCTACGTCATCTTGGATGATCAGAGTAATAAGTCACTAGCCAGATCTATGTTTTTTGACATTCTAAACCTTAAAGGCCCCAGCAGCCCTTACTCCCTTAGGACTTCTGCAGGTACAGTGAAAACGGCGGGGAGAAGAGCTGGCGGTCTACAAATTGAATCTATGGATGGTAAGACATGCCTACCCTTACCGACCATAATAGAGTGCAACCAGATGCCAGACAACAGATCAGAGATTCCCACACCAGACGCAGCAGCTCACCAGACTCACTTGAATCACATAGCACATCTCATACCAGAACTAGATGATCAGGCTCAGACAATCTTACTCCTAGGACGGGATATCTTGCAAATCCACATAGTAAGAAAACTGATCAACGGTCCTAAAAATGCCCCATATGCCCAAAAACTGGATCTTGGTGGGTCATTATAGGTGATGTTTGCCTGGGAGGTGCACACAAACCTGCATCTGTTAATAACCTGCTCACTACTACCCCCAAAAATGGTCATCCTTTTCTTTTCCAACCCTGTCAAAAACACATCCTCATAAAGGAACTACCACACAACAACCCTGTACCTCTTCCCTTCTTAAGTCCCCTCTGTGACAGCAATACCTATGACGAAGACCAAAGCGACTTAGGAAGCACAGTGTTCCAGAGAACAAAGGAAGATAACCAGGTAGCAATGTCCATTGAGGATAGGCTCTTATTAGAAGTTATGGAAAGGAGTATGGAGAAAGACAGGACTAATAGCTGGGTTGCACCTCTTCCCTTTAGACCACAAAGACGACGTTTGCCTAACAACAGAGAACTAGCATATAAACATCTCACTTCCCTAAGACACAATCTTCAAAGGAAACCAGAGATGAAAGAACATTGCTTTTCCTTCATGGAGAAAATATTCCAGAATGGTCATGCTGAGATAACCCCAAACCTCAAGGACTCAGAGGAATGCTGGTACTTACCCATATTTGGGGTCTATCACCCTAAGAAGCCAGGACAGATTAGAGTGGTGTTCGATTCCAGCGCCAAACATGAGGGTGTCTCTCTAAATGATGTCCTCCTCTCTGATCTTAACAACAGACTATTAGGAGTACTTCTTCGCTTTCGCAAAGATTCATTTGCATTCATGGCAGACATACAACAAATGTTCTATTGCTTTCTTAATAAAGAAGAACACCGAAACTTTCTGAGGTTTCTCTGGTTCAGGGACAACAACCCCTCTGGAGACATCACAGAATACTGCATGAGGGTGCACATATTTGGCAACAGTCCTTCCCCTGCAGTTGCTATATATGGCCTCAGACACTCTGCTAGAGTGGGAGAGTCAGAGTATGGGTCAGATGTCAAACAGTTTGTTGACAAGGATTTCTATGTAGACGATTTCTTGAAATCACTACCCACAAATGAAGCCGCAATCAGTCTCCTCAAAAGAACTCAAGCAATGCTTGCTTGTTCCAACTTAAGACTCCATAAGATTGCTTCCAACAGTAGAGAAGTTTTAGAAGCCTTTCCTGTCCAAGATCATTCTAACGAGTTAAAGGACTTAGATCTAGGCACAGACTCACTTCCCATGCAACACAGTCTTGGTTTGCTTTGGGACTTAAGATCTGACTCGTTTACTTTCCAAGTAAACACAGAAGAAAAACCTTTTACCCGTAGAGGTATCCTGTCTACCATAAACAGCCTGTATGATCCCTTAGGCTTTGCAGCACCTGTCACCATCCAGGGTAAAGCACTACTGAGAGACATAACATGTGAGTCGCTAGATTGGGACCACCCTCTCCCCACTGACAAAAAAAACCTCTGGCTAGAGTGGAAAGACTCACTAACAGCTCTATCCAACCTTAAAATTCCATGACCTTATGCTCCTCTGTCATCTTCTAATGTTCAGATGCAAAGACTTTCTGTGTGTTCGAATGCTTCTGTTAAAGCAATTGCTGCTGTAGCTTACCTGAAAACCATAGACACTAAAGGACAATGCCACATAGGGTTTGTAATGGGGAAAGCAGAACTTGCACCACTTCTCGAACACACCATACCCAGGCTGGAAAAGCAAAACTGCACATGGATCTTAAACCCACCTCACTCTTCTCACATGGGAGGTGTTTGGGTGAGGATGATAGGCATAACCCACAGAATTCTTGACTCTATCTTCCTACAAGTAGGAACTGCGAGGCTTACTCACGAATGTTTAGTGACATTTATGGCAGAGGTTACAGCTATCATTAAAGCCAGACCTTTGACATCCATTTCAAGTGACTCTGAAGATCCAGTGGTCCTCACACCTGCCATGTTAGTCTTGCAAAAGACTAGTCTTGCCGGTGCTCCAGCTGGAGAGTTTTGTGAGAAGGATCTTTACAAACATCAATGGAGACAAGTACAAACCCTTGCCAATACCTTCTGGAACCGGTGGAGGGAACAATATATATCTACTCTACAAGTAAGACACTCTACTCAATGGCACGCTGAAAAGCCTAATCTTAAACCCGGTGATGTTGTGCTCATGAAAGATTGCCAGACACTAATGCCGCGTACACACGGTCGGACTTTTCGTCTACAAAAGTCCAACGCACGCTGACGGACTAAAGCTGGCTGGTAATCCGATCGTGTGTGGGCTTCTCCGGACTTTCAACTGACTTTTTTAGCCTCAAATCCGACGTACTTTAGATTTGAAACATGCTTCAAATCTTTCCGACGGACTCGAGTCCGGTCGATAAATCCGCTTGTCTGTATGCTAGTCCGACGGACAAAAAGCCACGCTAGGGCAGCTATTGGCTATAGGCTATGAACTTCCTTATTTTAGTCCGGTGTACGTCATCACGTAAGAATTCGACGGACTTTTGTGTGATTGTGTGTAGGCAAGTCTGTTCGTTAGAAAGTCCGCCGCAAGTCCGTCGAAAGTCCGCCAAAAGTCCGTCGAAAGTCTGTCGGACAGGCTGTCGGACTTTTGTAGCTGAAAAGTCCGACCGTGTGTACGCCCCATAAGGAATATGTGGCCTTTAGGTTTGATCACCAAAGTACTGCCAAGCAAAGATAATCGTGTCCGTAAGGTCGAGGTCAAGATCTTTCAACAGAATGAGGCTAAAGTATTCTTGAGACCAGTGACCGAACTTATTCTGTTGCTTTCTAAGAAGGACTCTGTTAGTGACATTGCTTGATGTCAGGTGGGGAGTGTTCTGTCCACCAGATGATTTGCTGATTATTTGTACCTTATTTGTACCTGTGTTGTTAAATTTACATGCGAAATGTGTAATTTACTTAAGACAATCATTTGTGGTGTGAAGGCTCCATCTAGTGTTCCTTTTTGTTATTGCTGCAGTTCTGTTTCTTTGTTTATTTGTATGTGTAACTAAGGAAGTTGTCAGCAAGCAGGGAATTCTGGGTAGAATCTTAGCAGGAAGTGAACCAGTCACCATTCTTTTCAACACATTGAAGGAAGCTACACATGTATTTCTCAATCTATCGCCATCAACCCTTAGAGAACTTAAAAAGTATGTTTTTATTATCTTATCTTGTACTGTATATTGTTGTTTATGCACTGTATGCTGTATTGTATGCAATATTATACTTATTGAGGTCTATTTCTGTTATTTTGTTGTTTCATCTGGCTTGTTCTAATAAAACTGAGATCAAAGAAATATGGTATCTACAGTTATTGGAATAAGCAGGTTTAGCTATCTGCTCCTTGACACAGAACAGTCATGGTTACAAGGAAACAACATTTGGATCATTTGTTAGTTGAAAACTGTAACTGGCTAAATGGTGCTTAGATCTGGTGGCTGCAATTGTTTTCTTTTAAGGCTTTTTTGTCTTTATTTTCACCTGTTGATCATGCCAGTAATTCTGTTATTTTTCAACTTCTTTTGAAAAGTGGCAGTTAGAGGTTTGAGACAAACCATTTACAATTGAGAGGAGCTTACAACGGTCAGCGTTTACTCATTTCTGTAAAACCTTTATCCAAAGGAAAAAAATGCTGTAACTGCTTATAAAGTGCTAGCTGGAGATTTGCCATGTACACACGAGCGGACTTTTCGATGGACTAGGTCCGGCGGGCCAGACTCCGTCAGACAATTCGACCGTGTGTGGGCTCCAGCGGACTTTTTTTCCCCAAAAGTCAGACAGACCTAGAAATAAAACATGTTTCAAATCTTTCCGACGGACTCGAGTCAGGTTGAAAAGTCCGCTCGTCTGTATGCTAGTCCGACGGACAAAAACCGACGCTAGGGCAGCTATTGGCTACTGAATATGAACTTCATTATTTTAGTCCGGTCCTACGTCATCACGTACAAATCTGTCAGACTTTGGTTGATCGTGTGTAGGCAAGTCCGTTCATTCGAAAGTCCATTGGAAAGTCCGTCGAAAAGTCCGCCGGACCTAGTCCGCCGAAAAGTCCACCCGTGTGTACGCGGCATTAGGCTTTCATTTGTTAGCCAAGTCCATATAAATTTGGTAGTTTATCTAACACTTCGCTCACTCCAGACTGATAATGGTGCTGTCCAAGGCCAGATTACTAAGTGATAATAAGGAAAAAAAACCTTAAAAAACCCACAGCGACCACACTTAAGGATTGGTAAATAGAAAAATATATATATTTTGTTTTTGGATTTAATACCGCTTTAAGCAAATGGAATTTGGAGCAGCTGTGCATGGCAACCAAATAGCTTCTTTTTTTCAGTTAGTTCAAGTGAACTTTGAAAATGAAAGATAGAAGCTGATTGGTTGCCTTGCACAGTTGCTCCAGATGATTTTGCTCCGTCTTAGTTCAGTCTACATTTCTCCAAATGTATTTAATAACATTAAAAAACATTACTTTTGGATTGTGCAGCAATTACATGAATTAGTTACAGTTTAGCCCCTTTACCCCCATCTGAGAGGCGCTCCCGAATCCTCTCCTATTTGAGGGCGGCGAACCTCCCTAAATTATCTAGGTCAGCCCTTAAGGAATTGGAAGAGGACTTTTCAATTGAAGAATTCCAATCCGCCTTAAAATCCTCCCCATCGGGCAAAGCCCCTGGCCCCGATGGTTTTACTATCCTATATTATAAGACATTTCAGGATATCCTACTCCCTCGTCTCACAGCATATGCTAATTCTATTTCCCAAACCTCAGGCCTGCGCCCAGAATCCCTTTCAGCACATATCACTGTTATACCTAAACCCGGTAAGGATCCCACCCTGTGCAGCAGCTTTAGACCAATTTCTTTGATAAATACGGACATTAAATTATTTGCCAAAGTAATGGCCAACCGCATTCTCCCTTTCATACCTAGTTGGATCTCGGCAGACCAGACCGGTTTTATACCGCATAGAGAAGCTAAAGACAATTCTTTACGGACAATTTCCCTAATCCAATATGTTCAAAGGTGTGCCCAGCCCACCCTACTCCTTTCTACTGATGCTGAAAAAGCATTTGATAGGGTGGACTGGGACTATCTTAAGTTGACCTTACGACATTTTGGTTTGGGCCCGAAGATGTACCATCGCATTTCTTCACTATACTCCGCTCCATCTGCGCAAATTTGCATAAACGGCTCACTGAGTGATCCCTTCACCCTACACAACGGCACTAGGCAGGGATGTCCTCTCTCCCCCCTCCTCTTTGCTATCACTTTAGAACCATTCCTAGCCACAATTAGACGCAATATTAATATACATGGTATCCAGGTAGGAAGTAGAACTCATAAATACGCTGCTTATGCTGACGATATACTCTTCTTCATTCAACAACCGCGTATCTCCCTGCCCAACTTAATGTCAGCATTTTCTACCTTCCAGATGATATCAAATTTCAAAATAAACCTCTCCAAATCGGAAATCCTCAATATTAACCTCCCTAGGGCAGAAGCGACCTCTTTGAAGCCCCTCTTCCCATTTAGATGGGAACAGACCCACATGAAGTATCTGGGTATATACCTCACACCTAGACTACGCTCTCTTTTTAAATACAACTACATTCCGTTATTAAACAGCATCAGAGCGGATCTAGGAAAGTGGTCCAATCTATCCCACTCTTGGTTAGGGAAAATTAACATAATTAAAATGAACATTCTCCCCCGTGTATTATTTACTTTCCAAATGATTCCATTAGGCGTCCCGGTGGGGTTCTTCACTATTCTACAAGCAATGATTTCCCGATTTGTTTGGGGGAACAGTCGCCCCAGAATATCCAGAGACGTTCTCTTCCGCTCCAAATGCTCTGGGGGACTGGCACTCCCAAACTTTAAGACCTATTATCATGCTGTCATATTATCCAGAATGGCAGACTGGAAATACGCGATTAATTCAAAACTATGGGTGCAACTAGAATACTCTCTGAGTGGAGCCGATCTCTCTACTATCCCCTGGATACCTAGAACCCATAGGCACACTTCCCACAATGTTTCCACACTCACCACGTCTTCACTAGATATATGGGATGCCATATGCAGGAAATTTTCCTGGACTTATGACTCCCCCCTTATGCCTCTCCTCAATCACCACTATTTTCTACCAGGTATACTGGATCCGGGATTTAAATCCTGGTCCCCAGAAGAACCTCTTCTGCTACATCACGTTATACACGCCAACACAATTAAACCTCTTTCTGAGATTCTCAGAACCACACAATTTACTTTTTTGGACAAGTGGAGATATCATCAATTACAACGCTTTTTACATTCCCTCCCTCACCCGTTACGAGGTTTACAAGATTTAAATGGCATAGAAGAAATATTCTACCCAAAAGACCCCCCTTTGCACGGAATCTCTCTGTTTTATAAGGCTCTCACCGACCTCTCCAACCCTGGGTATCCGCATTTCTTGGCAAATTGGGAATCAGACTTAGACTCCCCCCTAACAAACACTTTGAAAGATAAAATCCTAACACTCGCTCATGTCTCCTCACCCGCTTCCAAGATGGCAGAAGTCAATTATAAACTTCTTTCTAGATGGCATTACACCCCATTTAAAATGCATCAAATGTTTCCCGATAGCTCCCCGTTGTGTTGGAGGAGCTGCGGAAACGAAGCTACACACGCACATATTTGGTGGCACTGCCCGCTCATCCGTCCTTTCTGGATCAGTGTTATTAACCTCATAAGACTTATCACAGGCATTAATCTTCCCCATGATCCCTGGGTTGTCCTTTTCCATGCCACTAAAGAACCCATAGGTACTTACAAACGCTCCCTCATACCACATTTATTAAATACTGCCAAGGCTCTAATCCCCACACTGTGGGGACAACCTACAATCCCGTCTATACAAAATTGGTTGCATAAGGTCTCGGAGGTTCATCACCTAGAAGACATAACACATAGCATCAGGGGTACCTCCCAGAGACACACTCTCACATGGACACCTTGGATAGTGTTCACATCCTCAACTCACTATAAGGACATTATAACTCAACATATATGAGCTCACCTCCCTAATTTTTTCTTGGGCCTCATTGGACCTATTCTCAGAGTTCTTTCCCTTTTCTGACCGCAAATCACAATCACTTTCCCTCCACATATTATTAGGCTACAGGATATTAACATCTTGGGATATGACGACAGGCATGCCAACCCCCCCCCCCCCTTTCTTCCCCCACCACCCCCTTTCTCCCCATTTCTACCCCCCCCTTTTTTTTTTTTTTTTTTTTTTTTTTTCTATTTCTATCTCTATCTCTATTTTTCTTTCCTTTCTTTTCTTTTTTCTCTCTGTCTCTCTTTTAGTCCATTACTTTTCTTTTTCAACTACAAATATTATTCAGTCACAATCTTAATGTCTAGTATGAATATTAAGTTCATATATATTTTAAACAGCTGATTGATTCTAGACTATGTATGTTTGTTTAATCCTCTCAGCTCTTACGATGACACTTCTTTGATTTTTACTTCTAGATGAACATTAGTGTCTTATGAAACCTACTTGTTTTGTACTTATAAGACTGTTTTTCAAATGTCTTAAGTCCACTATGTCTTTTTGTACTTCTTAAAAAAAAAAAAAAAAAGTTTTCAATAAACATTTATTAAAAAAAAAAAAAAAAAAAATTACATGAATTAGTTAATAAAAATAATATTTGCATTTAAAGGGGTTGTAAAGGTAATTTCAAAACAAAAAAACAAAAAACAACAAAGCAAACATGTCTATACTTACCTACTCTATTCAATGGAATCGCACAGAGCAGGGGAGGGGGGGGACCTCCTCTTTTCTGGTCCCCCGCCGGTGCTTCTAGCACCTCCTCTGGCCAGTGCTCCAATGGGAAGCCGCTTTCCATGGGGGCACTCATGCATGCTCGCACTGTCCCTCTGCTGCGTCCATTGACACAAACATCGGGACTCTGCCCAGTCCCCTGCTTCCTCGTCACTGGCTTTGACTGACAGTACTGGGAGCCAATGGCTCCCGGAGTCCCAGCAAAGTCAGCGGGATCCAGAAGTGAGGGGAGAAATGATATGCAGACGTGAACGGCATTGGATCGAATGAGGTCTCAGGTAAGTAAAGGGAGGCTGAGGGGGCGATGCTGACACCTAAACATTTTTTTACCTTAAAGTGGATGTAAGACCTCACATATACCCAATGAAGTGAATAGCCTCAGATGATACACAGGAATGAAACAAATATTCCTACATAAGTTTTACATGTATCTGCTGTCTTCATCTTTATATACTGTTTAGAAAGTGCATATCGTGTTAGGAGATTTTTACTTCCTGATTAGCACTGCAGTGAAGCCTGGGCATAGAGCCAAGACACCTGATTGGAGTAAAGACTCACACCCCCTCTCCTCATAGGTAGAGACTTTCAGCTCTGTTTGTTGAATCATTCAGCACACTGCTAATCTATTTATAGCATCCTCCCCAACACAAAACTCAGGCTGCTTTTATCATATGTGACAGAGAACTTGTCAGGAGTTATCAAGCTAATAACAGGAGAACGGAGCAGGAGACAGCTACGGACATAGTGCTTTGAGGAGAGATAACAAAACATCGCAGATATATGTACCCAGCTCAAATTTAATGAATCAAGTTTACATCCACTTTAATGCAAGGAATGCATTAAAGAGGAAGTAAACTCTGCAGTCCCTATGGTGCTTTTCATCTATTTCATTTTAATCACCTTTTAGCAAGCATTAGTCTAATCAAGCCAGAATAGCCTATTACTTACTTTATTTTCAAACATTTAGAAATGTTGTTTTCCGGTATAAGGCGGCACCATCTTCAGTACTGTCATCTTGAGTCTGTGTAGAATATAATTTCCACCCTTTCATGTTTCTCATCATAATCTTGCACATGCACGATCTGACATTACTGCGGCAACCGAGCACCGCCACTCATAGCCGACATCCAGCTCTCCTTTCCTGATCGCGCTCTCGGATGCAGTAGGTTTACTCCCCATGTGACGTCACACGGTCACATGGGGAGTTTCAAGATGCTAGGAGAAACTCTGCAGTCTCGCGAGATTTAATAGCTGTGCCGTTGGGAGAGAAAATCCCTTTCATGGCACCCTTTTCAGTGGATGGACCACACACAGAGCATGGCATAAATCAGGGGAAGGGAAGCGCATAAACATAACGGGACGGATTACAACAAAACTAAACAGGTAAGGAGACAGTTGCAAGCATAAATCATTAGTGTTTTTTATGAGGATTACAATATAGTAAAGTTGTGTGGGAAAGTTTACAACCACTTTAAGGTGAAAAACTTTTATGCCGCGTACACACGAGCGGACTTTACGGCAGACTTTGCCCGGTGGGAGGGATTTCGTCGGACAATTCGATCGTGTGTGGGATCCAGTGGACTTTGTTTTCTCAAAAGTTGGACGGACTTAGATTTGAAACATGTTTTAAATCTATCCGTCGAACTCGAGTCCGATCGAACAGTCAGCTCGTCTGTATGCTAGTTCAACGGACAAAAAGCCACGCTAGGGTAGCTATTGGCTACTGGCTATGAACTTCCTTGTTTTAGTCCGGTCGTATGTCATCACATACGAATTTGACGGACTTTGGTGGATTGTGTGTAGGCAAGTCCGTTCATTCGAAAAGTCCGTCATAAAGTCCGTTGAAAAGTCCGTCGGGCGAAGTCTGCCATAAAGTCCGCTCGCGTGTACGCGGCATTAGACTTTACAACCCCTTTAAATAATTGGCTTATGACCTGTAGTATGAATACAGTATATATTTAGTCTTAAAATATGTTTTTTTTCCATTTCTGAAAAGAAAAACATATGTGGTTGCACAGAAGTATTTTCTATAGTGTCCATGCAGTGTGTATATTTGTGATTGTACACAGCTCAGAGTTCAAAGTCTTGTTAGTCTTTGTGGTTTTACTTACGTTTAATTTCACAGTTATCAGTTAGCTCAGCATTTTTTCTATACACTATTTCATATCAACAAAGCTGAAAACCTATTAGCCAGATAATAGGAGCCAGTAATAACACAGTTCCCGGAAACATTTACAAAACAGTTTTCTGACTAGCAGGTTATTAGTTGTAGAGTAAAGCTACTCCAGCAATCAATATTAACCGGATTGAACAATTTTCAGCAGAGGAGGAACAAATCCATTTAAAAAACACAACAAACATCCTGTTTATTGAGTATAGGGATGAGATTCAGGTTGAATTGGGTTTCAAAGCAAACCCAGGCTCTTCATGGTTTGCTGACCCACCAAACAAATAGGCCCAAATTGCCCTGTTTACCCATTCAAATCCCTGGCTACTGTAATGTAAGCAAACAATAATCTTCTATTTTCGAGGGTGGCATGGACCCAAGTTGGTATATTGGTGGGACAATCTTTGGTCAGGAAGGGGCTCCCCAGATGTCTGTGTTTTTATGTTTGTGTGGTTTTTTTTTGTGTGTTTTCTCTCTACCCTCTTTTTCTTATTTCTTTCACTTTTTTGGGCAGTTATTTGCCCCTGGGGAATACTCAATAGCACAATATAGATGCTATGGAAGAACAGGTAGAAATACACATCTATATTTCATTTCTAACATGTACTGTATGAATTGCTTTATAGGATTGATATCATCTCTGTTCTAATAATACAATGATATACAGGATCATGTTGTCCCTGGCCATGTACTTTGAGTGTTACCCTTGCAAAATACTTTTAATTTAATAATAAAATGTAATAAAAATAATTGCATTCATCAAAGTTGCAAAAAAAAAAATAGAATGAGTTGAATTATTTACAATTAAAATATATTAGTGTGGGGCGTGTCCCAGATGGTGGAGTGAGCAGACATCTGTTCCGGAGCTCTGCTGCAGGGAAACTAATACTGCTATCATGGCCGGGTGTTTTTGTGCCTGTTCCTGAGCTGATTGCCAGTGGATGCTTCCTAAATGAGCTGGGCGAGGCAGGGGAGGAAAAAAAGCTCAGTTTTCCCCCCGTAAATAACAACTACAGCCAGACCTGAGAGTCGGGTGGGGAGGCGGCCAGCCGCCACATGGCAGCATGGTGTCCCAAAACGGAGCTCCCAGAGGGATCTGATGCATCCACCCCAGGCATCCTGGAGGTTATCACAGCCATAGCTACCTGTCAGGTGGCCATTGTGGCATGCCAGGCGACCCCCACCACTATAATTGTGGCGGTCCAGCTAGATGTGGGACTTGTCTGACAGGATCTGGACAAAGTCCGCTCCCACCTGTCTGCTGCTGAGACACGGGTCAGCCTGCTTGAGGACAGTGTGGTGGATAACTCGGGCGCGCTCCACTCCCTGCACTCCAGGGTCAAGGTGCTGGAACCCAGTGCTGAGGACACCAAATACAGATGCAGAAGAAACAACCTCCACCTCGTTGGTCTGATGGAGGGAATGGAGGGTAAGAACCCCACTGTGTTTGCAGAAGAGCTGTTTAGATCTCTGTTTCCAGCGGCTCAACTATCTCTTTACTTCACGGTTGAGAGGGTCCACCGTGTGCAACCACAGCCAGCCCCGCTGGGGGCCCCCCTCGCACATTTGTACTGCGCCTTCTCAACTTTAGAGACCGGGATGAGTTGCTTAGAGTGGCCAGAGCGCCTGGAGAGCTGATGTATCAGAACAACCACATAATGCTGTTCCCGGATTTCTCCGTAGAGACCCAGAAGCTCCGCCGATCCTTTGATTCCGTTAAAGCAGCCCTACGCACTAAAGTTATCAAGTATAGTGCGCTTTTCCCAGCTAAGCTGCAAGTGGTGCACAGCGAGACAATCTGTAATGGATCTGCCACCTAAGGGTTAACTTAGTCCAGGCTGATTTCAGTGATTGGCAACAGGCTGCTTTATTTAAACACCTCAGCAGCACTGTGTCCTTGCTGTCTGATCTGCAGATCTGTGTATATGTTCCTGTTATCCGCCTGCATCTGACCCTTGGCTTGTTTGACGATTCCTTCTGCCTGCCCCTCTTGTACCTCTGTTGCCAGCCTGATTACCGACCCGGCCTGCCTAACGTTCCAAGACTCTCCTCCAGTCTGCTATACTTACCTACTGCAGCCATCCAGCTCCAGTCCCGGTTTGCCTCACCTGTCTGCTGACCCATCCAGTCTGCTCACCTGTCTGCTGATCCATTCAGTCTGCTCACCTGTCTGCTGATCCATCCAGTCTGCTCACCTGTCTGCTGATCCATCCAGTCTGCTCACCTGTCTGCTGATCCATTCAGTCTGCTCACCTGTCTGCTGATCCATCCAGCCTGCTGGTCCTGTCTGCTGTGCCGGCCATCTGACCCATCTGCTGTTGATCCTGCCAGGCACTCATACCATTCTGCAATTACCGTGCCACCTGTCTGCTCTACCAGGGGCCGCGAGTCAGATACGTAAGGGAGGCCTTCCTCTGTACTATCGGGCTCATCAGTCAGGTACGTGAGAACTTGACAGTATCAGACAGCCATGCCTGAGCCCGAGTGAGGAACCTCCCCCATGGAAGAACTGTGCCAACACCTGGCAGGTTTGATGCAAGCTGTTAAAGATCTAAAGGAGGGATATACTCGGCTGGAAGAACGAAATCAAATTCTGTCATCTCCCGCCAACCCTCAAAGCGCTACCTCAGCTGGTACCTCATCCACACCTTCAGTAGTGATGTTACCACCAGAACCAAGGGTACCCACGCCCGAAAGATTTGCGGGTGAATGTAGCAAATACAGAGCATTTCGTAATGCTTGTGAACTCTATTTTGCCCAACAACCCCGCACCTTTTCTCTGGAAGCAACTAAAGTGGGCTTCGTTATCTCCCTGTTGACCGGTGAACTCCAAGGCTGGGCACATCGCCTTCTGGAACAAAAGGCGATGGAATAAAATCGTTAAACAACCTCACCACATTCTTTGTCGCTTTGTCACAACGTTATAAGGACCCCCAGCAGACTGCCACTGCTGAGGCCGCATTACATGCACTTCAGCAAGGCCACAGAGCGACAGAGGACTACATGGCCGAGTTCAGGCCTTGTAATTCTGAAACCAATTGGAACGATGCGGCCCTTCGTTACCAATTTCGGATGGGACTATCTGATCCTCTAAAGGATGAACTGGCACGAGTAGGGATACCCCAATCTCTGGACGAACTTATTATTATGTCAATTCAGATTGACCGATACCTAAGGGAACGTCGCTCCGAAAGATCCATAGGTCAATATCTGCCAACTTGGATGCTACCTAAAGTTCCCAGTTTCTCCAGCCAGACTCCTTCCGCTCCAGTTGCTCGGGCTCTGGATTCCTCCAAGCCCATGCAGTTGGGTTTGCTTCGTCCCTCTCTCACCATGGAGGAACGACAGCGCAGACGAATCAATAACCTCTGTAAGTACTGTGGGGGACCCGGGCATTATGTGAGGTCTTATCCTGCAAAGATGCGTAAGTGCCTCTCAATCTCTTCAACGCATGTTCCTGTCTTACCTAACCAAGCCTCTCACCTTGCTCTCCCCATCATGTTACAGCTCCCAGGAAAGAGTATCCAGGTATCCGTCATAATTGATTCCGGAGCCTGCAGCTGTTTCATGGACTTGACGTTTGCTGCCAAACACCTCATTCCACTTCAACCAAAGACCCGGGGACTAGCCGTACATCTTGCTGATGGCTCTGTCATTAAATCTGGTCCAGTCACACAGGAGACTGTGCCTTTGCTGGCTATCATTGCTTCCCATCACCAGTTTTTATGTCTGGATGCCATTTCATCACCTCTGTTCCCCATCATTTTAGGTATGCCCTGGCTGCAGGCCCATAATCCCCACATCAACTGGGCCACTGGAGAAATCAAATTTCCTTCAAGTTATTGCCAGCAACATTGCCTGCAAGAGGCCTCAGTCAACCCCTCAACCTTACTCTGCCTTGACACAGATCCTGAATTATGCCAATCAATCCCAGTGGCATACCACGATTTTCTGGACGTGTTCAGTAAGAAGGGTGCAGAGACCCTTCCTCCCCATAGATCCTACGACTGCCCTATTGAACTGTTACCAGGGGCTGAGGTCCCCTTCGGTGAAGGACTATATTGATGACAACCTTAAAAAAGGATTTATTCGCCCATCTACTTCTCAGGCTGGCGCAGGCATCTTCTTTGTTGAAAGGAAGGACCATGCGTAGACTATCGAATTGAACAAGATTACTGTCAAAAACCCTTACCCACTGCCTCTTGTGCCCGAACTGTTTCAAAGATTGGGAACCGCAGTCATCTTCATTAAACTGGATCTCCGGGGAGCATACAACCTAATCCATATTCGATAAGGAGACGAGGGGAAGATGGCTTTTCGTACCCGATTCGGGCACTTTGAATACCTAGTCATGCCTTTTGTGTTATGCAACGCGCCACCCACCTTTCAGCACTTTGTCAATGACATTTTTCGTGACTATCTGGACTTGTACATCATTGTGTACCTGGATGACATCCTGATTTTCTCCTCCACAGTAGATGACCACCGTAGGCATGTCCGAAATGTGCTAACCCAACTCCGGCAGCATGGCCTCTACGCCAAACCGGAGAAGTGCAAATTTGAACTTCAGTGTATCCAGTTCTTAGGTCTGATAATCTCTGTTGAAGGCATCAAGATGGACCCCCAGAAAGTGACTGCCATCTTAGATTGGCCAGCTCCTGTGGACAAGAAGGGGGTTCAGCGCTTCATCAGGTTTGCCAACTTCTAGCGGAAGTTTATTAGGGGTTCTCTGTTATTATTGCCCCCATTACTGAACAAACTAAACAAGGAACCCAATTCCTCTGGTCTCCCAAAGCGCAATCGGCATTTGAAGCCCTCAAAAAACTGTTCACTTCAGCCTCCATCTTGAAGCACCCTGACCCTGCCTTACCGTTTGTTCTTGAAGTTTGCGCTTTGGAAGTTGCACTAGGGGCTGTGCTGTCTCAACGGCAAGGATCTAAAGCCCTACTCTACCCAGTTGCTTTCTTTTCCCGCAAATTATCTACAACTGAAAGAAATTATGATGTGGGAGACTGTGAGCTTTTGGCCATCAAGGCCGCATTAGAAGAATGGCGTTACTACTTAAAGGTGTAGCACATCCCATTCTGGTCTATACGGACCACAAGAATTTAGAATATCTGAGAACAGCTAAGAGATTAAAACCACGGCAGGCAAGGTGGGCACTTTTTTTCTCTAGATTCTCATTCCATATAACGTACAGGCCAGGGTCGAAGAATACAAAACCAGATGCACTCTCATGTATGTTCAACGACTCTGAGAAGTCCACACTTCCAGACACCATCCTTCCCTCAGGAAACTTTCTCATACTACAGGAGAATCTGCTATCCCGAATCAAACAGGCTTTTGCTGAGGTTGCTTCATCTTCTGAAACCAGCTTACAGGCACAGGATGGCCTACTGTGGCATGAAGGTAAAATTCTTGTACCTAAGGACTTAAGGGTGGCAGTATTGGAGCTCTGTCATGACCACAAGCTGGCTGGGCACTTCGGTGCCCTGAAGATGGCCGAACTGGTACAACGCACATTCTGGTGGCCTCAGGTGATAGATGACTGTAAGAGTTATGTGGAGTCTTGTACTACTTGCTCCCAAAGCAAGAACAGTAAGGTAAAAGCCTGGGGTTTACTGAAGCCATTGCCCGTTCCAGAGAGACCCTGGAAAATGATCTCAATGGACTTCATTGTGGAACTCCCTCCGGAAGAGGGTTTTTCTACCATCTTCGTGGTGGTGGAAAGGCTGTCCAAAATGGCCCATTTTTTGCCCATGAAAGGAACACCCTCGGCTGTGGAAACTGCAAAAATATTCATCAAAGAAATTGTAAGGCTCCATAGAGTCCCAGCCAACATTGTGTCCGACCGGGGTGTCCAGTTCACCTCCAAGTTCTGGAAAGCTCTGTGTGGGTCCCTTGAGATCGAATTGGCCTTCTCCTCCGCATACCACCCTCAGATGAGCGGGCAAATGGAAAGAAACAATCAGACCCTGGAGCAGTACCTTTTCTTTGTTCTCACAAGATGACTGAGTCGCTTTACTCCCCATTGCCGAGTTCGCTTATAATAACTCTTCCCATTCTGCCATCAAACAAACTCCATTTTTTGCTAATTACGGCTTTCACTCATCCTTCCTGCCTAGTACCATACCTGAATGCTCAATCCCTGCAGTCTCTGAAACAATAGATTTCTTCTCTAAAAACAACAAACTTTTACAAGAGACCATGACTAAAACACAAGAGTACAATAAAAAGATCTTTGACAGGAAAAAACAAGGAGAACTAATTCTGGAACCCGGCAACCAGGTATGGTTGTCTACAGTGAACTTGAAAATGGCTTACCCCTCAAGAAAATTGGGCCCTAAGTTTGTGGGCCTCTTCCCTGTAAAGAGAAAGATCAATGACGTAGCTTATGAGCTGGAATTACCCGATTCACTTAAAGTTCACCCTGTCTTCCATGTGACTCTTTTGAAACAAGCTGTTCCGAATCCCTTCCCTGAACAAAGTACTGGTCCACCGGAGCCTGTAATAGTCAATGGAGAGGAGGAATTTGAGGTGGATGCAATCTTGGATTGTAGAAGGAGGTACAATCAGGTTCAGCATCTAATTAAATGGAAGGGGCATGGGCCGGAAAATAACTCTTGGGAGCCTGAAAGCAATATTCATGGTAAAGAACTAATGCAATCCTTCAAGAGATCCCATGCTGTGAAGTTGGCCTAATTGGGCATCCAGAGGCTGCCCTTTAGGAGGGGGCAATGTCATGGATCTGCCACCTAAGGATTAACTTAGTTCAAGCTGATTTCAGTGATTGGCAACAGGCTGCCTTATTTAAACACCTCAGCAGCACTGTGTCCTTGCTGTCTGATCTGCAGCTCTGTGTATGCGTTTCCTGAAGATCTGATATCTGCTCCTGTTTGACCCAGCTTGTTTTGAGACTGTTCCTGTTATCCGCCTGCATCTGACCCTTGGCTTGTTTGACAATTCCTTCTACCTGCTCCTCTTGTACCTCTGTTGCCAGCCTGATTACCGACCCGGCCTGCCTGACATTCCAAGACTCTCCTCCAGTCTGCTTTACTTACCTACTGCAGCCATCCAGCTCCAGTCCCGGTTTGCCTCACCTGTCTGCTGATCCATCCAGTCTGCTCATCTGTCTGCTGATCCAATCAGTCTGCTCACCTGTCTGCTGATCCATCAAGTCTGCTCATCTGTCTGCTGATCCATCCAGTCTGCTCATCTGTTTGCTGATCCATTCAGTCTGCTCACCTGTCTGCTGATCCATCAAGTCTGCTCACCTGTCTGCTGATCCATCCAGTCTGCTCACCTGTCTGCTGATCCATCCAGTCTGCTGACCTGTCTGCTGATCCATTCAGTCTGCTCACCTGTCTGCTGATCCATCCAGCCTGCTGGTCCTATCTGCTGTGCCGGCCATCTGACCCATCTGCTGTTGATCCTGCCAGGCACTCATATCTTTCTACACTCCCGTGCCACCTGTCTGCTCTACCAGGCGCCGCAAGTCAGATACGTAAGGGAGGCCTTCCGCTGTACTATCGGGCTCATCAGTCAGGTACGTGGGAACTTGACACAATCCGTTTTTTTACATCTCCAAGGGATGCCACTGACTGGTTGGAGACTTTGCCCCCTCTGAGATGAAGCAAAGTTCTTACACCCTTGATAATCCTTACTGCCACTCGGAGATTCTTCCTGGATGTTTTTTCCGCTACAATTGTCCCTATGGCAGTGGCTGAGTGCTTGACATAGCATGGCTGGGCTCAGCTGACCCTTGAATTGCACAGGTGCTGATCGCCTGTGAGGTTTACAGACCTGCTGGTCTCTGTTGGAATAACAGTTCTAAGTTATGTGCCCCTGGGATAGCCCAGGTGATTACCAAGTACCCAGTTCCGATGACATTACATTACAGCATCTCCAATGGAACTTGTATGATTGTTTTCCCTTTTTATGGATCCAGGTGATAAACTATGCTGAGATTCCTACCTCTCTGCATCTGATACACATCTCCCAGTTATTTGTTGCCCTCAGCAGGTTATTTGGGACTAATGCGGTCTCACTTTTGGTGGGTCTCACGGGGTGGGGGGAATGGGCTGCTAGCCGTTGCTGGCAGGGTGTTGCAGTATAAGTTGAATTATGTGTTGGGTTTTATTTTTTTTTCACTAATGCACAGTTTAAATGCTATGTTCCTTTCTGGTATGGTTTAATTTTTCTCACACAAGATGACAGCTCTAGCCTAGCAGTATAAATGAGAGGCTCTTTCACTTTTACAGGGCTCTGTACTCCTCTAGGGTGGACTACACTACGGATGAATTGGATACTTTCCTAGATAAAGTTGCCCTCCCTACTCTTGACCCTGCGGTGAGTGAGGCACTGGAGTCTGCTATCACCCTGGAGGAGATACAGATCGCTCTTTCGCAACTCCAGGCCGGGAAGGCTTCCAGGATTGATGGCGTCCCGACTGAATTCTACTCCCATTATCAGGAGCTGCTTGCCCTTAGACTGGTTTCTCTTTTTGACCAATTTTTCTCCTTAGCTGTTCTCCCTGAATCTATGTCCGAGGCGGTGGTGGTGTTGGTGCTCAAACCAGACAACGACCCTGAGGACTGCTCCTCCTATAGGCCGATATCCCTCATAAACGTTGATGCCAAGATTTTGGCTAAGATCCTGGCTAATCAGCAGTCGGGGGTATTAGACGTGCTAATCCATGTTGATCAAACAGGGTTTATGCCCGGAAAAGGCACTGACATCAACCTCCGAATCCTCTTTCTCAACCTCTCAGTATCCCATGCTAACAGTGGACATAGGGTTATCGCTTCTCTGGACGCCGAAAAGGCGTTTGACTCGGTTGCGTTGAACTTCCTGTGGGAGACTTTGCATAGATTCGATTTTGGCCCCAGGTTTCTCCGGTGGTTGCATATGTTATATAGTTCACCCAAAGCCCGAATTCGGACTAACAGCCAATCGTCGTCCTTCCCACTGCAGAAAGGCACGTGTCAGGGATGCCCTCTGTCCCCTGCCCTTTTTGCCCTAGCCCTTGAGCCCTTGGCTATTGTAATACGAAGCTGGGATCCCTGGAGGAAAAAATCTCATTATATGCCGACAACGCACTGTCTAGATTAGCTAAATCTACCCTGATTCTTCTGGTGCGATGGGGAGGGTTGGCCTTACCGGACCTCCGGACCTACTATTGGGTGGCCATTTTGGTCACAGTTCGGTGGTGGTTTGTGCTCTCTAGGGCCAATGCAGCAGTATGTCTGGAGGCTTCAGTGCTTGGATCGCTTCGGGAGTTGGGCAACCTGATATATAGGGGCTGTCGGGCCTATGCTGACCTTCCGCTTCCTACTAGAACGACCTTAAGGGTTTGACCAGGCGTAGGTTTGGCTGACCCAATTGGTACTCTCCCTTTACCCCGCTGTGGGGGAAACCCTATCTTCTGAAGTTTTGCTGTATCCCTGACCCCCAGGTGTGGGCCCGATATGGCATTAAAACTATTGAGGCTGTGTTCATGGCGGGGGCCCTACGCCCCTTCCAGGATCTCAAGGTCAATTTTAACTTAACTGGCTGGATGTATTTTAGATACATGCAATTAAGACATGCTGCTTGTGCCCAGTTCCCATCCCCACCAAATCTATCTATGGACCCCATTGAGGAACTCTTAGCTCAAGAATCATTATCTAAATCTCTGTCCACTCTGTACCAGGCCTTGTTGAGTGTTGAATCTCCCAAGATGGAAAAGCTCTGGGAAAAGTGGAAAGCCGACCTTCCAGACTTAGATAGGGAGGATTGGGAAGACTGTTTGGAGGATAGTGTTAAGGTGTTAGTCTCCTCCAAGGATAAGTTAATACAGGTGAAATTTTTACACAGCGTCTATTATACCCCCCAGAGACTGCACAGGATTTACCCCCAGAGATCGCAGGAATGTCCCAGGTGTGGTGATGGCGAGGGAACGTACCTTCACATCTTCTGGAGCTGTCCAAGGATTGTTCGGTATTGGGAGGAGGTGGTGGACCTCATTAATGGTCGCCTCCAGCTGGCTCTTCCGGTCTCACCGGAAATGGCTCTATTGGGAATTCAGGATGATGAACAGTGGCCTAAACTACTGCCAACATACCTTCTCTTTTATGCCAAACAAGAAATTATTCTTAGATGAAATGCCCATTCCCCTCTGTCCGTGGGTTCATGGGAAAAAACAATTAGTGCTGTCCTTTCTCTATATAAGTTAACCTACATTAACAGGAATTGCCCCAAGAAATTTGACAAGGTGTGGCGGCCATGGACGGACTAGGCTGGGCACCCCCCCCCCCCTTTTTTGGGTGCCTTAGGTTGGGCCAGAGTGGTAGCTTCACCTTTACACTGTCTCTACTAGGTCTTGATTGGGCAATAAGATTGGTGTTTCCACAATTCTGTCTGTTTTTTGATGATTATCTTCTGGGGATCTACACCATATTAGTTTGGATCTCTTTCCCTGAGGCAGAAACCTTTAGTACTGCTTAAAATTATTTTGAATGCTCAAAGAAACAGGTCATCCTTCTCAAAGGTCTGAAAGCCAGGGTAGCCATACTATAAAACAGGTGAGCATTGCCTTTAAAATGGACAGCAAATGATTAAATTCACTTATGCAAGTGCCATTCTCCAGCTTAAACAGGTCAATGAATATATTAAATATCAATTTGGAATGACAATGGAATGCTTCATCCACCCATTGCTCTTGTCAACAAAGAAATATATCGTTTTTCAAGACTTTCCGGTCTGTACAAGTTATTATTGGTCTCCAATGTAGTGTTATCTGATTTGGTATGTGGTCAACACTGGGTCCATCCATCCAGAGGGGACTAATATACAATATAGTAAAAACAGATAATACTGTATGTTTAGATTGTTTTACATATTCAAACCGTTGACAGACCATTACATTTACATGGATTGTTGCCTTGCCCAGGTTGGGCAAAGCATCTACCACCAACAAGCCCTTGTTGTATGTATGAAATGATTAAAATTTTTTGGTTAAATCCATCAGGTATCAGAGCCATACCCCCAAACAGGAGTATTGCACGTGCTCACAAAAAGTTCCCTGCACACTCCCGAGGTTTGTACTGGTTGATATTAGGGATGAGCCCGATCTTCGAGCATAAGTTTGAGTCGAACATCGGGTGTTCGCCTGTTCGCCGAACAGTGAACAATATGCAATTTTTGCCGCAAATTCGAAAGCTGCCAGAACACTGTTAAAGTCTATGGGACACACACTAACATGAAAAATCAAAAGTGCTAATTTTAAAGGCTTATATGCAAGTTATTGTCATAAAAAGTGTTTGGGGTCCCGGGTCCTGCCCCTGAGGACATGTATCAATGCAAAACATTTTTTAAAAACGGACGTTTTTTAGGGAGCAGTGATTTTTTTAATGCTTAAAGTGAAAAAATAAAAATGAAATATTCCTTTGAATATTGTGCCTGGGGGTGTCTATAGTATGCCTGCAAAGTGGTGCATTTTTCCCGTGTTTAGAACAGTACTGCAGCAAAATGACATTTCTAAAGCAAAAATTGTCATTTAAAACTGATCGCGGCTGTAATGAATTGTCGGGTCTCGGGAATATAGATACAGATAATTGAAAAAAAGAGCATTTCCAGGCCCTTTGGGTTTGGTATGAATATTAAGGGGAACTCCGAACCAAAATTAAAAAATAAGCGAGTAGTTGATCATCTAAATTGGTTCAAGGCAAATGCGGCAGGTAATAGGCAAAACCATCAAAAAGATGGAATATGCCGATCAGCTGCATCTTAAATGTGTGTAAACAGCATCCTCCCGGAAGGGGAGGGCGTTCCCCTGGCCAATGCGGCATCCGGCATCACCACGCACATGGTGCGGTGATGCCAGACATCGACACGGCTGCCGACACAGCAAATGAGCAAACAAGTACTGGCAAGAATGTAATGGGTAACTGTGCAGGTGCCGCAAGGAGAGGGCCTCCAAGCGGACAGTTATAGATCTCTCTCTCTCTACCTCTATCCCCCAGAGGGGAAGCCTGGTTAAAAAAGGCTTCAGACCTGGTGGCACAGTGGCATTTAAATTGGATAACCACCTCAACTCGCGTTGTAGGAGGAGCTTGTTAAAGTACCCTCCTCGAGAGCTAGGGTGTATACGATTGAGTACCAGGACTGACACCCTGGGGCATGCACCACTATGGGTTTGTAGAACATGCCTACCAAGGGGGAGGTCCGGATCCTTCATCTGCATTGCTTGGATATGTCGGTAAATTCTTTGCCACAGTTTTTGTATGGTTTTCCCAATGTAGAAGCAATTGCAACTGCACAACAACAGGTAAACCACACCCTTAGTCTGACAATTGGAAAAGTGTTTCGGAATAAAAAGATTCCCATTGGGTAAATATATGTGTTTTCTAGAATCGATATATTGGCAATACATGCAGGAACCACAAGGAAAAGTACCGAAGGTCCTGCAAGGATCCCCACGTTTAGAGCCTCGATATTCAATGCTGACCAGCAGGGCCATCTTAAGAGAATTATAGGCCCCCGGGCAATACAGTGCACTGGGGCCCTGTCTACACAAACACGCACGAGAATAAAAATGCAAATTATCAATAAGGCTATATTTATCGGTACTTCCAACAAAATCAGTGTTTAAACATTAACACAACGTTTGGACAATATAACTTTTGATGGGCACAGTGGCAGCGTTTGATGGGCACAGTGGCAGCTTTGATGGGCACAGTGGCTGCGTTTGATGGGCACAGTGGCAGCTTTGATGGGCACAGTGGCAGCTTTGATGGGCACAGTGGCTGTGTTTGATGGGCACAGTGGCTGTGTTTGATGGGCACAGTGGCTGTGTTTGGGCACAGTGGCAGCTTTTATGGGCACAGTGGCTGTGTTTGATGTGCACAGTGGCAGCTTTGAGGGGCACAGACAGTGGCTGTGTTTGATGCACAACTTGAACTTACTTAAGTAGACAGTGTTAGACTTACTTGAGGCCGCCAGCCTGGTGCAGTACAGTGTGTCACTCACAGCAGCAAGGCAGCGCCAGCTATCAATCAGGGCCGTCTTTCCACTCTGCTCCCTCTCCACGCTGTCTGAAAAACATGGCAGAGGTGGGTGGAGCTTGTTCACTAGCCGCTAGGGGCGGCCACGGCGCGCTATGAATTCTGGGGAGGCCGCGGCCTCTGACTGACATCACTGGTTGCTAGCTAGACGCCGGGCGGCCGGCGATTCTAACAAGTGAGCAACCAGTACAGTCAGTCAACTTAAGCAGCATATTGCAGCGCTGAGGATCGGCCCTGGATGGGGCCCTCCAGGCAAGTGGGGCCCCTGGGCAACTGCCCAGCGTACCCAGTGGAAAAAACTGCCCTGCTGACCAGCAGGTCACCTACCGAAGTAGCACGTCTGTAGGTGATCGCAGGGGTGGAGGGTATGTACCTTCCCCAGACCCAAAGGGCATGGTAATGGACTGGGGGGGATCCCAAGCTCTTTTTTTCAATGAGTTTTATCTATATTGCCGAGACCCGACAATTCATTACAGCCGCAATCAGTTTTAAATGACAATTTTTCCTTTAGAAATATCATTTTTCTGTGGTACTGTTCTAAACACTTTACGGGCATACTATAGACACCCCCCCAGGCACAACATTTAAAGGGATATTTCACTTTTATTGTTTCACTTTAAGCATTAAAAAAATCACTGCTCCCCAAAAAACGGCCGCTTAAAAAAATTTTTTTTTGCATTGATACATGTCCCCTAGGGCAGGACCCAGGTCCCCAAACACTTTTTATGGCAATAACTTGCATATAAACCTTTAAAATTAGCACTTTTGATTCTTCATCTTCGTGTCCCATAGACTTTAATGGTGTTCGCGTGTTCTGCCAAATTTTTTGCCTGTTCGCATGTTCTGCTGAGAACCGAACAGGAGGGTGTTCGGCTCATCCCTAGTTGATATCAAACTTAACCCTTGTTGCCTAGGCAAAGAGAAAAACTGTAGAGACTACAGTTTGTCTCTTTGACTGGGCAACAAGGGTTAAGGTAAAGTCTGATCTCAGTCAGTGTAAAGACTGGTATCTGCAGGTGAAAATCATCAAACTCCAACCAAACAATGGGATGTCCCTGTGTGCGCAGTATCTGGAAAGTGTAGAAATTATACTTACAGGTTGACACATTTCATCAGGGAAGGTTAACTTCTCATGGGCACTGCTGGGAATGTCTGGAATTAATGTGATTTTTCTGTGGATTAATGCCTGTTTAAAGCAGTAAGGCAGCCAACCCAATAGGCTGTCAATGCACCCCAATACATGAAACAAATGCACCTGCATTACTTTTGATAATGCAGTGACCCACATTGCTCTGAGTATTCACATGTGTGCATTGTGGCATTGTGAATGTCACCACCAATACACCCATGTGTTAACATGCCTTGCTGTAAAATACAGTAAAGTGTGTTACCACAACATGACAGTGTGAGTCCACTTTTAGAAAAGAGATCATGTTCATCGGCTTGGTTTCAAGGCTGCAATAAAGGCTGCAATAAAACAACACATAACATATGGACTATAAGAGAAGCTACACCATTTTTTTTGTAGTGTTTCGTTAAGTAAGCAATGTTTTAGGGCTGAATGAGAATCAAAGCCCCTGTCACTAAATAAATGTTTTTTTACAGTCCTGTTCACACGTTGTGTTTGCTTTGCTTAAAAAAATTATACCCCATGTTGCTCTCTTGGTGCTTCAAAGCATCTTCAAAGTCTCCTTAGAGGTCTAGGACAAAGCACCTGACCCTTTTGAGGGGGCTTTTATTTAGCATTAGTAGGGATGAGCCGAACACCCCCCTGTTCGGTTTGCACCAGAACATGCGAACAGGAAAAAAGTTTGTTCGAACACTCAAACACCGTTAAAGTCTATGGGACACGAACATGAATAATCAAAAGTGCTAATTTTAAAGGCTAATATGCAAGTTATTGTCATAAAAAGTGTTTGGGGACCTGGGTCCTGCCCCAGGGGACATGGATCAATGCAAAAAAAAGTTTTAAAAACGTCCGCTTTTTCAGGAGCAGTGATTTTAATAATGCTTAAAGTCAAACAATAAAAGTGTAATATCCCTTTAAATTTTGTACCTGGGGGGTGTCTATAGTATGCCTGTAAAGGGGCGCATGTTTCCTGTGTTTAGAACAGTCTGACAGCAAAATGACATTTTGAAGGAAAAAACTCATTTAAAACTACCCGCGGCTATTGCATTGCCGACAATACACATAGAAGTTCATTGATAAAAACGGCATGGGAATTCCCCAAAGGGGAACCCCGAACCAAAATTTAAAAAAAAAATGACGAGGGAGTCCCCCTAAATTCCATACCAGGCCCTTCAGGTCTGGTATGGATATTAAGGGGAACTCCGGCCAAAATTAAAAAAAAAATGATGTGGGGTTCCCCCTAAATTCCATACCAGACCCTTCAGGTCTGGTATGGATTTTAAGGGGAACCCCGCGCCAAAAAAAAAAAAAAAAAAAGGCGTGGGGTCCCCCAAAAAATCCATACCAGACCCTTATCTGAGCATGCAACCTGGCAGGCCGCAGGAAAAGAGGGGGGGACGAGAGTGTGCCCCCCCCTTCTGAACCATACCAGGCCACATGCCCTCAACATTGGGAGGGTGCTTTGGGGTAGCCCCCAAGACACCTTGTCCCCATGTTGATGAGGACAAGGGCCTCATCCCCACAACCCTGGCCGGTGGTTGTGGGGGTCTGCGGGCGGGGGGCTTATCGGAATCTGGAAGCCCCCTTTAACAAGGGGACCCCCAGATCCCGCCCCCCCGCCCTGTGTGAAATGGTAAGGGGGTACTTACCCCTACCATTTCACTAAAAAACTGTCAAAAATGTTAAAAATGACAAGAGACAGTTTTTGACAATTCCTTTATTTAAATACTTCTTCTTTCTTCTATCTTCCTTCATCTTCTGGTTCTTCTGGTTCTTCTGGCTCTTCTGGTTCTTCCTCCGGCGTTCTCGTCCAGCATCTCCTCCGCGGCGTCTTCTATCTTCTTCTCCTCGGGCCGCTCCGCACCCATGGCATGGGGGGAGGCTCCTGCTCTTCTCTTCTTTTTTTCTTCTCTTCTTCTCTTCTTCATTTTCTTCTCCGGGCCGCTCCGCACCCATGCTGGCATGGAGGGAGGCTCCCGCTGTGTGATGGCGCTCCTCGTCTGACAGTTCTTAAATAACGGGGGGGGCACACGGTGACCCCGCCCCCCTCTGACGCACGGTGACTTGACGGGGCTTCCCTGTGACGTCACGGGGAATGCCACAGGGAAGTCCCGTCATGTCCAGTGCGTCAGAGGGGGCGGGGTCACCGGGTGGCCCCGCCCCCCGTTATTTAAGAACTGTCAGATGAGGAGCGCCGTCACACAGCGGGAGCCTCCCTCCATGCCAGCATGGGTGCGGAGCGGCCCGGAGAAGAAAATGAAGAAGAGAAGAAGAGAAGAAGAAAAGAAAAGAAGAAGAGAAGAGCGGGAGCCTCCCCCCCATGCCATGGGTGCGGAGCGGCCCAAGGAGAAGAAGATAGAAGACGCCGCGGAGGAGATGCTGGACGAGAACGCCGGAGGAAGAACCAGAAGAGCCAGAAGAACCAGAAGAACCAGAAGATGAAGGAAGATAGAAGAAAGAAGAAGTATTTAAATAAAGGAATTGTCAAAAACTGTCTTTTGTCATTTTTAACATTTTTGACAGTTTTTTAGTGAAATGGTAGGGGTAAGTACCCCCTTACCATTTCACACAGGGGGGGTTGGGATCTGGGGGTCCCCTTGTTAAAGGGGGCTTCCAGATTCTGATAAGCCCCCGCCCGCAGACCCCCACAACCACCAGCCAGCTTTGTGGGGATGAGGCCCTTGTCCTCATCAACATGGGGACAAGGTGCTTTGGGGGGCTACCCCAAAGCACCCTCCCAATGTTGAGGGCATGTGGCCTGGTACGGTTCAGGAGGGGGGGCGCACTCTCGTCCCCCCTCTTTTCCTGCGGCCTGCCAGGTTGCGTGCTCGGATAAGGGTCTGGTATGGATTTTTGGGGGGACCCCACGCCGTTTTTTTTTTTTTTTTGGCGCGGGGTTCCCCTTAAAATCCATACCAGACCTGAAGGGTCTGGTATGGAATTTAGGTGGAACCCCACGTCATTTTTTTAAAAAAAATTTGGCCGGGGTTCCCCTTAATATCCATATCAGACCTGAAGGGCCTGGTATGGAATTTAGGGGGACTCCCACGTCATTTTTTTTTTTAAATTTTGGTTCGGGGTTCCCCTTTGGGGAATTCCCATGTCGTTTTTATCAATGAACTTCTATGCGTATTGTCGGTAATGCAATAGCCGCGGGTAGTTTTAAATGAGTTTTTTCCTTCAAAATGTCATTTTGCTGTCAGACTGTTCTAAAAACAGGAAACATGCGCCCCTTTACAGGCATACTATAGACACCCCCCAGGTACAAAATTTAAAGGGATATTACACTTTTATTGTTTGACTTTAAGCATTATTAAAATCACTGCTCCTGAAAAAACGGCCGTTTTTAAAACTTTTTTTTGCATTGATCCATGTCCCCTGGGGCAGGACCCAGGTCCCCAAACACTTTTTATGACAATAACTTGTATATTAGCCTTTAAAATTAGCACTTTTGATTTCTCCCATAGACTTTTAAAGGGTGTTCCGGCATTCGAATTTGCCGCGAACACCCCAAATTGTTCGCTGTTCGGCGAACTTTCGAACAGCCAATGTTCGAGTTGAACATGAGTTCGACTCGAACTCGAAGCTCATCCCTAAGCATTAGCTTTGCTTTGTTTGGAAGGTATTACAGGTATCTTAGGATGCATGTCATGGTTATGCAATAGAGTTTGTCGATCAGCATACCTGTCTCCATGTGTTCATCTCTAGAGACCAGCTGACCCTCACCTGACTGCTTTTGTAACCTCTCCTCTAAGCATGGCCCCACCCCAGGCCCTATCAGGGAACCCTATATTAACCTGTGCACTGCAAGCCAGCAGTGCTGATCAACCATTGTGTTAGCCTCTGTGTGTACTTGCTGTGTTTCCTACATCTAATTCCTGTTACCGACTTTGGCCTGTTCTTAACTATTCCTGTCTGCTCGTGACCCTGACCTTTGGCGTGTTCCCGACCATCCCTGTTTGCCTGTGACCCTGAACCTTGGCATGTACTCTGTTGTCCTTGTCTGCTTGTGGCCCCGACCTTGGCTTGTCCCTTACTTTCCTTGTTGTTCCAGCCTGCTGCCTCCTTCCTCTTCTCCTGTAGTCTACCGTGAGCTGTGAGACCCTGGGGGCCGCAACCAGGAGCCAGACTGCAGCGCAGTCCATCCTTACCATTAAAGGCTCTGGTGAACACCTGCTGGCTCTTGGACTCCGCGCCCTGGGGAATCTATGCTCTAGCTCCCAGTGGGATCTGTGTCAGTGATCCAGTAGACCTGCTTCCTGAACCTCCCAGGGTTCAATCCGCAGCAGTCAGTCGTAGGGTCCACTACCTTGCGGTGCACTCCTGATCCCAACGGTGTGCATCTGTCACCCAGCCTCTAGGTGACCTGACAATGCACTGGGAAACCAATAAATGAACCGGAAAGTCATGAAGAGTCACCTCCGGTTCATGTAAATGTATTCTGGAAGTGTCTGGTGCAGATGTCACATCTGGTGTGCAGCATGGAGCAGCAGGAATGTGAACGGGGTCCGGACTGGAGAAGAGCAACTAGCAGAGGGCACATGTGGTTTGCAACAAGGGAAGGCTACAACAGAAGGTGAACGGAACTGGAGAGAGTGAACTGTGTGGCAGAGGTTTAGCATGACTAAGCTCCGGGGGGCAGAGTGAAACACGTTGGGGGTGTGGCCCGGTGGGAGCCCAAGCTGAGGTTGTCTCTCTCATACCACCATAGGACTCCATGAATGTGTGGCACCAGGGATCTTTCCTCTCTTCCATCCAGAGGTTTAGCAGAGCTGGAGGACCGGAGCAGGAGAAACTAGCAGATGTCACATGTGGTGCACAACATCGAAGCAATAGAGTAGGAGGTGAGCAGGGACTGGAGAGAGAGGAGGATCAGAAAATCAAAGGATCAGCAGAGCTGGGGTTACTACTGAGTGGGGGATCAGCAGAGCTGGGGGTTAGTACTATGTGGGGATCAGCAGAGCTGGGGGTTTCTACTGAACCGAGGATCGGCAAAGCTGGGGGTACTACTGAGTGGGGCATAAGCAGAGATAGGGGTATTACTGAGCAGGGGATCTGCTGAACAGGGATCTTAATGAGCTGGAGATCTGCTGAACAGGGGTACTAATGAGCTGGGGTTCTACTGGGCCCCTTTAAACCAATAGAAATTCAACACACACAAGAAATTTGCCAAGCTTCACTAAAGCTTAAAAAAAGAATCACCATACCATCACTGAAGCATCAAAAAAGTATGTTGAAGTGGTAGGTGCTTTAATGTGTTTAAAGTCGAAGCAAGTTAAAATGAGCCCTAACTATTTTGAATCCTTATGCTAAAAGCCTGATTTAATATATAGGAAGGCATATTATATTTACTTGTTTTAAACCTTTTACATTTCTTCAGTTGCTTCCTGGTTTCTGGTCTAGGGCAAGATGATGTCATACATCCCAGGAGTCTTCATGGGCATTTTATTCTTTCATCTGGAAGAGGGGAGGAAGGGCTTTCTCGGCTAAGCACATCATTCTGCCAGCATGTCTGAGCTAAGGATAGATGAAAGTAAATGCTACATGAATCATCTGGCTTTACTCAAGGTGGCTAGAAGTAATAGGGTTTTTTTTTTCAAACAGACTTCTCAACAAAATAAAGCATGGAGACATGGATGGATGGGTGAGTTTTCTTTCAATATATAAAATAAAATAAATAGAATTTTCAGTTTGTGGTGCTCAGATACAGTTAAGTTCTGCTTTAACCAACAGGCATATGTTTCTTTATGGTTTTTAATTATAGTATTTCCCTTATGTAGACACTTATGCTCAGCTGCTGAAGCAGAATGTCATGCGTTCCACTATAAATTAAAATTTCTCTTGTTTTGCTCTTGGGTTGTGTATAAAATCGGTGAAAAAAAAATCTTGTTTTTAATGCATTTCAGTACCTAACAGACACAGCCTTCCCATCACATGTACAGTATAAGTGATATAATCTTCTATAATTGGCAAGGCAATGAAAAATTATCTGTAGGGTTTGTAGATGGGCATACCTCCCAACGTTTTGAAATGGGAACGAGGGACACTTGTTAGCAAAAGTATGTAGGCATAGGCCCCCCTAAACTGTACAAAAAAAATGATTGGTTCAATTGGTTCAATCTACAAGTGCTTTTTTTATCACTAATATAACTTTATATTGCCTTTTGGAATTTACAAATATACCATTTTAAAAATTAGATGAACGGTTTAGCATTGTAAAATACTTGTTGATATATAATTAATGAATTTTACATACAACTATATAGATCAGACCTAAATGAGGGACAAATGAGGAAGAAAGAGGGACAGAGGGACTTTGTTCCGAATGAGGAACAATCCCTTAAAAGCAGGGACAGTTGGGAGCTATAGGTGGGGTGCAGCATGGTGTGGTTGCAAAAATTCACAGTCAGGTGCAATATAAAACTCGTATTGAAGTAATGCAGCAACTGTTCACAATCGACCCCGGGACAGCTACCAAGCTGGGCACACTTATGCCACGTACACACGATCACACATTCCGACAACAAAATCCATGTTTTTTTTCCGACGGATGTTGGCTCAAACTTGTCTTACATACACACGGTCACACAAATCTTGTTGGAAATTCCGGACGTCAAGAACACGATGACGTACAACACGTATCATGAGCTACGAAAAATTAAGTTCAATAGCCAGTGTGGCTCTTCTGCTTGATTCCGAGCATGCGTGGAATTTTGTGCGTTGGAATTGTGTACACACGATCGGAATTTTCAACAACAGATTTTGTTGTCAGAAAATTTGAGATCCAGATCTCAAATTTTGTTTGTCGGAAATTCCGACGGAAAATGTTCGATGGAGCCTACACACGGTCGGAATTTCCGACAACAAGCTACAAACGAACATTTCCCGTCCAAAAATCCGACCGTGTGTACGCGGCATTACAGTTTCCAATAACATTAAGAAGCAGGTTCCAGTCGAATCAAAAGTGTCTGTTGCAAGGGGACAGAATGCAACCAGGCCATCTTGTACCCAAACAGGAAGGCATCCAGAGAAATTCAGCCCTACTTGTCCTTGTCAGGATCCTTTCCCTATCGCTAGCAATGTCCCTAACAGACAGGGTACCTTTCCCTACATTGCCCACTTGCATAAAGCGCACCAAACCCAGGGGCCAAGGTCTTAAATAGACTCTGCCACACTTAGGATGGTGACCAAAGCCACATGGGCAGCCAGCATCCAACTGGATCGCTTCCTCAGTGACTCAGGAAACCACAGAGAAATCCTGTTCCCCATGACTTACTCTCCCTCTGCATTGCTGCTGTGGTTGAGTGCCACATGCAGTAGAGACAGCAGACTGCGCCTGCAAACAGGGTGTCCAGGGAAATTTTAAGGTGCAGGGTTGATTGGAGAGCCCAGAAGCTCAATAATATATCTTGAATCTTTTTGAGAATGCATTTTTATGTGAATATTGTGGGGGAGGGAGAAGACACCTCCCATGAATGTCGAAGATGGGATCAGCCAGTGCTGGGACAAACACCTTGGCAGGCAGCTGAGAGCTGGAGCCAGCTGCACCCATCCCCACTACCCATTGCCCCAATGAGTGCTGGAGGAGCAGAGCTGAGAGCAGTGAATGATAGTCACTGCTCTGCACTCCAAGCAGACCGAAAACTGAGTGATCAGCAGTCATGTGATTGTTCATTATATCGGGCTTAGAGCCAACGTGGGAAAGCTGCAGCATAGAGGGGAGTATAGATGGGGTTTTTTTTTTTTTTTTTTTTTTTATAAACCCTATATATTTCATTTAAAGATAGATTCCAGGTATGGCATTGTTTACATTGATTGAGTTGGGACCAGTGTAACTTAGCAAATACTATACATTTGGGATCTATCTGGGAGCTGGAAATCACTGAAGTAGACACTGCTACTCCAGCAATCTTCACTAGTTTCCAGGTTCAATGCTGAGCAGCTGCCCTGGAGTAGCGGTGTTTACTACAACTATTTCCAGGTTCTAGAGGGTTCCAACAGGTATGGTGCATGCACAGCTATATTGATCCAAGCTGGACTAATGTAACTATGTCAAAATATCCCTATCTGTAATTCTTCTTTAACTGCTTGCCAACCATATAACTTACATATATGGCAGCAAGGCAGAACTCCTTCTCCAGATCACGTACCTAGTACATGATCCGGCACTTCCAGGTAGGGGGCGTGCGCCACCGGTGACTGGGCTCTGCTGTGATTTTACACAACAGATGCTGATCAGCGGGTGTCGGCCAATACATTACCGCCGGCACCCACCGATCATCAGGAACACACACAGGACAGGGCTATGCCTATGTAAACAAGACAGAGCTCTGTCCTGTCAGTGGGGAAGTAATGAATTTTCTTTCCCCACAAAACAGAGAATAAAATCCATTACTTCCCTTAGTAAAAGCACCACGCTGTGCCCCCATAAACACTGGCTAGGCACACATTAAACCCTTTGATCACCCTAGATGTTTAACCCCTTCCCAGCCAGTGTCATTAGTACAGGGACAGTGCATATTCTTAGCACTGATCACTGTATTAGTGTCACTGGTTCCCAAAAAAGTGTCAAAAGTGTCAGTAATGCCATGTACACACGAGCCGACTTTCGACGGACTGAACGCCGACGGACTTTTTGACGGACTTTCGACGGAGTTCCGACGCAACGGACTTGCCAACACACAATCACACCAAAGTCCAACTGATTCGAACGTGATGACGTACGACCAGACTAAAATAAGGAAGTTCATAGCCGGTAGCCAATAGCTGCCCTTGCGTTGTTGTTCGTCCATCGGACTAGCATACAGACGAACGGATTTTTCGACCGGACTCGAGTCCGTCGGAAAGATTTGAAACATGTTCTATTTCTAAAGTCCGTCTGATTTTTCAACAGCAAAGGTCCGCTGAAGCCCACACACGATCAAATTGTCCAGCGTATTCGTTCCGTTGGACCTTTGCTGTCGAAAAGTCCAGTCGTGTGTACACGGCATTAGTGTCAGATTTGTCTGCCGCAATATCGCAGTCCAGCTATAAGTCGCTGATCGCTGCCTTTGCTAGTAAAAAAATAAATGAATAAAAATTCCAGTATATATCCCATTATTTGTAGACACTATAACTTTTGCACAAACCATTCAATATACGCTTAATAGGATTTTTTTTTTACCAAAAACGTGTAGCAGAATACATATTGTCCTAAATTTATCAAAAAAGTAAAAAATATTGGGGTTTTTTCAAAATTGTCGGCCTTTTTTTGTTTATAGCGCAAAAAATAGAAAAACGTAGTGGTGATCAAATACCACAAAAGAAAGCTCTATTTGTGGGGAAAAAATTTATTTGTGTACAGTGTTGCATGACTGCGCGGTTATCAGTTAAAGCAACGCAGTGTCATATGTCATATTGTAAAAAATGGCCTGGCCATGAAGGTGGGGCGGGGGGGGGGGGGGTAAATGTTCCAAGGGAAAATGTGTAACAGTTTTCTTTTGTAATGTACCTATGTAAACTTCACATTCACTGTTAATGAGAAAAAATGAATTTGTCGTTTCAGCATACAAGCCTTGGATATAGATGAACATGCTAATTAGTTAGTCTCTGAGATGTCTTTTATACAAACTCAACCTACGCAATATTCCTAATTATTAACTGTAAGTAAGATTTTGCATTCCTAATTTAGTTGCCTGTTTCTGAACCCTCTCCCAAACTCCTATGACATTTTTTTACATTTAGTAAGCAGTAGTGGACATAATATTTTAGGTATTAACTGAACAAGATAATAGGAAAGTTACTACCTCCTGATTTCTATACCCTTTACAAACCACAGATAGAACATTTATCAGTTATGAACCAAGTTCATTTATTTGTAGCTCAGATCAGCTAAAATAATTTTGAGCTAATATCTTGCATGCCTAACTGAATATTATCTGACAAATCTGTTCTAAAGGGAACCTATTAATTATAATTAAAACAGAAAATGTCTGAATGTGTGTTTGCCTTGTAACAATGTTTTTTTTTAATGCTCATTAAAGACTAATACTGAGAAACAATATAATTGGCTTCTTCCTCCAAGGCAGAAATGGAGGACACTAATAAACTCGAGCCGTCCTGAACTTTTATAGCAAACTGCTGTCATTTCATTAAATGAAAAATGAAAGAGGTGCTCCGCCACATGCATTGCACAGTGCAAGAAACTGGATTAAGCAGGGTCCATATACTGTAATATATCAACTTTCGGTGACCTAGTTCATTAACGGACACTGTCGTGATGGATTTGTTATGATATGTATGGAGCGCTGGTTATTCCATAAGAGAACTAAACTATCAGGAATTTCTATCTGTTCTATATGCATTATAGATAGTTACAAAATAATCACTAAACCTAAAAACACCATCCTTCTGAAAAAATCCTGTAGCACTACTGAAGGGGGGCTGCTAGAATGATGTATAGGCTTCTAGCATGGTAGTTCCTAGCACATAGATTTTGTCATCATAACTACATATAACCTTTGCCTAGCGTTCTCAAACCCCAAGCCAAAAATGTAGTATTTTGCAGCTTACCAATCATTAGATGTGGTGGCTGCATTTTTTTTTATTTTAGCTTTTTTTTTTTCTTGATCCTGATCTGACTAGTAACACACCTCCTGTATTATGCCGCGTACACATGAGCGGAATTTTTGTCACAAAAAACTTGGATGGTTTTTCCGATGGAATTCCGCTCAAGCTTGCCTTGCATACACACGGTCACACAAAATTTCTCTGAACTTTCGACGGTCAAGAACGCGGTGACGTACAACACTACGACGAGCCGAGAAAATGAAGTTCAATGCTTCCGAGCATGCGTCAAATTGTTTCAGAGCATGCGTGATTTTTTGCGCGTCCGAATTGCATACAGACGAACGCATTTTCGGATAGGAACTTTTTCCGAACGAAAAATAGAGAACCTGCTCTCAATCTTTTGCTGGCTGGAATTCTGCCAGCAAAAGTCCAATGGAGCATACACACGGTCGGAATTTCTGACCAAAAGCTCACATCCGACTTTTGCTGGCAGAATTTCTGATCGTGTGTACGGAGCATTAGGGTGCCTCCACTCTGGATGAGGGAGCACAGGGGGCATCTTTGGACAGCGGCATTGTCAGTCGGAGGGAAGGGGGGTTGTTAGATATTAACAGTAGCCTTTATCTCTATGCACCTGGCCCCTAATCTCCATGCAGGGTCCTGGACGCATACAGTTTTTTTTTTATGCGAAGCACATGATTAGAGCCGGAGGCTCTAATTGGCTTCAAGAAGGTTGAGCTCAGGGTGCAGAGCTCTGCACCCTGAGCCCCCCCACTTGTGACAATAGTGAATCAACATTCGCTATTGTCATACTGCTTCTTCTCCTGGCCAATCGGGACAGGAAGCGGGTCCTGAGACCGGATTGGCCGGGAGGAGAAGCGACCGGATTGGCCGGGGGGTGAAGCAGGGGAAGCCGCCGAAGCTGCCCTGGATCTGGATGGGGTAAGTGTAAACTCACATTAACAAGAACCTGAACATCCAGAGCCTACCTGTGGGAATTGGTAAAAAGCTTTGCTTACAATGCATAACAAGCACCTGAAACTGCCTGCACAATGCATCTGATCCCTGTATTGGAGGAGATTTACAGTTGTGCTCAAAAGTTTGCATACCCTGGCAGAAACTGTGAAATTTTGGCATTAATATTGAAAATATGACTGATCATGCCAAAAAACTGTCTTTTATTTAAAATGATTGTAAAGGCTCGCTTTTTTTTTAAAATAACAAACATGGTATACTTACTTCCTCTGTGCAGTTGGTTTTGCACAGAGCTGCCTGGATCCTCCTCTTCTCGGGTCCTTCTTTGCTGCTCCTAACCCCTCCCTCCTTTGAGTGCCCTTCAGCCAGCAGCTTGCTACAGATTGTCACCCAAGCTGAGTCCGAGCTCCGTGTGTCCATTTGGACACGGAGCCCCACCCTGGCCACGCCCCCTCTCCCCCCTTATTGGCTGACTAGCTTTGATTGACAGCTGCGGGAGCCAATAGTGCCGCTGCTCTGTCTCAGCCAATCAGGAGGAGTGTATTGGATGGCTGAGGGGATCATGGACATTGCTGGAGAGAGAAGGAGGTCAGTTAGGTAATTGGGAGGTGCTGGGGAGTCTGCTACACATAGAAAGTTTTTTTATCTTAATGCATAGAATGCATTAAGATAAAAAACCTTCTGCCTTTACAACTCCTTTAAGGATAACAATCACATGAAGCCATTTATTATCCCATAGTTTTTTGGATCCTTTTTAAATCATAATGATAACAGAAATCACCCAAATGGCCCTGATAAAAAAAAAGTTTGCATACCCTGGAATGTTTGGCCTTGGTACAGACACAGAAGGTGGCACACACAGGTTAAGATGGCAATTAAAGGTTAATTTCCCACATTTGTGGCTTTTTAAATCACACTTAGTGTCTGTGTATAAATGGTCAATGAGTGTTTTAGCTCCCACATGGATGCACTAAGCAGGCTAGACACTGAGCCATAAGGAGATAGAAAAGAACAGTAAAAAGACCTGCATAACAAGGTAATGAAACTTTATAAAGATGGAAAAGGATATAAAAAGATATCCAAAGCCTTGAATATGCCAGTCAGTACTGTTCAATCACTTAATAAGAAGTGGATATTTGGGGATCTCTTGATACAAAGCCAAGGTCAGGTAGATTAAAAAAGATTTCAGCCACAACTGCCACAGGAACTGTTTGGGATACAAAGAAAAACCCACAAGTAACCTCAGGAAAAATATAGGCTGCACTGGAAAAAGATGGTGTGGTTGTTTTTAAGGAGCACAATACAATGATACTTGAACAAAAAAGAGCTGCATGGTCAAGTTGTCAGAAAGAAGTCTTTACTGTACAAATTCCACAAAAAAGCCTGGTTACAATATGTCCAACAACACCTTCACATGCCTCAATGGCTTTTTTGTGGCATTGGCGCAGTAAAGGCTTCCTTCTGGCAGCTCAACCATGCAGCTCTTTTTTGTTCAAGTATCGTTGAATTGTGCTCTTTAACCACTTGCTGCCCGCCCACTGTCATATGATGGCCGGGCGGTGTGGCCCTCGTTCTGGGCAGGCATCATATGACGTCCGTCCATTTAAACAGGGCATGCGTGCTATCATGTGCGCGCAGCCCTGTACTGTCGGTGGCGGCGTGTCACGTAGACACCGTTCATCACCGAGGGGGGTGAACAGCCATTGGGCATGGCTGTTTACCACATGATCACAGATGGTACCTCCCCACTTTGCACGCGATCAAGAGCGTGCTGCGCATGCACGTCGGTGGCAGCGTGTTCCCGGGAACACTTCTCTTCACCGACGCTGGTAAACAGCCATTGGCTGGTGGCAGTTTGCCACATGATCGGCTGTGATCCTTTCACAGCCGATCACTAAATGTAAACACATAGCGGTAGTGAACTGTTACCGTGTTCTCCTCCTTACACACCGATCGTGTGTGAGAAGGAGATTGCGGTAACATCTCGTTACTGCTTACAGTGTACACCAATCACACTGATTGCCCCCCCCAACAAAGAGGACCTGTCACCACCCATCAAAGTACCTGTTTACAGTCCATCAAAGTACCTGTCACAGTTCATCTGAGTACCCGAGTACCTGTCACAGTCCATCTGAGTACCTGAGTACCTGTCACAGTTCATCTGAGTACCGAGTACCTGTCACAGTCCATCTGAGTACCCGAGTACCTGTCACAGTTCATATGAGTACCGAGTACCTGAGTACCTGTCACAGTCCATCTAAGTACCTGTGACAGCCCATCTGAGTACCTGTCACCGCCCTTCAGAGTACCTGTCACCACCCATCAGAGTACCCGAGTACCAGTCACTAGCCCATCAGAGTATCAGAGTACCTATCTGTAGCCCATCAGAGTACCCGAGTACCTATCACCAGGTCATCAGAGTAGAGTACCTGTCACCAGCCCATCAGAGTACCGGAGTACCTGTCACCAGCCCATCAGAGTACCCGAGTACCTATCTGCAGCTCATCAGAGTACCCGGGTACCTATCTGCAGCTCATCAAGTTACCCGAGTACCTGTCTCCAGCCCATCAGAGTACCCGAGTACCTATCTGCAGCTCATCAGAGTACCTGAGTACCTATCTGCAGCCCATGCCTCATAGAATATATGTTGGGGTGTTTGCTTTCCAAAATGGGGTCATTTTGTGAGTAGTTCCATTGTCCTGATGCTCAAGGACCTTCAAAATGTGATAGGTAGAAATTAAATGAGATGTGTAATTTAGCTCCTAGAACGCCTGAAGGTACTACTTCAATGTTGGGCCTCTGTATGTGGCCAGGCTGTGTAAAAGTCTCACAAATGTGGTATCACCATACTCAGGAGTAGCAGAATGTGTTTTGAGGTGCAATTTTTGCTATATACATGCTATTTGTTAGAAATATTCTATAAATTGACAACTTTGTGTAAAAAAAATGTGTTATCATTTTTTTTCCACATTTCCAAAAACTTCTGAAAAAAAATGAACCATTCAAAAGACTCATTATGCCTCATAGATTATACGTTGGGGTGTTTGCTTTCCAAAATGTGGTCATGATATGCGCAATTCCATTGTATTTATTGTGCAATATATAGATAACTATACATATATATTTTTTAATCGTTTTATATATATATATATATATATATATATATATATATATATATAGTGGCTTGCGAAAGTATTCGGCCCCCTTGAACTTTTCAACCTTTTGCCACATTTCAGGCTTCAAACATAAAGATATAAAATTTTTATGTGGGACACAATTGTGAAGTGGAACGAAATCTTTTGGATTTTTGAAACTTTTTTAACTAATAAAAAAATGAAAAGTGGGGCGTGCAAAATTATTCGGCCCCCTTGCGTTAATACTTTGTAGAGCCACCTTTTGCTGCGATTACAGCTGCAAGTCGCTTGGGGTATGTCTCTATCAGTTTTGCACATCGAGAGACTGAAATTCTTGCCCATTCTTCCTTGCAAAACAGCTCGAGCTCAGTGAGGTTGGATGGAGAGCGTTTGTGAACAGCAGTTTTCAGCTCTTTCCACAGATTCTCGATTGGATTCAGGTCTGGACTTTGACTTGGCCATTCTAACACCTGGATACGTTTATTTGTGAACCATTCCTTTGTAGATTTTGCTGTATGTTTGGGATCATTGTCTTGTTGGAAGATAAATCTCCGTCCCAGTTTCAGGTCTTTTGCAGACTCCAACAGGTTTTCATACAGAATGGTCCTGTATTTGGCTGCATTCATCTTCCCCTCAATTTTAACCATCTTCCCTGTCCCTGCTGAAGAAAAGCAGGCCCAAACCATGATGCTGCCACCACCATGTTTGACAGTGGGGATGGTGTGTTGAGTGTGATGAGCTGTGCTGTTGCTTTTAAACCAAACATATCGTTTTGCATTGTGGCCAAAAAGTTCGATTTTGGTTTCATCGGACCAGAGCACCTTCTTCCACATGTTTGGTGTGTCTCCCAGGTGGCTTGTGGCAAACTTTAGACGAGACTTTTTATGGATATCTTTGAGAAATGGCTTTCTTCTTGCCACAATTCCATAAAGGCCAGATTTGTGCAGTGTACGACTGATTGTTGTCCTATGGACAGACTCTCCCACCTCAGCTGTAGTTCTCTGCAGTTCATCCAGAGTGATCATGGGCCTCTTGGCTGCATCTCTGATCAGTCTTCTCCTTGTCTGAGCTGAAAGTTTTGAGGAACAGCCAGGTCTTGGTAGATTTGTAGTGGTCTGATACTCCTTCCATTTCAAAATGATCGCTTGCACAGTGCTCCTTGGGATGTTTAAAGCTTGGGAAATCTTTTTGTATCCAAATCCAGCTTTAAACTTCTCCACAACAGTATTACGGATCTCTGTGTGCGTGTCACCGGCGCAAAAACAAATCTTAGTTCCTCAAACAATATTACATACTAAATGTTGGGGATGCTGCATTCAAAAAAGACCCTTCACTTAGATGGGTAAGAAATACTAGTTGGTGTATGTGAATGCGCTACTCCCTTAATATACCACCACCTGTAATGCTTATCAACTACCAATCACAAATGTTTCATGTGCATAAGTTTAAAATTTTAGATCAATAAATCATATATCCATTCAATACATATACATATAACAAAAAGTCCTTCAGATGTGTTGCAAAGTCTTGTAACCATTAAAGTGACTAACGTGCTCCTATATTGCTTCAATATTCATATGTGACTGAGTGGGACCCTCCACCATTCAGATTGGCCACTCACCAGATACTTCACTAGGGGTACGCCTTTGGTTCATTCAGGGATAACCACTCCACCCAGGTACCACTTCTCACCGGTTAAAAACTTGTGTTCTAATGCTCCTCATAGGAAAGCATAGGGACAAAAGGCGATCATAGCGCAATATGTTTGAACCATTTATTTTTAAAAAATTCCAAAGGTTAAAATCACTCACATTTAAAAGTGCCCTCGAGCCGGCACGAAGCTTATCCAGCAGTTACGGACGAGTGGCTATTAGCATGGTTCGCCTGGTGTTAGTGTGCGGCCTCCACGCTCGGCTTGCGCTCCAAGCCTCGTTTCCGTTTTCGTCCGGTCACGTGATGCATAAAATTCTCCCAGCAGCCTCTACGCGTTTCGCATCATCAAATGCGTCATCAAGAGCTTCCTGATGACGCATTTGATGATGCGAAACGCGTAGAGGCTGCTGGGAGAATTTTATGCATCACGTGACCGGACGAAAACGGAAACGAGGCTTGGAGCGCAAGCCGAGCGTGGAGGCCGCACACTAACACCAGGCGAACCATGCTAATAGCCACTCGTCCGTAACTGCTGGATAAGCTTCGTGCCGGCTCAAGGGCACTTTTAAATGTGAGTGATTTTAACCTTTGGAATTTTTTAAAAATAAATGGTTCAAACATATTGCGCTATGATCGCCTTTTGTCCCTATGCTTTCCTATGAGGAGCATTAGAACACAAGTTTTTAACCGGTGAGAAGTGGTACCTGGGTGGAGTGGTTATCCCTGAATGAACCAAAGGCGTACCCCTAGTGAAGTATCTGGTGAGTGGCCAATCTGAATGGTGGAGGGTCCCACTCAGTCACATATGAATATTGAAGCAATATAGGAGCACGTCAGTCACTTTAATGGTTACAAGACTTTGCAACACATCTGAAGGACTTTTTGTTATATGTATATGTATTGAATGGATATATGATTTATTGATCTAAAATTGTAAACTTATGCACATGAAACATTTGTGATTGGTAGTTGATAAGCATTACAGGTGGTGGTATATTAAGGGAGTAGCGCATTCACATACACCAACTAGTATTACGGATCTGCCGGGTGTGTTCCTTGGTCTTCATGATGCTCTCTGCGCTTTCAACTGAACCCTGAGACTATCACAGAGCAGGTACATTTATACAGAGACTTGATTACACACAGGCAGATTCTATTTATCACCATCAGTCATTTAGGACAACATTGGATCATTCAGAGATCCTCGCTGAACTTCTGGAGTGAGTTTCTGCACTGAAAGTAAAGGGGCCGAATAATTTTGCACGCACCACTTTTCAGCTTTTTAATTGCTAAAAAAGTTTAAAATATCCAATAGATTTCGTTCCACTTCACAATTGTGTCCCACTTGTTAGTGATTCTTCACAAAAGATTAAAATTTTATATCTTTATGTTTGAAGCCTGAAATGTGGCAAAAGGTTGAAAAGTTCAAGGGGGCCGAATACTTTCGCAAGCCACTATATAAATATATATATATATATATATATATATATATATATATATTTTAAATGAGTAATGAGTGAGAGAGGGGTGTGCTTGTATACAATACATTTTATATCATTTTGTATTAATTGGTTTTTAATTATATATTTAAAAATAAAATATATATCTATTTATTTATCTATATCTATAGATATACAGTAGATATAGATAGATCGATATATATATATATATAGATAGATTTTTTTTTAAAACAGAGTGAGAAAGGGATATGAGTGTGTTTAGTGATATTTTTGCATTTAGTATATTAACTTTTTATATTTAAAGAATTGACACTAGGAAAACAAAATTTCAAAAATAAAGATTTATTAAAAAAATTAAATGCCACAAAAAAAACTTTTACAATATACATAAATGAATAAACAATGTATTACTTTTCAATATGCAGCTGTATCAATCATTTAGCAGGCACCTCTCTGTAGTTCTGCTTGCTTGAAACTCGCGCCGTCTGTCTCTCCTTCACCCTGTGACATACGAGTCACAAGATAACCATGATCCTCTTGGGGAGGACAATTCAGAGGAAGCATCGCAGGATGTCGGGGCTGATGTCTACAACAGGAAATGAAGCAGCCCTGACATAGACACAGAATGTTTCCGGCAGGGTCTCGGCCTGCCAGAATTATCGAGGGTACGGCGCATGCACGTTAGACATCATTACTCTGCAATATATCGATAAGTCGAAAAGGAAGCCAGTAGGCAAAAAATAAATAATGGCAATACATTGAGATTATTATAATACCTAATTAAATGCAAAGTTATTATTTCTGTATACATCCGCTTTAAACTATACAAAATAAAAATTAAACACCAGAAAAAAAAGTCATCATTTGTTTTGTTAATGACACCCCTAGTTGTGAAATAGTTTGTTCCTACAGCTGCCACTGTCATTTTTACTGGATATCCTGAAAGCAAATGTGGTAAAAAAAATATATACTGTACATAAAGGCACATGAAAAAGTAAGTTCATATACTGAGTACTATCACTATATGCGTTGACTACATACAGGCTGCTGCACACTGGGCGCTGAAACAGGTACAATAAGAATGAGCAAAACCAAGAGTTTTCATTTCCCTCACAACTTGAAAAAATATGGTTTAAGCAAAATGTTGCCATTTTTTCAAAATGTCAATACGCAATGGGGACAGGTATACATTGTGTTTTAATTTGTGTAAAATAAATGTTTTTTTTTGGTTTGAAAACTGGTTGCTAACAGTTTTTTTTTTTTTTTAGTTTTTTCATTTAATATGATGTCTGTGGCAGTCCACTAGCAGTGGCTTTTTGTTGGTCTAATTGAATAATAAATATAGTTTTTTTGGATATGCTCAGTGGTAGCTATTCAGGTTGGGTTCACACTATTGCGAATTGGATGCGGGTTCCCCTCATCCAATTGGCAATAGCAGGGAATTTAGACCTGCTCTCTATGAAGCTGGTTCACATATCTCAGCTCCGGGGTGAATTTGCACAGGGGACCTGTGCGTCTTTTGGTCCATTTCAGGTCCGAATTCAGCCCAAAATTCGGGCTGAAATCGGACCTGAAACGGTGAACGCACCACACCCCTGCTGTGAGCCGCATGCAAAGATAGTGTGAACCCAGCCTTATGCCCCGTACACACGGTCGGATTTTCCGACGGAAAATGTGTGATAGGACCTTGTTGTCGGAAATTTCCGACCGTGTGTAGGCTCCATCACACATTTTCCATTGGATTTTCCGACACACAAAGTTTGAGAGCAGGATATAAAATTTTCCGACAACAAAATCCATTGTCGGAAATTCCGATCGTGTGTACACAAATCCGACGGACAAAGTGCCACGCATGCTCAGAATAAATAAAGAGATGAAAGCTATTGGCCACTGCCTCGTTTATAGTCCCAACGTACGTCTATTACGTCCCCGCGTTTAGAACGATCGGATTTTCCGACAACTTTGTGTGACCGTGTGTATGCAAGACAAGTTTGAGCCAACATCCGTCGGAAAAAATCCTAGGATTTTGTTGTCGGAATGTCCGAACAAAGTCCGACCGTGTGTATGGGGCATTACTCATTTCCTGCTGTCTGCTTTGCTATGCTTTGGAAGTCGTTTTTTTTGTATGTTGATTGTATCGGTGGATGGAGTGGGGGTCTACATGAGTGGAATACAGTATAAATATATAAATAAGCTTATTTAATGTATTTACAAAGGTCACAGTGCAGGCAATCTCCTCCTCTGGGCACAGTGGTAGCTGAGAATATAGTGAGCCCTGTTTTTATATAACATCTATATAAGTTATTCAACTTCTAACCAGCATTTCTAGAGTAAGGGCCCTTTCACAGCGAACGCAGTTGAATGCAGTTGACTGCAGTTGGATGCATTTTGAACTGAAAAAACAAGGTAATCCTAAGGGCATAGTTCACATCATTGCAAAAAAGTATAGAAAATGCACTGCAAACACAGTTCTAAACGCAGCGCAAAATGCATTCAAGTGTGTGTCAAGCGCACATCAATAGCGTTTCAAATGCGCTTCAAATACATGTAAATATGCAGTCAAAAATGCATAGTTATGTGCAGTTTCTGGTGTGAATGGGCCCTAAGAATTAACATACATTTGTTTACTTCAAATGTTAATACTTTAAAAGCCTATGTTTAGTAAAAAAAAATATTAAAAAAAGTAAATTGTGTTGTTGGCTGCTCTTTCAGTTGAAATCTGAAGTTCCCTGCCACCACACAATTCATTAATGGAAGCTATAGTACAGGTTTTATGAATGGAGAAGGGGGTGAAAAGGGAGGGTATAACTGGCAGCAGTATTGCCAACCTACCAGATTTCCATTTCCAAAAGTTACAAAATTACAGTTTTAAGTGCACATTTCAGTGTTTAGGCTACAAACAAGTACAATATGTAATCAACTATTTGATTTAAAGTAAATATTAAAGCGGACCTTCAGTTGTTTTTTCAACTTTCCATCTATTAAATCTTCTCCCCTTGTTGTTTTAACTTTGAATAGTAAAACATTTTTTTTTCTGCCAGTAAATACCTTTTACAGTGCACTTCCTGTTTCTTGTCTGGTCATTAGCCTAGGCTTATGACATCATGCACAGCTCTCTCTCTCACCCTAGTGAGAGTTTGCCAGGAAGGGAGGGGGATGAGTCAAAAGAGGGCCAATGAGAGCTGCAGGGCTGCAGAGTTGGAGGTGTGCCTCTGTGTGTAAATCCAGGAAGTGAACAGGCAGCAGCTTCAGCTCCCCATAGTTAAAATGGCTGCAGGCAGACTTAGTGGAGGGAGATTTCTGCAGCATATTTGCCAAGTACAGAATCACAGTATGTATAAAATAATTTGCAAAGTGATTGGAGGGAAGCTTCAGAATGGCAAAGATGTTTTTATTACAATTTATGTGAGCAGACTGCAGTTCCCCTTTAAGGCAAAAAACATATTCTTATTTTATTTTCGATATTGTAAGTAAGTAGATCAGGGGCAGGCACACACACACACCTGAAATTGACTCTCACAGTGACACTGTCTCTCTCCAAGTCAGGTTGTCCCTTCAGTCCACTCCAGTACAAACAGCACTGCGAGTCCCGCTCCTGGCTTGCTTTGCTCCCGTCCTGCAGACCGGCACACGAGGCACCGGCCGCTCAGCTCCCTTGCACCATGACATCACACGACACACGCAGGCACCGCCTCTGACAGATCCGTCCCCCAACTGGCACCACCCAAACACACTGTAGCAGGTGCTCAGATAGTCTCTGCCAGTTCCAGAGCCAAGCGTCAGAGATATAATTTTTACTGGCAAACTTTTTCTGTCACTGACATTTACTGGAAGGAGAAAAGTGCCCATTTTTTGCTAGCTGCCAGTAACAATACGGCCGAATCTGAATTAGTGCCTATAATGGGTCAATCCATTTGTTTTTTCCCTCACTGCACTAGAAGATTACAGATAAGGGTTATAGGGGGGGGGGGGGGTCAGGGGACTTTGGATTTTAACTAGGGGTGTGGCCAGCAGCAAAAAGTGACTCCTTCCATTGAATTTAGGTGCTTTCCTTTGTGCTGATTTTTTAGAGACTCTTCCCATTGAATGTTAGACACGTGCATTCGTCTTCATCTGAATGCATTTTCGTCCGAATTTCTGGGATTTTTTTTTTGTTCATTTTAACAAAACGATAACGAACACGCAGAATCCAAAATCCAAAAGATCTGAAATTAAAAAATGCTTCATTTTCGTATCCATTATACTTTCCTATCATTGCGACAACAGTTTGATATAGATAGATATATTGTGGAAATTTTATTAAGTTGTATTTAATATGTATTGTCACAGTGTCTCCCAGTGTTAGTTCTCCTGCAGCCTGCTCTAAAGAGTGGACTGGGGCAGACTGACGACCAGTTGAGACCCTGCAGAGAAGTGTTTGCAGAGTGGGGATATGTCCGCCAGCGAAGGGCCCTTATGCAATGCACAGCCGATCGTCTGGGGGGGATGAGTTCACTCTGCAAAGACATTATCGGTTATTAGGGGATGTACGCTCGTGACGCTCTGTGTGTCTGATCAGCACGTGGAGGGGCTATGGTGTGTCCTTACAGATAATCTCCCATCAGCAGGAATGGTAAATAATCCGGGTATGCGTTGTTCTCTGAACAATACAGAATAAGGATTCACGCCAATGGGAAAAAAGGCAGCGTTTGTGTGCGTTATGGTTGGGGACAGTGTCCATGATTTCAAGGCCAGTCACGTGGCTTCCTTTGTCTTACTGGAGAGCATGGCTTATAGGTACAGGGGGTGGGAAATCATACACGCTGCCCCTGCATAGACACTCCCATAAACTCCCCTAGTCTTTGTTCATTGGTTGCGATTTGTATAACTCCTCCTGTTTGAAGGAATGCCTGTGCTTTATTGGCCGACTGTGAAGCTACCGAGCTCTATTGTTAAGTACTATGAATAAACAAAACACAGGTGCTCCAGCAACAAGTCTGCCTGTGGAGCTAAGGATGTGATGACGATGGGTATGTCTGTGTTACTTGGGAAGATACAGGTGTACACATGTGCATTATACCAAGAGGCTGAAAGGGCGCTTTATTAGCGCAGGGGACATGGATTAGGCGTAGCGTAAAGAGAAATGTTCCACGTCAGATAGAAGATTCAACATGACGGTAACAATAGTGATCTGTGTCTATCGAACGTGCGGTTGAATGTGCCTAACCTAACTCTATTAGTCCCAGATTATTCAACATAGAGAAAAAAGATTTGATATTATAGAGACATGAAGATTTGGCAAAGCAGCTAAAAACATACGATCGCTGCGAGCGGACATTTACGGTCAAATGCTCCGCCCATAGGTTATATAAGAATTCTAATGTTGTTTGACTAGTAATAATAATAATTAATAATTTGAATTATTACTAGTCAATTAGAATTCTACTATAGCTTGTGGGCACAGCATTCGACTGGAAATGTACGATCGTGGCGTTGTACAGTTTAGCTGCTTCGTCGAATCTTCTTAGAACATCCAACAGACACCATAAGCCTTCAATTGACTGATTTGAACGTAATTAATTCAGATTTTTGTACGAATGCATTTTTTAACGAAACAAAATAAATGAAAATGAATTTCGAGAGTAACTAAATAAATTTATTTTTTGGACAAAACAGAAAATCTGAAACAAAATATTTCAGTGCGCACATGTCTATTGAATGTAAGTGCTGTCCTTTGTGCTGATTTTTTAGGGACTATTCTTATTGAGTGTAAGCGCTGTCCTTTGTGCTGATTTTTTTAGGGACTCTTTTTTAATTGAATGCAAGTGCCGTCCTTTGTGCTGTTTTTTTTTTTTTAATTTTACCTATACTAAGTTTTTAAACAATAATTTTATGTAAACATGCATCTTATTTTTTCCTTTTGTTAAAAATTTATGTTGTCGTTTTCTTGCTAGAATATGCTGAATCTACAGCACTATGAATATATCAGTATAATTTTATTATACTAGATTATTACAAACAAAGAAGAAAAATTGCCACATGAAACATTTACACACGGGCAAATGTAATATCTAATTTCATAAGGGAAAAAAGAATGGCACTTTTCCAGACTCTGCAGAAAGCCAATATAGTTTCTGTTGATGTTCATCTGTCATTATAGATGAACATTTTCCAAGTCAATAGGATGGGAGAAATTCTGCCATTTGTGCCATACTTACTATATGATCTAGAAAAGCTTGTTAGCTAATTACTGTATTTAAACCTCTTTACCAAAGTAGGTTAAAGCAACCCTGTCAGCACAGGGTCAATAGTAGCCAAAATGATATCTGCTATAAGAAGAGGGCTTACTTTTCCAGAAGCCGGTGTCTTGAAACATTGCTGGTTCACTGCTCCCCTATCACTGCACGTATTCAACCAATGAGGTTGGTCAAATATCTATTTAACTCACTGCACTTAGTGGTTTCTCCCACCAACTTGTCCCCCCTGCAGTGACGTATGAGCTATCAAGAGGAACTACAGCTTACAGTGGGGAGCAGCATTCAAAGTGTGGAATACTTGCAGCGACTGGGGAGCTTGTTTCAGGACACGGGCCACCAGAAAGTTAAGTATAATGCCACATCTTTTAGCAAGTATGGTTTTGACTACAAGTGACCCTGTGCTGACAGAGTTATTTTCTCTGCTACAGCTGACGTGCCACTGAGGTGGAAATCGACACTTCCAGGAGTGTCAGATTGCCCTGGCTCTCCTTAAAGCGTAACTTCCAACAAAAAGGGAAGTTCCATTGTTCCTCCTCATCCCCCGACCTCCTCTTTCAGCATAGGCATATTTTATTGGGGGGGGGGGGAGGGTATCTGGCTTTGACAGGAACCTGCTCCCACTTCCGCTCTTATGCCCCGTACACACGGTCGGATTTTCCGATGGAAAATGTCCGATCAGAGCGTGTTGTTGGAAATTCTGACCATGTGTGGGCTCCATCTGCCATTTTCCATCGGATTTTCTGACACACAAAGTTGGAGAGCAGGAGATAAAATTTTCCGACAACAAAATCCGTTGTCGGAAATTCCGATCGTGTGTACACAAATCCGACGGACAAAGTGCCACGCATGCTCAGAATAAATAAAGAGATGAAAGCTATTGGCCACTGCCTCGTTTATAGTCCCGACGTACGTGTTTTACGTCACCTCGTTTAGAACGATCGGATTTTCCGACAACTTTGTGCGACCGTGTGTAGACAAAACAAGTTTGAGCCAACATCCGTCGGAAAAAATCCTAGGATTTTGTTGTCGGAATGTCCGAACAAAGTCCGACCGTGTGTACGCCCTATTACCGTGTAGGCGATTAGAGCAGATGTTCGCCTCCCTCCTCCTCTCCCTGCAGTCTCTTGGGAAATGTCACAGGTCCTAAGAGACTGCAGAACCATTCACAAGGTGCAGCGTGGCTCCTGCCTGCGCAGTGGGTAGCTGGTTGTGGGGCCTTAAGCAATCACAGTTGGCTGCCCACAGTTATGTTGCCGGCAAGAGGACTGAAAAACAGTGAAGAATCTGGGTTGAGTAAGCATGGCGCTGGATCCCTGGACAGGTGAGTGGCCGTTTTTTTAAAAGTCAGCAGCTACAGTTTTTTTAGCTGCTGACTTTAAGTTTTTACACAGGAGACTGAAGAACCATTTTATTCATGCTCCTCTCAATGTCACTGCCCTGTCTCTATGCTCCCTGCACAGCCTTACACTATGTTTGTTTACACTACAGCGGCTGTGTGCTGTAGCCTGCTCAGCAGATCAGCATACAGATCTCACAAAACTAGGGTGTCTTAAGTGCTTGTAGACTTATTGTGTATGGACTTATGGACTTTCTGCCTATCATGGACTCTAATGCCGCGTACACACGGTCGGACTTTCTATCCTACTTGGTCCGTCACACTTTCCGACGGACTTTGTCCGCCAGGTGCGCCGGACTTTAAAACGGACGGACTTGCCCACACACGCCGGGACTTTCCGGCGGGCTAAGTCCGCCCGTCTTTCCGACGGACTTTCGCCGGAGTTCCGGCGGACTTTCAGAATGAACGGACTTGCCCACACACGGACAAGTCCGTTCATTTTGAACGTGACTCAGGTGCGACGGGACTAGAAAAGGATGTCAATCTTGCCTCTTTTATCGGCGAGATTGACACCTTGCGAGCCCCGTCGCGGGGCATACCAGGCCCTTAGGTCTGGTATGGATTATAAAGGGGAACCCCTACGCCGAAAAAACGGCGTGGGGCCCCCCTAAAATCCATACCAGACCCCGATCCGAGCACGCAGCCTGGCCGGTCAGGAAAGGGGGTGGGGACGAGCGAGCGCCCCCCCTCCTGAACCGTACCAGGCCGCATGCCCTCAACATGGGGGGTGGGTGCTTTGGGGGAGGGGGGCGCCCAGATTCCGATAAGCCCCCGCCCGCAGACCCCGACAACCAACGGCCAGGGTTGTCGGGAAGAGGCCCTTGTCCTCATCAACATGGGGACAAGGTGCTTTGGTGGGGGGGGGGCGAAGGGCGCCCCCCTCCCCCAAAGCACCCACCCCCCATGTTGAGGGCATGCGGCCTGGTACGGTTCAGGAGGGGGGGGGGCGCTCGCTCGTCCCCACCCCCTTTCCTGACCGGCCAGGCTGCGTGCTCGGATCGGGGTCTGGTATGGATTTTAGGGGGACCCCACGCCGTTTTTTCGACGTAGCGGGGTTCCCTTTATAATCCATACCAGACCTAAGGGCCTGGTATGCCCCGCGCTCGCCGCAATAGGAAGATTTGTTTTTCCTATTGCAGCGAGCGCGAGATGCAATACCCTGCCCTCGTGTCGTATTTGGTCTGTCGGACCAGCCTACACACGAGCGGGCTTTCCGTCGGACCAGCACACACACGAGCGGACTTTCCACCCGAAACTGAGTCCGACGGAAAGATTTGAAACTTTTTTCAAATCTAGGTCCGGCGGGCTTTTGGGAAGAAGTCCGCCGGAAAAGTCCGCCGCCGCCCACACACGGGCGGATTGTCCGGCACACTCTGGTCCGCCGGACCAAGTATGCTGGAAAGTCCGACCGTGTGTACGCGGCATTAGGGACCGGTACTACCTCTTGTGGATTATTTGAGGGACACTTGCCTCTTAAGGACTATAGACTCTCTTCTGCTATTCAGGTATGATTACCTTATGGGTACTAGAACACCTCTGTACATGAATGTGTGTGAGAAGCTGTTTTACATAAATTGTACCTGTTTGTTTCCCTTTTTCAGTAAAGTTACCATTAACTGTTAATTGCCTGGTCTGAAGGCTCTCAAAGGTGCCCATGCTTAGCGTATCTAAAGGACAGGTCTTTGAAAACAGCAATGAGACTGAGCTAGAGGAAGATGCAAGACCAGTTCCCCATTCTTTGGAACCGGACCCGTGGCACATTAAGCCTACGGACCCAGGCTGGAGTCATGGAAGAAAGTGTGTAGAGGGGCCCCTGGAGAAGAAAGCAAGCATGGAGTTTGGAGAAGAAAAGAAAGCATTTCCTGAATCCCATAGCAACCATGGGGGGGCCACTGGGAGAGAGGTGACCTTACTGCTGGATTGGTGGAGATCGATACAGGCTCAGTGCTGGCCTCTAAATGCTGCACACCTGGGAGTGCTGTCCTCTATCCAAAGGAGTGCTTAAGTGTCATCAGAGTAGTGGAGTCAGCACAGAGAGCAAGAAGTCATTGCAGCCCTCCTCTAAGCCAGGGAGATTTGCCTTCATGTTGGCTGTCACATGACCGCAGCTCCCAACCTGAAGTTCAGTATTAGCTAGTGTAGTTCCACTTGTCCAGCATATGGGCACATAAGCCCCACCCACATGCAGCTCTGCTCTCTCTCTCTCTTTTTTCACAGGCTCAAATCCTGTGATAAGGGAGCAGGGGGAGGGGCCAAGCCATGCTGTGTGTGTCAATGGATGCACACAGCCTGACTCAAGATTGAGCCCCAATAAGTGCCCCCTTAGCAAATGACTTGCTATAGGGGAACTAAGAGCAGAGAAGCAACCAAGGGTACCAGGGACCCCAGAAGAGGATATTAGGGACCCCTCTATGCAATGGGTTTACAGAGAAGCCCCGAACCTCCTCTTCTGGGGTATAACAAGTTTATACCCCCAGTATAACATGTTTATCATTTTAATAAAAAAATATATAAACCTTTACAATCTCTTTAAATAGTAGCTCCACACCAGGGCAGATATGTGTCTGCCCCACTTACACTTGCTGTACTATACAGCTGCTTGGCATCAGAAGAGTTAAAGTAATTTTCCTCATTATTAGTTCTGCAGCCATGGTGCAAATGTCTTGCCCCTAACTGCTTTTTGCAATACTAGTAATATCAGCACACTATGCAGTATTTAAATGTCAATTTCCTATGGATAAATACCACATTTGTGGTAAATACTGCATGTGCGGTAATTACCTGTGTTAAATATTGCCCCAAACATGTGATATTACATATAAGTTCATTTCATTTTGTTAATTATCTTGTGGTCTAGCTAGCTGGTATTTAACAAATATACAAAATTAGAATTGAAACATTTAGCAGCAGTAAACGAAGAGGCAAGGACAGTGTTAAAAAAAAAACAGTGTGGGAGTTCCTCCACAATTAATACCAGGACCTTCAGGTCTGATATGAATTTAAGGGGGACACATGCAAAAAACAAAAGTTATTAAGTCCCCCCGAATCATACCAGGCTACATGTCCTCAACATGGGGGGGCCCACTGGTTAAGCACCTTGCATCCTCACAACCCTGGTTTGGTGGTTGTGGGGGTCTGCGAGCAGGGTGTTCATCTGAACTTTTAATACCCCTTTATCATTAAGAGGATCCCCAGATAACCACCCCTGTTGTAAATGAGTAAGGGGTACAAAAAAAAAATGTACACGGTAAAAACAAAAAACACAGACACAATTTTTGACAAGTCCTAACAAAAAAAATCCCATAATTTACACCCAACATCAATCATGTCATCCAGCAATGCAGATCCACATCAATCACAATTAATGACGCCCGCCGATCTGCTGTAAGAAAAAACCTGACCATGTGATCCATCGTTTCTTAGTGGCAGAGATCCAGAGATGTCATTTGGCATGAGGGAAACAACAGGATTCTGATAAATCTCCTGCCCACAGATATCCTTAATTACTGGGCCAGAGTTGTGGAGAAGAGACCCCTGTACTCATCAACAAGGGGTCCCCCTGGCAAGATCCTCCCCTCCATGTTGAGGGCATGTTGCCTCCTTTCCTGGATGCTCAGGGGGGGCCCTCACGCTTATTTTTGTTTAATTTTTTTGTGGGATTTCCCCTAAAACCCATACCAGGCCCAAAGAGTCTGGTATAGAATTTGGGGGGCCTCAACTACATTTTTTTTTCTTGCATGGGGTCCACCTTAAAGTTGTGCTGACTCCCTGACAACCAGCAACACCAAGCTGGAGCTGTCATATTTAGTAGAGGTAGTAATACTGCAACAAAAATATTCTATGCATGCGTTAAAAAAATCATGTTTTTTAGTGAATTTACTATTTCTTAGTTAAAGACTGCATAAGTTATCAGGCAAAAATGTATTATCAGGCAAAAAAAAAATATTGAATATACCCCTGATTCTTACCTTGGGCTGTCTCTCTCGTCTAAGTCCTTGTAAGTACTCGCTCTACCCATCATTTTTCAGGTCAGGCCCTCCCGTTATAAGAAAAATTCTAAGTTGAGTTAACTTATTATAAAGCAAATTTTTGGTATTTATGCTTGCTAAATTAAAAAAATATATAATACTTGATGGCTTTTGAAGAAATACTAAACAGTGGTTTATATACAGTATTTCCCCATGCTTGCTCTTAAGATACTTTTTTTTACACATTTTTGCTGTTAAGTCAAATAAAATCTGTATTTGCAGGAAAGCATTTCCTGACCTTTAAGAATGACCGTTTTAGTACTTAGAATTTATATTTCACTAATATATCAATATCAAGATCTTGCCCTGCATATAAAATGCCAGTTCATAATACCGTATTTGCTTACTAAGTACATTAACTCTTCATTTATCCTACATAGACAAAAGACCCTTGCAAACTTATTCAGTAAGGAGGAAAACAAAGAACAGTAACTTCTAGCATGGTATTAAACACTAGAGGAAAGTCATATGCCCAAGCAGGACTTAGTCATTAAAAAAGCCCTTCCTGTTATAGGGTGATAACGTTCTGTCCCTTTCTCACAGTTGTGTACCTACTGTAAACCATAACCCTGGTACATGGGCTTCAAATTGAGACTACTAATTTTCAAGTTTTACCACACATTACATAGGCATGGTCAACTATCATGCCTTGCAGCAAATGCTGGAGTGCATATACTCCTTGGCTACAAGGAGGCTGTGAAAGATCAGTAGCACTGAGATACAACAAGCAGTGGTAAAAAGGTGAAAACAAGTATTTTTTAAAGTATTTGTTTTGTCATACATAGTGCTTTCACAAACCAATGCTAGGATTGAGTTAGGATTACTTAACCACTTTAGCCCCGGACCATTATGCTGCCTAAAGACCAGAGGACTTTTTCCAATTTGGCACTGCGTCACTTTAACTGCTAATTGTGCGGTCATGCAATGCTGTACCAAACAAAATTTGCGTCCTTTTCTTCCCACAAATAGAGCTTTCTTTTGATGGTATTTGATCACCTCTACCGTTTTTATTTTTTGCGCTATAAACGGAAAAAGACCGAAAATTTTGAAAAAAAAAGATATTTTCCACTGTTTGTTATAAAAAAAATCCAATAAACTCAATTTTAATCATACATTTAGGCCAAAATGTATTCGGCCACATGTCTTTGGTAAAAAAAAGTCAATAAGCGTATATTTATTGGTTTGCGCAAAAGTTATAGCGTCTACAAACTAGGGTACATTTTCTGGAATTTACACAGCTTTTAGTTTATGACTGCCTATGTCATTTCTTGAGGTGCTAAAATGGCAGGGCAGTACAAAACCCCCCCAAATGACCCCATTTTGGAAAGTAGACACCCCAAGGAAATTGCTGAGTGGCATGTTGAACCCATTGAATATTTATTTTTTTTGTCCCAAGTGATTGAATAATGACAAAAAAAAATATTTACAAAAAGTTGTCACTAAATGATATATTGCTCACACAGGCCATGGGCCTATGTGGAATTGCACCCCAAAATACATTCAGCTGCTTCTCCTGAGTATGGGGATTCCACATGTGTGGGACTTTATGGGAGCCTAGCCGCGTACGGGGCCCCGAAAACCAATCACCGCCTTCAGGATTTCTAAGGGCGTAAATTTTTGATTTCACTCCTCACTACCTATCACAGTTTTGAAGGCCATAAAATGCCAAGATGGCACAAAACCCCCCCAAATGAACCCATTTTGGAATGTAGACACCCCAAGCTATTTGCTGAGAGGCATGGTGAGTATTTAGCAGCTCTCATTTGTTTTTGAAAATGAAGAAAGACAAGAAAAAACTTTTTTTTTTTCTTTTTTCAATTTTCAAAACTTTGTGACAAAAAGTGAGGTCTGCAAAATACTCACTATACCTCTCAGCAAATAGCTTGGGGTGTCTACTTTCCAAAATGGGGTCATTTGGGGGGGTTTGTGCCACCTGGGCATTCCATGGCCTCCGAAACTGTGATAGGCAGTGAAGAGTGAAATCAAAAATGTACGCCCTTAGAAAGCCTGAAGGCGGTGCTTGGTTTTCGGGGTCCCGTACGCGGCTAGGCTCCCAAAAAGTCTCACACATGTGGTATCCCCGTACTCTGCAGAAGCAACAGAATGTATTTTGGGGTATAATTTCACATATTCCCATGGCATGTTTGAGCAATATATCATTTAGTGACAACTTTGTGCAAAAAAAAAAAAAAATTGTCTCTTTCCCGCAACTTGTGTCACAATATAAAATATTCCATGGACTCGACATGACTCTCAGCAAATAGCTTGGGGTGTCTACTTTCCAAAATGGGGTCATTTGGGGGGGGTTTTGAACTGTCCTGGCATTTTATACACAACATTTAGAAGCTTATGTCACACATCACCCACTCTTCTAACCACTTGAAGACAAAGCCCTTTCTGACACTTTTTGTTTACATGAAAAAAATATTTTTTTTTGCAAGAAAATTACTTTGAATCCCCAAACATTATATATTTTTTTTAAAGCAAATGCCCTACAGATTAAAATGGTGGGTGTTTCATTTTTTTTTTCACACACACACTTTTTTAAATTTTAATGCACTAAAACACACTATATTGCCCAAATGTTTGATGAAATAAAAAAAAGATGATCTTAGGCCGAGTACATGGATACCAAACATGACATGCTTTAAAATTGCGCACAAACGTACAGTGATGACAAACTAAATACATTTTTAAAAGCCTTTAAAAGCCTTTACAGGTTACCACTTTAGATTTACAGAGGAGGTCTACTGCTAAAATTACTGCCCTCGATCTGACGTTCGCGGTGACACCTCACATGCATGGTGCAATTGCTGTTTACATTTGACGCCAGGCCGACGCTTGCGTTCGCCTTTGCGCGAAAACAGGGGGGGACAGGGGTGCTTTTTTTTTTTTTTGCTTTTTTTTTGCTTTTTTATCTTATTTTTAAACTGTTCCTTTCATTTTTTTTTAATCATTTTTATTGTTATCTCAGGGAATGTAAATATCCCCTATGATAGCAATAGGTAGTGACAGGTACTCTTTTTTGAAAAAATTGGGGTCTATTAGACCCTAGATCTCTCCTTTGCCCTCAAAGCATCTGACCACACCAAGATCGGTGTGATAAAATGCTTTCCCAATTTCCCAATGGCGCTGTTTACATCCGGCGAATTCTAAGTCATGAAATGCTCATAGCTTCCAGTTTCTTAGGCCATAGAGATGTTTGGAGCCACTCTGGTCTCTGATCAGCTCTATGGTCAGTTGGCTGAATCACCGGCTGCATCCTCAGGTTCCCTGTTGAGACAGGAGAGCCAGAAAAAAACACGGAAGACAGTGGGGGGGGGGGGCATTCCTTCCCACTGCTTGTAAAAGCAGTCTAGAGGCTAATTAGCCACTAGGATTGCTTTTACATGAAAGCCGACCGCTGGCTGAAAAGAATGATACCAAGATGATACCTAAACCTGCAGGCATCATTCTGGTATAACCACTCAAAGTCGTAAATGGCGTACCTGAAGACAAAAAAATGGTTAACAATAAAACACAGTAAACGGTAAAGTATAAAAAATTGCATACCTGAAAAGCAAACATGATAAAATATAATAACAATAAAACATTGCAGAATAGAATACAGTAAAAAAGAGCAGAACAATAGAGAGAGAATAGAAAGAGAGAGAACAATAAAACGACAACTATTTTTTTTTATTTTATATATTTTGTTTTTTGTTTTTTACACTTTTTTTTTGTAACTGTAACTTTTATAACTGTAACCGGTTCCAGGTTCGGGTCTCTCAAAATGCGATGGCATCTTGGGAGACCCTGTGAAAGTGTGTCCTAGTCTGTGCAATGCTGTACCCTACGCTAATACTCAACTAGTGAATGGTAGCGTTCAAAACATTCACCAATGCAAAGACCAGGATTGTCAGAACAGGAGGGACAATAATAGCGGGTGTCACGCCTATATCCGCGCTTGCTGCAGACACAACATCTTTTTTTGGGGGGTTCGTTGGGTAGGGGTACTCGGGAGGACATAAAAATGCCTCTCATGCAGCCGACTGCATTTGGTTGGGGATGTGAATGGGGGAAGTACGGGCGCTGCAGAAGTGGTGGGTTCCCAATTAGGAATGGAGAATGCAGCAGGAAGAGCACTATGGGCACGACGTCCCTTTGTCTTCTTCTTGGTGGCAGCGGGACACTACTTGTGCTTGCCACCTCACCAGCTTGAACTGCACTTATGGGACCCGCCACGTCACCAAGTGTTACTGCAGTGCTGGTTTGACTACGACCGGGGTGTACTAGGCCACTGGTGCTTGCCAGTTCACCAAAACGCTACCAAAAAAACTGTTAGTGATCGCAGGGATCAGGCCTGACTCTGCGAATGCTGCAGTTATGCGTTTAGTGTTTTGTAAGTGACAGTGATCGATCGATACTGCACTTGGGTGGGCTGGGCTGGGCCGGGCGGAGGGGCAAAACGCAGGTGCTAGCAGGTATCTGGGCTGATCCCGCTAACACTGCGTTTTTGGGAGCAATGGTGATGCTGCTGCATTGAAGGCAATGGTGATGCTGCTGCATTGAAGGCAATGGTGAGGCTGCTGCATTGAAGGCAATGGTGATGCTGCTGCATTGAAGGCAATGGTGATGCTGCTGCATTGATGGCAATGGTGATGCTGCTGCATTGAAGGCAATGGTGATGCTGCTGCATTGAAGGCAATGGTGATGCTGCTGCATTGAAGGCAATGGTGATGCTGCTGCATTGAAGGCAATGGTGATGCTGCTGCATTGAAGGCAATGGTGAGGCTGCTGCATTGAAGGCAATGGTGAGGCTGCTGCATTGAAGGCAATGGTGAAGTTGCTGCATTGATGGCAGTGGCGAGGCTGCTGCATTGATTTGTACTGATGAGGCTGCATTGATGGCACTTGTGAGGCTGCAGATGGGCATTGATCAGGCTGCCTTGATGGCAATGGTGAGGCTGCAGATGGGCACTGACCCAAAGTTCTCTATTTAAAATTAAAGTTTTTTTCCTGAAACTTCCTTCTTAAAATGAATGTGTGTGTTATAGGCCTGTGCCTATATTTATGAATTTTTTTCACTCACATTTTTCCATTCATAATTTTTTCACATTTATTTTATTTTGTTTTATCACATTTAAGATTTATGTGGTTGCCACATGTTTACATCAGGCATAACACAGATGTTATGCCTGTGTGTTATACCTGATGTCCTGTGTTGTGGCGCTCTGGTGTACACCTGGCTGTTTTTCTCGATTTGGGTGTAATTCCTGCCTCAGCCCTGGACCAGACATTATATCTGGGGTCCTCGTGCTTCCCTCTAACAGGCTGGACATGGTTTTGGAGCCTATTTGTAAGTACCAGACCCTTTGCTCCCTACTAGTTCCCCTCTCTAGGGTACGATTTAATAACAGATATTTTTGCTACTCATTTATAGCCTATCTTTTCATCTAACTCCTTACGAATGGTCGTGAGCCATGAAATGCATATAGTTTATTGGGTGAACAGACAAGTTTGATTCATTTTCACATTCGACTGGCTCGTGTTTGCAATTTATATATTTATTATCTATATTATGCCATTTTTGTTTATGTGTATCCCCATCATTTTATTTGTTAGTCTTTTTGCATATGGTTTTGTAACCCATTCAGAATATACAGTTGTGCTCATAAGTTTACATACCCTGGCAGAATTTATGATTTCTTTTTTATGATTTTTCAGAGAATAAGAATGATAACACAAACACTTTTCTTTCACTCATGGTTAGTGTTTGGCTGAAGCCATTTATTATCAATCAACTGTGTTTACTCTTTTTAACCTGTTCAGATCTGCACTATAGCTGAATGACGGCTACAGCGCGGACCTGCTTTGCCGGGAGAACGTCTATTAACGTCCTCCTGTGCCTGAGCAGCCTGCGCGTCCTGCAGGGCACATGCGGTGCACTCTCTGATCAGCGAGTCTATGAGACTCGCTGGATCACAGATCGGAGTAAGGCCCCTTATCACATGATCAGCTGTCAGCCAATGACAGCTGATCATGTGATGTAAACAGAGCCAGTAATCGGCTATTTTTACTCCTTGCGCTGACAGCGTGAGGAGAAAAAAAAAAGCCGATCACCCGTAACTGTGAGAGGGACATCAGTCCCGATCACAGAGAGCTGCCGCCAGCTCCTCAGTGTCCACCTGTGTCACCTGCCAGTGCCACCAACAGTACACAACAGTGCCGCCTACCAGTGCCCACAGTGCCACCCATCAGTGCCCACAGTGCCACCTATCAATGACCACAATCAGTGCCTCATCAACAGTGCTGCACATCTGTGCCACCTATCAGTGCCCATTGGTGTCACTTACCAGTGCCCATCAGTGCCACCCATCAGTGCCCATCAATGCCACCTATCAGTGCCCATCAGTGCCATCTATTAGTGGTTCCTATCAGTGCCCATCAGTGCCACCCATCAGTGCCCATCAGTGCCATCTTATCAGTGGCCATCAGTGCTGCCTTATCTGTGCCCATCAGTACCACCTTATCTGTCCCCATCAGTGCTGCCTTATCTGTGCCTATCAGTGCCGCCTTAACTGTGCCTATCAGTGCCCATCAATGCAGCCTATCAGTGCCCACCAGTGCAGCCTATCAGTGCCCACCAGTGCAGCCTATCAGTGCCCACCAGTGCCGCCTCATCAGCACATATCAATGAAGGAGAAAAATTACCTGTTTGCAAACTATGAAACATTTTTTTTTTTTCAAAGCTTTCCATCTTTTTTTGTTTGTTTAGCAAAAAATAAAAATCCCGGGGGGCGTGGCCTGACCTGGCATGAAGATGGCTGCTTAACTCCACAGCTCCTGCCATCACACGACCTGCACTCAGCTCACCGGAGGCTAAAACGAGCTACACCCGTCACAAAACATGGGGACTGCTTCCAGGAACACATCCGCCTCACGTTCCCGATCTCCGAGGGAACAATCTGACAACCCCGGACACAATATCCCTGAAATGTTCAGGACGGGCAGAGGAAACATGGCATCCTCCCGCCACAGGAGCTCACAGGCCGCAACCTCCTCACAGGGAGCGCCGTCTCTCGCTCTACCTATCAGCCTAATAGGTGAGAATACCTCAGAAGGACATCCCCAGCATCATTTAAATATAAATGACCTGCGGATGATTGCCACGGACATAAAGGACACTCTTTCGGCTGCGATATCCGAACTCCGCTTAGACATCCGCGCCCTGTCTGACAGGGTCGCGGCGGCGGAACAAACAGCGGAACAACAAGAACTTCAAATACGCAAAACTACCCGTCATGTGGACACGCATACCCTCCAGATGAGGGATATGCAGAGGCACCTTGAGGACCTCGATATTCGGGGCAGAAGACGAAACTTGAGGATCAGGGGGCTCCCTGAATCGATTGAGGGAGATCAACTGACACCCTCCATAATTGGCCTGTTTAACGGCATACTGCACAGGCCTGTTCAGACACCTGTCGATTTTGAACGGATCCACCGCGCACTGAGACCCAAAGGAAAGGACACAGAACCTCCCAGGGATATAATATGCTGCCTGACTGACTATAAGGTCAAAGAAGACATCCTTAGACAAGCCAGGAGCATTCCGTAAATTGTACATGAAGGAAAGACTATCCAAATATTTCAGGATCTTTCTGGAATAACTCTCCAACACCGCAGGGACCTGAAACCTTTACTAGACACACTTCACGCCAAAGGCATAACATATAAATGGAAGTTCCCCTTCTGCCTAGCAGCCTCCTCGCAAGGGCGCACAGCACTCCTCAAAGTGCCTGAGGATCTTCCCTACTTTTGCGATGCATTAAACATCCCCATCGTGGACTAGGAATAAAGGCTAATTCGCCAACAGGGGGGGGAGGGGAAAAGGTTTTTCCCCAGGGACTTTTAAGGTGCTATTTAAATCAACAATATAAGCAAAAAATCACAAAATCTGTACAATCATATTTAAATAAAATTTCTGTTTTATTAAATCAAGAATTAAAATATCTGTGCCCCACAAAGAAATGAGACATGATCCTAAAAATGCTTTGACATGAATAAATTCACCCAAAATAATTCACATTATAAAGTGCAACAGGAAAAAACTACTTAATGATGCCATGACAATCTGCCGCTCGACATGTTTCGCTCTAATACGAGCTTCTTCAGGAGTTTAAAGGCAATAATTGTAGTGGGCTCAGGCTGTAGTGCACCAATATTGCGTAAATAATTGGATAAATTGAAATACTGCTACCAATTTCCAACCGAGAGTTCTCATATGTGAGGGACCTCGCTGCCATAGTGTGACCACAGGGGAATATAAAGTCTTAAAATGGCCCTTAAATAGAACCAATTTTAAATCTTGGCTTGAAACATAAAAGTCTCACAGCACAGGTAGATTATATAGATTGGGATACAACCATGGTGTGGTAAACTGATCACTGGTAAATGCTCCAATTGATAGTGCAGGGGGAGCGATCCCTTTCAGGACTGTTTTTTCTAAATCATCAATGCGGCATGTGGGCTTAAGAGAGCTCCATGCACCCTCTGTGGAACAGCGACTTTTATGTTTCAAGCCAAGATTTAAAATTGGTTCTATTTAAGGGCTATTTTAAGACTTTATATTCCCCTGTGGTCACACTATGGCAGCGAGGTCCCTCACATATGAGAACTCCCCGGTTGGAAATTGGTAGCAGTATTTCAATTTATCCAATTATTTACGCAATATTGGTGCACTACAGCCTGAGCCCACTACAATCATTGCCTTTAAACTCCTGAAGAAGCTCGTATTAGAGTGAAACATGTCGAGCGGCAGATTGTCATGGCATCATTAAGTAGTTTTTTCCTGTTGCACTTTATAATGTGAATTATTTTGGGTGAATTTATTCATGTCAAAGCATTTTTAGGATCATGTCTCATTTCTTTGTGGGGCACAGATATTTTAATTCTTGATTTAATAAAACAGAAATTTTATTTAAATATGATTGTACAGATTTTGTGATTTTTTGCTTATATTGTTGATTTAAATAGCACCTTAAAAGTCCCTGGGTAAAAACCTTTTCCCCTCCCCCCCCTGTTGGCGAATTAGCCTTTATTCCTAGTTCATAATTAACTATGGGATGTGGTGCTTTCAGATGACTATCTCTGTCCTTCCAAAATCTAATCCCCATCGTGGAGGTACCTAATTGGTACGCGGAATTTCGCCGCTCGGCCGTACGTAGAGAACGCCAGCCTGAAGAACCTATGGAGGCCTTGAACTCGGGCCATAGGAGGAGACGGTCGCCTTCTGCCTCAGCACACCACGGCGCCTACCGCACTCAACACCGTGACTTCGGTACAGCGGCCTCGTCTACCTCGAGGAGAGCCAGAAGGGATCGCTAAAAGGTCAGGGAAGTAATCAATGTTACAATAGCCTAAAATTTCCGTTATGCCACGTTAGGCGGTCAAATATTTTTAATAAGGCCAGAATTTATTTTGACATGTTCACATACAGCTGACTTTCTCATTGCTAGCATAGACTGGCTGGATATGCAGGGGAGGCTTAGAACGTAAGGGCATGGCCGAATTCCATGAATAGGATTGAGAATGCTCTTTGGCGGCCCTCCCTCTGACTCCAAGTTTAGACACATGAGCGGCAGCCTACAATCCCCATAATGCCTCACGCGCATCTACCGGAAATGCGCAAGTGCACTCATACAAGCTGCGGATGTTTCTGCGCACTCCTGTAGGCGCACCCCACGGGCACTGTCACCGCAATAACAGAGACCGGACTCTGCGTTCCGGGTGCTCACACTGCCTGGCCTTTGTACCTGTCTCTTTGGAACGCTACCCCGGATGATGATCGTTAAATGATGACCGACACCCAGGCCCATCGCAGCATACATCACGGAGAACCACAGCACCAGTCATCTAAAGACACCGCTACGCTACGATGATCCACATGTCATCCAACCTCATATAGATGATCGTTCCAAGACCACATGCTGCAGTCACATACTACTTTTACTTGCTAATGCCGGATCGATCAGCTGACAGTACGCAGACCCCCCCGATACTGAAGGAAGGACCTGCAACCACCTGTGGACTTGGCGTAGAAGTCGAACCTTCAACCATTGCGGTTCTCCAGGAGACAGGGAAAGCTAACACTGAAGAGGGTGAACTTTATCAAACTCATTAATATCCTGCAGATATTTGCAATAGATCTTTTTTTACAGGTACACCCCCTTAGGTACTTCTCCAGATGCATTATTAATTTGTTTTGACTTTCTTCTTGCTTCATTAAGTCATGGTTTACCAAATGTTTCTCAAAGGTACGTTCAGCTCTATATAGCAATGTTAAGTGTACCTGCTCAAGTAGTAGGTTTCAAGTTCATTTTAATTACTAAATAGGCTACATAAGACTTTATAATTCGCACCCTGGAGTCTCCGCTACATCCTTCCGCAGACATTGCGGTGACTCCGGTAGTCCGAATTTGCCTCATGCAGAGTCTGAGACTAAGGAATACATTCTTAATATACTCACTAGCGTGGGCTGTCTCTCAGGTTATAGATGTGACATTTCCACTACCTTTGCTATTATATTAATTGACCCCAACAATTACATTAATGCCCTGCGGGTTAGCACTGCACCCCTCCTATCATCCATCTCCATGGTCACGTGATGGCAGGGCTCACACCTTTTACTCACACACGCCAACTCTCTCGTGTTAGGTTTACACCAACCCCCACACAGTAACGGTGTAGTGTACTAGCCTGTGTTTCACGGACTACACACTACCCTACGCTGTAAACTTCCGATTATTTTTCTAGACTTGAGAAAACAGGATAATTAATTATCCCTGTTGTCTCTTCGGATACCCCCCCCCCCTTTTTTTTTTTTTTTGGGGGGGGTTTTTTGTTCCTCTCCCGACCCTGACGGAGGTCATGGACCCCAATGGAACATCAAAAGATGAGACGCAAAGTCCCGCCCCTCTAAATCTCAAATCCATCAATGTACGCGGACTAAACATGCCAGAAAAACGTTCTCTCTTACTTTCCTCCCTACACAAGTCCAAGACCCATATTGCACTGATCCAAGAAACACATTTCAGAACAGACGCAATCCCCAAACTGCACGACAATCAATTCCCGACAATATACCATGCGTCCAATAATGACGCTAAATCAAAAGGTGTTTGCATTCTCATCTCTAAAAACTGCCCATGTATCGTATCGGATATCCACAGGGACCCACTCGGACGATACATATTCCTAAAAGGCACCCTACACGAGAAACAAATCACTATTGCCAACCTTTACACCCCAAATTCGCGACAAGTCTCCTTTTTCCGCAAAACGCTTCAATTACTCACGACTAGGGATGAGCTTCGTGTTCGAGTCGAACCCATGTTCGACTCGAACATCGGCTGTTCGGTCGGTCGCCAAATTGCGAACGATATGGGCCGTTCGCGCCAAATTCGTGTGGCGCGTCACGGCCCATAATTCACTGCGGCATCGCAGTGCATTGCTTGCTGATGATTGGCCAAGCATGCACTATGACCCGCATGCTTGGCCAATCACAGCGCCGCCTGAACAGAGAGCCGTAATTTGCCAAAGCCAAGGAGGCTTTGGCCAATTATGGCTCAGGAGATTTAGTACACGCCCCACACTATATAAGGCCGCCTGCACGGCGGCCCTGTGCAGTGTGTTCCGGTGTGCTTAGAGAGAGACAGTGTCATTTCATTTGAGTTAGCTAGATTAGGCAGGACAGTCAGTCAGTTAGCTGCACTTAAAGTGTATTGTGTATATATATGCATCCCAGGTGTTGCATATATACATATACATTGTATTCAGTTTAGCTAGATCCGTTCCTGTTATCTTCTAGACTATTTACATTTAGTGCAGTGCGTCCTGCTCACAGTGTTCAGCTAGATCCGTTCCTGTTATCTTCCTACTGACAGGCAGGCTTGTCTTGTTACAGTATTTACAGCTACCTAAAGAAAATTACTGGTGTTCTTTTGATCCTATTAGTACCACGGTCAGGCAGCTAGACTATTTACATTTAGTACAGTGCGTCCTGCTCACAGTGTTCAGCTAGATCCGTTCCTGTTATCTTCCTACTGACAGGCAGGCTTGTCTTGTTACAGTATATAAAGCTACCTGAAGAAAATTACTGGTGTTCTTTTGATCCTATTAGTACCACGGTCAGGCAGCTAGACTATTTACATTTAGTGCAGTGCGTCCTGCTCACAGTGTTCAGCTAGATCCGTTCCTGTTATCTTCCTACTGACAGGCAGGCTTGTCTTGTTACAGTATATAAAGCTACCTGAAGAAAATTACTGGTGTTCTTTTGATCCTATTAGTACCACGGTCAGGCAGCTAGACTATTTACATTTAGTGCAGTGCGTCCCGCTCACAGTGTTCAGCTAGATCCGTTCCTGTTATCTTCCTACTGACAGGCAGGCTTGTCTTGTTACAGTATATAAAGCTACCTGAAGAAAATTACTGGTGTTCTTTTGATCCTATTAGTACCACGGTCAGGCAGCTAGACTATTTACATTTAGTGCAGTGCGTCCTGCTCACAGTGTTCAGCTAGATCCGTTCCTGTTATCTTCCTACTGACAGGCAGGCTTGTCTTGTTACAGTATATAAAGCTACCTGAAGAAAATTACTGGTGTTCTTTTGATCCTATTAGTACCACGGTCAGGCAGCTAGACTATTTACAGTTAGTGCAGTGCGTCCTGCTCAGAGTGTTCAGCTAAACCTACAAGTTAGTGGGGTGCGTCCACCTCACAGTGTTCAGCTAAAGCTACCTGTAGAAGGTTGGTGGTGTTCTCATACTACAGGCAGGCAGTTGATTTTGCTAGCTGCAGTATCAGTACATATATATATATATATATATATATATATATATATATATATATATATATATCCCAGCTTAGTGCAGCTACAGGCCATTAGTATGTCTGGAAGGCCAAGAAGGAGAGGCAGACAGTCACAAGCCAATAAGAGAGGGCAAGCAGGCTCTGTGTCTAGTGCTGGTCGTGGAGACGGTGCATCCTCATCAGCACGTGGCCATGGGACACGCTTGGCCTTTTTTTCGGCAGCTGGCCGTGTTGAGCCGCAACATGCGGAAGACTTGGTCGAGTGGATGACCAAGCTGTCCTCATCCTCCTCATCCTCTCACACCCATGCCCAGGGTGCTTTGTCTGGCAAAGCAGCGGCCTCTTCCCTCGGCTCAATGTCATCAGTGACTCCTTCCCTAGCTCCACCATGTCCTCCTGAGGAGTCCCTCGAACTGTTTGACCACAGTGTTGGGTACATGCTCCAGGAGGATGCCCGGCGTTTGGAAGGCTCTGATGATGATACTGAGCTCGATGAAGGCAGTAACATGAGCACGGACAGAGGGGGTGCCCAAGAAGGACAGCAATCTGGCAGTCATGCTCCCCCTGCTGCAGCATATTGCCAGGTTTGCTCCAGTGATATGGAGGGAGGGGATGATGAGGTCACTGACTCAACGTGGGTGCCTGATAGGAGAGAGGAGGAGGAGGAGGAGGAGGAGAAGGAGGCGGCACATCACCAACGAGGCAGGATGCCCTCCAGGGGCCCGCCTAAGGGCAGCACATTGACTGCATCACACCCCAAAGCTCCACATGTGCAGGGCGCTGCAGTCTCTGCGCGTTATTCAAAAAGTTCTTTGGTGTGGGCCTTTTTTGAGACGAGTGCATCAGATCGCACCGCTGCTATTTGCAACATATGTCTCAAGCGTACCTCACGTGGCCAAAACATCTCCCGCTTGGGTACCACATGCTTGACCAGACATATGTTGACCTGCCATGCAGTTCGTTGGCAAGCGTATCTAAAAGACCCACACCAAAGAACAAAGAGGACCTCTCCTTGCTCCTCATCAGCTCAGATTTCCAACCCCACTAGACCTCCAGTCCTCTCTGAGACCTGCACTGAGAGGAATGAAGGTGTAGAATTAGGTGTGTCACAGCCAAGTACTTGTGGGCAATCTGCTTTTGGTACACCGACATCAGATTGTACCAGGCAAATTTCCCTGCCCCAGCTGCTGCACCGCCGAAAGAAGTTTGCTCCCAGCCATCCACATGCCCAGCGGTTGAATGCTAGCTTGGCAAAATTGCTAGCACTTCAACTGCTGCCTTTTCAGTTGGTAGACTCTGCCCCCTTCCGTGAGTTTGTGGAATGTGCGGTTCCTCAGTAGCAGGTACCCAAACGCCACTTTTTCTCACGGAAGGCGATTCCGGCTCTCTACCGGCATGTGAAAGGCAATGTCCATGCCTCGCTGGACAGGGCGGTCAGCGGTAAGGTGCATATTACCGCTGACTCATGGTCCAGCAGGCATGGACAGGGACGTTACCTAAGTTTCACGGCGCATTGGGTGACTCTGCTGGCAGCTGGGAAGGATGCAGGACAAGGTGCAGTAGTGTTGGAGGTTGTTCCGCCACCACGCCTCCAAAATGCTAATGATTGTGACACACCTCTCTCCTCCACCCCCTCCTCTTCTTCTTCCTCCATGGCCTCTTCCTCGGAACCAGCGGTGCTCCGTAGTCGTTCAAGGGGCTACGCAAGTACGCAGGCCAAAAGATGCCATGCGGTGCTTGAGCTGGTGTGCTTGGGGGACAGGAGCCACACTGGGGCAGAGGTTCTGTCAGCTCTGCAGGGGCAGGTTCAGAGGTGGTTGACGCCACGCCAACTTAAGGCAGGAATGGTGGTTTGCGACAATGGCACCAACCTCCTCTCTGCCCTCTGACAGGGACAAATGACCCATGTGCCCTGTTTGGCTCACGTCCTTAACTTGGTGGTGCAGCGGTTCTTGGGCAGGTACCCGGGCTTACAGGATGTCCTGAGGCAGGCCAGGAAAGTCTGTGTGCATTTTCGCCGGTCATATAATGCCAGTGCTCGGCTGACGGACCTCCAAAAGGAGTTTAACCTGCCCAAGAACCGCCTAATCTGTGACATGCCCACCAGGTGGAACTCAACGTTGACCATGCTGCAGCAGCTGCACACGCAGCAGAGGGCCATCAATGAGTACCTGTGCGACTATGGCACCAGGACAGGGTCAGGGGACCTTTTTTTTTCCCCACACCAGTGGGCCATGATCAGGGATGCATGCACTGTCCTGTCACCATTCGAGGAGGCCACGAGGATGGTGAGCAGTGACAGTGCATGCATCAGTGACACTGTCCCCCTTGTCCACCTGTTGGAGCACACGCTGCGTGGAATAATGGACAGGGCACTTGAGGCAGAACAGAGGCAGGAAGAGGAGGACTTCCTTAGCTCTCAAGGCCCCCTTTATCCAGACAGTGTTCCTGCGTGCCCGCCGATCACACAGGAAGAGGACGAGGAGGAGGAGGAAGATTGTGTCAGTATGGAGGTGGAGCCTGGCACTCAGCATCAGCAGCAGTCTTTAAGGGATGAGTCCCAAGAAACACATGGACTTGTACGTGGCTGGGAGGAGGTGGCTGCGGACGTTGTCGTCCTTAGTGACCCAGAGGACTCCGGACCGAATGTCTCAGAAAACCTACGCTGCATGGCCTCCCTGATCCTGCAAAGCCTGCGTAAGGATCCTCGTATTCGTGGTATCAAGGAGAAGGACCAATACTGGCTGGCAACCCTCCTTGATCCACGTTACAAGGGTAAGGTTGCGGACCTTATCTTGCCATCGCAGAGGGAGCAGAGGATGAAACATCTTCGGGAGGCCTTGCAGAAAGGTCTGTGCAACGCGTTCCCAGAGACTGGGAGGTTACAAACTCCTGTTTCTGGACAACGTGTTGCTGAGGCTTCGGTCAGTCAAAGAAGGAGCGGTGGAGAAGGTGGCCGTCTGACCGATGCGTTCAGACAATTTTTTGGTCCGCAGCCCCAAGGTATGATCGGTTCCAGCAACCATCGCCAGCGTCTGTTTTACATGGTGCAGGAATACCTAGGGGCAAGATCAGACTTGGACACCTTTCCCACCGAAAATCCTCTGGGTTACTGGGTCTTGAGGATGGATCACTGGCCAGAGCTTGCACAGTATGCAATTGAGCTACTGGCCTGTCCTGCATCCAGCGTTCTTTCGGAACGCACATTCAGTGCTGCTGGAGGCGTGGTAACCGATCACAGGGTGCGTCTGTCCACCGACTTGGTCGATCGACTGACCTTCATAAAAATGAATCAGTCTTGGATCACCACCAGCTACCAAGCACCTGATGCTGATGTAACCGAATAATTTTTTTTGAAATCTCAGATCCCTTCAAAGACTGCCTATGCTGATGCTGAGTGACTATCCCTGAGTAATTATCCTCTTCCTCCTCAATCATCACGCTGATAGCTTGTAAGAACATTTTTGGTTCTGGGCGCCACCACCAGTGCCTAAGGCACAATTTTTCAGCCCCTGTTTAACAGGGGCGTGTAATTACAATTTTTGATGTAATACTTTGCAGCAGGGCTCGTTCCTGCATTCCAACTAGAGTGTCTGTGAGGGGTTGCAGTGTTGTGGCACCAGCACCAGTGCCCAAGGCCCAATTTTTCTGCCCCTGTCTAACAGGGGCGTGTAATTACAATTTTTGATGCAATACTTTGCAGCAGGGCTCGTTCCTGCGTTCCAACTAGAGTGTCTGTGAGGGGTTGCAGTATTGTGGCACCAGCACCAGTGCCTAAGGCCCAATTTTTCTGCCCCTGTCTAACAGGGGCATGTAATTACAATTTTTGATGCAATACTTTGCAGCAGGGCTCGTTCCTGCATTCCAACTAGAGTGTCTGTGAGGGGTTGCAGTGTTGTGGCACCAGCACCAGTGCCTAAGGCCTAATTTTTCAGCTCCTGTTCAACAGGGGCATGTAATTACAATTCTTGATCTAATATTTCACAGCAGGGCCCTGTGAGGGCTTACAGTGTTGTGGCCACAGCAACACCTAAGGCCACAATTTCTGCTGAGTATATAGGGCAGGACCCTACTTTCAAACATCTAACTTACAAACGACTCCTACTTGCAAACGGAAGGAGACAACAGGAAGTGAGATGAAATCTACCCCTAGGAAGGGAAATTCTCTCCTGTAAGAGTTAATATGGGAAAAAAAATTCTCCTTTCCACTGATGCTTTCCAATCCTTGTTCCACAAAAAAACCCAAATTTTCAAAAAACATTTTTCATTGGGACAAAAAGTGAGGTGAAATCTTCTGAAGAGGAGGAAAGACAGCAAAACAAATGTCACAGGGGTGATAACCCTTCCCTATGTTTTCCAAAAAGCTTAAAAAAGATTTTTTGGCTGGAGCTAAACACGTTAAAAATGTACCCGTTCAAAATTACAAAGAGATTCTACTTAACAACAAACCTACAGTCCCTGTCTTGTTTGCACCGCCTGTATACTGCTGTTCAGAGTATATAGGGCCTGGTGGCCCCACACCTTTCCTTATTTTAATTTGGGTGCGGGGTTCCCCTTAATATCCATACAAGACCCAAAGGGCCTGGTAATGGACTGGGGGGTACCCATGCCGTTTGTCTCACTGATTTTCATCCATATTGCCATGACCCGACATTACATTAAACCCGCAAGCAGTTTTAAATGAGATTTTTTCCTTTGAAAATGACATTTGGTGCAGGGACTGTTCTAAACACGGGAAACACGCGTCACTTTACAGGCATACTATAGACACCCCCCAGGTATGATATTTAAAGGAATATTTCACTTTTTTTTTTTACTTTAAGCATCATTAAAATCACTGCTCCCGAAAAAAACGGCCGTTTTTAAAAGTTTTTTTTGCATTGATACATGTCCCCTGGGGTAGGACCCGGGTCCCCAAACCCTTTTTAGGACAATACCATGCAAATTAGCCTTTAAAATGAGCACTTTTGATTTTGAACGTTCGAGTCCCATAGACGTCAATGGGGTTCTAACGTTTGTGCGAACTTTCGGTCCGTTCGCAGGTTCTGGTGCGAACCGAACCGGGGGGTGTTCGGCTCATCCCTACTCATGACCTTCAGCTCCGGTACATTTATCATCGGAGGCGACTTTAATGCCCCTTTAAACCCTACACTCGACACCTCCAATGGTCACTCTTCTCTCACTTACAGAGCCCTTTGTGCCATAAAAATGCAACTCAGTGCCCTACTGCTACATGACACATGGCGTACATTGCACCCTAATGGTAAGGATTTCACCTTTTACTCTCCACCACACTCTAAATACTCGCAAATCGATTACTTCTTTATATCCCAAGACGATTTACCATTGGCCAAAAAAACTACCATCGAACCGATGGTCTTATCAGACCCCAATCCCATAACCTTGACTCTACAACTGCCCACCAAGAGGATACATTCTCCAATATGGCGACTAGATAACTCCCTTCTTACTGACACGGCTATCTTAAACACGATTTCCCAACAACTCACCAATTACTTCACAGAAAATGGTAAGGGGGAGACCTCACTAGAAGTGGTCTGGGCTTCACATAAATGCGTTGTAAGAGGCACACTCATTTCTGAAGCTGCACAAAGAAACAAACTCAGAAAAGCTAAACTGGAAGAACTGACTAAACGCATCTCACATTTGGAACAAAAACACAAAAAATCCTTAGCCTCTGAGGCACTTACAGAACTTACACAAGCTAGAAATGAACTACTAGAAGAATTACATAAACGGATTAAGCGCAAATACACATTACAGCGAAAATGTTTCTATGAATTTGGCAACAAGTCGGGGAAGCTCCTCACAAGAGCACTACAGGCCAAGAGAGCTGCTAACACCATACATACAATCAAAGACCCTTCTGGTAAACCCATTGCCACTTCTGAAGACATAGCAAAACAATTTGTTCATTACTTCACGGACCTATACAACTTATGCCCCCCTCCAAACGACCAACACCCTAGAGGACAGACAAGAGGCAATTAAAACATTCCTTGCCCAATATGCCCCCACCCCCCTCACGACAGAGGAATCCGAAGCACTAGACTCCCCGTTGACGCCGGAGGAGCTCACACTTGCCTTAAAGCAAATGAAACCAGGCAAAAGTCCCGGTCCTGACGGACTTATGGTTGGATATTACAAATCCTTTTCTGACATACTTATCCCACCCTTAGCTATGGCGTTTAACAACTTCCCATCCTCAAGTATAGCTACCAAAGACACGTTAGAAGCACACATCACCCTCATCCCTAAACCAGGTAAAGACGCCACCATGATCTCCAACTACCGTCCAATCTCTCTACTCAATGTAGATGTCAAAATGTTTGCAAAAGCCATTGCCAACCGTCTTTTACCGCTAATTCCCAAACTAATTTCTACAGAACAGGTAGGTTTTGTTCCCGGAAGGGAGGCCCGAGACAACACCACTAAAGCCTTAAACATCCACCACTGGCTAACCACCTCTGACACCCACGGCTTCTTCCTGTCCCTTGATGCGGAGAAGGCGTTCGACAGGGTAGCGTGGGACTTTATGGAAGCAACCTTATACTCCATAGGCCTACCACCGCAATTAATCCAAATGATTATGATTCTATACTCCTCACCCACAGCTAAAGTAAGGGTGAATGGTCACCTGTCGGACGCCTTCTCCGTATCAAATGGTACTCGACAGGGATGCCCCTTATCCCCCTTGATTTTCATTCTCACTATGGAACCCTTCCTCCGCAAACTTAGAGAAAATCCAACCATCAAGGGGTTGGAAATTGACAACAAACAATTTAAAGTAGCTGCATACGCGGACGATATCCTACTATTTCTCACTGACCCGATCACTACCATCCCCAACCTTCTTAAAGACTTTGCAAATTTCAAATTCCTTTCAAACCTACAAATAAACTTCTCTAAATCCAAGGCCCTAAACGTTTCCTTACCAAATGAGATAGTCGCACAATGCAAACTTAATTTTCCAATTGGCTGGGAACCCCATGCAATCACGTACCTCGGTATTAAAATACCCTCCAAATTGACGGATATCTATAGACTAAACTTTTTACCTACCTTACAAATCATCCAGACAGACCTACAAAAATGGAGTTCAGGGCCGTTTTCTTGGTTCGGAAGGACAGCAATCTTAAAAATGAACCTACTACCCAGACTGCTTTATTTATTCCAAACCATACCCATACAACTTCCTCTTACCTTCTTTTGTACACTCAAGAGGCTATGTAGGAATTTTATATGATCCTCCAAACAACCTAGACTGAACTGGAACAGATTGACATATCCCAAACTTCAAGGGGGACTACACATACCAGACATACAAAAATATTATTGGGTTTGCCACCTTGCCAGGATCGTCGACTGGCATACTAACAGTTCAAACAAAGACTGGGTGCATATCGAAAATGCAATACCGATAAAACTTTTACCATGGATCAAATAAAAAAAAAATCCCGAAGGGGGCCACATCAAACCCAATCATCAACTCCACTCTAACAAACTTCAAAGCAGCATGCAAACTACTTAAATTGAAACCCACACCTGGTCCCATGACACCTCTGGAAAACAATCCAGACTTGGAACCAGGAGTACACACCCACCTTACTACGACAGACCCAGACAGACCCAGACTAAAACTACACCAATTGTTCCATCAGGGAACTCTCATGTCGTTCCAGGCAATGACTTGCGAATTTCCGGACTACCACATTCCCTTCTACAAATACCTTCAGATACACCACTTCACTAATAGCCTCAAACAAATCACAGACTTACATAGGGAACTCACGCCTTTTGAAATCTTATGCAACAATCCCGAACCCCAAAGACACCTTATCTCTTCAATATACACGCTCCTATTCACATCCCACGAAATTAAAACTGACACCTTGATTAAACAATGGGAACGAGATCTAGATTTAGATTTCACCACTGATGACTGGAAACGTTCTCAATCATATACATAAAGGATCACTCAATATCTCCACACAGGAAAACAGATATAAAATCTTTACGAAATGGTACAGAACTCCTGATAGGATTCACAAATTCCATCCAAATCTTCCTCCACTCTGCTGGCGATGTAATGCATCAAGAGGCACCCTGCTTCACATATGGTGGGATTGCCCCCTCATTCAAACCTACTGGACCAACATACATCGCCTAATTTCACAGATAACGACATACACACCTGACTTCACTCCGGCCCAATACCTACTTCATCACACCTCACTTCCACAACATACATATAAGAAATCCCTGGTTCTTCACCTCATTAACGCAGCTACTTTATGTATCCCTGTTCACTGGAGAAACACATCCCCCCCACTGTTCTAGAATGGATCCAGAGGGTTGATAGAATAGCTGAAATGGAAAACCTCATCCAACAATCTTCTGACACGCCATCCAAGTATGAGCATATATGGGCATGCTGGTCTCATTTCAAATCTTCCCAAGCTCCGCACACCTCCACGGGTTCCTCTCTCATTGGTTCTGAAGAGAACATGACCACACGAATAACTGAATAGCTATTGGAATCAACACATGGCTCACACTAATCCTCCATCACCCCTCCCCCCCCTCTCCGTACCCTCTTTACCCATCATGATACCCCGCACAACATGAGTGACATACCACAGGCCGCTCTAGACTGCTAGGAGTCACTTCAGCATCCTTTTTATTTTATTTAGAGAGAACCGACATACTACTACTAATTAAAATTAAATTATAATTAAAACGACTCTTAAACTTAACGACTCAAGTCACATATAGATGCAGTACTATCCCTATTGTTATAGGAAATAGCAAATCATTTCTCATTTTTCATATTTAACCTGAATTGTCAATACACAACATGGGGTTCTCACTGAAACCCTTTCCCGAAACGTAAGAAATATTCTTCAATCACATAGATAACCACCAACAACATATATATGCGTATTTTTCTTAGTGTGTTTTATAAGATACAACGTTGTATATTAAGATTTACCTGTTTACTTGATTTCTGGCTACCTTGTGACATATATATCTCTGTTTCCCTTGATGTAACCTCTGTGAAAACTCAATAAAATATATTTAAAAAAAAAAATTAAAAAAAATAAAAATCCCAGCTGTGATTAAATACCACCAAAAGAAAGCTCTATTTATGTGAAAAAAATGATAAAAATGTAATTTGGGTACAGTGTTGTATGACCGCGCAATTGTCATTCAAAGTGCATCAGCACTGAAAGGTGAAAATTGGTCTGGGAAGGAGGGGGGTTTAAGTGCTCAGTAAGCAAGTGGTTAAATCATAATAACAGAAACTACCCAAATGACCCCGATCAAAAGTTTACATACCCCAGTTCTTAATATCGTGCATTGCCCACTTTAACATCAATGACAGCTTGAAGTCTTTTGTGATATTTGTGGATGAGGCTCTTTATGATGGTAAAGCTACCTATTCCTCTTGGCAAACAGCCTCCAGTTCCTGTAAATTCTTGGGCTGTCTTGCATGAACTGCACGTTTGAGTGGCTCAATGATATTGAGGTCAGGAGACTGAGATGGCCACTTCAGAACCTTCACTTTATTCTGCTGTAGAAAATGACAGGTCAACTTGGCCTTGTGTTATGGATCATTGTCATGTTGGAATGTCCAAGTATGTCCCATGCGCACCTTCCTGGCTGATGAATGCAAATGTTCCTCCAGTATTTTTTGATGACATACTGCATTCATCTTGCCATCAATTTTAACCAAATTTCCTGTGCATTTGTAGCTCACACATCATCAAAACATCAGCGATCCACCTCCGTGTTTCACAGTAGGAATAGTGTACCTACTGTAAAAGGGAAGGGGATTCCAGGTCCTTGCCACTCTTACAGTAAAGAACTCTCTACGTAGTTTAGGGGTAAACCTCTTTTCTTCTAATTTTAATGAGTGGCCACGTGTCCTGTTAAACTCCCTTCCACGAAAAACTTTTATCCCTATTGTGGAGTCACCAGTACAGTATTTGTAAATTGAAATCATATCCCCTCTCAAGCGTCTCTTCTCCAGAAAGAATAAGTTCCGTGCTCGCAACCTTTCCTCATGACTAATATCCTGCAGACCCTTTATTAGCTTTGTTATCCTTCTCTGTACTCGCTCCATTTTCAGTACATCTTTCCTGAGGACTGGTGCCCAGAACTGGACAGCATACTCCAGGTGCGGCCAGACCAGAGTCTTGTAGAGTGGGAGAATTATCGCTTTATCCCTGGAGTTAATCCCTTTTTTAATGCATGCCAATTTTCTGTTTGCTTTGTTAGCAGCAGCCTGGCATTGCATGCTATTGCTGAGCCTATCATCTACTAGGACCCCCAGGTCCTTTTCCATCCTAGATTGTTCCAGAGGTTCTCCCCTATTGTATAGTTTGCATTCATATATTTGCCACCCAAATGCACTATTTTACATTTTTCTACATTAAAGGGGTTGTAAAGGTAAACATTTTTTCACCTTAATGCATTCTATGCATTAAGGTGAAAAAACTTTTGACAATACCGCCGCCCCCAGCCCCCCCGTTTTACTTACCTGACACCTCGAAACTCAGCCGCTCGCTCCCGTCATCTCTATTGCAGCTCAGCCTGGTCGCTGATTGGCTACAGTGGATGGATTGAAAGCAGCGCAGCCATTGGCTCGCGCTGCTGTCAATCACATCCAATGACGCGGTGCGCCGGGGGGCGGGGCCGAGTGATACAGTGAGCGGCTATATCCGCCGGCTGTATTATGGGAGCGCGCCCGCAATAACTAACCACCATGCGAGGGAGCTCGCATTAAGGTGGTTAGTTCTTGCGGGGAGGAGCTGAAACAGCCGCCGAGGGACCCCAGAAGAGCAGGTTCGGGGCCACTCTGTGCAGAACAAGCTGCACAGTGTAGGTAAGTATGACATGTTTGTTATTTAAAAAAAAAAAAATTACCTTTACAACCCCTTTAAACCTCATTTGCCATGTAGTTTCCCACCCCATTAATTTGTTCAGATATTCTTGTAAGGTTTCCACATCCTGTGGAGACGTTATTGCCCTGCTTAGCTTAGTATCGTCTGCAAATACAGAGATTGAACTGTTTACCCCATCCTCCAGGTCGTTTATGAACAAATTATTCCCTATTTATCACCACCCTCTGAACTCGCCCTTGTAGCCAGTATTCAATCCATGTACTCACCCTATGGTCCATGCCAACGGATCTAATTTTGTACAGTAAACGTTTATGGGGAACTGTGTCAAATGCTTTTGCAAAATCCAGATACACCATGTCTACGGTCCTTCCTATATCTAGATGGCAACTCACTTCCTCATAGAAAGTTAATAGATTGGTTTGGCAAGATTGAATCTTCATGAATCCATGCTGATTACTGCTAATGATTCAGTTTTCATTACTAAAATCTTGTATATAGTCCCGTATCATCCCCTCCAAGAGCTTGCATACTATAGATGTTAGGCTAACTGGTCTGTAATTTTCAGGGATGTATTTTGGGACCTTTTTAAATATTGGGGCTACATTGGCTTTTCTCCAATCTGCTGGTACCATTCCAGTCAGTAGACTGTCACTAAAAATTAGGAACAGTGGTCTGGCAATTACTTGACTGAGTTCCCTAAGTACCCTCGGGAGCAAACCATCTGGTCCCGGTGATTTATTAATGTTAAGTTTCCCAAGTCTAATTCTAATTCTGTCCTCTGTTAGCCTTGAGGGTGCTTCCTGCGATGTGTCACGAGGATAAACACTGCCGTTTTGGTTACTGAAGACCCCCCAAATTCCCTTGTGAAGACTGAGGAGAAGAACAAATTCAATGCCTTCGCCATCTCCCCATCCTTTGTAACCAGATGTCCTTCTTCATTCTTTATGAGGCCAATATGGTTTGTCCTCCTTTTTTACTGTTTACATACTTAAAGAATTTCTTGGGATTTTTTTTTTGCTCTCCTCCGCTAGGTGTCTTTCGTGTTCTATCTTAGCTGCCCTAATTGCACCCTTACATTTCTTGCTGCATTCTTTTTTAAGTCTGAAAAACTGTGTAGAAGTCTCCTGCGCTGTCAGAGAAATCCTATACTAAGGGAATACTGCTGCAACACACAAAACTGCTCCAGAACAGATAAATAGATAGTATTAGGGTAGTGGCTGCGCTGTGATGGAAAGGGAAGGGGGAGGGGTGGAGATGGGCAGGGGGGTGGGGCTATGCTAAATAGATAAAAATCATATGACCGTAGTGAATAAAACGAAATCACAAAAACAAGTGTATGATCAAATACGATGAAATATAGGGATAAACACAATGTCAAGGGATAATATATCCCAAATTGCCGTGATCAAAAAAATGTATATATATATATATATATATGAACAAATGAATATATACCAGCAAAGTAGTGTGCAAGGATAAGTGAATCTGCTAGAAGAGGGGCATAAAATCCAAAGTCTAACGTGATAACATAACAAAGTACTCCAATGACATTATTAAAACCTTGTGTATAACAATAGAGTATAATAATCAGCTAATAGTAAAATCCCACGTGAATAATGGATAATGTGAATACAGAGTGAATATAGGTGTCCATAAAAATAGTCCCAGTGATTGGTGTTGGTGTCCCGCCAACACTTGGCGAAAAAGATACCATAAAAATGAATAAATAAAATTAAAAATAAGAATAAAAATGATGATAATAAAAATCACAAAAAATGACAACAGTCCCAGGGCTCCTGACGCGTATCGTCACGTCACGTGACTTCTTCTTCTCTGAAAGTGAGTGCAACCCCCCTCCCCCTCTCTCCCACCTGTGCCTTTACACCAAACGGTATCATACCATAGAGCACTCGTTCTTTGTTTTTTCATATATGATACACGGCATCGTCAATCAACGTCATCTGCTGTATTGCTGGACTCCCCCGCCTGCGGAGCTTCATTGGCATATGCTGTATACCTTACAGCTGTAAGGTAAGGGGCCTGGGAACACGAAGGTGCTGTCAGCACACTGGTTTCTTCCTTCCCTCTGATTCATTAACACCGTATTCATATCCAGGATTGTCACATCTGGTGGTGGGACTGTTGTCATTTTTTGTGATTTTTATTATCATCATTTTTATTCTTATTTTTAATTTTATTTATTCATTTTTATGGTATCTTTTTCGCCAAGTGTTGGCGGGACACCAACACCAATCACTGGGACTATTTTTATGGACACCTATATTCACTCTGTATTCACATTATCCATTATTCACGTGGGATTTTACTATTAGCTGATTATTATACTCTATTGTTATACACAAGGTTTTAATAATGTCATTGGAGTACTTTGTTATGTTATCACGTTAGACTTTGGATTTTATGCCCCTCTTCTAGCAGATTCACTTATCCTTGCACACTACTTTGCTGGTATATATTCATTTGTTCATATATATATATATATATATATATACATTTTTTTGATCACGGCAATTTGGGATATATTATCCCTTGACATTGTGTTTATCCCTATATTTCATCGTATTTGATCATACACTTGTTTTTGTGATTTCGTTTTATTCACTACGGTCATATGATTTTTATCTATTTAGCATAGCCCCACCCCCCTGCCCATCTCCACCCCTCCCCCTTCCCTTTCCATCACAGCGCAGCCACTACCCTAATACTTTTTTAAGTCTGAATGCTGATGATGATCCCTCAACCTTGTATTTTTTGAAGGCCTTCTCTTTTGCTTTTATATTCATTTTTACATTGGAGTTAAGCCATCCAGGACTTTTGTTCACTCTTTTAAATGTATTACCCAATGGGACGCGCTGGCTAATTCCTTTATTTAATATGCTCTTAAAGTGAACCCATCTCTCCTCTGTGTTCTTTGTTTCTAAGATTTTATCCCAATTTATGCCTTCTAGCAAGGTCCGTAGTTTAGGGAAGTTGGCTCTTTTGAAATTCAGTGTCTTTGTATTTCCCTTATGTTTCCTATTTGTGTAATTTATACTGAAGCCAACTGACCCGTGATCGCTGTTTCCTAAATTGCCCCGTATTTCCACATCCATGATCAGGTCTGTATTGTTGGTAATCAGTAGATCTAGTAACGCTTTATTTCTAGTTGGTGCGTCTACTATCTGGCCCATAAAATTGTTCTGCAAGACATTTAGGAACTTGCGAGCCTTAGATGAATGCGTGGTACCCTCCGCCCAGTCTATGTCTGGATAATTCAAATCCCCCATTATGATAACACTTCCCATCCTTGCTAACCAAAATTGTGATAGGAGGTCTGTCTCCCCCTCCTCCCTCAGGTTAGGGGGCCTATAGCATACTCCCAGTATTATTTTCCCCTTAGCTTCATCCCTTTGGAGCTCTACCCATAAGGATTCCACCTCCTCCCTAGCTCCCTTAGTGATGGCATCCCTCACATTCACTTGTACATTATTCTTAATATATAGAGATACCCCTCCCCCTTTTTTACCCTTTCTATCCCTGCGATAAAGGGTATACCCTTGAATCGTTGCCAGCCACTCATAAGAGCTGTTGAACCAGGTCTCTGAAATTCCCACAAAATCCAAATCCTCTTCATACAACAGTATGTAGAGTTCACCCATCTTGTCCGCCAGGCTCCTGGCATTGTTGAGCATGCCACGTAGTTTAGACCACCGGTCGCATACTATCCTCTTCTTGGGTTTTCCAGGGTTGCAACTAGGACTTGTTACTCTACTTGCCTTGGGTTTATGTGCTTTAGTCAACCTACCAATAATGCCCCCAATACTACCCTCTGGACTATGTTCCACGCTGACTATCTCTAAATCTGGCCGCTCCCAACGTCGCCTAGTTTAAAAACCCCTCTTACTTTTTGGCCATCTTTACTCCCAAGTCCCTAAAATCGTTCTTTAGGACACTCCATCTGCCTCTGACTTTGTCATTGGTGCCAATGTGCACTATGACAGCCGGGTCTTCCCCAGCCCCTCCCAGTAATCTGTCCACCAGATCCATTATGTGCCAAAACCGAGCGCCCGGTAGACAGCATACAGTTCGGTGCTTCAGGTTTTTGTCACAGATTGCCCTCTCTAAAATAAACTATCAGAGAATCCGCGCTTTAGGATGTTAGAAACTGCTGCCCCCCTATAAAACAGGAAACACCTAGATGAAACCCAAACAACAATGCAAAACTATAAAATGGGGAATGGCGCTGTTATATATGAAAAAATGGTGGATGTGTGTAACAGTACAGTGACATCTACATATAAATCCCACAAAGACTAATCCTTTCTATTAGGGATGTAAAGTGGCAGGTGCTAAATATGTGCAGAAAGATATAAACCAATATGCATTTTTTTAGTGAAAGGACAATCACTATAAACCAATATGCGAGTAAAAAAACAATCACTATAAAATAGGGAATGGCGCTATTATATATGAAAAAATGGTGGGTGGGTGTAATAGTGCAGTGACATCTGCGTATAAATCCCACAAAAACGAATCCTTTCTATTAAGGATGTAAAGTGGCAGGTGCAAAAGTTATAAAAAATATGTGCAAAAAAATATAGAAACCAATATGCAAGTGAGAAAACAATCACTCATTGAATTAGTAATGCTAATCAATCCATATAGAACAAACTGTGCATTGTATATAAACATATATAATGTATTTATCTAATAAAAATAGGGTAAAGTGTCCATAAAGGTGACATAATGTTCCATCCAATGTGTAGAAATCCTCTTTACAATAGGACATAGATAAAAGGTGCTGACATTGGTGACAGTATTCCCCTTAATGTGCTTACATTTTGCACAGCAGTATTCACCCTCGATCAGATGATCAAGAAACGCATACATGCCGCAAGATGTACACCGAGTCGCATCTCCACACCCGCCAGGCTTCATACCTACTAATTCAAGGAGGATTGGGGATTATACCCTGTCCAAATTACCTAGCAACTAGCTTCCTGACACTAATACTCAACAATACAATACACAGGTACTCAACAAGACAATACACATGTCTAAAGCCTAGTACACATGATCAGACTTTCTGACAACAAAACCGTGGAATTTTGTCCGAAGGGTGTTGGCTCAAACTTGTCTTGCATACACACGTTTTTTTTGTTGGCGGAAAGTCCAAGAACAAATGTCCGATGGAGCATACACACGGTCGGACTTACCGCCAACAAGCTCACATCCAACATTTCCCGTCGGAAAATCCGATCGTGTGTACGTGGCATAACACTTACATGTTTAACTTTGCTTTCAATACTAGCTACTAGATTCTAAATCATTCTAAAGTCTGCTGGCATTTATATGATCAAGTTTAAAAAAAAAGAAATAATTGTTTCCCAGACTACAAAAGACTACCTGATAAGTATGTAGTAACACAAAAAAAAATCAAACACATGTAGAAAGCTGCTCTTCAGAACCAAAACAGACATTGCACCTGCGATCATCTACCAGGGGCCTCATTTGTTCTTTTTTGAGTGTGGCGGATGACGTGATTGATACCCAGTCAGGGTGCAGAACGCACTGTGCATTGCAGGGCGTTCAGCGGGGTGAACACCCACCGACCACCCTGCAAATTTGCGTGTTCCCCGAACGGGCCGAACCAATCGCCCAACACTACCCAGGCATATGTTTAGAACTCCCCCAGGACTCCTGTTGGGCTCATTTGCTAATATTATATGTATATTGGATGTATGTTCTATTACCAAGCTTATATCATATAGAGGTTGCATTATTTCCATACTGGTGTTTATCAAGCTCAATTTATCAATTTATAAAGCTGTGTAGATGCAGGAGACATTCCTTCCTCCTGGAATATGACAGAACGTCAGTTCAGTTACATAGCAGGCTGGGTGGGATCAATCAGCTGCAGTCTCAATGTAAAAGTAAAAGATGGCAACAATGTAATAACATCCAAAGAGATCACTAGCGGATAATTCAATGGATGCCCAGTCAAGCACGCTGTACCTGTCTCTGTTGAACAGACTGGAAGACATGGAGTCTCACTGACAGACCACTGGGCAGCATTTGTAAATCCAGTTCATTCCCACTCCAACCGCATAAGTCGGTGCAAGTGCAGGGAAGCTTACCCGCCATGTAGCTCAACAATCCAGGCTGTACATGAGGCTGCCTAACTTGGACTCTATAGCGTAGGAGCTATGGTCAACATGTTTTGCCTGCTTGACATAACTGCAGGCTTGCTCAGGACCACCCTCCATGGTGTGCTTTCTCTTTTGGGGTCCTTTCTCCCAGTCCTTTTTTTGGTGTCTCCTGAGGTGTTAAAAAAGTCTTTACTTACAAAGCGTAGTCAGTTCTTGAAGGATTGTATTATGACCACTCTGGGAGGCATCAGCTGGTTCTCCCGCAGTTTGTTTCCAAAACATGATCTCCAGAAATCTGCATGAGCATCATGGCCATCTGGGACCTGAGGAAGTGAATGGCCTAGTCCAAGATCATTTCTACTGGCCCAAGATGACAGTGGCTAGTCTTTGTAGAAATAAAACAAAAAGGTGCTCCCAAGGGCTTTAAGGCAGCAAAAAGGAGGTCAAACTAATACACAAGGTGTATAGAAAACGATTTTTATTGATACAAAAAATATTAGTTAAAATTTCAGCATAGCTGAATTAAAATCATGAGCTCTGGTATGCACAACCTCAACAATAAAAGATGTCCCTATTCTACTGGCAGAAAACAATTATTCATAGAAATTTTCCAGCTTGTATTTGCCAGGAAAGGACCCCAAGTCATTTTGATTATAATAGTCCAAATCTTCCTCAGGGAGATGAGGACATCATTAATAGGGAGGTTTGTGCTAACAACACTCACTACAAGATAGCTGCCATACCTTTATACACTGTTCTTGGAGAGATACATTGTTACTCCCCACAAGAGGCTCTTAATTCATCTATGTTTTAAAGCTGCATTTAACCTTGCCATGTGGTAAAGTTACAGCTACAAAACACTTTTTATTTGGATAATAAGAACTTTTCCAGCATGAGGCCAGCCTTACATATATTTCAGTAATTCCTCTGCTGTTCATTGGATATAACCCTGAACTGGAACTAGATGTGCAGCTGTCTCTTTTGCTTCTGCTGTCCTGAAAGTTTAATCTCTTGTAGGTAGCAGTGGAGTTTTTTTCTGTTTGTCCTTTGGTTGGGTGACCACTTGGAAACAATACTGTTGGTGTGTTTTTTTAAGCAAAGCTTGCTCTAGTTTTCTTCAAACCTCCCTATTATTAGATGTCCTTATCCCCCTGAGGAAGATTTGGACTATTATAATCAAAACACGTTGGGGTCCTTTCCTGGCAAATACAAGTTGGAAAATTTCTATGAATAATTGTTTTCTGCCAGTAGAATGTTGTTGAGGTTGAGCATACCAGAGCTCATGTTTTTAATTCAGCTATGCTGAAATATTAACTAATATTTTTGTGTTAATAAAAAATCTTTTTTCTATATACCTGTGCATTAGTTTGACCTCCTTTTTGCTGCCTTAAAGCCCTTGGGAGCACCTTTTTGTTTTGTTTTGTTAAAGAACTAGGGCGAGCAGCACCCCCTTTACTCATGTGGGTGGGTAATGTTCATGTTGATAGTCTTTATAGAAACTGCCTCAAATATCTACAAAGGAAAGCCCTGCCAGTTTGATTGGCTCCAGTAGGACACATTTGGCTTAAAGATACCCTCAACTCTACTGATCATTTGACTAAAGAAAACAAAGCCAAAGTGAACGAAGTGAATAAAAGAGGGTTCAATATAAGTGTGAGGTATAGAGATTTGTAATCAGTTGACTGAGTCTTGCTACAAAACTTGGGAGCATCTGTAAAGCAAAAAATTCTACCCCAGGTCAGTATCAACTTCCTGAACTGAAATATTGACTCCAAGATAACACAATTGTGTAAGGCCTTATACACAGTGGGCGTTTAGCCCTGATGCATGAGGTCCTGGCATTTTGATGGGGGTTGAAGGCATAGGTGTACTGCCTAGCACCAATGCCAACTTCTTGTAAAATTTATGAGAGGTTGAAAGCCCCTGCGGCTGGCTAGTGCACTAAGTGTTACTAATGTTTAGCGCTGTATGTGCCCCAGGACAAATCCTAGGACACATACACTGTGTTCTGAGCATTCATCCCTGGGAGCATATTACCCTAAACGTTAGTAACACTCCATTCTCATTAGTATCCACCATTCTCTGTCCAGCTACAGCAGGTTTCAGCATCTCATAGAGTTTTACAGGCTGCCAACAGTGGGGCTGGACAGTGCACCTGTGCATTCTGCCCACACCAAAATGCTGAGACCTCTCGCACTATAGCTAAATACATAGTATGTATGAGTCCTAAATCCTGGTTGCTGTGCAGGTCTTGGCTGTATTCACAAATGTCTGACACAAACCGGGCCCTGCTGCAGTCTTTCACCTTGTGACTTACTTCTAAGGTTCAAATGTACAATCTGATCACTGAGAGAGTGGAGATGGAGGAAATGCTTCCTCCTGCTTTCGGCAGGCTGATGACTTTATTTCAAATGCAAACTCACTTGTCCGGAGATACAGATTGAAAAAATATTTTATAGCTGTACAATGTGACATATCCACACTGACATATTTCTATCCTCCATTACAATTTTGTGTATATTATTTTATTTTAATTTCAGCTAATTTTTTTTTTTTTTTTTACAGATTTCCTGTTTACATTTTATTTTATGTTTTGGACCATAATGCCATCTTGCTTGGTCCAGTGAACATGGACAGGGATGGCAAATCAAACTGGTGCAAATTAATGCCAGCTGGGAAGAGTCGGGCCTATTGGAATTTGTGGGGCCACCATATTTGGTGGGAGACGAATTTTGATTCCTTGTTGGCCTTTTCCTGTGAGACTTTCTCTAAGAATAAGAGGGGAAGGGCAGGCAGAAAAAATAGGCATACAATCCTACACCCATAGGCTACCTACCTTTCACCTGAGTAAAGCATTGAAACTCAAAGCAACCTCTCAATTTCCAGTAACAATCTTTCCAAGCCAGTTTTTGATAGAGCAGAAGTTCCCAAACCCTCCATATCATCTGAAAAAAAAACAGACCCATCACTGTTTTATGTGTTATATTTTTATATTTTCTATGTAATTTTGAAAACATTATTTACAGATTTGCATTTCTTTATTTTCCTTTTTTTTAAACATTTTTTTCCTCTTAAGGCCATCCCTGCCTTGTCCAAGCAAGGGATGGCAAAGCTTTAATTAAAACACTTACAAGTGATCATGAACTACTGGGTATCAAATGTGTACCACTGGCTGGAGGTGGCCCGATATGTGCTTGAGCTACTAGCCTGCCCTGCTGCACATGTTATGTCACAGAAGGCCTTCAGTACAGTGTGGACTAAAACAAATCAGACATAGATTACAGGGGACTACCACCCACACCCACTGCGGTGTTACTGCAACATTTTTTGGGTGTAAATGGGGATATGGGAGGGAGTTACAGTGCACCTGGGGTGAGGTTGTGCTGTGTTCGGTTGCACAATGTTTTAAAATCCTGTTCACAGAGTGCAGTGCGATGCTGAAAAAAAATAGGATTTTTTATAACAGCTTACCTGTAAAATCCTTTTCTTTTGAGGTACATCACGGGACACAGAGCCTCAGTAATTACTGATGGGTTATGGGTATCACAAGGTGATTGGACACTGGTCACACCCTAGCCAGGAAGTTCAACCCCCTATATAACCCCTCCCCTTACTGGGGATACCTCAGTTTTGTAGCAAAGCAATATAAGTGTATTAGAAGAGGGGCGGGACCTCTGTGTCCCGTGATGTACCTCAAAAGAAAAGGACTTTACAGGTAAGCTGTTAAAAAAAATCCTATTTTCTTTCTCGTACATCACGGGACACAGAGCCTCAGTAATTACTGATGAGATGTCCCAGAGCAATGCTATTTGAGGGGAGGGGACCACACAACGTACGGTGTAATCAGACCTGAAGACCTCGTACTGCTGCCTGCAGCACACTACGCCCAAAGGCGATATCCTCATGCCTTCCCACATCCACCTGATAAAATCTGGTGAATGTATGGACTGAAGACCAGGTTGCGGCCTTGCAGATTTGAGCCATAGAGGCCCGGTGATGCACCACCCAAGAGGCACTAATCGCCCTTGTGGAGTGTGCCTTGATTTGAAAAGGTGGAATTTTTTGTTTCAAACAGTAAGCTTGAATAATCATTTGTCGAATCAATTTCGAAAGGGTAGACTTTGACGCTGCCTGTCCTCTATTGGGACCTTCTGGTAGTACGAACAAAACATCCGTTTTGCGAACTTGAGCAGTTGCTTCCAGATAGGCCTTGACTGCCCTTACTACATCCAAAGAATGTAGTGACTTTTCTTCCGTGGAAAAGGGATCTGGAAAAGAGGAAGGCAGAACAATATCTTGGTTTAGATGGAAATCTGAAACCACTTTTGGTAGAAAGCTAGGATGAGGGCACAATACCACTCTATCCTTATGCATGATTAAATAAGGCTCTTTACAGGAAAGGGCTGCTAATTCTGATACTCCTTTAGCAGAAGAAATGGCTACCACGAAAATTTACTTTCTTGTCAACAAGACCAAGGGAATCTGACGTATTGGTTCAAAAGGCTGTTTCTTTAAAACTGACAGAACCAAATTCAAGTCCCAGTGGTTTAGGGGCGCCTTAACCGGAGGATTAAGACGCGTCACCCCCTGCATAAAGCTTCGGACCAAAGAATGTGAAGCAAGTGGCCGTTGAAATAATACTGAAAGGCCGAGACCTGGCCCTTGATGGTACTCAAGGCCAGCTTCATTTCTAATCCTATTTGTAGAAAGTCAAGAATTCTACCTATGACATATTTTCTGGGATGCCAACCCCTGGCTTCACACCAGGATACATAAGTCTTCCAAACTCTATGATAAATCACTCTGGAAGCTGGCTTCCTTGCATTCATTAAGGTAGAGATCACAGGACCTGAAAGCCCACGACCCTTCAGAACGTGGGTTTCAATAGCCAAACCATCAAATTTAGCGTTTGTAAGGCAGGATAGAACACTGGACCTTGAGATAACAGGTCTGGACGTGACGGTAGGGTCCACGGGGAACCCACTGTCATCCTTACTATTTCTGCATACCAAGCTCTCCTGGGCCAGGCTGGGGCTACCAGAAGTACCGACTTCTTCTCCTGCCAGATCCTGCGAAGGAGCCGTGGCAGTAGCAGAATAGGAGGGAATGCATAAATCAGTGAGAACCGATGCCACGGAATCACCAATGCATCTGTCCCGCATGCAAGAGAATCCTTTGTTCTTGCCACAAACTTGTCGACCTTTTTGTTGAACCTGGATGCAAAGAGATCTACATCTGGAACCCCCCATCTTTGGCATACGGCCCAAAAGACGTCGGGGTGAAGAGACCATTCCCCCGGGACTAACCGCTGGCGACTCAAATAGTCCGCCTGCCAGTTCTCTATCCCTGGAATGAAAACTGCCGATATGCATGGCACATGCTTTTCTACCCAGACTAAAATCTGGTTCACTTCTCTCTGAGCTGCACGACTCCTGGTGCCTCTTTGATGGCTGATATAAGCCACTGCTGTGGCATTGTTGGACTGGATCCTGACAGGGCAACCCTGTAGCCTGAGAGTCCAGGCCCTTAGGGCTAGATACGCCGCACGGATCTCCAGAATGTTGATGGGTAAGGTCCTCTCGATTTCGGACCATTCCCCCTGGAACGCAGACTGTAACAAAACTGCTCCCCAACCCGAAAGACTGGCATCCGTTGTTACCACTGTCCAGGTAACCGGTAAAAAGGATTTCCCCTTTTGCAGGTTTTCGGGTATTAACCACCGAGGCTCTGACGCACTGTAGGAGACAGATGCATCGGAAAATCTAATGCCTGTACCTTCTTGTTCCAAGCAGACAGGATACTGTGTTGTAGCAGTCTTGAATGAAACTGAGCATAGGGAACTGCTTCGAATGAAGCCACCATCTTTCCCAGCAGCCTCATACAAAGGTGGACAGAAGGATCCTTTTTGGTCCTGACTATCTGAATCAGTTCTCTTAAGGCACTGGTCTTTGCCTTAGGTAAAAATACCTTCTCTTGGCTTGTATCTATGACCATGCCCAAATACTCTAGTCTTCTTACTGGTTTTAAGAAAGACTTTTCTAAGTTGAGAATCCAACCTAGGTATTCCAAGTAGTTGACTGTGGTCACCAAGTTCTGGTTTAAGCAGGCTACTGACCGGTCTATTAAGAGCAGGTCGTCTAGGTATGCTATGACAGTTATACCCTGGGCCCTTAATCTGGCCAGAGGAGGAGCCAAGATCTATAAACGGAAAATGGCGTTTTTCTACTTCGAAACGCAAGTACTTTTGATGAGCAGGGAAAATGGGTACATGCAGGTACGCATCCTTGATGTCTATTGATGCCATAAATTCTCCTCCTTGTATAAAGGAGACTACTAACCGAATTGATTCCATGCGAAAAGATCGAATCTTTAGGAATCGGTTTAGATCCAGAATGGGTCTGACATCTCCATTTGGTTTTTGAACCGTAAAAAGGTTGGAATAAAATCCCAATCCCTGTTCTTCCGTGGGAACCACCACGATGACCTTTTGCGACAATAGTCGCTCTAACGCTAGAAGGAGCGGCTGCTTTTTCCCTGGATCTCTGGGGACATTCAATCTGAGGAAACGAGGAGAGGGGAATTCTTGGAACTCCAGTTTGTAACCTAGAGTTACTGTGGAGATCACCCATCTGTCCTGGAAATCTTCCTGCCAGAGCTTTGAGAACTGTAGCAGTCTTCCCCCCACCCGAGCGAGCGGGGGCGCACCTTCATAAAGAGGCTTTAGCGTCTTGTCTAGTAGGCTTCTTCCCCCAGGACTTCTTTTGTCTGAGGGAGGAGGCCGTCGCAACTGCCTGGAGGCTGATGCTCCTGGCACTGGGGAAAGAGCCCATTTAAAAGAGGGACGCTTACTCCGTTTCTTAACAGGTAAGAGAGTGCTTTTCCCACTAAAGATCTTTTGGATATAGTTGTCCAAATCCTCTCCAAACAGCCTAGCACCACAAAATGGAAATCCAGCCAGAAGCTTCTTACATGGTGATTCGGCTGACCAACTTTTCAACCATAAGATTCTACGCATATGTACAAACCCAAGCGAAAGGCGAGAGGTTTGGATGATAGAATCTCTGATTGCGTCTACAGCAAAACATAAAGCCGCTGGAAGGTTGGCCAACCCCCAGGCCTGCTGTTCAGGTAGAACCTTGAGGACCTGTTTAACATGGTCTCTCAAGTGTTGACAGACTCCGATCGCTGCCACTGCAGGTTGAGCTACTGAACCCGCTAAGGAAAAAATATTTTTTAACAGGGATTCCATTTTTTTATCAATTGGATCCCTAAGCATCTGAGCATTGTCGACAGGACAAGTCAGACTTTTATTTACGGAGGAAATGGCGGCGTCAACTGCCGGTATACCCCACATTTTTCTAAACTTTTCCTCCATAGGATAAAGTGTTGAAAACGTTTTAAGCGGAAAAAAATGTTTATCTGGGTGATCCCACTCAGAATAAATGAGCTTTTCTAAACTATGAACTGGAAAAGCATGTGTTGTTTGAGGAGGTTTCAGTGAACCCAAAGAAGAGGAGGGCTCTTTAACTGACTCAGATACGGGCAACTTAAATGTGGAGCAGACCAACCCAGCAAGAATCTGTACTAACACCTTCTCATCCTGAGAAGCTGAAGAGGGTCCCTCTCCACTTGATTCCTCAGAAGAGGAATCCTCAGTCCCATCCCAATCCTCTGAGAGGGATTCCTCTCCTTTTTCCCAGAGTTCCTCTGCTTGAGGGTCCTGGGTAACAGAGGGAGACCTAGTGCGTTTTCTTCCACTGAGTGAAGATGCGATTAAGGCCATTAATCTTTCCTCTAATCCATTAATGGTTGAGGAAAAAACCTCCTGCGTAATGTATACAGGGGCTGAAGTGCCAGAAGCAGATGCAGCCCCTGACCCCGACAGCTGTCCCTGGCCAGCCATCCCAGGTCCTTCAGGGGGGGAAGGTGCTGCAGAAGGGGGGTCCTCAGAGCCTGAGGGAGATCCCCCAGAGCCTCTGGTTTTCAGGGTATTTGTACCTCTTCTACCCATAGTGCAAAGCAACAAGGTGGAGGTATCACCCAAAAAACACTGACTGCTGAGCGATGTAGTACAGCAACTGCCGCTGCTACCAATGCCCAGTCTAGTGTTTCTAAGTAAATGCTGCCTGGGAGAATGCCTGTGTCCCACCTCACATGCGACTGCCAGCTCTGTGTCCCTCCATAGGCTGTGTGCACCTGGAAAAGTGTGCCCTTTATAGCCTGTGTAGCCAGCGATGTGGGCGTTTAAGCACGCCGGACGTCGCGTTAATGCTCCGCCCCCCCTCCTCCGACCACCCCTCCCACCCCTCCTCGGTTTTTCAAAAAACGCGCGCTTTCCCGCGCGAGCCGAGACTCCGATCCTCGGGACAAGCATGGAGGGGAAGCTGGGGTGGAGGAGAGAGAAGGGCTGGTAGATGAGGAACCTGCAGAACAGTAGCGGTGGCAGCGGTGGCGGTAGCGCAGTATACTACCGCTTTTCAGGCCACCCCGGCCCCCCTAAATCTCGGGGGGAGATATCCCTAAGGAAAGAGCCCCCCATCCCATCCTACCTGGAGCTCGGCTGGAGGAGCGTACAGCATGGACACTGAGACAGACAGATCAAGCATGAAAAGGTATGTGCTCTTGGCAGCCCCCGGTGGCGACAATAGGCATAGCATACATTTACTTAAAGGAGAAACCTACTAGAATTAAAAAATTCTGAGGAATCTCTCTTACCTTATCCAGCTGCAGGGTTCTGTTATACAGACCCAATCTTCACCTCTCACGGTGGGCTCCATTTGGAAAAACCTTCAGAGACAGGGGCCCCCTAGAATAGGAGGATCCGCAGTTCTGGGCCCATAAAGCACCCCGCCAGGGATATGGCTAGAAAAACCAAATACTGGATCCCGGGGTCCAGCTCTCTAAAAAGAGAAGCGTTACAGGTAAAACCTTGTTTCTTTGGACACGAGGCCCGGGTACCATCCAATTTGGCCTAAAAAAGCACTTTGAATGGATCCGGTTGCATGGCTTGCCCCAGTATAGGATATCCCTTTGGAGCTTTAGCACAGCACATCTTATTCGTGACCAACACCTAAGACACTGGCGAAAAAACTGAGGTATCCCCAGTAAGGGGAGGGGTTATATAGGGAGTTGAATTTCCTGTCTAGGGTGTGACCAGTGTCCAATCACCTTGTGATACCCATAACCCATCAATAATTACTGAGGCTCTGTGTCCCGTGATGTACGAGAAAGAAATCTAAAATGCAAAAAAGCTATTGAATAGACTGTCAGCAACAACTGCTTGATGTGCTTTAATCATCTCAAGCTAAAATTCTAATATAAAAAAACAAAGGGAAAATGTAGCTAAGGTGTTGACAATTGAAGAACTTGCTATCAATCAATTTTTGCAGACAAAAATTGGTCCTTAAAAAGATTTTTGGGTATCATGAGCAGTGCACCGAGGCAGGGCAAATTGGAAAACATACCTCAGAACTGCAATTTAAAATACTCAAGCATAGCTTGTTAGCTAATAGCCACCTCCCTACAACCGTATTGTAAAAAAATGGCAGAGAGGTGGATGTCTATTTCTAGAGTGCCATTTATAAACATAAGCATCATAATGTTCGCAGTGACTAACGGTCATTCATCAGTGCGGCCACGTGACTGTGCTGACCAATAAGAATCTTTTGTTTTTTCAGGATACTGTCCAGGAAGTAAGAAGGTTTAGAAGGGATTCTCATTGGGCATGCGACCCTGCTGCCTAATTACTGCTAGCTGCTGTAAACATTATGATGCAACACAGCCCCTGGGGCTGTGTAATGAAGTTTTTAAATGTCTGGCCCATTACACAAGCTGGTGTAGGTGGCAAGAAATGGCATTTACAGCAGCTAAATGCAGCACAGACCGGGGAGTGAGGAGTGCTTTTTATAATCAAAAGCATCATAATGATCACAGCAGCTAGCGATCATTAGTCAGCGACCCACGTGACCGTGCTAATCAATGAAAATCTCTTTTTTCTCTGGGATGCTGTGAGAGAAGTAAGACGACTCAGAAGAGATTCTCATTGGTCATGTTGCCATGTTGACTAACAACTCCTGGTCACTGCATACATTATGATGCTACACAGCTCCTGGGGCTGTGTAGTGAAGTTTTCAATAGTCTAACCCATTATACAAGCTGCCATGAGTGTCAGAAGATGGCATTTACAACAGCTAAGTGCAGAGGGGACCACGTGAGTGGGGAGGGTGTTGGGGGTTAGTTTACCTTTTCATTTTTTAAGATGTACCAAAGGAAAAATAAAAGTGAAAACCCTTAAGTGTTTGTTAAGGCATAAGTATAAGTCAATGCCAGCCCCTCTATGATACTCAGGCATAGCACACTGTATATGTGTTTCTAAAAACGAGGCTTGTAAATACCTATTTAGAGCTATCTTGAGGCCAGTCACGTGACTCGCAGCCACATTTCAGCTCCAATACATGGCTTCTGCAGGAGGGGCCGAGATCTCCCTCTGATGTCAGCCAGGGAGATCACGTGGCCGCTTAGGTTCTCCTGCAGGATCCCTGTCTCGGAGCTGTAAAGCGGCCGCGAGTCACATGACCGACCTAAAGATAGCTCTAAATAGGTATTTTTAAGCCTCGTTTTTAAACAACACATATACAGTGTGCTATGCCTGAGTATTATAGAGGGGCTGCAATCACCATTTAAAAGTTTGGGATTTGTACTAATAGTGGAGGGGGCAGGGGGGCGGAGACGGTGACACACAACAAGGAGCTGATAGGCAGAGAGGAGGGGTTGAGGGGGGAGAGAGGAGAGCTGAGAGCAGGCTGCTGTTGACGCAGTGACGTACTCAGCAGCCCTGGTTATCGTGGTTAGTACAGACAGAGGATACAGAAAGTGGCAGGTTCAGGCAGGTTTTTTTACAGTTTAGAGGGGGGCAGATTACACAGCACAAGCACTGAATGTTAAATCAGCTTTAAAGGACCAGGGTATCGTTTTTGGGGGGTAAACAAACACTTTACCCACCACCCCACACTCCCCCTCAATTCTCCATGATACATAGCAATTTCTGACCAACGGGACATTTATTAAGGGTTTACATCTACTTTAACTGACCTTCTAGTGCTTACAAGCTCTACACTAATCTTTCCCTATACACTTTATCAGCAGTGTTCCTTATGCTTTCCCTATCACAGCTAAAGCACATTGCAATATAGCTGCCGAGAACTCAGCCTTTTGATGAGGGGGTTGACTTATTCAAAAGCCCCCTTATTGCTCCTTCCAAGCCAGCTGATCTTAGTTCACAGGGCAGGTAGTACATTATAGTTACTATTGTGAATTTATGCATTAATTTGCCGGGTCCACAAAGTGTACACACAAGATTTGCCACAAATTTATGGTAGTGGAGAATCCGAACCCCATGCATATAAGCAAAGTAACTCCGGTCTGCCATTAGTCGAAACCACATTCCAAGCGTCATGTTTGTCCAAGTGACCTCTTTGATAATGGATGATCATTTTATATAAAGTTTGGTTACTGTGGCAACTTACATTAATGGAGCCCAAAAAGACCAATTTTCTACGTTTTTTGTATTGTTATGAATAGACATACAATTCTGAAGGCAATTTAGTTGAATAGTTGATTGTGGAAAACTGTATTTTCAGATTGTTCTGTCCATTACCTTACTCCGAAGATTTTTTTATTGGTGATAAATTCATTTGTTTGAACAATGGAAAACATTGTCAATCTTTAAAGCACATTTGTACAAAAATAATATATAAAAGAAATAGACAAATGCAAAAGGTACCATCAAGACCAGTTCGATAATGTAAAAAAAAAAATACATTGCTTGTTACATTTACTTACGAGTGCATTAGCAAGATGGTAATGAAGTGCCATCAACAACCATTGTGCTATTTACTGTAGGTAACTCAGTTCACTTTTTCATGGAGCTTTATTAGTATTTTAATAATGCAGATTTTTCTTTTAGAAGATTTACAGTATATTTGCTATTTTAATTATCTTCATGATTGACTTAATTTACTAAGTTCAAAGTACCTGTTACTGCATTTGCCATTAACAATCATTTTTCTCAGCCATGTGACTGTTATGGTCAATTCTCACTGGCTTGCATTGCTGAAAATATTGATTCTTATGGCAAATAATGATTACTGTAGTTTAGTGAATTGCACTTTTTATCTGTGTCTTTAGTCTTAAGATTGAGTCAGGTTATCAGGTCTATCAGTGGCTGCCCTGTAAACTGATTCAGATCAGACAGCTCTGATGGGTTAAAGATCAAACATATATGCACTAAGTATATGTAATATGAATGAAAACTGTGCTAAGTACAAACACATTCAAAACATTTGCAACATACCATGTGACACATAACATAGCATAAAAGTAAACCAAACTCAAGGCTTGACCACCCACTACAGATAGGTCAATTAGCACATGTTGTGATAATCTCTAAATTCTTTGATGGTGATAGACCGTCATGGGCAATACCGCTGTAACCTCAATAGCCGATAGCTCCACACATTGTATAGAGATAAACAGAAAGTCTCATATAGCGTAACTCTGTAATGTGTAGTTTATTGGATACAAAGTAATAACACTCACATATCCTCCACATATAAGAGCGCTCTCCACATATTAAATCACAAAAGTACACCTTAAGGTTTCCGGTCAATTCCAATACTTCCCTACGCGTTTCATCATACCTGAGGTCAGATGCGGAGCTATCGGCTATCAAGGTTACAGCGGTATTGCCCATGATGGTCCATCACCATCAAGGATTTAGAGATTGTCACAACATATGCACTAATTGACCTATCTGTAGTGGGTGGTTAATTCTGTTCAGGAAGCCTCGAGTTTGATCACTCGGTGGAGGCTTTGGACACAGCACTTTCTCCTTTTTTTCTTTTCATTGGAAACTGTCACTATAATTTTTTTATCATGAACTGATATCGGGATGCTTTGGACTTTATTTTTATGTAATGTGATTTTCACCATTATACTATTCACACCACTGCTGATAGGTGTTTAATATTTTAATTTTTAGCGCAACATTTTTTATTTTACATATATGCACTAAGAGTGGTTTAACACTTTTGTGTTGTGGTAATACACACGTTACTGTATATTTTTTACTACAACGAACAGTAACACACCTATCACACATTAGTGTATTGCAGAGCCAATAATTTAAATGGCACCATAATGCACTAAAGTAACACATCTGCATTCCAAGCATGTTGGTTACACATGACTGTGCATTTTGGTGTGCCGCACTTTGAAAAATAATAGTGCAGGTGCTTTTTTTGGTCACTCTAGTATAAATAAATGGGCTTAATTAACGTGTGACATAGTTACATAGTAGGTGAGGTTGAAAAAAGACACAAGTCCATAAAGTCCAACCTATGTGTGTGATTATGTGTCAGTATTACAATACATATCCCTGTATATTGCGGTCATTCAGGTGATTATCTAATAGTTTCTTGAAGCTATCAATGCTCCCCGCTGAGACCACCGCCTGTGGAAGGGAATTCCACATCCTTAGCGCTCTTACAGTAAAGAACCCTCTACGTAGTTTAAGGTTAAACCTCTTTTCTTCTAATTGTAATGAGTGGCCACGAGTCTTATTAAACTCTCTTCTGCGAAAAAGTTTTATCCCTATTGTGGGGTCACCAGTACAGTATTTGTAAATTGAAATCATATCCCCTCTCAAGCGTCTCTTCTCCAGAGAGAATAAGTTCAGTGCTCGCAACCTTTCCTCATAACGAAGTTCCTCCAGACCCTTTATTAGCTTTGTTGCCCTTCTTTGTACTCGCTCCATTTCCAGTACGTCCCTCCTGAGGACTGGTGCCCAGAACTGGACAGCATACTCCAGGTGCGGCCAGACCAGAGTCTTGTAGAGCGGGAGAATTATCGTTTTATCTCTGCAGTTGATCCCCCTTTTAATGCATGCCAATATTCTGTTTGCTTTATTAGCAGCAGCTTGGCATTGCATGCCATTGCTGAGCCTATCATCCACTAGGACCCCCAGGTCCTTTTCCATCCTAGATTCCCCCAGAGGTTCTCCCCCCAGTGTATAGATTGCATTCATATTTTTGCCACCCAAATGCATTATTTTACATTTTTCTACATTGAACCTCATTTGCCATGTAGTCGCCCACCCCATTAATTTGTTCAGGTCTTTTTGCAAGATTTCCACATCCTGCAGAGAAGTTATTGCCCTGCTTAGCTTAGTATCGTCTGCAAATACAGAGATTGAACTCTTTATCCCATCCTCCAGGTCGTTTATGAACAAATTAAATAGGATTGGTCCCAGCACAGAACCCTGGGGAACCCCACTACCCACCGCTGACCATTCTGAGTACTCCCCATTTATCACCACCCTCTGAACACGCCCTTGTAGCCAGTTTTCAATCCATGTACTCACCCTATGGTCCATGCCAACGCACCTTATTTTGTACAGTAAACGTTTATGGGGAACTGTGTCAAATGCTTTTGCAAAATCCAGATACGCCACGTCTACGGGCCTTCCTTTATCTAGATGGCAACTCACCTCCTCATAGAAGGTTAATAGATTGGTTTGGCAAGAACGATTCTTCATGAATCCATGCTGATTACTGCTAATGAGATCATTCTTATTACTAAAATCTTGTATATAGTCCCTTATCATCCCCTCCAAGAGTTTACATAATATTGATGTTAGGCCAACTGGTCTGTAATTCCCAGGGATGTTTTTTGGGCCCTTTTTAAATATTGGTGCTACATTGGCTTTTCTCCAATCAGCTGGTACCATTCCAGTCAATAGACTGTCTGTAAATATTAGGAACAACGGTCTGGCAATCACCTGACTGAGTTCCCTAAGTACCCTCGGATGCAAGCCATCTGGTCCCGGTGATTTATTAATGTTAAGTTTCTCAAGTCTAATTTTAATTCCGTCCTCTGTTAACCATGTAGGTGCTTCCTGTGATGTGTCATGAGGATAAACACTGCAGTTTTGGTTACTGAAGCCCCCCGATTCACTTGTGAAGACTGAGGAGAAGAATAAATTCAATACCTTTGCCATCTCCCCATCCTTCGTAACCAGATGTCCTTCCTCATTCTTTATGGGGCCAATATGGTCTGTCCTCCCTTTTTTACTGTTTACATACTTAAAGAATTTCTTGGGATTTTTTTTGCTCTCCTCCGCTATGTGTCTTTCATGTTCTATCTTAGCCATCCTAATTGCACCCTTACATTTCTTATTGCATTCTTTATAAATTCTGAATGCTGAGGATGATCCCTCAACCTTGTATTTTTTGAAGGCCTTCTCCTTTGCTTTTATATGCATTTTTACATTGGAGTTAAGCCATCCAGGATGTTTGTTCGCTCTTTTAAATTTATTACCCAATGGGATACATTGGCTAATGCCCTTATTTAATATGCTCTTAAAGCAAACCCATCTCTCCTCCGTATTCTTTGTTCCTAATATTTTATCCCAATTTATGCCTTTTAGCAAGGTTTGTAGTTTAGGGAAGTTGGCTCTTTTGAAATTCAGTGTCTTTGTGTTCCCTTCATGTTTCCTATTTGCGTGATTTATACTGAAACTAATTGACCTGTGATCGCTGTTACCTAAATTGCCCCGTATTTCCACATCTGTTATCAGGTCTGTATTGTTGGTAATCAGTAGATCTAGTAATGTTTTATTTCTAGTTGGTGCGTCTACCATCTGACCCATAAAATTGTCCTGCAAGACACTAAGGAACTGGCGAGCCTTAAATGAATGCGCGGTTCCCTCCGCCCAGTCTATGTCTGGATAATTAAAATCCCCCATTATGATAACACTTCCCATCCTTGCTGCTAATCCAATTTGTGATAGGAGATCCATCTCCACTTCCTCCCTCAGGTTTGGGGGCCTATAGCATACTCCCAGTATTATTTTCCCCTTAGCTTCATTCCTTTGGAGCTCTACCCATAAAGATTCCACCTCCTCCCTAGCCCCCTCAGTGATGTCATCTCTCACACTCACTTGTACATTATTCTTGATATATAGGCATACCCCTCCCCCTTTTTTACCTTCTCTATCCTTGCGGTATAGGGTATACCCTTGAATGTTTGCCAGCCAATCATGAGAGCTGTTGAACCAGGTCTCTGAAATTCCCACAAAATCCAAATCCTCCTTGTACAACAGTATCTCTAGTTCACCCATCTTGTCCGCCATGCTCCTGGCATTGGTGAACATGCCACATAGTTTAGACTGGTCGCATATTGTCCTCGTATTGGGTGTTTCAAGATTGCCACTAGGACTTGCTACTATACTCACCTTGTGTTTTTGTGCTTTGGTTAACCTACCACTAATGCCCCCAATACTACCCTCTGGAATATCTTCCGCGCTGGCTATCACTGTCTCTGGACCCTCCCCCCCATCGCCTAGTTTAAAAACCCCTCTAACTTTTTGGCCATCTTCATTCCCAGCAGATCTGCACCCTCCTCATTTAGGTGCAGTCCGTCCCTTCTATAGTACCGGTTACCGACTGAGAAGTCGGCCCAGTCCTCCAGGAACCCAAACCCCTCCTTACTACACCAGCTCTTCAGCCACTTGTTTACTTCCCTAATCTCCCTCTGCCTTTCTGGTGTGGCTCGATGTACCGGTAGTATTCCTGAGAACACTACCTTGGAGGTCCTTTTCCTCAATTTAGCTCCTAAGTCCCTAAAATCGTTCTTTAGGACACTCCATCTGCCTCTGACTTTGTCATTGGTGCCAACGTGCACCATGACAGCCGGGTCTTCCCCAGCCCCTCCCAGTAATCTGTCCACAAGATCCGTGATGTGCCGAACGCGAGCGCCCGGTAGACAACATACTGTTCGGTGCTTCAGGTCTTGGTTACAGATTGCCCTCTCTGTCCTTCTAAGAATTGAGTCCCCTACCACCAGAATCTGTCTTTCCTTTCCCTTTGCTGCCCCCCCACTCTCACTGGAGGAGTTCTTCCCCTGGCAGCTAGGAGAGTCCCTCATCTCCAGCAGTGCTGGTCCCTGACTGGTTACACCAATGTCACTCAATGGAGCGTACTTATTGGGATGCTCTAGTCCTGGAACGGCCTCTCTGGCACTTCCCCCTCTACCCCTCCTGACTGTCACCCATCTACTCTTTGCTAGTGCCTGCACCTCTTTGTCTTCACCCGCCTCTGTGCTGGCCCCTGCCGGCACATGCCATGTACGTTCCTGGCTCACCTTTAGTATGGAGGGACTTCTCAGTGCTGACAGTTGCTTCCCCAGATTCAGAACCTGGGCTTCCAGGGAAACAATGTGCTTACATTTTGCACAGCAGTATTCGCCCTCGATCGGATGATCAAGGAATGCAAACATGCGGCAAGATGTACAAAGAGTCGCCTCTCCACACCCGCCGGGCATCGTACCTATTAAATTTAGTGAGGATTTGGGGATTTTACCCTGTCCAAATTACCTAACAGCTAGCTTCCTGGCACTAATACTCAAGACAATACACAGGTACACAACAAGACAATACACAGGTACACAACAAGACAATACACAGGTACACGACAATACACAGGTACACAATACACAGTACTAACGATCCACACACACTACTCAGACAACACTCAGATACTCACACTACACAGCATAACACCTTAATGTTGATGGAATGCACCAGATTGCATGGAGGTGTGCCCTAACTGGCTCAAAACTTAACTAGCTCTAACCCCTAATTGGATGACATTTAGCTTTCTAAAGCAATATGTATAATATTGGAATGACAAATGGTTATAAGAGAAGTCCAGAAAAGACACAGGTGGTGTTCCTAGTTTTGATTGATAAGTGTGCACCTTTCACCAGAATCCTGACGACCGTGTGTCACACTCCCCTCTGGGGTTTAAACTCTCCGGAAAGGAGTCATTTTCAAGCCTCAAATCACTTTAACCACTGCCATCTGCAATGTGAACTGAATCAGAGCTGCATACAATCTACAAAGGTATTCGGATATATGAGAAGAAAAACTCCACATAGTACAGTTCCGTTTTACCATTTATTGCAATCCTCCAATCATAAAAAATTACACCTTCCAACACTGCATAAAGGCTGGTCCAATGTCTCAGTGTCAGCTTTATCACCAGTCTTACTGTAGAGCCAGAGGTAATCATAGATAGTCTCAGTGAACTAGACAGCCTCCGTTCGTTCCTTCCGGTTGTCTTTCTAAGGCTGTGGAACGCAAACGTCACTTCCGGACACCGCAAGGTCACGCTCTGACGCGTTTCGTCATTACGACTTTGTCTGAGGGTGTTGCCTTACGGCGCCTCGGAATTTATCTCAAAACTTCTGAGCTGAATTAACTCTCTCAATGCCAAAAAATGCTCTATTATTAGGTGCACACTAGCGGTGACTTGAGTAATGCTCACAAAGCACCAATCTCTTAGTATTTTATTGATAGCGGCCGACACTAAACATTAGACCATTACAATCTCCATTTACAGCTCATGTAAGCCTATTTATCATGCAATATACAGATATCGCAGGTACCATTTATTAGATACCATATTCACTTATCTGAATCTAAACATAATACAGATATTATTTATTAGTTAACAAATTTTCTTATCAAGATCTCAATAAACATCACTATTACTCAAAAAAAATCAACAGTAAAAAACACAAAAATATTCTCAAAATTAGCTACTTTTTAATACACTATTCATTTTAAAAGTTTATTTTTAAAACTAATAGGGAACTCATTTGTTATACAGTGTGGATAATGTAAACTCCTCCACTGTCACTACATAGAGATATATATAAAAATTGTACTCAAATGTACAGTCATAAAAGTAACTGCATAACATCAAATATACAGCAACATAATAGAAAAATGTATTTACAAAATATAAAATTTAAATGTACTCATTCACAAATATCAAAAGTCTGTCCAGCCATAGAAATCAATAGTTGCTAATAAAGCAATTGATATCTAGCTCTATGTTTCACCCTTTCGGGGCAAGGGTGTCTGTCAAAAAGATCCAGTGATTTTGAAGCTTAGCGCTCTCTCACCAGATTTGAGCCTCTCCATGTTGGTTTTACATGGTCTATACCCCAAAATTTTAGACCTGAAGGGTCTTGATTGTGATACAGTTTAAAGTGAAGTGACACATTATGGTCTTTAAAACCCAGTTTAATATTATGCTATTCTAATCCTCAACAACCTTTTGGTTCTGCCTATATACACACCAACCCACATGGGCACTCCAAAGCATAGACCACATGTTGGCACGTGATGAATTCTTTAATAGAGAATTCCTTATTGTTAGAGGTTGATGTGAACTTGTCCAAACTCCTCATGGGCCTAGACACTTCTTTACACGACTTACATTTTCTACACACGAAGAAGCCATCTCTGTCCAAATTGATGGTAATCTAGTTGGGGGGGTCTATCACTTTTTTAAACTACTAAATCTCCAAAATTTGGAGCTTAGGCATAAGTGGAAGCTCAGTTTTGATTGTTTTATCCAGACATAAATATGCCAATGGGTCCAAAAGATAGTCTCCACTTCTTTGTACTGTGAATAAAAGGCTGATATAAAACCCCATTCATGGCTTTTATAACTCTTCTCAGGTACCTTATCCCTTAGACATTCTTCCCGGGGAATAACTCTTATCTCCTCTAAAACTGTATCTTATGCCGCATACACACGAGCGGACTTTACGGCAGACTTTGCCCGGCGGACAGGATTTCGTCGGACAATTAGATTGTGTGTGGGCTCCAGCGGACTTTGTTTTCTCAAAAGTTGGACGGACTTAGATTTGAAACATGTTTTAAATCTATCCGTCGAACTCGAGTCCGGTTGAAAAGTTCGCTCGTCTGTATGCTAGTTCGACGGACAAAAAGCCACGCTAGGGCAGCTATTGGCTACTGGCTATGAACTTCCTTGTTTTAGTCCGGTCGTACGTCATCACGTACAAATTCGATGAACTTTGGTGAACTGTGTGTAGGCAAGTCCGTTCATTCGGAAAGTCCGTCATAAAGTCCGGCGTAAAGTCCGCCGAGCGAAGTCTGCCGTAAAGTCCGCTCGTGTGTACGCGGCATAAGTGTTGAGCATTGTAGCCTTTTTCTAAAAAATCTACTTTTTAATACTAGAGATTGAGCATCATAATTCTCAATGGTGGAGCAATTCCTGCATCCCCGCATCATTTGGCCTTTAGAGGGAAGAAGTGGCTGGCTGGTTGAGCACAGAGCTTTGTGTAGGGGACAGAGAGGTGGCGGCTCTAAACATTCACCTATGAGGATTCCAGGAGTGACCGGACCATAGGAAGCTGTTTGAGGCCTATTAACCCCTGGGTTCTGGTGAGTTGGAACCCCTTATGGGGTTGTGTGGAGCACGAGGTGATAAAACGTATGGTGAATGGTGCACTCATCAGACCTGCTACACACACTCTGTTTATCCACTTAGAGATTCTACGTATACTCTATTATACTTTGCTTTGCTCAAGTTTTTTTATACAGCAGAGACATTTCATCTACCTGTCAGTCAGTATCAGCTTTACTGAGAGGAGCGCCGCTTGGATGTTTTTAATTGTTTCTCCTATAGAGTTATAATTTTACATCTATTGCATTTTTATATAATAATTCATACCAGATACCAATCACAAATAGGTACAAACCACTTTGGGACCATAGTGTCGGGAATAGACTGTATTCACCAAGCCCTTTTTTATGGAGGGGGAGGGGGGGACAAAGCAGGGGTTGTGGACACCGATCACACAGAGGCAGACCACCACCGCTTCCATATCCCCCAATTATGCCTGTATACAGGGAACCACAGTGGAGAGAACAACCATATTGGGAGAGGAATTTTGCCCAGCCACAAGGCCCAAGGAGAGAAGAATCAGGGGCTCTAGGACAGGACTTAGGGTCCAAAAAAAGGAGGAGGGAAACAGAGTAGGTGGAATTTTTAATTTGAGTAATGTTACATTAACACAAAGGGAGACCAACATATTACATCAGGGTTTAAAATGTGGTCTGAAGAAACCCATTGACAAATTCGATGTGTATATAGATGTACATAAATACATGAGGAAACTCAGTATTACATTTTTTTTAATAAAAATTCCAATCCAGTCAGTGCAAGTAGGAGTGCTTCAGTGTCAGTGGAAAGCGGTCTAAAAAATCGATCACTGTTTAACCCACTGAATACAGCTACACAACATTTGGAGGTATTTAAAAGCCTGGTATTGTGAGACTTAGACCAACTGGTACCTAAAAAGAATGTGAACCCCAGACACATCAAAGAAGGGATAGAAATATTAGAAACCAGGTATGACATAATAATAAGGCCAGCAGGCAAGGGTGGGGGAGTAATTATTTTGTCTAAAGAATATTACAATAATCAGTTAACATAAATGTTATCAGATGTAGATACCTACAGCAAATTAGATAAAGACCCCATTTCCCAATATAGGTCTGAGTTGGAGGCTTTGGTAGAATTTGGTTATCAGTCACATGTACTAACTACGAAAGAAAAGAAATACCTTGTATCAAGTAGTAGCCGTATACCAACCATTTACACCCTCCCTAAGATCCATAAAGATTCAGTAACCCCCCCCCCCCCCCCCCTGCTAGACCCATTGTCAATAGGATAGGTTCCGTGACATCAAGGATGGGCCAATATTTAGATCAATTTTTGCAGAAAAGCGTTGTAGTCACGAAAGCCTCTCTAGTATCTCTTAGAGATACTAAAAATCTTCTGCAATTGTTGTAAGAAATAGAGTTTACCAGGAAAGATGAGGTATTTTTAGTTACATCAGATGTGACATCTTTATACATAGTAATCCAACACGAGGGCGCTTTATTGGCCTGTAATTGGGCCTTAAGCAAAAGAGAGGACCTCATACCCAGAAAATTTTCTTGCAGAATGCTTTGGACTTTTGTCTTTCCCACAATTATTTTTGGTTCAACAGTAATTTTTTTTACCCTAAAGAGAGGAGTAGCTATGGCGCAAAATTTGCACCCAGTATAGCTAACCTCTTCATGGGAGAGTGGGGGACAAGTATGTTTTTCAGAAAAAGAGGGTGGAGCTCCTTTTCTATAGGCGATACGTAGATGATCTGCTCTTCATATGGGCAAGATCAGAATCTTCCTTGAAAGCGTTTTTACAGCATTTAAACAGTAATGTGAATAACATAAAATTTACCAGCCAGTGGAGCAAGGAACAAATTCATTTCTTAGATGTCAATATCTATAGATATAATGACAGTTTGAAGACTAAGGTCTTCTTTAAACTAACAGATCGTAATAGCTTTTTATCCACACACAGTGGTCATCACCCTCTGTGGCTGAGAAATGTTCCTAAAGGCCAAATAATGTGGGTAAAAAGGAATTACTCCACCATTGATAATTATGATGCTCAATCTCTAGTATGAAAAAGTAGATTTTTAGAAAAAGGCTACAATGCTCAACATTACAACAGTTGTAGAGGAGATAAGAGCTATTCCCGGGAAGAATGTATAAGGGATAAGGTACCTGAGACGAGTTATAAAAGCCATGAATGGTGTTTTATATCAACCTTTCATTCGCAGTACAAAGAAGTGGAGACTATCTTTAAGACCCATTGGCGTATTTTTTGTATGGATAAAACACTCAAAACTGAGCTTCCACCTATGCCTAAGTTTATCTACAGGAAAGCTCCAAATTTTAGAGATTTAGTAGTTAAAAAAGCATTAGACCCCCCCCCCCCCAACTAGTACCATCATTTTGGGACAGAGATGGCTTCTTCGTGTGTAGAAAATGTAAGTCGTGTAAAAAAGTGTCTAGACCCATGAGGGGTTTGGACAAGTTCACATCAACCTCTAACAATAAGGAGTTCTCTATTAAAGAATTCATCGCGTGCAACACCTCACATGTGGTCTATGCTTTGGAGTGCCCATGTGGGTTGATGTCTATAGGAAAACCCAAAAGGTTGTTGAGGATTAGAATAGCAGAACATGTCCATAATATTAAACTGGGTTTTAAAGACCATAATGTGTCACTTCACTTAAAACTGTATCACAATCAACACCCTTCAGGTCTAAAATTTTGGGGTATAGACCATGTAAAACCAACATGGAGAGGCTCAAATCTGGTGAGAGAACTCTCTAAGCGAGAAACTCACTGGATCTTTTTGACAGACACCCTTGCCCCGAAAGGGTTAAACATAGAGCTAGATATCAATTGCTTTATTAGTGTCTATTGATTTCTATGGTTGGACAGACTTTTGATATTTGTGAGTGAGCACATTTAAATTTAAATTTTTAAACATCATTTTTCTATTATGTTGCTGTATATTTGATGTTATGCAGTTACTTTTAGAAAAAAAGGGGAATGCAGTTACTTTTATAACTGTACATCTGAGTACAATTTTTATATATATCTCTATGTAGTGACAGTGGAGGAGTTTACATTATTCGCACCATATAATAAATGTCACCGCTAGTGTGCACCTAATAATAGAGCGTTTTTTTGGCATTCACAAAGTTAATTCAGCTCAGAAGTTTTTAGATAAATTCCGAGATGCCGCGCTCTAAGGCCATGCCCACAGACGAAGTTGTAATGACGAAAAGCATCAGGGCGTGACCTTACGGCGACCAAAAGCGACCTTTGCGTTCCACAACCTGAGAGAGACAACCGGACAGAACGAACAAAGGCTGTCTAGTTCACTGAGACTACCTCTGATTACCTCCAGCTCTACAGTAAGACTGGTGATAATGCTGTCACTAGGACATTGGACCAGCTTTTATGCAGAGTGTTGGAAGATGTTATTTTTAATACTTGGAGGATTGCAATAGATGGTAAAACAGAACTGTACTATGTGGAGTTTTTCTTCTCATATATCCAGATACCTTTGGAGATTGTATGCAGCTCTGATCCAGTTCACATTGCGGATGACAGCGGTTAAAGTGATTTGAGACTTGAAAATTACTTCTTTCCAATAAGTTTAAACCCCAGAGGGGAGTATGACACACGTATGTGAGGATTCTGGTGAAAGGGGCACACTTTCAATAAAAAATAGGGATACCACCTGTGTCTTTTCTGGACTTCTCTTATCACCATCTGTCAGTCCAATGTGTTTGTTTTTTACCCCATATGGACATTAACATATGAAACCAGTCATATTAACCTCCCTGATGGTATTCCCGAGTGGCTCGGGGTAGATTTTCAGCACCAAAAGCGGTAACCCGAGCCACACTCAGGATTGCATCGCAGGATCCAGGTATAGCTTACTTACATTGTCCCCAGGATCCTGCGATGTCTCCCCGCACTGTGTGCGAGCCGCCCTTCGCTTGATCTATCACGGAGCCAAGCTCCATTCCCTGTGAGCGTTGTGACGCATGGGGACGGAGAACGGTACCAAATTCAAAAAGTAAAACACACAATACATATACAGTAAACTGTAATATTACAGATTACATTACTGTATCAATTTATTTCACATCCCTTTTGTCCCTAGTGGTCTGTCCAGTGCCCTGCATGCAGTTTTATATTATAAATACTCTTCTTTCTGCCTGGAAACCGGAGATTGTCCATAGCAACCAAAACCGTCGCTTTACATCAAAAGTGGTTTTAGACCAGCTAGAAAACAGCGATAATAAATTAGAATCACTTGCAGAATTGAGTGATAGTGATTTGTGGGGAAATCTGTCATCAAACCCTGAAAGTAATGACAGCGACAATTCTGCAACTGAGCAAATTTCAGTGTTTTTGATTTGATTACATTATTGAATAATTTTTATTATTATTATTATATTATTATTTGTTATAATTATTTATAGTTATTTATTATATTATAATTTATGATTTTGTTTTTCAAACTTTATCATACACGGGATGTCTACTAGACTCTTGTTTGGACAGATTTAAGTGAGTTATTCCTAAGAATTACAGGCCTACAATCTAAAACGCCAAATTTCCATGCAAAATAATTGTACCGCTTTCAGCATCAAAAATCTGAAATAATCATACCACCAGGGAGGTTAACTAATGATAGGAGCGCTGCTTTGGTAAATACCTGGTACTGGTTAAGTACTTCTGGATCCGTTTACCTTTTGAATGTTTTAAAAGTTTTTAGTATTAAGTGGCTGTTGTGAAGATTTGGAGCACCATAGCGCTGAAATAGGGGAAGTGGGCATATTTTTCACTTTTGTATTCAATATGTATTATAACTAAGGATGAGCCGAACACCCCCCGGTTCGGTTTGCACTTGCGAACAGACAAAAAATTTGTGGGAACATGCGAACACCATTAAAGTCTATTTGACACGAACATGAAAAATCAAAAGTGATCATTTTTAAGGCTTATATGCAAGTTATTGCCATAAAAAGTGTTTGAGGACCCGGGTACTGCACCAGGGCAGATGTATCAATGCAAAAAAAAGTTTTTAAAACGGACGTTTTTTAAGGAGCAGTGATTTTAAGAATGCTTAAAGTTAAACAATAAAAATGATAAATTAAGGCACCCTGCCATTGGCCAAATTATGTCTCTCGCTGAGGAGCGTGCTGTGATTGGCCAAAGCATGCAGGTCAGCAGGTCAGATGTATGCTTTGGCCAATCATCATACAGCATTGCACTGCGGTCTTGCAGTGCATTATGGGGCGCTCGAATTTGCCGTGAACGCCCCATAAAATTCGCTGTTCGGTGAACACCCGTTGTTTGAGTCAAATTTACGTTCGACTTGACTCGGTTGAATTGATGATAGGCAACTCCTATCCTCATATTGATTAGTGGTTCCAAATTAATAATAACTACTGCAGTAGGGAACAGACACAAAAGATACGCTCAGCATCTTTCCAAATAACTGTTCTGCTTTATTATGACGCAATTGAAGGTTTTTATGCACATGATTACGTAGGTATCACATTAATATTACAATTGTACATTTATGGTAACAAGGGGCGTTACATAGGCAGGCTAATTCTAATCAGGACTCGAAAGAATGTAAACATTTACTGAAAACATTATTAGTGCTGTGTGCACAGTGAGGGCAGTGTGCAATACATACAAAATACAATACAATTATATACAGAACGTACAAATTTCCATTACAGTCTCCCCTCTTTTGATCAATATTTTGATCACTAACTACACCTGCTATCCCCTTTAAACTGGAACCTTCACACACTTAGGTGGAGGTAGTCCTGGCCAAAGAGGCAAAAAACTCCATTGTGGAGAAAATAATAGCTGAGCAACTTTTTCATTACCAAATGACTTTTCATTGTGAAAAACAAATGATTGATAAGACATATTTACAGAGTACTGGCTGTACACTCCTGTGGCCATAATGGCCTTCTAGCTTAATTGTGAGCATGCTGACTTAGCAGCATATGTAAACACAGACAATTCTACATAAAATGGAAGACATACAAAAGACAAATATGACTTCAACATGGCTAAACTACTTTTCAAATATATATATCCCTTACAATTAAAGTAATTGAATCAAAAAGTACCCTAGACTGTGATCACAAGAGGGAAACAAATCAAACACAGAGATTTCTTTAATTTAGTCATTTTTGCAGTGTCTGGTGTGGATCCAGGTGACTTTTCCTTCAAGTTTTGCAAAAACTGTACATGAAATAGATGCTGTATTGAGTCTCCAAACATTTCCTTATATATAAATGTCTCTTAACAATCCAAAAGTCACCTGGCTTTAGTTTTAGTTCCTTCCAAACGTTTAGGATCTGGAATTGGGGAGAAAACACATAAATTAGTTTGTCAAAAACCTTAAAAGATCAGCAACATTCTCTGTGAGATCCGAAAGGAGGACTTCAGCTGCTGAGACAAAATATAAGCAAGTGAGTAACACACTCCCAAACCAAATCCCATAGGGAGAGAGTCCAACATCTCCCTTAGGGGCTTCATCAAATATAAGAAAACATTCAGGCAAAAGTTTTCTAGTTTCTTACTCTACTTTTTCCGCTACATTGTAGACAGTAGGGGGTGTAAAAATAAAACCTCAAAACTTCTAGTAAGGACTCTCCTATAAAAATGATTTCCTCAGTTACTCTCTGTACTTTCTGCACTCTATACTTACAAACTACTTCTGATAACACTTTTTACTGTGGCCTTTGCAGTAGCATTTGCCACTGGACATCCAAAAAACATGTCCATACAGACAAAATGCATACTCGTAAGATCCTGACTTGGGCATCTGGATATATCTTTTTGTAATCTCTGGAAGGGATGTTCAGCTTTTGGTAACACCTTTGGTAACAGGTAAAACAAGAAGTGGTATGTTATAAAAACAACTGTGGAGAAGCCCTGGCTCTATCCCATGCTCATTTACTAAGGCAGCCATAACTTCTTGTGACTGATGACACGGTCCATGTGTCAAAAGCTGGAGGGAAAAGAGTGGCTGGCAGACATAAATGATCACCTTTTCCAAAGTCCTGTTTCATAAGAAGTTGCCCCCTGTGGACCACTTGTTCTTCTCGTTCTGGGGTCCTTAAAGTTGAATTATTAATCCCAGCTATACTGGGCCAGAACTAGGGTGGAATCTGTGAGTTGCACAGACCCATCAAGTGTCCGGGGCTGTAATGCAGCATCCTTAGTCACCTGGTCTGCTTCCATGTGTTAAAGTTAATATGGCTACCTCAGCAAGAACCTGGAAGGCTGAAAACAGCCAATCAAATTAACTTGGCATGCTTTATTGGTTTACCTGCCGAAGTAAAAACAAACTTCTGGCCCTTCAAATGGAACCAAAAGCTCTCAATATCTTGACTATCTATATAAATATATACACTCTTTTTATAGCTCACAGGCTTTGCTAAAACATGGAGCTCTGCTTCTTGAGCTGGGGAAAAAAGATCCAATGACTTTGAATACAGAGTATCCTTCTGGGTGATAAACTGCATACTCAAATCTACAAAAAATTAAATATCTGGGTCTTCAGGGAGTGTGTCCTGCACTGGGCTCACAGCAGCTGATTCCTACAACATCAATTTAACACATGTGTCTTCCTTTGTCCCCAGCCTCCTCCAATAGAGGCAATAAGGTGGCTGGATTCAAATGTACGCATATTTCATTGTTAGATTTGTACATAAACAAACTCATATTTTAAACCTTTCATTAGACAAACATTTCGTTAGCTGTATATTTGCTGCACAGAATGTCGGACCATTCAAAATTAAATGTTTGACCAAAACAATATCTAACTTTGTCTAATAGCACCTTTGCATAAAGCTACAGCTCTGATATATCGGTATGAACCCTTCATTACTGGGTCCAGCTTGCATAAATATATTACAATGGCTTGTCTTCTATCACGCTGTTTGTGTAAGAACTCCAGTTTTATGTTTCAAAAGAGAACTTTTTCCTGGCAATATTATAATAAACGATAACAATACCCTGCGGTCATGGAGAGATGCCCATAAATCCAAACTATTCTTCTGCTTATACCACTGTACTTACAAGAAAAAGGGGCACATCATTTCACAATCCACACATTCTGCTTTGGATTTCAAAAATAAAAATAAATAAAAACAAAAGGATCAACAATCTGTGTGATGGACCACAAAGCATCAAAAACTATAGCATCTATCCTAACAGGGTGTGTGGACTTGATGTGATGGGTCTGTTATATTTAAATTTTATTTATTATTACTCTCACATCATGGACCGCACATCAAGTTATTATCAAGAACCTTGAAATTTCATTTTTGTAGAAAAACTTCTTATGTATCCCATCCATCTTGGCTTTGTTAAATATTATGGCAGATTTATTCCAAATAACAACCTCATCTTAATCTTTTTTTTCCTGACAGACTCCATGGCAGCCTACGTGTGGGTTAACCCCGCCTCCTCTCCAATGCTATAGGACCCCATTCCCATAAATGAGTACTCACCACTAGCTACTGCGTTCCTTTTTTGTCCTCCTCTATGGACCTACACATGCTGTTCGCATCAAGATTGATTGGATCCAAGATTGGCATACCTGTGCGGTGCAGCTCAAAAAGCCCAGCCATGAGCGGGCGAGTAGCTTAAAGAGGCTTGAATGTTTCCCCTTGGTGGATGGGTGGTCGCCTCTGTATGCCCGGCGGACAGTTCTCATCAACGGCTGGCAAGGTCTGTGGCTGCATTTCATACTCCATGGCAGTATTTCTATGTGTAGTCTGTGTTTCCCTGGTGGTCCAGTGTGTCCTGTCCCCCTCATGGCGGCTGGTTCGCGTGCGTTCCAGCCCGCCACGGCACTTCCGGGTTGCGGCAGTCTCCCCCGCTGGCACCTGTGCTGTAGCCACCCTGAGAGCGAGGTTTGGCTCGCGCATGCGCAGTACGGCGGTTCGTTCGTCGTCCGCGCAGGCGCCGTACGGTGGTCCCCCATTGCATGTGCGCAGTAGGGGATAATGACGTCACGAGCGGGGAATTTAAATTCCGCCCTCCTGTCCTGCTGAGTTGGGATCTCCCTTGGTAGGGAAAGGAGGAGCGGATCCCTGCTGGTCTCCAGGTGAGTGGTTGAAACCTCTGCAACTCTTATAAAAAAAAAAAAAAAAAAAGGAAAATAATGGAAAATGTTCTTTTATGAATATCATTATATATATTTATTTAGGTATATATATATATATGCGGCAGGAAGTTGTTTCTTTGCCTTGAATATGCGTTGATACATGCTTCTTTTGCACATATATATAAAAAAAAAAAAAAAAGAGGCAAGCAGAGTTTTTTCTTTCTCTAAAACCTTCTCATATTTGATGCCTAGGTTTTCTTAGACCATTATCCCTGCAGACTATTAAAGTGACATTTCGCGTCCTAGGTTATGGACAATTCACCGCCTTTAAGTGGCCAGCCCTCACGCACAAGGTATGTGCTCGTGAGGGGAGGGGATGAGATTTATGCACATTTATTGTCGTGCTGATACCATGTTCTGCCTTTCTTCTCTCCCCTTCCCCTATTTTTTTTTTCTCTTTCCAGCCCTTCTAGATCGGACTCGCTAAATGCGGTCCAGAATGCCAATGACCTTGCCAAGCCACAATATAATTCATCTTCATCCAGACGAGACTCACAGTCTGGATCCCACCAGAGGAGACGCTCTCGTTCCTCCTCAAGACACCGCTCCCACCGCCATGACAGCCGCTCAGACCACAGAGCCTGCTGGGGATGTAGGACACGTGTTCCGGAGGGCAAGTCCTTATGTGACCGTTGTTTTGCCCGTGCGGTTGGGGAAAAAGAGACAGAAAACCAGCGTTTAGAGTCTCTTGTGAAACGAGTGGTACAGCAATCCCTAATGGAGAGGGAAGCACCTCGCACATTGAGCCAGTCTACCACCGCATCTGGCCCGCCGGCGGAAGAGGCCCGTGATGATCCGGGTACTTCTCAGCCCTATATTACCTCTCCTGACTCCTCAGAGGATGAGTCTATTAATGAGGAGGTCATTGGAGGGTTCGACTTCGCGATGGTTTACCCTTTAATCAAAGCGATCAAGGAAGCCTTGAAGTGGGAAGACCCTTCCACTCCCCCAGCCAAGCAGAAAAAATTCTTCAAGCACCTGGGGAGAGAACGCGCAAACTTTCCGCTCCTTCCAGAGCTAAAGGAAATCATTGAGGAAGAATGGAGTAAAACAGAGAAAAAATCCTCCATGTCTAATAAAACCTCCAGATTGTACCCCTTCAAGTCAGAAGAAGTAAAGAGTTTGGAGAATACTCCCCTTGTGGACGCAGCTCTTATGCGTCTGGCCAAACATGTGACTCTTCCTCTAGAAGACGCAGTATCTTTCAAAGATGGGCTCGAGAGGAAGATAGATCTAGATCTTAAAAGAATCTATGGGCTCGCGGGTATGGCCTGTAAACCAGCCCTGGCATTAGCGGCCATGTCCAAGGCCATGGAGGCCTGGACGGAGAACGTGGAAAAAGCGTGTCAGAAGAGCTGGCTGGAAGTTCAGCAGCCGCAGAGCTGAAGCTTGCAGCGGTCTTCCTGGGGGAGGCGTCCATCGACCTGATCCGCCTTCTGGCTCGTATTATGTTGTCCTCAGTTACGGCCAAGAGAGCCCTCTGGTTGCGTCCCTGGCTTGCTGACCCAGGTTCTAAGCAAGCGTGGTGTAAAATTCCGTTTGAGGGGTCCTCACTGTTTGGCAATAAGCTTGACGATGCCATTTCGCGAGCCACAGGTGGCAAATCGGGTTTTCTCCCCCAGGACAGGCGCATGCTGGGTCGAAAGAAGCCCCAGTTCAGAAGACGAAGCCCGGAGCGCTCCAGGGAAGCACGCTCCTACAAGCCTGGCCGGGACTTTAGGAAGAATTGGAGCAGAGGGCAGTCATCCTTCCGCAAACCTGTTAAAAATCAAACGTCCAGTGCTCGTGATCAGGCTAAATCTTTTTGAGATTACGCCCGCCCAGGCGGGCCGGGTGGGGGCTCGTCTGCTCCTCTTCCGGCACGTCTGGGTGGCCTCGATCTCAGACTTCTGGGTCATAAGGACGGTCTCGTCAGGCCACAGATGGGCCTTTTCCAGGACTCCGCACCCAAGGTTCGTCTCCACTCTTCTCCCTCGGGCAGAGGATCAGAAACAAATTTTGCTGTCCTATGTGGACCTCCTGAAAATTCAAGGAGCAGTGGTACATGTACCACAGGACGAATGGTTCCAGGGGATATACTCCCCTCTCTTCCTAGTTCAAAAAAAGGGGGGCTCTTGGCGCCCAGTCATAGACCTCACATATCTCAACGAATTCATAGAGAATGGAAGGTTCAAGATGGAAACCTTGGTGACCATTCAGAGAGCCATACAACCAGGCGACTGGATGATATCAATCGACCTGAAGGACGCTTATTTCCACGTTCCAGTGGAAAAAGAATTTCACAAATACCTCCGCTTCCAAATTGGGTCAGATCATCTTCAATTTATTTGCCTCCCCTTCGGGCTGACAACGTCCCCCCGGGTCTTTTCAAAGGTCCTCCTAGCTACGGTGGCACTAATAAGATCCAAAGGGGTACGTCTTTACAACTACCTGGACGACCTGCTGGTGCTGTCCCAGAGCAGGGAGCAGTTGCTGGTCCACCGGGATCAAGTAATCTCCACTCTGTCCAACTTCGGGTGTCTCCTAAACATAGAAAAGAGTCAACTGAGCCCAACTCAGCGTCTAATATATCTAGGAGCCCAGTTCGATACAGTGGCAAACACTATCTCCCTTCCTCTACAGAAAATTCCTACAGTTCGAGACAGAGTCTCCCGGGCTCTACATGCCCGGCAAATGAAAGCCTCTCAGTGCCTGAAGGTCGTTGGCACGATGGTTTCTACGACTCCCATGGTCAAATGGGCCTTATGGAGATTGCGTCCCTTCCAGTCAGGCCTCCTACGGCAATGGAAGTCAGGGGACAAGAATCAGGTCATCCGCATAACATCTACAATGAGAAACAGCCTCTTCTGGTGGCTTCAGCACAAGAACCTCCTGACTTGCCACTTCATCGCTCCTATCTCCTGGGTGACGGTCACGACCGATGCCAGCGGTACCGGTTGGGGAGCCCTTTGTGGGTCGAACCTGGCCCAAGGCAAGTGGGAAACATGTCTCCCCAACCCAGGGTCGAATGTCTTGGAACTTCGTGCGGCCTGGTGTGCCCTACAGTTCTTCTCTCATCTCCTGATGGGGGAGTCAGTGCTGTTGAGAATGGACAACACCACAGCAGTATCGTATGTGAAGAGGCAAGGGGGTACTCGGAGTCCCACACTCCTTCGGGAAGTCGAGCCCATCCTATCGTGGGCGCAGAAAAACCTTGCCAACATCTCGGCAGTCTTTGTCCCAGGTGTCCAAAACACTCAAGCAGACTTCCTGTCACGGACCGAGTTGAACAACAACGAGTGGTCTCTTCACATAGAGACGTTCAGGTGGATCTTGTCACTGAAGACCGATCCCGAAGTAGATCTGTTTGCTTCCCTCTGCAATCGCAAGCTGAAGAAGTTCTACACCCGGGGGCTCTGCAGTCAAGCCATCGGGACAGATGCTCTGACGGATCAGTGGAGGTTCAAGCGGGCATATGCCTTTCCGCCACTGCCAGTTATGCTGAGATTCCTGCAGAGGCTCCGAGCAGAGCCAGTGGAGGTGGTGACAATAGCTCCCTACTGGCCGAACAGGCCTTGGTTCCCTCTCCTGGTCCAGCTCAGCTGTCGGGACCCAGTGCCTCTCCCTCTCAGACCGGACCTTCTTTCTCAAGGGTCAGTCCTGCACCCTTGTCCTGCAGTGCTGAGACTGATGGTCTGGTTCTTGAGAGGGAGAGGCTGGAATCCCTAGGTTGTGCCTCAGAAGTAATATCCACTCTCATGAGCTCGAGAAGATCCAGTACAAATAAAGTCTATGGAAGGATCTGGTCCAAATTCGTGGAGTTCTGCTCTCCTCAGGGCAGGTCTTTTAGACATCCAAAAGTCCAGGATGTTCTCAGTTTCCTCCAAACGGGCCTAGATTTACATCTATCTGTCAGCTCTCTGAGAGTCCAAGTTTCGGCACTTTCGGCCTTCTCCGGCACTTCATGGGCAGTTCATCCTCTGGTTAGACAATTTTTCCGAGGTGCATCGAGACTCAAGCCCCAGAGAAAGCCTAGGTTCCCCAAATGGGACCTTCCGTTAGTCCTTGACTCAATCTCTGGACTCAGTACTTCGGGGCCCTCCCCGCTCCCTATCAAGGTCTTTTCAGCAAAGGTGGCCTTCTTAGTGGCCATTACCTCAGCCAAAAGGGTCTCTGAAATTGCATCACTTGGTCACGAAGAACCCTTCCTAACGTTTTTCCCGGACCGGGTAGTCCTCATTCCTATGCTGGGTTCCAACCCGAAAGTGTCTTCAGTATTCCACGTCAATCAAGAGATCGTTTTACCTACATTTAGGACCCCAGGGTCCACTGAGAATCACCCTCTAGATGTGGGCGAAGCTATCAAAGAATATCTCAAAGTTACTTCTCCCTTTAGACGTTCTAGTCATCTCTTCGTGCTTCACTCAGGCAGCAATATAGGGAAGAAAGCCTCAACCAGGACTATCGCGTCCTGGATCATACAGACCATACAACAGGCATATAGGGCTAAGGGCTTGGCTCCTCCTAAGGCGGTGACAGCCCATTCCACCAGAGGAATGGCAGCCTCGTGGGCAGCAGCTCGACATGTGGCTCCAGATACCATCTGCAAGGCAGCTTCATGGGCTTCTATTAATACCTTCATGTTGCATTATTGTATAGAGCCTGCCTCTCTATCCTCTGTAAACTTTGGGTTACAAATCCTATCGACCGATAGGACAAATTAAAATTTATGTTTGTTCAAGCATACCCACCCGTGTGGTTGGCTAGTTATTTCCCACACGTAGGCTGCCATGGAGTCTGTCAGGAAAAAGGAAAATTTATTATCAAATACTTACCGTAATTTTCCTTTCCTGATGGACTCCATGGCAGACGGAGTTCCCACCCATTGGTCAACGAGTAGGCTAGTTATGGAACGCAGTAGCTAGTGGTGAGTACTCATTTATGGGAATGGGGTCCTATAGCATTGGAGAGGAGGCGGGGTTAACCCACACGTAGGCTGCCATGGAGTCCATCAGGAAAGGAAAATTACGGTAAGTATTTGATAATAAATTTTCCTTTTTCTCTAAATAAGAGCTTATTGAATAAGCATAAAATTACGAAAATTGTTATCTTAATCTAAACTAATCCCATTTTTACAAATTTCCCCAATAACCTGGATTTCATTTTAAACCAAAGGTTGTCTAAACCAGTTTCAATGTATCTATATTACTGTTAAACTCATATTAGAAATGAATACTCATTATTACTTAATTTTACTTAATTTCCCTTTTTTAAATGCACTGTTTCCACTATCAAAGGATATTCATTTTGTGTAATACACGGTTAAATGTAACCTTCATTTTACCATGTTTGGAAAACAGATTCAAAATAATTGTGATCACATTGTTTACCATTAGATTCGTTAACCCGGCACTTTTTGTTATAAATGTTTTGTCTAAAAAACTGGAATTGGCATGGTGTCCTTCCAGCTTATCACTGACCCCTCATCTCAGCCACATTTCTTTCAGGAGAGCACAAAGGAGGGGGTCACATCTGCGTACATGACACACACAAGCAATAGAACTAAAGGTCCCAGCATTCGCACACACATACACCAATATCTCTCTAAAATCGCTTACATTTTTCCCATTTGTACACAACACATGCATATCATTCTCTCACTTTCTTTTAACACTTTACTATTTCCCTGCCTAAATTCTGCATTCCTTATTTTGTTCAGATATCTTTTATATCTAGCCATTATGATCAGACGGGCAGCCAGAGTGCTCATCCCATCTTCCCTCTCTGACAACATATAAAGTATTCTGTTTTAACTCTCATTTCTCTGTTTCTGACTCTAATAGTTGTAGTGCCTGACCCCAAATTCATCCCACAACTTAACATGAAAATGTCCCTTTCTGTCTAGTGTTAATGTCACCCTTGATCCATCCTGCTCACATAGATAGCTGTTTCTCTAGCTGTTTACTCTGCATGATTCTTAGTCCCTGTGGACCTTGGTAACCCAGTTACCCATTGTGGATCCATGTCCACTCTAACAATTAATCTAGGGGCTCAGTATAGGCGGAACCGCACTGTCAGAGGGTTAACACAGTCAGAGCCTGTCAGTATCGGCGCGTCCCGGTGCACCTGCGCAGTAGAGCCCCACTTCGGCACGTACGGGCACACGATCGGCGGGTACGAGCGCGTGATCCGAACGGGTTAGCACACGTGGGTACACGAACGCATGCACGTACAGTGGGACGTCCCCTTGGCGGGCCTATATAAAGGCAGCTATGCCTGGTGCTCATTGCTGGTTTGTCTTCTCAGCTTCCAGTGTTCCCGTTTATCCTCTGCATACAAGTTCCTGCCTGTTGTGACCCGGACCGTTTAACTACTTGCTTATCCTCTCTCCAGTGTTTGACCCTCGGCTTGATTAAGGACTTCTCTGCTTATCTTCGCTCCAGTGTTTGACCCCCGGCTTGATTACGACTCTTCTACTGATCCTCTCTCCAGTGTTGACCCTTGGCCTGCTAAACGGACTTGTCTTGCTTTAACCTGTACTATGATTACCTGGTGTTTGACCCTCTGCCTGCTCAACGGACTTGCCTTGCCTCAAACTGTGCTTGCTACCACGTCTCCCGGTGTTTGACCCTCGGCCTGCCTAACGGACTTGTTCTGCTTAACCCTGTGCTTCTCCTCAGCTCTGTTCCTGGTTCCAGGTCAAGTGTTGGAGTCTCTGCCAGTCTTCTCTCCAGTTTAGCAACCAGTCCATGCTACACGGGTTCTACACGTCTAGTGAGCCCTTGGTGACCTGCACACCTGCTGGCAACCCGTGCCTCTCCGCGCCTGATTCCCTCTGTACCACCTTCAGGGGTATCTCGCACCTAGTTGCTAGGGAAGCCGCTCTCAGCATTCCGGCCTTGGTGAGTACCTGACATGCACTTTAGGTTCATATATAGCGCTCCTCTTGCACTGGGCATTATTGAGGGTCTCTTACCCTTCATTCCCTTACTTAATTCAATGCCCATAATGACTGGCCAGTCTTCTCTCTTCTCTACGTGTGCCTATACCCTCTTGCCTCTAAACTACTTTATCTATCAGATTTACTACATATACCTGTGAACAGCACTATTCTTCCCTTTCTTATCTATAACACTCCAATGGACAATAGACAGGGATAACATAACATATAACCACCAATCAATACAGTTCGATTAAGGGGAGTAAAATAGGTACCCTTTGTCCCGAAAATGCCTTACCGATCAAGGAAGTCTGATAACTCAAATGTAAGCAAAAGGCTTACCTCAGCCGGCTGATTATCAGAAATTCCCGGATCGTCTCAAGCTCCTCGTTTCGGATACTCAGGGTCACCTGGAATCGCCCTCCTAAGGCAAAGCTCGCCATGCTGACTTGGTTAAATTGATGATAGGCAACTCCTATCCTCATATTGATTAGTGGTTCCAAATTAATAATAACTACTGCAGTAGGGAACAGACACAAAAGATACGCTCAGCATCTTTCCAAATAACTGTTCTGCTTTATTATGACGCAATTGAAGGTTTTTATGCACATGATTACGTAGGTATCACATTAATATTACAATTGTACGTTTATGGTAACAAGGGGCGTTACATAGGCAGGCTAATTCTAATCAGGACTCGAAAGAATGTAAACATTTACTGAAAACATTATTAGTGCTGTGTGCACAGTGAGGGCAGTGTGCAATACATACAAAATACAATACAATTATATACAGAACGTACAAATTTCCATTACAGACTCGAACTTAAAGCTCATCCCTAATCATAACCAATCAATATGTTATTTTTTAAATAATGTTTTTTACCTTTTTTTTATATTATTTTTCATCTTAGTGCTGCTAACCATGGTGCCATCATACACTCCCTACATACATACACTTTCTACACACATATCCTCTCTAGGTTGCATGATAGTGACAATAGTGGACTATGTCTGTGCAATCTTTGTTGGCATCAGCAACCAGAGATTCATGTGACAGGGGTACACAACTGGGATTAGAATAGTTTGTCACTTTATAACAGGAAGTGCCTGAAAAGGACATTTATGGAAGAATCACTGGGCATTGTTTTAATGTAAGCTGCTGAATTAAAAATATTGAAAACAAATTAAACAAATAAATCAAAGCATATATGATAATTTAGCGATTGGATTTAGATGTACTTTTAAAAAACTGTAGACAACTTGTGGGGCTTGGTAAATTATATTGTGCACACTTATGCCGCGTACACACGAGCGGACTTTACGGCAGACTTTGCCCGGCGGACGGGATTTGGTCGGACAATTCGATGGTGTGTGGGCTCCAGCGGACTTTGTTTTCTCAAAAGTTGGACGGACTTAGATTTGAAACATGTTTTAAATTAATCCGTCGAAATCGAGTCCGGTCGAAAAGTCCGCCGTCTGTATGCAAGTTCGACGGACATAAAGCCACGCTAGGGCAGCTATTGGCTACTGGCTATGAACTTCCTTGTTTTAGTCCGGTCGTACGTCATCATGTATGAATTCGACGGACTTTGGTGGATTGTGTGTAGGCAAGTCCGTTCATTCAGAAAGTCAGTCGTAAAGTACGTCGAAAAGTCCGCCAGGCAAAGTCTGCCGTAAAGTCCGCTCATGTGTACACGGCATAGGAAGCTGGAGAACAGTGTGGTCAGACAACAGGCATTAGCTTAAGAAAATAAGAAAAAATAAAGAAATGTTCCTTCTCAAAACATGTAGAATTGTAATATTGTATTACTGAATTTGCAAATTGTTGCATAAGCCAAGCCAAGCCTAGCCACCCGCTAAACTTTAGAGTTCCTTTTTTATTATTATTATTTTTTTTTATAAGTGGCCTTATTGAGCAATATAAATTCTAAGAAGGCCGGGTCAAACTCAGCCCCTTCATTAAAACTGAAATGTGCAAACACATTCAATTGCTTGTCTCTGATTCTCCCGATTTTAAATCTGCTGATTTATCTGCTGTTTTATATGCAGATTACTTTCAAAGATAACCAGTGCTAATACATTTTTCATAATATGTCTAATCTGAATTGCAAAAAATAGAATCAGGCTTGCATTAAATATATTTATGATTTTAGTACAGTTGTAATGTTCTTTAGATAGCATTACATGCTCAATCATTGATTTCATTGTTTTGCTTACTAACGTGCGTATATACTGTATAGACAATTTCTTTGTGTCCTGTATGGGAGATTTCTCTTCACTTCCTGTCCCAGAGATGCAAAAAGAAGTGAGAGAAAAATTCCCCAAAATGTGGAAAATCCCTTTTTTTGAACAGGTGTCCCTATTGGAAGGCTTACCCTAGCTTGTTACGGAAAAAAACTTTAACATTTTGGATTTTCCTTCTCATTCTGTTTTAATGACAATGGTTACCAGGACAAATAGAAGGGTGAATCTCCCAACTGGGGACAAAGGCAGCATAAACACTTGGCAAGGGGTCTCCTTTGTATGTACTATGTTTACTGTTGTTTGTAACATTGTAAAACCAATAATAAAAAATAATTTGACAAAAAAAAAACACTTGACAGGAGGTTTAACCCTTCCCCAGTCTTTTTAAAAAAAAATAAAAAAACATGTTTTAACAATAAAGATACATAAATTTTGTGCCATTTATCATTATGTAAAACCATAACTATGGTTTGCAAGTTATCCAAGATATTAAAAAGGTCTAATGACATTTACTTCTCCGTTCTTAAATTATTCTTTAATCAAGCAGAAAAACAAGAACAGCTTGTATCAAATCATTCATGTTTGGCGGAATAATTTCAAAATGACACATAATCCTCCTGGATTTGAAACAATGTGGCACTTAACACGTGAAACCATCATTCTGTGTCAAGAGCAGCAAGTGTTGTTCAGAAGCTTAAAGTAGCTATCCTCTCTCTAGCATCACGTCCTGTGCTTCAACTTGATCATTCGAGTGTTCCCATGGAGCTAGACATTAGTTCCCTTGCTCATAGCTCCAGTTTCTTTTGGCTTTCAGGAAATTAGAGTCACAATTAGCAATCACTGCCCCAGCAGCATATACTGCCATTATAAATGAACAGGTTGTCAACCTTTATTAATCTTCATTAACGCCAAAGGAAACATGACACCTACCATGGAGTGTATGTTAAATGAGTCATCTCCACTATCTGCTTCTTAAAGCCTATTCAATTTCCTTTTTTGTTTCTGTCTTTTTTCAGTTGGTCTAATTTAACTTGTTGGTTCTTAGTGACTGACCTTTGCAGATCAGTTCCAAAAAAGTATAATGGATTGCTGCATTATGTGTATCATAGATCTATAAGATTTTTAGGTCTATGATCCACAAAGTAGTTCATCCACAGATGGTAGACCATTTTAGATAAATGCCATGACTATGGAGTTGGGTCCATTCTGCGACCAAATGGAACCTACACTTCTATATCTTCCACCAAAAGGGTTTCAGTTGCCCTATTTCTCTACACATAAACTAATCTAATTTCAGATATAAAGTACCAGGTGTCAACTGAAGGTGAAGGAGAACAGGTAGCACAAGCAAGGTAAGTTTATGTAGGAAAGGTGAAGTGTGTTTTAGGGGTTGCTTTTGAGAAGAGCGATTGAAGCTTAAGACCTAGGTACAAAATCTGCATTAGGGCTTGAGAAGTATATGCTATAAACTTGAAGTACATTTTAGTTATATTCAACAGAGTGTTTGTCATCAAATTAATACATCTTGCAGATAGTAAATAATTACCAGTGCCATTTTCAGTGCATTTACTAATTATATCTCCGCTCACTTTCACTTTGTCTGTGCTTTGAAATTTATCTTTTCACAGTCTTCTTTATTTGGCAGGATAGTGAGCAACAGACCATTACACTAGATCACATTACACTAGTTTTTGATCCAAAACAAACACCAGTAAGTAGACCTAAACATTAGGTAATCATTGCCCAGTTCAGCCTAGTTTGCAAAATCTCAAATGATGTTCTCTATGATGATCTTGACTGTTCTTTAGAAATGGGGATTCTGTGGTTTGGGGGTTTTTCTGGCTTGTCAGACACCTCAGTACCAAGCCTTTCTTGGGAGAATTTTAGTGCATAGATATGCACTTTCACACGAGAAGAAAGCATATGATTATTCCCTTATCTAGTTTAAGACCAGTTAGCAAAAATTTTATGAGCAGCTTTCAACTACAGTAATATTGAACCGCAATTGCTAACTTTTTTTACAGCATATCAAAACCCAGAAACATAAATTGAATACATTTTAGCTTACCAGTCCTTAGAAGTTGTAGCTGCACTAGGTTTCTTTCTCTTTATATTAATTTGTTGATCCGGCAAAAAATATGATTCCTGTCAACACTCATTTCTTCATTGTATCTATGGAGGGAGCCCAATCTTATCAACCTAATACCCATCTCTTTACTCCCTTTTGCCCCCAAACTCCACTTTTTACGTTTAGTCTACAACCGACTGAGCGACCACCTCATTGAGAATAACCTTCTTGATCCCCTTCAGTCTGGATTTCGCCCACAGCACTCCACAGAAACTGCCCTCCTAAAACTCACAAACGACTTACTAACAGCCAAAATCAACGGTCATTATTCCATACTCTTATGCCGCGTACACACAATCGGACATTCCGACAACAAAATCCTGGATTTATTTCTGACGGATGTTGGCTAAAACTTGTCTTGCATACACACGGTCACACAAATGTCGCACAAACTGTCGCACAAACTCCTGCAAAATTCTAAATACACACACACACTAAAAATCTCCAAGACCCTGGGCCATGTCCCTTCATATAAATCCCACTCCCATATTTCCTCCCTCACCCCCTTGCTTCTCCTAACCTCTGGAGATATATCTCCAAGCCCTGGGCCTCCATCATTTAACTGTACCCCATGCACCCATCACCCTGCTCCCTCTGGCAGCAGCCGCAATCAACACAATTTAGTTCCCATTTCTATTTTTCCGAAGACCAGACTCCCTTTCTCTTGTGCCCTTTGGAACTCCCGCTCTGTCTGCAACAAACTCACCTCTCTCCATGACCTCTTTATCGCCAACTTATTTAACCCACTCGCCATTACCGAAACCTGGCTTCACGAATCCGACACTGCGTCTTCTGCTGCCCTATCCCATGGTGGTCTTCCCTGGACTCACTCCCCCAGATCCAGTGGACGTAAGGGAGGAGGTGTCGGAATCCTTCTAGCCCCACATAGCACCTTTCAGGTACTTCAGCCACCTCCCTCTCTGTCACTCTCCTCTTTCGAAGCACACTGTATTCGTCTTTTCACTCCAATTTCTCTAAGGATAGCCGCCTGGACCAGTATCCACCTTTCTTGATGACTTTTCTGCCTGGCTACCCTACTTTTTTTCCTCTGAAATTCCCACAATCATTCTCGGGGACTTCAACATCCCTATTAATGCTAACACTCCTGCCCCTTCCAAACTTCTCAGCCTAACCTCCTCCTTTGACCTGAAGCAGTGGATACATGCTCCTACTCACTCCGAAGGCAATATCCTTGACCTCGTTTTCTCTCACCTTTGCACTCCATGCAACCTCTCTATCTCACAATGATTACAAACCTTATTAGTTTCCTTCTCTCCCTTTCCTTCACCTCCTCTCCCTCCATCCGCCTTAAAGTTACCCGCAGAAACCTACGTCATCTCAACCCTTCTCTTCTTTGCTATCGACAACCTCTACGACAAAATCTCACCCCTATCCTGCACCAACCTAGCCACTTCTGTCTACAACGCTTCACTTCTAGCCTCACTTGCCCCCCTCACTACACACAGAATCAAGCCCAGACCCCTTAAACCTTGGCAAACAGATGATACTAGATGTCTGAAAAAACGTAGTCGTGCTCTTGAGTGCCTGTGGCCTAAGACCAAGTCTCAGAGAGATTTCAACCAATATAAATCTGCCCTCCAAAAATACAATTCCAGCCTGCTCTCTGCCAAGCAGACCTATTTTACCACTCTCATTAGCAACTTATTATTCCGTTCCCGTCAACTCTTCTCCACCTTCAACTCTCTACTTCATCCTCCACCGCCTCCACCCGCCAACTCACTCACTGCCCAGGAGATCCCCAATCACTTCAAACAGAAGATTGATACAATTCGCGCGGAGATCTCTACTTTTCCGATACCCTCCACGCTTTACACTTCATGCCCACAGGCACAATCATTACTTCCCTCTTTCAACCCCACCACTACAGACAAAGTTGCTAAACTACTTGCTAATGTCCACCTTACCACCTGCCCTCTGGATCCTGTTCCCTGTCAAATGCTACGTTCACCCTCTGGCCCTATGCTACACTCTCTAACCCACATCTTCAATCTCTCCCTCTCTTCTGGCATCTTCCCCAACTCTCTAAAACATGCACTTGTCAAATTCATACTTAAAAAGCCCTCACTGGACCCATCCAATCTTAACAACCTACGCCCCATCTCCTTGCTCCCCTTCTTATCCAAACTCCTCGAACGTCTGGTCTACAACCGACTGAGCGTCCACCTCGCTGATAATAACCTTCTTGATCCCCTTCAGTCTGGATTTCGTCCTCAACACTCCACAGAAACTGCTCTCCTAAAACTAACAAACGATCTACTAACGACCAAAACCAATCGACACTATTCTGTACTCCTACTCCTGGATCCCTCTGCTGCCTTTGATACGGTTGACCACCCACCCCTCCTCAAAAAACGACACGCCTTTGGTCTCCGTGACTGTACACTTCGCTGGTTCTCTTCCTACTTATCCAACCGCACGTTTAGCAACTCTACTTCCTCCTCTCCTCTTCCTTTCTCTGTTGGGGTCCCCCAGGGTTCTGTTCTTGGACCTCTCCTATTTTCAATCTACACCGCCTCCCTGGGTCAACTGATGGCCTCCATGGCTTCCAATACCACCTCTACGCTGACGACACCCAAATCTATTTCTCTACCCCTCAGCTCACTCCCTCTCCTCACGTATCACTAATTTACTATCAGATATATCAGACTGGATGTCACACCACTTCCTCAAACTCAATCTATCCAAAACCGAACTTATAATTTTTCCTCCCCCATATGCCCCTTCCCCTGATCTCTCTGTCAAAATCGATGGCACAACAATAAGCCCATCCCCACATGCCAAGGTTCTAGGTGTAGTCCTAGACTCTGAACTCTCCTTCAAGCAATACATCCGATCACTGTCCAAATCCTGCCGCCTCAACCTCCGCAACATCTCCAAAATACGCCCCTTTCTAACCAATGACACAACAAAACTCTTAATTCACTCGCTTTGACTACTGCAACTCCCTTCTCATTGGCTTACCTCTACAGTCTACAGTCTATCACCTCTTCAATCCATCATGAATGCCGCTGCCAGACTCATCCACCTTACCAATCGCTCTGTGTCTGCCACTCCTCTCTGTCAATCGCTCCACTGGCTTCTGCTCGGCCAAAGAATTAAATTCAAAAGTCTAACAACTACATACAAAGCCATCCACAATTTCACCCCAGCTACATCACTAGCTTAGTCTCTAAATACCAACCTACTCGTTCTCTTTGTTCCTCTCAAGACCTCCTGCTCTCTAGCTTCCTCATCAACTCCTCCCATGCTCGCCTCCAGGACTTTTCCAAAGCCTCTCCAATCCTATGGCATGTCCTACCCCAATCTGTCCGCTTATCTCCTACTTTATTAGTTTTTAGACCCTGAAAACCCTTCTCTTCAGAGAAGCCTACCCTACCCACACCTAACAACTGTATTTTCATTTTTCCATCAGCTCATCCCCCACAGTTATTACTTTTTTGTTTGACCCTCCCTTGTAGATTGTAAGCTCTAACGAGCAGGGCCCTCTGAACCCTCCTGTATTGATTTGTATTGTAAGTGTACTGTCCGCCCTCATGTTGTAAAGCACTGCGCAAACTGTTGGCGATATATAAATCCTGTATAATAATAATAATGTTGTCGGAAATTCCGAACGCCAAGAACATGGTGACGTACAACACGTACAACGAGCCGAAAAAAAGGAAGTTCAATAGCCAGTGCGGCTCTACTGCTTGATTCCGAGCATGTGTGGAATTTTGTGTGTTTAGGAATTGTGTACACACGATCGGAATTTCTGACAATGGATTTTGTTTTCGGAAATTTTGAGAACCAGCTCTCAAATTTTTGTTGTCAGAAATTCCAACAACAAATGTCCGATGGAGCCTACACTTGGTTGGAATTTCCGACAACAAGCTCACATCGAACATTTGTTGTTGGAAATTCCGACCGTGTGTACACGGCATTACTCTTGGACCTTTCCGCTGCCTTTGATACAGTTGACCACCCTCTCCTCCTCAAAAAACTCAATTTGCTTGGTCTCCATGGCTGCACTCTCCATTGGTTCGAATCTTACTTATCTCATCGCACCTTCAGTGTCACTTACAACTCCACTTCCTCCTCACCAACTCCTCTTACCATTGGGGTCCCCCAAGGTTCTATCCTTGGACCTCTACTATTCTCAATCTACACGTCCTCCCTGGGTCAACTGATAGCCTCCCATGGTTTCCACTACTATTTATATGCTGATGACACCCAAATCTATGTCTTTGCCCCTCAGCTCACCCCATAAATCTCCTAACGCATTACTGATTTACTAACAGACATATCAGCCTGGATGTCAAATCACTTCCTCAAACTGAATCTATCTAAAACTGAGCTCCTAATATTTCCTCCCCCACGTGCCCCTTCCCCTGACTTCTCTGTCAAGATCAATGGCACATCTATCAGTCCGTCCCCACATGCCAGGGTGCTAGGAGGAAACCTTAGACTCTGAACTGTCCTTTCAGGCCCACATACAATCCCTGTCCAAATCATGCCGCCTTAGCCTCCACAACATTTCCACAATACGCCCCTTTTTAACTAATGACACCACCAAGCTTCTAATTCACTCCCTGGTTATCTCTCGCCTTGACTACTGCAACTCCCTCCTCATTGGATACATAGGCTATCCCCCCTACAGTCCATAATGAATGCCGCTGCAAGACTCATCCACCTTACCAACCATTCATTGTCCTCCACCCCTCTCTGCCAATCCCTCCACTGGCTTCCACTCACCCAACAAATAAAATTCAAAGTACTAACAATAATTTACAAAGCCATCCATAACTCTGCCCCCTGCTACATCATTAACCTAGTCCCAAAATACCAACCAAGCCGCTCTCCTCCTGCTCTCTAGCTTCCTTGTCACCTCCTCCAATGTTCGCCTCCAGGATTTCTCCAGAGTTTCTCCCATCCTTTGGAACTCCCTACCCCAATCTGTCTGACTGTCCCCTAATCTATCCATCTTTAGACGATCCCTGAAAACCTTTGTCTTTAACCTCCCTGGCAGTATGATTCTTTCTGATTTTAGGTGCTGAAAGCGGTACAATTATTTTGCATGGAAATTTGGCGTTTTATATTGTAGGTCTGTAATTATTAACAATAACACACTTAAATCTGTCCAAACAAGAGTCTAGTAGATATCCCGGGTATGATAAAGTTTGAAACACAAAAACATAAATTATAATATAATAAAAAAAAAATAATAATTAAAAAAAATAAATAGTAATAAAATAAATTTCCACACGATTCACTATCACTCAATTCTGCAAGTGTTCTAATTTACTATTGCTGTTTTCTAGCTGGTCTAAAGCCATTTTTGACGTAAAGGGACACTTTTTGGTTGCTATGGACAATCTCCAGTTTCCAGGCAGAAAGAACAGTATATGCAATATAAAACTGCATGTAGGGCATGGGCCAGAGCACTGGGGACAAATGGGATGTGAAATGATTTCATACAGTACTGTAATCTGTAAGATTACAGTACTGTATGTGTTATGCTTTTAAAAAATTTTTGAATTTGCCGCCAGGCTCCGCCCCCGTGCGTCGCGACGCTCGCAGGGAACGGAGCCTGGCACAGAAAGGCTTCGGAACAGGACACAGCCCGTGGACACTGCGGGGGACATCGCAGGATCCCGGGGACAAGGTAAGTAAGGAGGCACCAGGATCCTGCGATGCAATCCCGAGTGTGGCTCGGGGTTACCGCTAATGGTGCTGAATTTTAACCCCGAGCCACACTCGGGAAAACCGCCAGGGAGGCTACAGAAGCCTATCCTGCTTCTAACTAACACTGTTTTACTTCCTCCACCAGCTCATCCCCCACAGCTATTACCTTTTGTATCAATTGACCCTTCCTTTTTAGATTGTAAGCTCTAATGAGCAGGGCCCTCTGATTCCTCTTGTACCAAATTGTAATGTCTGCCTTTATTTTGTTAAGCGCTGTAACTGTTAACTGTTGCCGCTATATAAAACCTGTATAATAATAATAATAGTCGGCGTGCAGGCTAGACTTCCAACATACCTACCTTTGTTCATCTCCATTACATGCAGGGCTGGTAGTTTACACACTAAACATAAGAATGTTTGTCTTTTTTTTTCAGCTTATAGGAAGTGACAAAGACAATGCATTTCTGTCATCATCCACAGTTACTTTCTGTACTTCATAAAAATGTTCTTACAAATGCAACCACCACATCAATGATCTGGTAAGCTGCAACATAATACTTTGTTTTTCTTTTAGGTTTAGATATGCTTTACGGTACAAGATGTGTCATCCCAGTCCTTATTTAACCACTTCAGCCCCGGAAGGATTTATCCCCTTAATGACCAGGCCATTGTTCGCGATACGGCACTGCATCGCTCTACCTGGCAATAGCGCAGTCATGTGACGTTGTTCCCAAATAAAATGTATGTATTTTTTCCCACAAATAAAGCTTCCTTTTGGTGGTATTTTATCCCCTTGCGGTTTTTATTTTTTGCGCTATAAACAAAAAAAAAGAGCGACAATTTTGAAAAAAGAAAACATATTTTTTTACTTTCTGCTATAATACATATCCAAAAAAAAAGTAAAAAAAAATGTATTCATCAGTTTCGCCAATATGTATTCTTCTACATATTTTTTGGTAAAAAAATCCCAAAAGCGTATATTGATTGGCTTGTGCAAAAGTTATAGTGTCTACAAAATTGGGGATAGATTTACGGATTTTTAATTTTTTTATTGTTTTTACAGGTAAAGGTGGTAATCTGCGATTTTTAGCGGGAGTGCGACATTGCAGTGGACAAATCTGACCCTAAGTGACACTTTTTGGGGACCAGTGACACCAATATAATGATCAGTGCTAAAAAAAAAATGCACTGATTAATGTTTAAATTACACTGGCAGGGAAGGGGTTAACACTAGGGGGCGATCAAAGGGTTGACTGTGTTCCATAGGTGTGTTCTAACTGTGTGGGGGATGGGCTCACTGGGACAACACAGAGATCGCTGTTCCTAATTACTAGGAACAGCCAAACTCAGAGTTGTCCCCTGTCAGAACGGGGATCCACCTTGTTTACATAGGCAGATCCCCGTTCTGCTTCTCTGTGGAGTGATCGCGGGTTGCCGGTGGACATTGAGTCTGCCAGACCCGCACGTGCACTCCCCCGGTGCAGCGGGCACACATGCCCACAGTATCTCATGCACAAAACGGCGTACAGGTAGGTAGTTTCGTGCAGCCGGGCCATCCTGCCGCAGTATATGTGCGGTGGGTGGTCCGGAAGTGATTAAAGTGGTTGTAAACTTCAGTCATGGAATCGAAGCAAAGCATATAAATCTGCAGTGTTTACCTATCTCTCTCCAAAGCTACAAGTGTCATTTCTCTCTGGTGATTCATTCCTCTGTTATCAGCATGAGTCACTTCTGAGAAGTTTTCCCAACACACAAGATAAATTTGTGTCGGGAGGAGGAGAGCTCAGAAAGGAGCTTGGCTATTCACAACACAATTCTTCTGCTGTGTGAAGCTTGGTGTTTTCCTTTCCTCCAATCAGCTCTCACAACTGCAGTTTCTCTGCCCTCTTCTCTGTGCTTCTGACAGATGAAAAAAGATTTATAACACAATCTGAACTTTTGAAGGGGTGTAGAGTGTAGAAGACTGCAGATAAACAAATAAAACTTATGTAGGAGGATTTGTTTAATATCTATGTATCATCTGAGGCTGTTCACTTCACTGGGTACAACCACTTTTACATCCTAATAAGTTAGCTAGCATTAGCTGATAACGTTCAGCTGGACTTATTTTGTAATGTTGAAGAAATTTCACCCCCCCCATCAAAGCAGGTTCCCCAGATCTAATGCAACTAAGATTAATTATATAAATGAAAACGTCCAGAACAAGCACACGGGATATGACTTCAGACTTTTCACACTTGGCCTTAGGCCAATGACTAGACCAGGCTTTCTCAACCTTTTCAACACAGAGGAACCCTTGAATTAACTTTTCGGTCTCACGGAACCCTTGATAAAAATTACCATATCTACAACTCATGATAAATTAGTGTGATGGTCAGTGGGAAGACTGCTGCTTACACTTGTGGTCACTGGGAAGAGTTACCCCCTTACATATGGCTAAAAAAGATCAATGAAGTCTGGACGTGTCCTTATTAAAATTAGCAGACCCCACATTGGGTCATCGTGACCACTCTTAATAGTAACCACCACAGTTTTTCCAAAGACCGAAACATGGACCACATACATAACATATGTGTCCTAGATAGGACAAGGTGGCTGCCTGGCGGCGGAAAGTCCGGAGCGGATGTTTGGAGAAATACAAGGAAGGTGGGATCCTGTCCACCCCTCCCTACCCCTCCTATCCTCTACCCTTTCCCCCTTCTCTCTCTTTTCCTCCTCTTTTTCTCTGCTCTTTTCTACCTTAATAAGAACTGTCATTACTAGAGTTGTTTGTTGTATGAACAGAATGTTAGCAATTACCACATTATTGCCAGATGGATGTGAAGTAAAGATGCTCTTCTGGCCGGGAGGGTCGTGGGGTCGGGGGTACGTCTGTGGTTCGGGGGGCGCACCGGTGGAGGTCAGATGGAGGCCTCTGCCGGTGTGGGCCCTGGGCGGTGGCGCCCCCGGGATGCCGCGACTTACTTCTCCTTGGCCTAGGAGACCAACATGGCTTAGGTTATAAGGCCTACGGTTAGTGGAAACCACAGCCAGTCTCCACCTCCGTGGATTCTAAGGCTTTAAAGCAACTTGTACATGTACCACTAAAAGCACACATTTACATTGTTTTTAACAGATGATTCAGTACAGCACCAGTCTACTTGCCTTCCTTCTTTTTTTTTTCCTTTCTTTTATTATTTCTTACCATTTCTTATTTATGTTAACAATAGATCTGCAAAATATTGCTACTGTTGAAATGAGAAAATATCTGTCACAAATACACTTAAATTGAAATGTGTTTGTTAAGAGGTGACTGACTACAATAAAGAAAGTTTAAACAAAAAGATCAATGATGTCAGTGGGAACTTATCGAAGAGGCAGAAATTGCTCATTGCTCAAGGAACCCCCAGCAACCTCTGAAGAAACCCTAGGGTTCCATGGAACCCTGGTTGAGAATCCCTGGACTAGACCATCCAGTCAGTCTGGTATTTTGATCTTTTGTCAATTTTTGTATATGCCTATGCAAATTTCTGCAGGGCTGTAGGTATTTAGGCTTATATATTGTATATAAAAAACCCCACACAATATGCCAGAACCTGGGAATGGTCTGTGAGTGGTGCCTAAACCCAATATCAGGGGAAGTGCTTCCAAAAACCAACCAAGTAAAAACACCACAAAGGACATAGCACTAACAAAGGCTACCAAACACAAAAAAATATTTTATGAAATATCGCATATACCAACAGCATATAATTAAGACTGATTTTAGAGGTATTTCCCCTGCCTTTTGCCTAATTCTTAACTTTAGGACCTGCAAAAGAGAGGTTATTTTCCTTTTGTTCCTAATAACACTAACTGTCCTTGAAAGATATTGCTGGCTAATGTACTTAAAATCTGTATGCCTACATATTAATATTAAAGTTCTATCCTTCGTGGGAGTACATGATTAAGATTTTGGCAAGGTACACGATGTTCATAATCTTCATCATGATCATAGCAGAATCATGTTCTAAAAAACAGACTTGCTCTGAATATTGCTTTATTTGAGACAGAGTCATTCTTTGCTAAGGCACCACTTACAATTTTGACTTTTCTATGTAGTCCTTTTGCCTACATTTTGCAAAGTTTTTTGGAGTAATAAAAGAAGTAAAATGTTGAATGACAATGACACAAAGTCAACTCATGAAAGAGTCAGTAATCTCATTTTTGCAAGCACTGCTGTTCAATAATGGCTCTGAAAGTGATTTCCGAATCCAAAAGTCACTTTGAGATACATCAGGCATGAGCAGGTATAGTAGCTAAGAACTGACAGATTAATTTGTCACCTATATAGAATCATGACATGTGTTTACCTATTGCACAGTAAATCCTGCTATCCAAAACTAATGCAAATAGTTGAGGAAACATTATTTTTTCTGAGATGCTGGCACCTGCAATTTTTTAGTGGTGTGTTAGGACTAGGTGTGTTAGATTTGGAATACCTTTCATTTCCCTGCCTTCAGATTTAGGGGTAAAATTGGTTTGTTTCTGACTTCTATAGTTATCTAAATAGTAAGTTGAGAACCATCAACTACAAGCAGCACCTGTGGGTTGATTTACTAAAGACAATTTGACAGTTCACTTTGCAAAGGAATTTTCGCAAGAACTTAGTGAACATGGTAAAGTATTACTTTGCAAACGATACCCAATCACGTACAAGAAAATTAAAAAACACAGCATTTTTTCTTGTACATGTTTGGATGATGAAAGTCAGCAGAGCTTCACCTCAATCACTAAGCTCTGGGGCAAAGTCTCTTGCAAAGTGCAACTTTCCTTGCAAAATGAACAACTTATTTGTCTTTTATAATACAAGCTCATGGTGTCAAGTCTTAACTGTAATTTTTTTTATAGGTTTCTTTCTGATATCAATGATGTTTGGAGGCCAGAGATCACTAGAAGATGCCCTGACCATTTTTCTGCTTAGGGCTGTACGAAAAAAGGAGGTGTGACCGGTGTCTTTACTTTACACTTATACTTTGGAAAGCGAATAATGGATTTTATTTATGTTTTCACCCAACATTCTCTCGTTTGGAAGTAAGGTTCTATTAGAAAAATTGGTGATTCTTGGGTAAAAACATTATTGAAATAGACCCCTCAGACTATATATGCCTCCACTCAATGGTGCCTCCAAATCCACTAGCGGAATACATTGAATATTTTTAATTTATGCTTACATAGACTTTCCCTTAAACCTTTGTTACCTCCAATGTTGTAGCTCTGGCACATTTTTGGAATTAAATTAATGGTTTTAGTGGATATTCTCCCCATTTATAAGTCTACCCTTATGCCGTCATGCCTTTATTGTGACACAACACTAGCTTAAGCAGTTTTCATTTGTTACATTCTGAGTTAATATATAGAGTTCTACAAATATGCCCCACAAAGATCATTTAACTGAATCTGTAGTCAATATATATATATATATATATATATATATATATATATATATATATATATACCGTATATATATATATATATATATATATATATATATATATATATATATATATATATATAAGACTGTGGAGTTGATTTACTAAAACTGGAGAGTGCAATATCTGGTACAGGTGCACATAGAAACTAATCATCTTCTAGGTTTTTTTTTTTCTCAACGCTTAATTGAACAAGCTGAGTTTAGAAGCTGATTGGCTACCGTGCACAACTGCACCAGATGTTTCACTCTTCAGCTTTAGTAAATAAACCTCTGTGTGACTGTGTATGATTAAAATTCCATATTTATACTAATGTTTCACGTACACAGGATGTTTTAAAACTTCTTCTGAATGTTGGAACTTGACAGCTAGTAACCAACGTCCGTTTTGCCACTTTTATATGCTGCGTTTATGCTCGTTTAGCAGTGTTTTTTTTACAGATAACCTCAGTAGAACCTCCCAAATGCCCACAATGTTGGAATAACATCTCTCTCTCTATCTCTCTCTCTCTCTCTCTCTCTCTCTCTCTCTCTCTCTCTCCTTGCAGCTAACAACAAGGGTTCTGCAAAGTCAGTTTTTTCCCATTGTAAATGGTCGGAAATTTTTCCCCATTGAAAACGCCTATAAACAAAAACGCTTATAAATGCAAGTTACCGCGTTTACAAGCTGTTACAAGCATTTGGCAATTCAAATGCCACTAAACTACCATCATGAAAGCTTTCTAAAATGCTTCTAACCTCAACTGCTTCTAAACTACTATAAACGTCTGAGTGTACATGTACCCATGAGATAACATTGAGGAGAGTTCAGGGGCTGCTGAAAAAAACACCCAAATGCTAACGTCCATTTACCAGCTGTAATGTACATGAGGCCTAATAGTCTACAATATATTCTAACATATTATACCTTATGTGGCTTGACATTTAACAGTTATTTATCTTAATATTATTATTATGTATTTCTAGAAAGATTATATAACAGCTAATCTTCCAGTGGTGATTATTCTATGCATTGTGCATACTCCTACAAAGATCATGAATAAATCTAAACTACTTTTTACAACTTTACAATATCAAATAATTTGGTTGAATTACAAATATATTGTTGCATACATCATATGGGAGACACCATATGCCTTGAGCACCTCATTTATGTACATTATTGCTGCCCTGCTAAATTTGAGAAGGTATGAGAGGGATGGTTAAATACTCCTGGTCTTTCCCCTTATTGACTTAGTGTTGCAAAGGCTACTCTAATGCATTGTATGCCATACCTTTGTATACCACTGTGTCACTTCACAACACTGCGTTTGTTTGCTTAAAAGTATGATTGTCTATTACTGCAAACTGTCATACTGGGGGAGATTTACAAAAACTAGAGAGTGAAAAATCTGGTGCAGCTCTGCATAGAAACCAACCAACTTCCAGGTTATTTATCAAAGCTTAATTGAACAAGCTGAGTTTAGAATCTGATTGGCTACCATGCACAGCTGCACCAGATTTTGCACTCTCCAGTTTTAGTTAATAAACCCTACTGTTTTCATGGAGCAAATATGATATTTGAGGTTGGAGAGTTCACAATAAACAACACCTCCTTTAAATAGATTTAAAAAATTACCAAAACACAATTGGAGTTTTAAGGTGCACACAATCAATAAAAACTGATATTACAAAAATGGATACATTTTATTAAGCAGACGTAATTATGAACAACAATTTGGTATATATAAAAAAAGAGCATATTACAGCTCAGTGGTCACAATACAAAAGAATGGTTGCCTCTACATGTTTCACCACTATCGTGGCTTCTTCTGGAGCATTGTAGGACCTTAATACATTATCACCCTTTAAAAGATCATGGTTCCAAGGAGTCCTTAGGGCCCATCAAGAGCTCCAATGAGCTCTTTATTTGCAGATAACAGCAGGTAACAGGCTGATCACCTTGTTACCTGCTGTTGTCTGCAAATTTCCAAACCAAGTTCAAAAGGGTTAATCCTTATGGGATAGACCAATTGTTTTGGATCTCCTTAGGTTCTAAGGTATCATAGTAATACCAAATCAATGAATATTGGTACTTTTAAAAGAAGGAATTGCCTAGATGGCACAGTTTTCTTGAAGTTTGTTGCTAGTATATGAAGTTGGCGTCTTTGGAAAGATATCAGTATCAGTCCATTAATTCATCAACCTTTTATTATAACAGGGTGGGACTGCAGGGTTATTATTCCCCCTTCACTTTCAGGACACATACACCTCATTGGAGCTCTTGATGGGCCCTGAGGACTCCTTGGAACCATGATCTTTTAAAGGGTGATAATGTTTTAAGGTCCTACAAAAGCTCCAGAAGAAGCCACAATAGTGGTGAAACATGTAGAGGCAACCATTCTTTTGTATTGTGACCACTGAGCTGTAGTATGCTCTTTTTTATATATACCAAATTGTTGTTCATAAATATATCTGCTTAATAAAATGTATCTATTTTTGTAATATCAATTTTTATTGATTGTGTGCACCTTAAAACTCCAATTGTGTTTTGGTAATTTTTTGAATCTACTGTTTTCATGGTTTATCTGCTCTGGAATTGTATATCTCAATAAACTTCTTCTTGATTAAAAATAATTAAATAAATAACGTATGGCACTGTGTCATGGGGAGGGGCTCAATAGTTTACATTCCAAATACACTCAGTCAACTTTTTTGGAAGATCCTGCATTCAACCTTAAGGTGAGTCCTTGGAAAGCAGTGCTTCAGGGAACTGGGCAACATTGTAGTATTAAATGCAAAAACCTTTAGGAAAAGTGGGTGGGAAGCAAAAAAGAGACCTGAAACTGTAGGAACAATAGGCACAAATATTTAAAGACTGGTACAAGGATTCTCCAAGTTCTTGTGGATTTCTTGACCTCTTAACTACCTGTGGTTTGCCTCACTTTCCCATCCAGTTCTACCTCCCATGTATACAGTATATCTGCAATACAAAATGCCTTTTTTATGTTCCAAAATGGATCCCTGAACAAAGTGTGTATCTTAACAGTGATTGCTTGGCTCAATAATTATTTATAACTCATATAATTTGCTTCTCTGCCTGGTTCTCAGGTACAGCCCTCTAGAGCCAATTAACAGTGGCTGGTAGCTGCACTTGCTGATAAAGTTGAGAAAACCCTGAATTATAATTCAAATGGCAACATATACTATTACTGCCTGAGGTATGAGGTGGCTTGAATATTATTATATCTAAATTATGCGTTTGTTTCATTATTAGACTTGAACTGGCTATTGTTTATGGTATTTGCCAATGTACAAAAATTTGTGTTATTTATAAAATGTTAACTAAATTATGGGAATTCAGTAAAAATGTTTGATAAGAATAATTTTTATACCAGATGATCAAATTATACATAATATCATTTTGTAGTAATTGGTATTGTAACTACAAATATCATATTTTTACATACTGAATAATTTTAGACACTCATAAATACAATCTCAGTTAACTTATTGTCTAGGTTGTGCTTTAAAATACCTGGGAGACATAATTTAGGACTGCCATGCCACATGACAAGGTATACACATTTTAAAATTTAGTTCTCATTGTTTGACCCTTCAGTCCTAAACCTGATGCATGGCTTGTCTGCCAATGTGCAGGAAACAAACAACCTTCTGTCTCAATACTCATCAGTTGACCTTGTGAACCAATATCCTCTTCCTTATTACTTTAATCACCGTTACATTTTACAGGCAGGTGGAGTGAATAAATAAATTACATGAATTGACCCTAATTCATTCCGCCACTTAAGAATTGTGTACACACATTCTTCTTGTAGATAATTGCTTTCACTGTTAAATAGCAAAAAGGTCCAACAGAACTTCATGGACACAAATGGTGCTAAAATGAGCAGCCAAGTACTGTAAATGTACAAGTAACAGTTATATAAAATATATAATGATTTGCTTGCCATTTTCATTCTGATATAAAATGCAAGTTATCACTTGTGATAATCTTTCAATGTATATAATTAATTATTTAAAATAACTATTTACAAATGACAACAATTAAATGAATGTCAGTAAAATGTATTGCATGTTTGAAAGGTTCTGTAATTAAAAAAAAAAAAAAAACATGGAATGTAAAGACATTTTGGTAACTGACACTTATCATTCTGGTGTTGTAGTGAGATGTGAGGGTTATTTATAACAACCAGAATTCAACGTTCACTGATTTAACTTGTTAATGCTGCTTTGCTGAATAAGGGAAAATGCTATATAGAAATCAATGTGTTGAAAAAAGTTTAATTCTTCAGAAGAACATTTCTAAATGCTTCTAAATGTTACTAGATGACAGACTGAAGAATAGGCATGTTTGTATATTTGTGCTGTACTGTTCACACATTGAGGGAGATTTACTAAAACTGGTGCACACAGAATCTGTTGAAGCTGTGCATAGTAAACCAATCACCTTCTAACTTCAACTTGTTCAATTAAGCTTTGACAATAAAACCTGGAAGCTGATTGGTTACTAAGCTAAGTGAAAACTCACTTTGCAAAGAGACATTTCACTTAGTTTAGTGAATGAGGTGAAGTTGTGCTGACTTCAATTATCTAAGCAAAAATCCTGTTTTTCAATTAAAATTTTCTTTGCAATCTTCCTTGCACATGATTAGGTATTCTTTGAAAAGTGAAAACTCACTGTGAAAGTGAACATACTTTACTTCTTTAGTAAATTAGCAGCTACCATGGGAAGCTGTTATTTTTTTTTTCAATATATAAAAATATTACATTTTTTTTAAAATATCAGATGCTAAAAGGAAAATAACCTAAGGAGGCATCCTTTGCTTAAAGCATTTGTTACCCTAAAAAAAATGGATCCTGTTCCTTTAACCACTTGCCGACCACCACACACACATATACGTCGGCAGAATGACACAGGCAGGAAAATGGGCGTACCTGTATGTCCCTTTGAATTTGCTGCCTATGGGGCGCACGCACACGCCCACAGCACACCACGGGAGCGTGCCTGCGGGTCCCGCGAACTCGATGTTCGCCGGCGCCCCGCGATTGCGGCGAGGAGAGGCAGAACGGGAAGATGCCTAAAAGGCATTTCCCTATTCTGCCTAGCAACATGACAGGGATCTACTGCTCCCTGTCACCAGGAGCAGTGATTTCTGTCATTTTGTAGTGAGCCCATCCCCCCACAGTTAGAATCACTCCCTAGGACACAATTAACCTCTTGATCGCCCCCTAATGTTTACCCCCTTCCCTGCCAGTGTCATTTATATAGTAATCAGTGGCTATTTGTAGCTCTGATCACTGTATAAATGACAATGGTCCCAAAATAGTGTCAAAAGTGTCCGATGTGTCCGTCATAATGTCGCAGTCCCAATAAAAATCGCAGATCGCCGCCATTACTAGTAAAAAAATAATAATAAAAATGCCATAAATCTATCCCCTATTTTGTAGACGCTATAACTTTTGCGTAAACTAATCAATATACACTTATTGCGATTTTTTTTACCAAAAATATGTAAAATACATATCGGCCTAAACTGTGGAAGAAATTCTTTTTTTTTTTAAATTGACGCTCTTTTTTTTATTTATAGCATAAAAATAAAAACCGCAGAGGTGATAAAATACCACCAAAAGAAAGCTCTATTTGTGGGAAAAAGGGACGTCAATTTTGTTTGGGTACAGCGTTGAACGACCGTGCAATTTTCAGCTAAATTGATGCAGTACAGAATCGCAAAAAATGCTCTGGTCGGGAAGGGGTAAATCCTTCCAGGACTGAAGTGGTTAAAGCATGTTAAACAGCACAGTGCTTGTGCTGTGTAATTTGGCCCCCTGTATCACCTGAAATACCTGGTTGATCTTGCTTGGCTATGCCCTCCCCTCTGTAAACTGACAACGGTTTATCATGGCTGCTGAGCCCTGACACCATTGTCAGTTTCCGTGCTTCCATCGTCTGCAGCCCTACTCTCTGCTCTCCTGTGTTCTCCTCTGTCCTCCTCCTCCCTCCCTCCTCTACCTGTCAGCTCCATTCACTCAACGATCCTCCCCTACTGCCTCTCGCATATCAATTGTATAAGAATGCCATACCCTCTATTATATAACACTATGTGTCCCAGTGCCTGTGCTGTATAAAAAAATACAGATTATACCTTATATCAGAGCGTCTCCTGGCGCTCACATGACTCCTTGGATCTCTCTCCTCCCCGGCTGACGTCACTGGCAGTCCTGGGCCCCACCCTCTATAGCTGTCAGCCGGGCAGGGGAGAGAGCCAAGGAGTCACATGAGCGCCGGGAGACACTCTGATATAAGGTATAATCTGCATTTTTTTTTATATAGCACAGGCACAGGGGCACATAGTGTTATATAATGGAGGGAATGGCATGGTTATACAATAGTGGGTTAATAACCACTTTAAGAGATTTCTAATGAGATACCCAGTACTAGCTGCTAACTTTTGGAATGTGTCTCTGTTATTGATACTCATAGGTGTAGATAAAGGGGAAATTGAGGATCCATAGCGCAGGTGCAACAGTTGGTACATTAATATTGCTCTACACCTTTGTTTCCCAACCATCAGATTGAAGCTTCCCTCCTGTTAGATTGTCAGCTAAGCCATATTACTTCTAGGCATCAATGGCTTTTATGAAACTATCTAGGTTGGGCCTATAGGCAGTGGGTGGCTATGGATAATAGTTGTGTCATTTGGCTCTGCCCCCAGCATCGCCCACAGCCATTGGTGCCCCTGCCAACAGGAGTTGGATTCATGTCCTAAGTAACCTAAACTTGAGAAAAGCTGTAATCCATAGGGGAAGAGGGCTATAGTCTGCAAAGGTGACAGTGTTGGAATAGGGTGGCAGGGAATGCAGAGATGAGCAGTTTTGTAAGGGGGTAGAAAAGAATGCAGAAGTAAGCAGTATAGGAAAATTGGTGCAGAGGGGAATCCTGGTGCTGGCATGCACACTTGTGATGTCTTTGGTGTGGATTTTGGACTGTTGGGAAGCACCAGCACTAAACTTTCATTGAATGAGTATAAATGTTTGTATAAATGATTGTATGAAAGTATAAAAATACATATTTTGTATTCCTGTACTTCTTTGTATAAATATACTGTAGGTATAGACACACTCCTTTCCCCTGCACTTTTTATGCTATATTGTACAACAGTTGGTGGGCTGTATATGACATACTCCTGAACACTACACTCTGTATGCTGGGCTGTATATGGCATAATCCTGACCACTGCATTCTGTGCGCTGGAATATATATGACAAACTTCTGACCACTGCACATTTTTTACATAAGATTTTGCTGCAGTTTGCATGTGTCTGTTAAACTCTCACAGTAATTAGGGCATATTTTTTACCGGCATGAGAATTGTGCCTAATGTTACCATGTACAGTACATAGTGAGTCAGCTCAAGTTTTTTGCCCCCCCCCCCCCCCCCTCACTGTGAGCACAGTTTTGTCATCCATCTCGTTATTCTTCTCTCAGTGCCCAAGGCTGAACCCCCCAGAAAAAAAAAAGATCTATACCCCTGCTGATAGTCCATACTGTGGTGCAATTAGAGAGAGCTAAACACATTTAGCTGTGTGTGTTCTTAATAAAGCTGAACACTAATGCCCCGTACACACGGTCGGATTTTCCGATGGAAAATGTCCGATCGGAGCGTGTTGTCGGAAATTCCGACCGTGTGTGGGCTCCATCGGACATTTTCCATCGGATTTTCCGACACACAAAGTTGGAGAGCAGGAGATAAAATTTTCCGACAACAAAATCCGATCACGTCAATTCCGACCATGTGTGGCCTGTTCCGACGCACAAAGTGCCACGCATGCTCAGAAGAAATTCCGAGACGGGACAGCTCGTTCTGGTAAACTTAGCGTTCGCAATGGATACAGCACTTTCGTCACGCTGCAATGTTAAAAATGGTTTAATACAGCGCACTCTCTTCTTCTTTATAATGTGACAAGAATGAAGTAGTTTTGCTGCTCATATTCACACACACTTCTCACAAACTTTTATTTGTGTTTTTTTAGTGGGATTCCCTCAATATATAGTTATTAGTTGTCACATCTGACAGTTTTATATATATATTTTTTTTTTTTGGATTTTCAGCCTTTTTTTTTCTTTAATGTTTGTATTTTTTCCAAGGCTGATCTTTGTTCAATGTTATTTTTATTTTTAATACAGATTATTTTTGTGTGTGTTTTGTGTGTCAAGTTACCCCAACACCATTGATATCTTTTATTATTTAATCTCAAGGAGATTGTTTGTTGTTGGTGTCCCTTGTTCATTTCACATTGTATATTTGAAATGTACCTGAACCCTCACAAACTGTCTTATTTGAAGTAAAACACATAGGAGAGTATAATTCAAAACAAAAATCCTTTATTAAGGGATCAGAACCAAACAAAGAGGAAGGCAACACTGGAGAAACAGGAGAAATTAGTGAAGCCTGGGACCCCCACGGCAGACAACAATTCTTCCACATCAAAATTGGTGGCCTGAGAAGTCCATATATAAGGGAGTGCAGTCTGGTCCGGGATTCGCAGAGATCTGGATAGCAGCAGATGACATCTGTGTCCCCAGGCTGTGGTACCACAAGAGGCTGCATTTTTTGGCCAACCAGACTGAACCCAGGGCAATAACTTTCTGGTCTTCCTTTCACGCTTCCTTCCGGGCTGTGGCTGTGCAGTTGGAGATGTGGCAGGAGGAGGAGTAGGACCTTGAGGAGGACTGGGAGGACCTGGAGGAGAGGGAGGATGAGGAGGAGGACCTGCAGGAGGAGGAGGAGGACCATCGCAAAGGTGTGTTTGAGGTGTAATTTGGCCCCTCATACCTTTCTCCAGAGCCTCCGATATGAGGGCCTCACACATGGCTTGTTGGTCCTCCTCCATCCTCTGCATTTTATATGCAATGACGGCAGCAATGTCCTCCTCCACGGTCTGTCGTGCTCCCAGGACCTCTGTAGCCCTCCAAAAGAATCCTATAGCAGCCTCCTCTAGGGCACTCCTCCTACTGCCACTTTCTCTTTTCAGGGGGGGTGGAGGGACCTGCAGATCAGCCAGCCGGCTCGGCCCGGCCACCTCCTGGCTGAGACTTCCCTGTGTATGAAAAAGGGACATGGTTTTAATGTTTTGCATCATCAATCACAATCCTAAATTAGTACTCCCAACTAACATCTAGTTAACATCATTGATTGGACAAGCAGAAATATTTTGAGGAATGCTATACCTGGCTCAATCTGGGCTCCTCCACATGTGGCCTGGAAGGCCCAGGTTGGGCGTCAGAAGCCTCAGCCGGGGGGGAAGGAAGCGTGGAAGGAAGGCTGGAGAGGGATAGCCTGGGTTCAGTCTGGCCTGCCAGAAAATGCAGCCTGTCGTAGTACAACATCCTGGGGACATAGATGTCATCTGCTGCTCCGGATCTCTGCGAATCCAGGACTTTCTTGCGCTCCCTTAGATATGTACTCCTCAGGCAACCAATTAAGATCTTTAAATAGGTGATGTCTGCCGTGGGGATCACCTGCTTCACAATTTCCAACAACTGCACCAGTGCTGCCTTCCTCTTTGCTTGGTTCTTGAAATGGGGGTGGTTAATCTCCCACAGACATGGCAGCTCCCTTAGCATCTCAACGAATACTGACATGAAGTCATTATCTTTGAGTACCATATCCATGTTCACTGCAAGACACAACACAAGACAAAGCCTAATGTCAGACAAAACTCTCCTAATCTTGTTACAATATAGGCCTCAATCTAGAAGCAGTATAGGCACAAGTTTGTCTCTTACCTTCGTTCTTACGATCGGCGCGTCCAATGCTCCTTCCTCCGCTCACAGATCGTACGTAATACGCACGCGTGTTACGCTTTATACACACTGCGCATGCGTGTAACTCCGCCCGCCCCTGACGTTCTTTCTAGTCTATTCCCCGCCACTTTTCGTTCGGCGCAGTGGGTGAAGAGCATGATGGCGGAGTTAGAGCAGGTGTGTGCTAATTATAGCAACGAGGAGGAGGAGGAGGAAAGCCCGGATCCAGGCACATCCCGATCCAGAAGGAGACGTTTTAAGGCCACAAATATGTCCTTTGGGGAGATGTTGGAGATGGTCGACATCATGAGGAAGTCCGACTATGACGGGAAGTATGGGCCTTACCCCCACCCGAACATCCGAAAGGTCAAGATCATTGCTAAAGTGGTCAAAAGCCTTCACAGGAATTTTGGGGTACGAAGATCTAAAGATCAGCTCAGGAAGCGGTGGTCGGACCTGAAGTTGAGAGAGCCAGAGCAGTACCGAAAGATCTGGAGAGTGCTGCAAAATGTAAGTAGTTGTGCTGGGTTCCTATTCTTTCTGTCTTTATTCCGTTCGTGCTGCTCCATATGCTTTTATTAATTGTAACGTTTAAAAGGGCAACTTTAATGTTCATGGGCCCATTATTCGTTCGTATCAAACATTTTTCTTTCGGCCTCTAGAACACCATTGTTTAGGCCATATGCATTTTCCCACATTTTTTTTGGGCCTACTTGGATGCCAAATATTTGTTTGTGTAGATGGGTTTGTTAGTAGAATGAAATGCAAACTCGATTGTGTGTAAGGAGAGGACACTGAGCAGCTGTTTTCACATCTGGACACTGGAGCACTAGTGTGGGACACAAGAACACCATTTTTATTAGGGGGCCACACAGGTGCTCCAGTGTATACTATAGGGGGGTCTCCATCTGTGAAGCTTGTACAAAACAGGTAAAGTATTGCAGCTTGACAAAGGACAATAAAAAAAGACATCTTGGAACTCTGCTAAAATTGACAATTGTACCCCACTTCCAAGCAATGTTTCCTATTTCGAGTTCTGCCATCAAATATCTGTGTGCTAATTATACCATTTTTTTTTTACATAGGGGAGAAAAGACTCGGAGGACACCCCTCATCCGAGGAGACCACAGACCCCCCACCTATGGAAGAAGGTGAAATACCCCCAAACGAAGCTGAGCAGGAGGAAGAAGAAGATGTGGTGGAGATTGGCACCACAACAGGTGAGTGTCTGCGACCACAGGCTCAGGTAAGAGATGGATGGTGGCAGATTTTTGAGACCTTTTTTTTTTATCTATTTTTAGGTGATCGTGATGTGAGGGAGAGAGAACGCTTTACTTCTGAAAGTGCCCAGATCCTGATCGGGGAGATCATGGGGTGTAATGCCGAACTGCAAAACATCCAGCAAAAAATTCATGATGTTATTAAAAAAAATAATAACATCATTGATGTTTTGGGGCGAATTTAAAACCCCACAAAATCACTTTTTGTATTGTGGTTCAATCTTTTAAATTTTGTTGCAATGTTTTGAAAAGCCAAATTTGGAGGATGCACACAGTGTGCCAACATGTGCTATCTGCCATCACGGGAGATCAATGGACGCGTTTTGGGGGTGCAACCCCTTCCTCAATTATAAAGTCGCGTTGAGGAAGGTCTTGCTCCCCCAAAACACGTCCCTTGATCCCCCATGATGGCAGATAGCACATGTTGACATTCGTAAATTGGTGTGCATCTTCCAAATTTGGCTTTTCCAGGGGTGATTTCCCCCCATCTGAACGCTATATCAAACACAGTTCCTAAATACTGATGTCTGATATAGCCTTCAGGTTTTACCTAATGTGAACTTTGTAAGTTCAAGTTTTTAGGCTTTCTTGTTGGTTTTACACAGGCCTGTTTTATCTGAAATGGATATTTAGAATTTTGCTAATGCTACTCCAAAAATTGTTATACAACAAACATGTTGGTTTGTTTTAAAAAACCTTTGGTAAATGCACATGTGATTGTGCAGGTATAAAAAAGTTGGTTACTCAAGAATGTGTGGATTATTGTCTCAACACTACAACACTTTTGGGGTGATGTAATTGCTGTTTTATGCAAAAATGGGCGTTATTTCCTAAGGGCAAATCCACTTTGCACTACAAGTGCAGGTTCAGTGCAGTTGCAAGTGCGCTTGTAGTGAAATGTGTTTTTGCATTTAGGAAATACCAGCCAACAGTGCTTTGTATAAGGTTACCCAATCACGACATTTTCTGCACTCAAAACATTTCTGTCAGGGTCAGCTAAAACAAACACAAGCAGTAAATGTCCACAAAGAATTTCTTTTCTTTTTTTTTTTTGAAAAAGGCTTCACATATTGTCTGGCATATTGATAGCCCCCCTACCCGCAAAGAACTCCAGGTATCGTAACCGGACATCACGGGCACTCAGGGAGGGCAAGCCAGAATGGCCACTTTCAAGCGCCATCAGTGTTGTTGGATTTTGGATTCCGGCCTCAGGCCCAACTGAGCCAGCATAGTTGGCAGAATGTTTTCTTAAAAAATTATGGAGAACACAGCACGCAAGTATTATATGGTTCAGTTTATACTCCGCCATATGGATGGGTGTCAGAAATAGTCGGAACCGGCTGGCCAGGATTCCAAATGTGTTCTCCACCACTCTTCGGGCTCTGGCCAGCCGGTAATTAAAAACCCTCTATTCCGGGGTGAGGGTCCTCATCGGAAATGGCCGCATCAGGTGGTCCCCCAGCGCAAACGCTTCATCAGCAATGAACACAAATGGGAGAACTTCAACATTGTCCTCTGGAGCTGGCAAGTCCAAGCTGCCATTCTGGAGACGCCTGTAGAACTCCGTCTGGGTGATGACTCCACCATGGGACATCCGGCCATTCTTCCCCAGGTCCACATACAAGAATTCGTAATTAGCCGACACCACCGCCAACATCACTATACTATTAAACCCCTTGTAATTATAATAGTACGACCCCGAGTTGGGTGGTGGGACAATGTGGACGTGTTTCCCATCAATTGCCCCTCCGCAGTTAGGAAAGTCCCACCGCTGGGCAAAGTGGGAGGCCACAGTCTGCCATTCCTGTGGCGTGGAAGGAAACTGTTGAGGAAAAAACAATAAACATTACTATTTTTTCACAGAAACATGGCAAGCAGATTATACACAAACATTATGGGGCAACCTCCAGATAGCATTTAGTAAGGGGAATTTAACAAGGCCAAAGTATAAGGTACCCCTATCATATTCCCCCTCCCCCCTCTCATGGGCCATTTCTAACATTATAGGGGGGGGGGACTCTTGGACAGGTAACCCTCTTCACTTCATTGAGAGACGAATGCCTAAATAATGGGTATTACTTGGAACAGCCCCTCCTTAGTTACACTATTGGCAGCCCACTGGACAGGTAAGAAGTGTCATAATACAAAGATAGAAATACACATTGTACACATTTGAGGACATTTGGACATTCTGCTATTACCTATCAAGATAATAATAGGATACAAAAACTTTAAACAGTACCATTGGAAAGTATACAGGCAGGCCCTTGCACTACATGCTTTGGGGAATTCATCCATAAATCTGAGCACTAAAGAGGTGGGTATAGTGTGTATGGGTTTGGCAAAGTCAGCAGATAGATGATTGAGGATAGAGAATTGGGATCAGCTGACCTAGCAGTTGGGGGAGGGAGGGTTACTAAAAATTATTTGGGGACACCACAAAAAAAAGCCTCTGCCACTCTGCCTGAATTAAAATCAAAAATAACATTACCAAACACTTTAGGGTGTGTTTGGGGTAAAGCACTACTATGGAGCTGATAAAATGCATTGTTAAATGACTACATGAGGTGAATATAGGGCCAGGAGACACCATGCTGGGGAGGTTAGTGAAGGGCAAATATGTATGAAGGACCTAAAATAATAATGACATAAAAATCCAGCATGCATGAGGACAAAGGGGACATTCACAGCATATTCCAATCATGGTAATTAGGGAATGAGGAAAGAAATACAATATATTAGCAAACATTCAATACAATAAAATGTGATATAAAAGGATAAAAATCTTACCTTCCTATACTCCTTCTGCAATACCTGTATGATGGCAGAACAGGTCTCTGGGATAATGATCCCCAGAGCCTGGGGGGAGATGCCTGTCGAGAACTTCAAGTCCTGCAGACTTCTCCCTGTGGCCAAATACCGCAAGGTAGCGACCAACCTCTGGTCCGGAGTGATGGCTTGCCTCATGCAGGTATCCTGCCTGCTGATATAGGGGGTCAGCAAAGCCAACAAACGGTGAAACACGGGGTCCGTCATCCTGAGAAAGTTCCTGAAATCATCAGGATTATTCTCACGGATCTCACGGAGCAAAGGCATATGACAGAACTGGTCACGCTGAAGCAACCAATTCTTGGTCCATGAACTCCTCCCCACCCTGTTCATGGACTGGACTTGTGTCAAGGTCAGGACCCCAACACCAAGCCCCCGCACAGCACGAACTCTACGAGGAGTACGCATACGAAACATGGCTAGAAAACGGTCGGCTGCTCAGAACGAAGTAACAGAACGCACTGAAGAACAGCAAGGCCTGTGAAGAGCGACCTGAAAAACAGCAACGAGCAGGCAAGATCACACAGAAAACTCTGATACGAACTGACTGCACGCACTGAAGAGCAGATACAAACCCACAAGCACAAACTGAACGGCAGAAAACGATCTGAAAGCCACGAGTCTGAAAAAGCGCGAATCGTCTCTCACCAAACTTTTACTAACACGAGATTAGCAAAAGGAGCCCAAAGGGTGCCACGCTTGGTTCTGAACCGGCCTTTTCTAGTATCGTCGTACGTGGTGTACGTGACCGCGTGGTTGTCGATCGGAAATTCCGACAACTTTGTGCGACCGTGTGTAGGCAAAACAAGTTTGAGCCAACATCCGTCGGAAAAAATCCTAGGATTTTGTTGTCGGAATGTCCGAACAAAGTCCGACCGTGTGTACGCCCTATAAGGGATCAATTTAAACTCCCATTACACCATAGAAGTAAAGAACTGTGGAAAACTTGCAGTCAGCAGACTGAATGGCTCCATCTTCTTGCAACACATGGTAATTATGAATATGCATATGCAATGATTCACATTTTACCTGAGTAATAAGAAATTATTTTCTTTCTCATATTTGAGAAATGGATCTCCACAGGTGACTTGCAGGGCAGGGTCCTCACTTTAAATTCCCACCAAGAGCATTTCAAGTTCTTTCAATGTGTGTGTGTACTGTACATATAGTCATGGTCAACAATATTGGCACACCTGCATTCCTGTCAGATAATGCACCATTTCACCCAGACAATTGTTGCAATTACAATTGTTTAGGCATTCTCATGTTTATTTATTTTGTTTGCATTGGTATGACACAAAAAAGTGGAGAAACAAAAAATCAAATCTCGCACATTCCATGTAAAACTCCAAAAATGGACTGGACAAAATTATTGGCACCCTTAATTTAATATTTGGTAGCATACCCCTTGGAAAAAAAAAACTGAAATCAATGGCTTTCTGTAACCATCAATGGGTTTCTTACACCTCTCTACTGAAATTGTGGACCACTCTTCTTTCACAAACTGCTCCAGGTCTCTCAGATTGGAAGGGTTCCTTTTCCCAACTGCTGTTCTGAGACCTCTCCACAGGTGCTCTATGGGATTTAGTTCTGGACTCATTGCTGGCCAGTTCAGTACTCCAGCACTTTGTCTTAAACTGTTTCTGAGTGTTTTTTGACATGTGCTTTGGGTCACTGTCTTGCTGTAAGACCCATGAGCTCTGAAGGGGACCCAACTTTCTGACACTAGGCACTTCATTGCACCCCAGAATTCTTTGGTAGTTTTCAGATTTCATAATGCCATGCGCACAGTCAAGACAGTAGAACAGTAGAATGATGGGCTTTACCAAAAAGCTGTAATTTTGTTCCTCTGTCCACAGCGCATTCTCCTAAAAGGATTTTAGGTTCCTCTGGTAAGTTTTGACAAACCCCAATCCGGCTTTTTTTTAATGTTTCTGTGTCAGCAGTGGGGTCCTCCTTAGCAGGGCCACTGATAGGGCAGTACAACCAGCCCTGTTGTACCGGGCCCACCCCCATCAGCTACACAGCAGGGCCCAGGCATCATTACAGTTCATTACTGCATTGAAAAAAAAAATTAAACTCCTCCCCTGCTCCTACTTGCTTATGGAGGGGAGTATATAATTTTCCTGGGCCCCATCAGGTCAACACAGGGGCCCAGGAGGAGAGTTCAGCGGAGGGACTATTTCTTTATTTTCGGGGCTCATTTACATTAAATATTCTGTTAGTGGGGGGCGTGGCCTGACCTGGCATGAAGACTGTCGCTTGATTCCGGAGCTCCGGCCGCCACAGGAGAAAACTACCATAATCTCTGAGGTATTCTTACTACAGACCATACCCTAACTATGGGGACAGCCTCCCGTACTTCCTCCGCCTCCCGTTCTCGCTCCCCCAGGGAATTATCAGGGACACAGAGCCAATACATCCCGGAGATGTTCAGGGCCGGCAGAGGAAACATGGCGCCTTCCCGCCACGGACCTGCTCACTCTGAAACACAGCCGCTGCCACTGTCTAACCCGATGCCCTCGGCCTCTCCGCCTGCACACCCCAATGAGGGGGGTATCGGTATTGAACTCAGACCCCAGCCTCCATTGAATATACAGGACTTGCGCTCAATTGCAGATGACAATAAGAACACTCTATCCGCCGCCATCTCTGAGCTGAGACTGGACCTACACGCGCTGAATGACAGAGTGCATAATGTAGAGAGAGTGACAGACTGCCATGAGACGGTCATACAATCTGCCACCTCCCGCATTGATTCGCATACTTTACAGATGCGAGACATGCAAAGACACCTTGAGGATCTCGATAACAGAGGCCGACGACACAACCTCAGGATTCGAGGACTACCGGAGGCAATCAAGGGCGATCAAATCTCCGATGCAGTTGTGGGTCTCTTCAACAACCTCCTTCGCAATCCGCCTCAAACCCCCATTGCAATAAGGAGAATCCATCGCGCATTGCGCCCCAAGGGCAGAGAGAATGATCCCCCACGGGACATAATCTGCTGTATTGTAGATTATAAATTGAAGGAAGAGATCATTAGGCAGGCAAGGGGTGGACAGCAGATTCTCCATGAAGGTACACCTATCCAATTTTACCAGGACCTTTCTGGCATAACTCTGCAACATAGACAGGACCTGAAACCCCTGTTAGACACCCTGTGGGAGAGGAACATCCCCTATAAATGGAAGTTTCCGTTCTGCCTCTCAGCCTCCGCTTATGGCCGCACAGCCCTCATCATGGTACCTGAAGACCTGCCTCACTTATGCAGCTCACTCGGTATCCCTCTGATGTCTGTGTCTAACTGGTACACAGCGTTCCGCTGCACAACATCAAGAAAAAATGCAGCATGGGAAGAGCCTATGGAAGCTCAGGACTCCAGGAACCGCAGGAGACGTTCTCCCTCAGCCCTCAGAAGCTTCACAGCTCCACGTACCAGATTCCGAGATCCCAGCCCAGTGGATGCGCCTCGGTCTCGGAGAGCTTGCAGGGACCGCTAACCTCTGCATGCTGTATTACTGCCTCTAATTCCTGTTTGCCCATTTTGGCTTCTCATGACCGGTTTCTTTGTTGACTTTCTCTTTTTTTTTTTTACACCTTTTCTGACCTTGTTTTTGGTTCCCTAACTTTTATTCAGTGTTATGAGGTCTGCCTAGTTAAGGACTGAGATCCTTTTGATTCTGCCCTTCCTCCACAAACTCTGTCTGTCAAATATCACACACAAAGAGGCAGGAATCTACCTAGTGACACTGCTAAGAGCCTGGTACTACACACACCATAATTCCCCCGTGGCATGTAACTCCGCCCCTCACTGGAAGGAAAGCTTGCTGGACTCCACCCTCTGCTTCAGAAACACAGAAGACACTCTCCCATCAAGTCTCTAAGAGAAGCCCCGTAGCCTGCGGAACCCGCAAATCGTGGCTCATCCTTCACTACCAATGCGCCCACCTCCATTGCCACTCAAGAGTTGCCTCGAGTGACCCCTCTCAGAGGCGGATTCTCCCGAGACTCACGTGGCTTCACTGCCTTCAACTCCCCTCCAACTGACGACATCGTACGACGGAATACGGCTTGGGACTGTCACTGCTCTCCTTCATCTATGATGGATAATCTGCACATACCATCCGACCAATCTGGAAGCCAGCCAAACAATTGCAGAACATCCAATGCCTACCTCTGAGTCAATATGGACATCACCCACGCAACAAGCACTTTTCTCCACTAACCCTCACCGAACGATTATGGTAGTATCGCGACCGTTTTATGGTCTAAATTTTATTATTTGTATTGCATAGTAAGAAGGGGGTTGGGGTATAAATACCCCTGGGATTTTTATGGTGCTTTTCAAAATTTCATTAGATCAATATAGAAAAATAGATCAAAATCAAAAAGAGAAGAAAACACTGTATGCAAATTGCCAAACTGACTATAGGTAATCTTTTGATTCAAAATCTTTAATAGTTTAAGAATATTACAAAACATCATCTAAAAACAAGCACAATCTTGAACAATCATAGTCAATCAATGAAATATTTTAAAATTAGAAACCACTTTGCGATACCAATCTCAACATGTTTCGCTCAACACATGAGCTTCATCAGGAGTTTTTTGGTACAGATGTGGCATACTATAGGTAAAAAGGAGGAAAAGAAAAAACAAAATATAAATCAAATGCTTACAAAACATTTAAAGATATAGTATCTTATAGATATGTATAGATACTATAGTATAGTATAGATATGTTAAATAAATCTTTAAATGTTTTGTAAGCATTTGATTTATATTTTGTTTTTTCTTTTCCTCCTTTTTACCTATAGTATGCCACATCTGTACCAAAAAACTCCTGATGAAGCTCATGTGTTGAGCGAAACATGTTGAGATTGGTATCGCAAAGTGGTTTCTAATTTTAAAATATTTCATTGATTGACTATGATTGTTCAAGATTGTGCTTGTTTTTAGATGATGTTTTGTAATATTCTTAAACTATTAAAGATTTTGAATCAAAAGATTACCTATAGTCAGTTTGGCAATTTGCATACAGTGTTTTCTTCTCTTTTTGATTTTGATCTATTTTTCTATATTGATCTATTGAAATTTTGAAAAGCACCATAAAAATCCCAGGGGTATTTATACCCCAACCCCCTTCTTTCTTTGCAATTTATTTAATAGGGATGCGGTGCTAAGGGTCAACTGTCCCTGCCCTCTAAAAATATTATTTGTATTGCATGTCCAAGCTCAGTTTACTCACAGTTTTGATTCACCATTGTACAACGCTCTCTATTTGCCACTTTGTTCTAGACAGGTCGATATGCAGCTTAGGAGTGCAATGCCTGAGATCTATAAGCCTTTAGGGTTTTTTTTTTTTTACAAACCTTAGTAACATTTGTCTTAATGTCTTGGCACCTGCATTCAGCCCACGCAATTGCCCTCTTTTGTGGCCAATGCTGACTTGGGGGGATGGCATAGACAATAGTCTGCCATCCCCCACAACTTACGGCTGATGACCGGTCCCACAAACTATCTGTTACTGGTTCTTCCCCGTAGAGTGTCCCTGGTTACTTGCTACCACCTCAGCCACCCTGGCAATTTTTCCTGCTATAAACCCTCCCAAGATCCAGCAACACGACCTATGCAGGTTACCCGTTTATTGCCTACCTCCACTAATGCTATACACTATCCTGTGGCGGTGGACTATGACACATATCCCATCTCCTATTCATAGTCCCTCTTCACTGCTTTGGTTTAGGTCAACCCCCACACAGGCGCGTGTCAGGGTGCTGTCTCCCATTAAGGGACACACACACTGTCCACATTCTGTACCTCACTGACTCATTGAGTCTCTCAGAGGTTGGTGGACAAACCTCTCCACACCTTGTCGATTTACTCCCAGTGACCCACGCACTCCATTCCCATTTACCTTACGCACTGAGGACCCTTATCCCATCTTACCCTCCACTTTCACCCTCCCGATCCCACTCCTATGGCGGGCACATCGAACACCAGACCCCCTTTGGTCGACTCACAGACCCAAATACAATCCCTTAAACTGTGCTCACTCAACATTAGTGGTCTCAACACTCCGGAAAAAAGGTTGAAACTTCTTTATTATCTGCGACAATCAAAGACCTAGATAGCACTTGTACAGAAGACACACTTTCGAACAGACACCATTCCTAATTTACAAAAGAACCACTTTCCCATGGTTTATCATTCCTCCAATGCTGAGGCGAAATCGAAGGGAGTGTCCATTCTTATTTCCAAAAACTGCCCCATTCAGATCACTGACGTTCAAAGAGACCCACAAGGCAGATTCCTTTTTAGTAAAGGCACATTACACCATCAACCACTCACAATCGCCAATATCTATGCCCCCAACTCCAAACAAGTCGCCTTTTTTTGTAACACTCTCCAATTGCTCACCAACTTCCAAATAGGCACCCTAATAGTTGGAGGAGACTTTAATGTTGCACTAACCCCTTCCATGGATACCTCAAATGGAACATCCTCTCTAACCTACAGGGCCCTAAGGGCTATTAACATACAACTTAGCAACCTATTGCTCCATGACACATGGCGCACACTTCACCCCAAAGTAAAGGACTTTACCTTCTTTTCAGCCCCACACAATAAATATTCCAGATTGTACCACTTCTTTATCTCCCAGAAAGACCTTACCTACCTCACCAAAACCACCATTGACCCATCTGTACTCTCTGACCACAACCCCATATCGATGACCCTACAACTACCAACATTTCCCACCAGAGAACGCATTTGGAGACTAGACATTTCCTTGCTGACCGACTCTGCCAACATTCACCGGATAACCATGTGCCTATCCAACTTCTTTACGGAAAACACTTCAGATACCGTAGCACCTATTGTCACGTGGGCCACACATAAATGTGTTATCCGGGGCAGGGCCGTCTTTAGCGCAGGGCAAACGGGGCACTTGCCCTGGGCCCAATCTTTGTTGAGGGGCCCGCGCTAGCCGTGAATTGGGGCCCCGATTACAGCTTTGCAGAGCGCACAGAGGATACGGGAGGCTGTATTTCGCACTAGCCAGCTGAGAGGGGGCGGGGCCGGGAGCTCCACTGACGCTCTGACCCTGCCTACGTGCAGCCTGTGTACTCGGAAAAGAGCGTCTGTAGTGAGAGCCAGTGATTGGAGTGGGAGCATCAGTGGAGCTCCCGGCCCCGCCCCCTCTATACTGGCTGGTGAATACAGAAGTCCGGGGGCGGGGCCGGGAGCTCCAATGACACTCCCACTCCAATCACTGGCTCTCACTAAAGACGCTCTTTTCCGAGTACACAGGCTGCACGTAGGCGGGGTCAGAGCGACAGTGGAGCTCCCGGCCCCGCCCATCTCAGCTGGCTAGCGCGGGAATACATCCTCCCATGTCCTCTGTGCGCTCTGCAAAGCTGTCATCGAGGCCCCAATTCACGGGTGACGCGGGCCCCCCAACAAAGCATCAGTGGAGCTCCCGGCTGTTGTAGTGAGAGCAGAGAGTGGAAGCCCCGCCCACACACCTGAATGTATGTAGTTAGTTTGGCTGGCCAGGTATGTCCTTACACCCATTAAATGCCTGACTGCTTAAACCCTGAGCTGTGTTATTAAACTGTAAAGCTGTGCATTGCTGAAAGTTCTCTGACCATCTCCTGTATAATGTCTGCAGTCTCTGATTGTCTCCTGCAGTATGTCCGCAGTCTCTGGTAATCTCCTGCAGTATGTCCGCAGTCTCTGATTGTCTTCTGTAGTATGTCCGCAGTCTCTGGTAATCTCCTGCAGTATGTCCGCAGTCTCTGATTGTCTTCTGTAGTATGTCCGCAGTCTCTGGTAATCTCCTGCAGTATGTCCGCAGTCTCTGATTGTCTTCTGTAGTATGTCCGCAGTCACTGGTAATCTCCTGCAGTATGTCCGCAGTCTCTGATTGTCTTCTGTAGTATGTCCGCAGTCTCTGGTAATCTCCTGCAGTATGTCCGCAGTCTCTGATTGTCTCCTGCAGTGTGTCCGCAGTCTCTGATTGTCTCCTGCAGTATGTCTGCAGTCTCTGATTGTCTCCTGCAGTATGTCCGCAGTCTCTGATTGTCTTCTGTAGTATGACCGCAGTCTCTGGTAATCTCCTGCAGTATGTCCGCAGTCTCTGTCTCCTGCAGTATGTCCGCAGTCTCTGTCTCCTGCAGTATGTCCGCAGTCTCTGGTAATCTCCTGCAGTATGTCCGCAGTCTCTAATTGTCTCCTGCAGTATGTCCGCAGTCTCTGGTAATCTCCTGCAGTATGTCCGCAGTCTCTAATTGTCTCCTGCAGTATGTCCGCAGTCTCTGGTAATCTCCTGCAGTATGTCCGCAGTCTCTAATTGTCTCCTGCAGTATGTCCGCAGTCTCTGGTAATCTCCTGCAGTATGTCCGCAGTCTCTGATTGTCTTCTGTAGTATGTCCGCAGTCTCTGGTAATCTCCTGCAGTATGTCCGCAGTCTCTGATTGTCTTCTGTAGTATGTCCGCAGTCACTGGTAATCTCCGGCAGTATGTCCGCAGTCTCTGATTGTCTTCTGTAGTATGTCCGCAGTCTCTGGTAATCTCCTGCAGTATGTCCGCAGTCTCTGGTAATCTCCTGCAGTATGTCCGCAGTCTCTGGTAATCTCCTGCAGTATGTCCGCAGTCTCTGGTAATCTCCTGCAGTATGTCCGCAGTCTCTAATTGTCTCCTGCAGTATGTCCGCAGTCTCTGATTGTCTCCTGTAGTATGTCCGCAGTCTCCGATTGTCTCCTGCAGCATGTCCGCAGTCTCTGATTGTCTCCTGCAACATGTCCGCAGTCTCTGATTGTCTCCTGCAGTATGTCCGCAGTCTCTGATTGTCTCCTGCAGTATGTCCGCAGTCTCTGATTGTCTCCTGCAGTATGTCCGCAGTCTCTGATTGTCTCCTCCAGTATGTCCGCAGTCTCTAATTGTCTCCTGCAGTATGTCCGCAGTCTCTGGTAATCCCCTGCAGTATGTCTGCAGTCTCTGATTGTCTCCTGCAGTATGTCCGCAGTCTCTGGTAATCTTCTGCAGTATGTCCGCAGTCTCTGATTGTCTCCTGCAGTATGTCTGCAGTCTCTGATTGTCTCCTGCAGTATGTCTGCAGTCTCTGATTGTCTCCTGCAGTATGTCCGCAGTCTCTGATTGTCTCCTCCAGTATGTCTGCAGTCTCTGATTGTCTCCTGCAGTATGTCCGCAGTCTCTGATTGTCTCCTGCAGTATGTCCGCAGTCTCTGGTAATCTCCTGCAGTATGTCCGCATTCTCTAATTGTCTCCTGCAGTATGTCCGCAGTCTCTGTTAATCTCCTGCAGTATGTCTGCAGTCTCTAATTGTCTCCTGCAGTATGTCCGCAGTCTCTGGTAATCTCCTGCAGTATGTCCGCAGTCTCTAATTGTCTCCTGCAGTATGTCCACAGTCTCTGGTAATCTCCTGCAGTATGTCCGCAGTCTCTAATTGTCTCCTGCAGTATGTCCGCAGTCTCTGGTAATCTCCTGCAGTATGTCCGCAGTCTCTAATTGTCTCCTGCAGTATGTCCGCAGTCTCTGGTAATCTCCTGCAGTATGTCCGCAGTCTCTGGTAATCTCCTGCAGTATGTCCGCAGTCTCTGGTAATCTCCTGCAGTATGTCTGCACTCTCTGACACTCTCCTGTAGTATGTGTATTATTATGCCCCTTTACTTGCTCAATTATTTGGGATTGCTCCACCGCTCAGTGAGAGGTAATGATGTGCATTAACCTCTAGCAACCAATCAGCGAACAGTAGTGATCTGCTTTAATCTCTAGCAACCAATCAGTAAGTGGTAATGATGTGCTGTAATCCGTAGCAACCAATTAGTGAGCGCTAATAATGTACATTAACCTCTAGCAACCAATCGGCAAGCAGAAATTATGTGTTGTAAACTCTAGAAAACAGCCAGTGAGCAGTAAGGATAGGCTGTAACCTCTGGCAAACAATTGCAATCGCTGCGTGATCTGCTGCAGTAAACTGATTTTGAGTCTACCTGCTATTTTTTGTATGTCTCAGAATGGAGGGGGGGGGCCCAAGAAAATGTTTGCCCAGGGCCCAATCAAAATTAAAGACGGCCCTGATCCGGGGTGAACTACTCTCCCTGGCAGCGCAATGTAATAAAATTAAGAATGCACATATTGCTGAACTGACCACACGCATCCGCACGCTCAAACAGGCGCACAAGGCGTCCCTAGCTGTGTCCACTCTGTCAGACTTAACTCAGGCAAGGGAGGAACTCCTAGAAATGCTCAATCGCTCACTGAAACGTAAGTTTGCACTGACACAAAAGCTATACTATGAATTTAGCAACAAAGCCGGTAAACTCTTGGCAAGGGCTCTCCAAAACAAGAAAGCCACCCATACGATCCATAAAATCATCCGCCCCTCCGGTGACGCATTGGTCATTAATGAAGACATTTCTGACCAATTCGTCCAATACTTCTCTAAACTATATAACCTTCCTCCCGTCCACATCTCTGAAACCACCATGGACCGTAAAACGGCCATCACTGACTTTCTCGCACAATACGGCCCTAACCCCCTCTCCCCAGAAGACTCAAATACACTAGATCTACCCCCTCTACAGAGGAAATCCTCGTGGCTTTAAAACAAATGAAGACAGGGAAAAGCCCCGGCCCAGATGGCCTATCGGTCAGCTACTATAAATCCTTCCCGACCATTTTCGTTCCCCATCTCACTAGAGCCTTCAACAACCTTACACCAGAAACGATTGCCCACAGAGATATCCTCAAAGCACATATCACACTTTTCCCCAAATAGGGCAAGGATCCCACATTGGTATCTAATTATCGCCCAATTTCGCTACTGAATGTGGACCTAAAACTTTACGCCAAAGCATTAGCTAATCGTATCCTCCCCTTCATTCCGAATCTCGTGTCACTGGACCAGGCTGGTTTCGTCCCGGGCAGAGAAGCTAGGAACAACACCACCAAGCCCTCAACATCCACCACTGGCTCTCAAAAACTTCCACTCCAGGCTTTTTCCTTTCCCTTGATGCAGAGAAGGCGTTTGACAGGGAGGCCTGGGAAGGACTCCAAAAGATCTTTCCGTGGCGTCCCGCCTCTACGTGGCTCTTCAGCTTTTCCACCTAGCATTCCAGGTTCATCAGGTTCCTTGCGACAACCGTGGAAGCCATAGCGGGTTTCAGGCTGGCCGATGTGGAATCTCTTTTATCCATCGCATCCTTCAGCACCCCCATGTCCTCGAATGCCAGATCTGTGTGACAGGAAACTTGCGAGAAAGCGGCATCCACTCGTGGTTTCTTATTTCATACCTCTGACTCCTTGTCTTGGAAAGGAAGGTGCCTCTCTCAGGGTCCTTCCATTCTTTCTTAACCGTATCCAAGAGGACTCTATGGACTGGGAACACCTTGTGTTTAGTGTCACCCAGACCCTGGTACATCTAATCGTGGACCGACAGTTGCACCTTCTCCTCCTGGATGTCAAGGGTAGTGTAAATCGCTCTCAGCAGATCGTCCACTTCCACCTAAGACAGTTTGTACCTAGAGGCTCGGCTATTGTCTTCGTCTTCCTCCTTGTCTGAATCCTTGAGGGAGGGAAGAGTACTTGCCCCCTCATCCCCTGAGTGCACAACCTCTACTGGTCTAGAGGTGGGTGCCCTCGGGCTGGATGGTGTTTGCTGGGGTTCGACTTGGCCTGCCGGGCTCTGACCCAGCAAGGACTTAACTGAACTCAGAGCTTGTAAGTTCTTGTACTGAAGAGAACAGGTCCCTGTATTGCAGGGATGTTTCCTCTTTGACCAAGTCCTTGATACAGGACCTGCACATTGCCTTTTGCCAAGACTCTCTGAGAGGGTTCTTGCAGGAAGGACATTTCCTCTGACTTGGTAGGTTTGAATGTTTAGACTTCCCTAAAAAATTTTCCTGGAGCAAGAATAATGACATCTCACTAAGGGACCCTGGACACTTTCCTGCCCTTAGTGCAAAAAAGCAAAACAGACCACCACCAGCAGAAAAGAGAGGTTCCCTGAACAGTGTAAAACACCAGTTTAGCAGCAACCACCATGACCAAACTGCAGGGTCTGAGAGAGGTTACCTCTGACCGTGCAGGGTGCTGGGATAGTCACTGCACTCCAGGCAGTGTTAGGTTAAGCCTTCTCCCTCCAACTTGAAGAGAGCACAGCTCCCTGGTTCCAGCATGTGCTTCCACCATGGCGGAGGAAACACAATAACTGCCATGGCGGAAGAGGAGGGATTTAAAGGCTGCATGTGTTTCCTAGAAAATGGGCGGAGCTGCGCTCTCTCCAAGGTTGTCCTGAAAGACGATTTGAGAAAGTTTGTCGCCAATCCACGAGCGGGCGTAACTTTGAAGCATGACATGTTGGGTATCAATTTAGTCGGCATAACATTATCTTTTACAGTATGAAAAGAAAATTGGGCTAACTTTACTGTTGTCTTTTTTTTAAAGTCAAAAAAGTGTATTTTTTCCCAAAAAAGTGCGCTTGTAAGAGCGCTGCGTAAATATGTTGTGACATAAAGTATTGCAATGACCACCATTTTATTCTCTAGGGTGTTAGAAAAAATATATATATAATGTTTGGGGGTTCTAAGTAATTTTATAGCAAAAAAAAAAGATTTCAACTTGTAAAAACAGAGTCTGAAAAATAGGCCCGGTCCTTAAGTGGTTAATAACAACATATTACTGGGTATATGTGCACAATTCCACTAGGACTTCTGTTGGGCCCTTTGCTGATATTGCCTGTTTTCACTATTATTAACTTTTTATTATAAAAAGCTTGTATTCTTCCCAAACTGGTGTGTATGTATTTACTTATGCTACTTTCACAATGGGGCAGACGGGCATCGGCGGTAAAGCGCCACTATTGCCATTGTTTTAGCTGCGCTATTCGATTTTAACCGCTGCTATCGGCCGAACAAGGTTTGAAACCTCCTGCAAAGCGCCGCTGCAGTGGTGCTTTGCCGGCACTGCCCCATTGATTTCAATGGGCAGGGGCGCTTTAGGAGCAGTGTATACACTGCTCCTAAATCGCTGAAAAGATGACTTTTTTTACCGTCCTGCAAGCGCACCGCTCCAGTGTGAAAGCCCTCGGGCTTTCACACTGGAGAGATAGGAGAGGCACTTTACAGGCGCTATGCAGGCGCTATTTTTAGTGCTGTAGCGCCTGTAAAGCGCCTCAGTGTGAAAGTAGCCTTATGCCGCGTACACACGGTCGGACTTTTCGTCTACAAAAGTCCGACGGACGCCGATGGACCAAATCCGGCGGACAATCCGATCGTGTGTGGGCTTCCCTGGACTTTCGGTGGACTTTTCCAGCCACAAATCTGACGGACTTTAGATTTGGAACATGTTTCATATCTTTACGTCGTAACTCCGCCGAACCCAGAAATCCGCTCGTCTGTATGTGTCAGGAAAGGGTCCATCTGCTGGTAAGATATATCGTTTGGCATGCAGTACTGGGGTCCACCAGCAGGTGTCTCCTGGCAGTGTTGAACTGTCAGGAGAATATTTCCCTGCTGGTGTCATTTCATCTTTTGGCTGCAGTACTGATGTCCACCAGCGGATGGATCCTGGCAGTATGGAGCAGACAACACTCCCTGCGCTCAGGTGTGACTTGAAGCCAATTATAGTCAGCCCTATAAATACCCGGCAAGCCCTCACATGCTCGCCTTGGTATCTTTCTTCCTTGCGCCCTGTACCCGTATCCTGAACCTGTTATCCTGTAAACCTGTATCGGACCCTGAACCTCTTCCTGAGCCTGTATCCTATCCCATCCATTATCTCCCTTTCCCAACCTGCCCTTGTTCAGTTGCTGATCTCCTGTATATGACCCTGGCTTGGCTAACGTTTATGTTTCTGGTATATCCCTTGTTCCTGCTTACCTGCTGTGTATGACCCTGGCCTGGCTGACATCTGTGATTCCGGTATTGCCCCTTGCTGTATATATTATTGTTTGCTGTGGGTTTGTTGTGTTGGTTTTGCACTATCTGTATTTTCTGAGTTATCACTTATTTTAATAAATATTATATATTCATTTACATGCGTTTGGGTTATCTCTGTGCAGTCCACACAGTCTGGTCTACCAGTCTCTTGACAGTATACCAAGGCCATCCCTGACCAGACATGGCTGCACTAAGAAACCGTCCTGTTACGGTGGGCGCGCAAAAAAATGGACTTTGATGAAATTGTCTATTATTCTCTGCTGGCGGCAGAGGATAATGAATATTGCCGTCAGACTCTTAAAGATTGGACCCGTGACCAACTGCTGGAAACGATCCAAACAGCCCATTTACTAGTAGATCAGGGTCATGCGTTATTTGAGGATGTTCAGCCTTTGATCTAATTATGTACAAAGTCAGCCTTGTCATGCATTCCCGAAGGTAGTGACGATTTCTCCCCTCCTTTCAGTTGTGACCAGGTTGAATCCCTGGTATGGTTGTTAGAGGATGATCCGGCTTTCTTTGATGAACATTATTCCGCTTGTTCCCAGCAGGTGTTATCCGATTGCATTTATTCAGTACAATCTCTGGTTAGTCAGGCTGTGTGTGAATCAGCGTTTGTTCAACCTGTGCTGCAGGCATGGTCAGATCTCCTGTCTTTAGCTAAACCACAATATTCCAGCCCTGCCATTAATCATCTGCCTTCCAAAAGATCTATCTCCCCGTCACCTATGGCAACCTCAGCTACAACCCAGTTTAATCAGCTCCCTACCAAATACTACCACCCAGTCTCCAAGTGTCGCACCTATCCTGCCTTCAATCCACCTGTCTTTTCTCCTCCACCTGTAACAGTCCCACAAAACCATTCTCTAGCTACAGTTCCTTGGTCTTCCTTCTGCCCAGCTACTTTCTTTTCTTACAGCCCTGCACCTACATACAAAACTGCATGGGCTAAACCAAAAAAGAAACAAAAATCCTTCCCGACCCACACCATCTTGCCAGTAACCCAACCTGCTCCCACTTTCCAGTCTGATGTGCCTGCCTCCCAGTCTGATGTCCCAATGCCTGCCTCCCAGTCTGATGTCCCTGCCTTCCAGCTTGATGTCCCTGCCTTCCAGCTTGATGTCCCTGCCTTCCAGCTTGATGTCCCTGCCTTCCAGCTTGATGTCCCTGCCTTCCAGTCTGGTGTGCCCACCTTCCAGTCTGATGCACCCGCTCTCCAGTCTAATGCACCTGCTATCCAGTCTGATATGCCTGCCTTCCAGCCGGATGTCTTGAAGCTTGCCTTCCAGCCTGAAGTCCCGGTGCCCGCTTTTCAGTCTGTGCCCGCTCCCCAGTCTGATGTCTTAATGCCTGCCTCCCAGCCTGATGTCCCGAAGCTTGCCTTTCAGCCTGATGTCTTGGTTTCTGCATTTCCACCTGATGTCTCGATGCCTACCTCCCAGCCTGATGTGCCAGCTTCCCAGTTTGATGTGCCAGCCTCCCAGCCTGATGTCTTGAAGCTTGCCTTCCAGCCTAATGTCTCGATGCCTGCCTACCAGCCTGATGTGCCAGCTTCCCAGCCTGATGTGCCAGCTTCCCAGCCTGATGTGCCAGCTTCCCAGCCTGATGTGCCAGCTTCCCAGTTTGATGTGCCAGCTTCCCAGCCTGATGTCTTGCAGCTTGCCTTCCAGCCTGATGTCTCGAAGATTGCCTCCCAGTCTGATGTGCCAGCTTCCCAGTCTGATGTGCCAGCTTCCCAGTCTGATGTGCCAGCCTCCCAGCCTGATGTCTTGAAGCTTGCCTTCCAGCCTAATGTCTCGACGTCTGCTTCCCAGCCTGATGTGCCTGCTTCCCAGCCTGATGTGCCTGCTTCCCAGCCTGATGTGCCAGCTTCCCAGCCTGATGTGCCAGCTTCCCAGCCTGATGTGCCAGCTTCCCAGTTTGATGTGCCAGCCTCCCAGCCTGATGTCTTGAAGCTTGCCTTCCAGCCTGATGTCTCGATGCCTGACTACCAGTCTGATGTGCCAGCTTCCCAGTCTGATGTGCCAGCTTCCCAGTCTGATGTGCCAGCTTCCCAGTCTGATGTGCCAGCTTCCCAGTTTGATGTGCCAGCCTCCCAGCCTGATGTCTTGAAGCTTGCCTTCCAGCCTGATGTCTCGATGCCTGCCTACCAGCCTGATGTGCCAGCTTCCCAGTCTGATGTGCCAGCTTCCCAGTCTGATGTGCCAGCTTCCCAGTCTGATGTGCCAGCTTCCCAGTCTGATGTCTTGAAGCTTGCCTTCCAGCCTAATGTCTCGATGCCTGCTTCCCAGCCTGATTTGCCAGCTTCCCAGCCTGATGTGCCAGCTTCCCAGTTTGATGTGCCAGCTTCCCAGTTTGATGTGCCAGCTTCCCAGTTTGATGTGCCAGCCTCCCAGCCTGATGTCTTGAAGCTTGCCTTCCAGCCTGATGTCTCGATGCCTGCCTACCAGTCTGATGTGCCTGCCTACCAGTCTGATGTGCCAGCTTCCCAGTCTGATGTGCCAGCTTCCCAGTCTGATGTGCCAGCTTCCCAGTTTGATGTGCCAGCTTCCCAGCCTAATGTCTTGCAGCTTGCCTTCAAGCCTGATGTCTCGAAGATTGCTTCCCAGTCTGATGTGCCAGCTTCCCAGTCTGATGTGCCAGCTTCCCAGTCTGATGTGCCGGCTTCCCAGCCTGATGTCCCGGTGCCTGCCTATCAGTCTGATGTGCCAGCTTCCCAGTCTGATGTGCCAGCTTCCCAGTCTGATGTGCCAGCTTCCCAGTCTGATGTGCCCGCTGCCCAGCTCGAAGTGCCCGCTGCCCAGCTCGACGACCCGGAGCCTGCTGCCCAGCTCGACGACCCGGAGCCTGCTGCCCAGCTCCACGACCCGGAGCCTGCTGCCCAGCTCGACGATCCGGAGCCTGCTGCCCAGCTCGATGACCCGGAGCCTGCTGCCCAGCTCGACGACCCGGAGCCTGCTACCCAGTTCGACGACCCGGAGCCTGCTGCCCAGCTCGGCTTGTTCCTGTCTGCTGCCCAGCTCGGCTTGTTCCTGTCTGCTGCCCAGCTCGGCTTGTTCCTGTCTGCTGCCCAGCTCGGCTTGTTCCTGTCTGCTGCCCATCTCGGCTTGTTCCTGTCTGCTGCCCAGCTCGGCTTGTTCCTGTCTGTTGCCCAGCTCGGCTCGTTCCTGTCTGCTGCCCAGCTCGACGGGACATCAGGCTGGGAAGCCGGCACCGGGACATCAGGCTGGGAAGCCAGCACATCAGACTGGGAAGCTGGCACATCAGACTGGGAAGCTGGCACATCAGACTGGGAAGCAATCTTCGAGACATCAGGCTTGAAGGCAAGCTGCAAGACATTAGGCTGGGAAGCTGGCACATCCGGAGGCCGCTCCTTTAGGGAGGGGTACTGTCAGGAAATGGTCCATCCGCTGGTAAGATATATTGTTTGGCATGCATTACTGGGGTCCACCAGCAGGTGTCTCCTGGCAGTGTTGAACTGTCAGGAGAATATTTCCCTGCTGGTGTCATTTCATCTTTTGGCTGCAGTACTGATGTCCATCAGCGGATGGATCCTGGCAGTATGGAGCAGACAACACTCCCTGCGCTCAGGTGTGACTTGAAGCCAATTATAGTCAGCCCTATAAATACCCGGCAAGCCCTCACATGCTCGCCTTGGTATCTTTCTTCCTTGCGCCCTGTACCCGTATCCTGAACCTGTTATCCTGTAAACCTGTATCGGACCTGAACCTCTTCCTGAGCCTGTATCCTATCCCATCCATTATCTCCCTTTCCCAACCTGCCCTTGTTCAGTTGCTGATCTCCTGTGTATGACCCTGGCTTGGCTAACGTTTATGTTTCTGGTATATCCCTTGTTTCTGCTTACCTGCTGTGTATGACCCTGGCCTGGCTGACATCTGTGATTCCGGTATTGCCCCTTGCTGTATATATTATTGTTTGCTGTGGGTTTGTTGTGTTGGTTTTGCACTATCTGTATTTTCTGAGTTATCACTTATTTTAATAAATATTATTTATTCATTTACATGCTTTGGCTTATCTCTGTGCAGTCCACACAGTCTGGTCTACCAGTCTCTTGACAGTATGCTAGTCCGACGGACAAAAACCCACGCTAGGGCAGCTATTGGCTACTGGCTATCAACTTCCTTATTTTAGTCCGGTGTGCTTCATCACGTACGAATCCGTTGTACTTTTGTGTGATCGTATGTAGGCAAGTCCGTTCGTTAGAAAGTCCGCCGCAAGTCCGCCAAAAGTCCGCCAAAAGTCCGTCGAACATCTGTCGGACGGGCTGTCGGACTTTTGTAGCCGAAAAGTCCGACCGTGTGTACGCGGCATCATGGTTATTGTTTTGTTTGCTGGCTGCAGTAGTTCATCTGCTCTCAATTACTTTGATTAGATTATTATATTTACCTACAGGTTTAGCATGCTATCCTGTTTGGGGAGGACCATTTCTCACAACCCCTCAAAAGAGGGCTAGAAATATTATTCTATTTTACCAAAGAAGCAAATTGTTTACAAGAGCCATCCATTTTCTGTGTCTGGTTTAGATAGAAAATGTTACTCGCCGTGCTTATATAATGTAATTGCAGAAATAGTGTATTTATTAAATGCTAATTAGCCATCCTTTTGCCATGGTTTTTAGCTTGAGGCAACATGAGCTCGCTTTACTAAACACCATATCAAATGAAAATGAATCAGAAGCCTAACACATAATTAAACTGTTTTTCTAAATAGCCAGAATTTTGTCTAATAAAAAAACAAGCACATGCTGTCTATTTTTGACATATTCAGTCTCATTATTTATAAGCATCAGAATGATAAATTCCTGTTTTTGAACATGAAATGTTATTTATTTTATTTATTTATTTATTTACTGTGTTTATGCTAAAGCTTTCACCAGAAAATGAAAGTAGGTTATAATTGATTATGGCTGGTATGCTTTGCAATTTCCCCTTAATCTCTTCCATTGTGCTTTCTATAAATTGACAGTATTGAAAAAATCCCAGTTCAAATTAATCTGTGAAAGTGCTAGTGTTTAAGCTGTATTAAAGATAAAAACATCACACAATGTAGTATGATTTTCCTGTCCTTCCCGCAGGTCTGAAAGGACTTTGAAATTCATTATGCTCTACAAGTTTGCTTTGCTTTGGTTTTGCTATTTTGCTGTGAAAAGAACAATCAGCTAATGAAAGTCACTTACTTAGATGTTCAATTCAGTTTTTAAAAAATCTTGATTTTTTTCTGGAATCTGTTTAAATCATAGTAAAATAATAAACAGTTAATTCTACACTTTGAATCCATACAAAAGCACCTAGTGGTTGACTAATTTGTTAGGATATTTGGAATGTGGATAGGTATTATTATCATGTTTGCACTTTGCACTTAAAGTGATTGAAAAAGGTACATTTTTTTTTTTTTAAATAACAAACATGTTATACTTACCTGCTTTATCCATGGGTTTATCACAGAGCGTCCTCGATCCTCCTTTTTTGGGGTCCCCGGTGGCATTCCTGGCTCCTCCTCTTCGGCGGGTGCCCCCACAGAAAGTCGATTTCCGTGGGGGCACTTGTGTGGGAGGGCTCTCGAGTCCTGCTGCTGCATCCACTGACACAGACAGCAGGACTTGGCCCCGCCCCCCTGTCACTGGTTTTGATTGACAGCAGCGGAAGCCAATGGCTCCTGTTGCTATCAATCTACCCAATGAGGACCCGAGACAGCGGCTGGAGCTGCTGGGCTTGTGCTTGTTGTTGGAACGATCAGGTTCAGGTAAGAAAAAGGGGGGTCTGGGGGGCAGCTGCAGCATAGAAGGTTTTTCACCTTAAAGTGGAGTTGCACCCAAAAAGAAAAATTTTCAATAATGTGCATGAAATAAATAAAAAAAAAACATTTGGAGATTTTTTTTTTTTACTCACCTCAGAATACCTGTTGCTAGGGGGTCCCTTGTAATCTGCCTCCTTACTCACCTCAGCTCCTTACGTCACTTCCCTCGGCACTGGAGGGAGATCAGCTCTGCCCCTCCCTCTAGGCAATCATCTGGGATATATCACAGGTCCCAGATGATTGCGCGGCCAGTCACAGTGCGCAGCGCGGCTCGCACATGTGCAGTAGGTGGGTTCACAGCCGGGCACCCACAGTTACAATGCCGGTGCCGCCGAGTGGAGGGGGAGACGAGCAGGGCTTCAAACCCCCGCATCGCTGGACCCTGGGACAGGTAAGTGTCCGATTATTAAAAGTCAGCAGCTGCAGTATTTGTTCAGTAATTTCTTGAACAATTTAGGCCAATATGTATTCTGTTACATATTTTTGGTAAAAAAAATCCCAATAAGCGTATATTGATTGGCTTGTGTAAAAATTATAGCGTTTACAAACTATGGGATAGTTTTTTTTATTTATTAATTTTTTACTAGTAATGGCGGTGATCAGTGACTTATAGCTGGACTGCGATATTGCGGCGGACAAATCAGACATCCAACTGACACTTTTGACACTTTTTGGAGACCAGTGACACTAATACAGTGATCAGTGCTAAAAAAGATGCACTGTCATTGTACTAATGACACTGGCAGGGAAGGAGTTAACATCAGGGGTGATCAAAGGGTTACCTGTGTGCCTAGCCTGTGCTCTCTCACTGTGGGGGAGGTGCTTTGACTAGGGAAAGGCAAAGATCCGTGTTCCTGCTTTGTAGAAACACAGGATTTTTTTTTTGCTTTAGATAGACTTCAATTATATGAATGCTTCTGTCAAACTCTAATGCCCTGTACACACGGTCGGACATTGATCGGACATTCTGACAACAAAATCCTAGGATTTTTTCTGACGGATGTTAGCTCAAACTTGTCTTGCATACACACGGTCACACAAAGTTGTCGGAAAATCTGATCGTTCTTGAACGCGGTGACGTAAAACACGTATGTCAGGACTATGAATGGGGCAGTAGCCAATAGCTTTCGTCTCTTAATTTATTCCGAGCAGCAAGCAGCTTGCTATAGGGGTGCCCAAGTCGAGCTGCAAATCCATGTGTCTATTCAGACACAGAGCTGCTGTTCGGCCCAGCCTCCTCTCTCTCCTGATTGGCTAACTGACTTTGATTAACAACAACGGGAGCCAATGGCACTTCTGCTGTGTCTCAGACAATCAGGAGGGAGAGTCCCGGACGGCAAGACACTTGTAGACATCCCTAGACAGAAATGGGGCTCCGGCAAGTATTAGGAGGGCAGAGGAGGGTTGCTGCACACAGAAGGCTTTTTATCTTAAAAAATCTTCTGACTTTACAACCCCTTTAAAGTATATCTAAACCCAAGAACAAAAATGTAATATATTGCAGCTTCTTTTTTAAGGCTAAGAACATTTTCAACAAATACAAAAAATACTTACCAGAATTGCAGTTTCATTTACTTTAAGCATAAAAGAAAGAACAATCAAGCTGGATGGTAGAAGCATCATACTGGGAGGACATACCATTACTACCTCCTTCTCATGGCATGGACACAGCCAGGCCCGGACTGGGACAATAAATTGGCCCGGGCATTTTAGACTGAGCAGCCAACTTTTCCAGGGACTGGGGGGGGGGACGGTTGGTAGACATTCGTGGTGGTGGCTGGTGTTGGTCCTCCACACTGTAATGTGCAGGGACACGGTGATATAAAGGGAACTGTGCTGTAAAGGGGCACTGCAAAGATTACAGTGCCCCTTTACAGTGCAGTCCCCTTTATATTACAGTGTCCCAGTCTTATTGTGGCCATACAATGCTAGTACTGTCTGTCTCCTATTGTGCTCACACTGCCCAGTGACACTCACCTGCTCACTTTTTGGTGGTGCGGGTACAGCGTGACTCTCTCTCTGGTGGTGCGGTACAGTGTGGCTCTCTCTCTGGTGGTGCGGTACAGCGTGGCTCTCTCTGGTGGTGTGGGTACAGTGTGGCTCTCTGGTGGTGCGGTACAGTGTGGCTCTCTCTCTGGTGGTGCGGTACAGCATGGCCCTCTCTCTGGTGGTGCGGTACAGCGTGGGTCTCTCTCTGGTGGTGCGGTACAGTGTGGCTCTCTCTTTCTGGTGGTGTGGGTAGAGTATGGCTCTCTCACTGGTGGTGCGGTACAGCGTGGCTCTCTCTGGTGGTGCGGGTACAGCATGGCTCTCTCTCTGGTGGTGTGGTGCGGTACAGCGTGGCTCTCTCTCTGGTGGTGCAGTACAGCGTGGCTCTCTCTCTGGTGGTGCAGTACAGTGTGGCTCTCTCTCTGGTGGTGCGGGTACAGAGTGGCTCTCTCACTGGTTGTGTGGTACAGCGTGGCTCTCTCTGGTGATGCGGGTACAGCATGGCTCTCTCTCTGGTGGTGCTGGGGCTATTAGTTCCCCCGGCACAGTCCTCTCTTTCGTTTTTTTTATGTCTCCTGTAGTAGCTGCTACAGGCACTTCTCAGCTTGTTTCCGGCTTTTCTTCCCCCCAGCAGAGTGCATGCTGGGGAGTGTAGTCAGCTCCCTGCTGAAAACAATTGGGGCACCTATCTCTGGGACTACATTTCCTATGATGCCCCTCTAGTTCTTCGATTGGCCCTCTGTTGTGGCCAATGGTGAGGGAAGAACAATAGGCAGGAAGCTTTCTCCTCACATGTGCTGCCGGCAAGAGAAGGGGAGGGGGAAACGTCCTGACAGTGGCCCTCTCCCTTGCCCCACCGTGCGGACACCTTGGCTGGAGAAGGAGGCGCAGTCCCTGAGAGCAGAGAGCGGAACTGTCAGCTCCGGAGAAGACACAGGCACGGCTGCATAGCGGTAATGGTGAGCAGCGGACACGGCCTGTGTTAACCATGTTCAGGCCGCGGTCGCCGCTTACCTCCCGCTGGGCGGCCCAGGCCCACGGGGCAAATGCCCGGTCTGCCCTATGGCCATTCTGGGCCTGGACACAGCAGATCACAGATTGGGGTACAGGGCCATTTTCATTGGCCCCTGTACCATGTGATCACTGTGACCAATCACAGCAATCACAGTAGTATTAGTAAACAAATGCTGTCATTCATGCAGCCATTAAAGAATAAAGGTGCAGTGCTAATAAACTATGTATAATTAAAACATAGATATAAACCATTGGCGTTTAAACACCAACAACATATATAAGATATATCATAAAGTGCATCAAATGGTAAGGGTGCTTGACATCTTAGACCTCAACCACATATGTGTAAACACTTGCAACTATACATTCATATATAAAGTGCTATAATCAACATATTAAAAATATTAAAGTGCCATAAAAATAGTATATCAAAATGTAAAAAGTTCAATATGAGGTATTAATGATAGTACAGTGAATTCTGTGAGTCCACGTGATAAATGTGTTGATAGATGAGTGAGTCCAGGTGGACTACGATTATACTTCCAAAACAATCATTCATAGTGCGTGAGAAGTGAAATTGCCACCAACAATTGCTGAGGCTTACCAGATTGAATGGACTCAATAAGGCATATGCCCCATAAGTCGTTCAGGCTTGCAGGTGGTCATACCCCAATGGTTGAAACAAATCAGCCAGGAGGGTGATTTAAGGGTAAGTGAATTTTCCTCTAAGGAACCCCAAAATTGGATAAGCTCGAGAGGTACAAATCGTGGTATGGATGCACGTATAAAGGGTCAAAGGACATAAAAACTCACATAGTGTGAATCCATTTTAACAGAACATTTAATATAAAACTGTAATGCCCCGTACACACGGTCGGACTTTGTTCGGACATTCCGAAAACAAAATCCTAGGATTTTTTCCGACGGATGTTGGCTCAAACTTGTCTTGCATACACACGGTCACACAAAGTTGTCGGAAAATCCGATCGTTCTGAATGCGGTGACGTAAAACACGTACGTCTGGACTATAAACGGGGCAGTGGTCAATAGCTTTCATCTCTTTATTTATTCTGAGCATGCGTGGCACTTTGTTCGTCGGATTTGTGTACACACGATCGGAATTTCCGACAACGGATTTTGTTGTCGGAAAATTTTATATCCTGCTCTCAAACTTTGTGTGTTGGAAAATCCGATGGAAAATGTGTGATGGAGCCTACACACGGTCGGAATTTCCGACAACAAGGTCCTATCACACATTTTCCGTCGGAAAATCCGACCGTGTGTACGGGGCATAAGAAATACACTCACATTTGAGAAGAAATATAAGCGCTTTTAAAATCCGGATAATGACGCAATGGGAGCAGTGGGCATGACCCGACATGTTTCATCTACAAAGATATCGTCTGGGGTGTCGTTCCACTGATCCCGCTGCGTATATATAGACAAAAAGAACCCCCTGATTGTGAAGACAAACCTGCGTTTAATTGGCCAAATAATGGTGTGTGGAAAACATTCAAAATGGTGAAATAGTGTGCTCTTCAAGCCTCGCTTTGGCGTCCAGTGAATACAATGGAAGCCAAAACAGGACGCGGAAGTGACGCACGCCATGCTCTTCAAGCCTCGCCTTGACATCCGGTCAATACAACGGAAGCCAAACAGGAAGCGGATATGACGCGCGCCATCTCAAGCCTCGCTATGAATAGCCAGGGCTCGGACGGAACGCTTAAATGAAAAAGGCCGGAACTAACGTGGCCTAATGAAAAGACACACAAGAGCCAGATGTGACATAGCGTAATATAACCCGGAAAGCCATCCGTGTCACATTCGAGGCTCACTCCAAGTACCGTCCTAGCTGTAATCAAAGACAGACATGACACAGTACCTAGATTAATCCTGAAAGACAACAATTACCAAATCGGCAATATGAAGAGAACTGAAAAAAATATGTAAAAAGTTATATATACAATAAGGAAAAAATTTATATGTGTGATCATCATATATTAATGGATTACCAGCCCAAATAAATCGGCTGGTTTAGGATATGTATATGAGTAAAGATAAAAAATAAATAAATATGGTGTTGACAAAGGAAAGTATGAGTAATAAAAAGTATTTTAATAAAAATGTAATAAAAAAGAGAAAAATTAGGTAAATAAGATGAACTTGTGCTGAAAAAAGACAATTTGTTTGCACAACAAACTTATATTGTTAGCCCTTGGTTCCGCATCGCAAAAATGTGGCCAATACTAAAGTTAGTATCCAAAAATCCAAAAAATATATTAAAAAATATTATTAATGGAATGGTAATAATGTATATTAGTACCGCAGGGTTAAATCCTGAATAAAATATATACAAACACTTAAGTAATTATTAAAATATAGAAAAGAAGAAGGATATACAGAATCTCAACCCAAATATATATACAAAACAAATGTATATATTCAACTTGAAAAAGGCCCCTAAAGATAGTAATCTCGTGAACTAGAATATCTGAAAAATAAACTGCCCTCTTGTGGACAAAAAGGGAAAGACATAAAATAGAATAGAAATGAAAGGACACCTAAGCCTTGTTTATAAAGGAATTAATGTTCCATTTCACATTAATACCCTGGGGAGAGTGGCACTGTAGTTCATAAATCCAGTATGTCTTAAGACGAGACAAGCCCCTGGTAATGGCGCCACCTCTCCAGGGTGGAATGTATCTATCACGTACCAGGTGCTGGAGGCCAATGGAGAGAGGGCTTCCCTTGTAGCTAAGTTCCGGACTCCCCTGAAGGTGAGACAGGAGGAGTCGGGCACAAAGTAGCACAGTGAGGTTGTTTGCAGAAAGCCCAGGAATGCTGCTGATGAGATGAACAAAGTCTGCAGGCAGGTGGCGCCTGTGAGGGGAGACACGTCTGTAAAGTCACTGAGATAATAGAGTAGTCAACACAAGCCAAGATCAGAACCAGGTTTAAAGCAGAGCAGATGTAGTCAGGTGGAAGCCAGGTCAAACACGAGAAGCAGGCAGAGGGTATCCGTGAGACGAGCCGGGGTCAGGACCTGGAGACAGATAGACAGGTCGGGAACAAGCCGGGCGCGAAACTAGGAGCACAGGAGCAAGGAATCACAGGAACACAGGTACAAGCTGAGATCAGTCAGCAACTTCAAGCACTGGTACACTTCCTTATAAAGGCCCAAGTGCTGCTGGGGACGCTGGGTCCTAGAGCCCTTCTCCTGTTGTTGGTGACTTGAAAGACGCTGGGTCCTAAAGACCTTCTCCTGCTGTCAGTGCCCTGACAGTATCTGTTGATAATCAAGAATTCAGTACCCTTAGGGTCTCTATTATGGCACTGGCGATAGAGGCGAGGGACCGTATGTTTAATACTCACCTCTTTGATTTTAGTTATATGCTCACTGACTCTAGTTATAAAAGACCTGATGGTCCGACCTACATACTGCTTGCCACATGGACAAGTAAGTAGGTATACAAAATTCTTTGTAGAACAAGTGCAAAAAAGTTAAATGGGATCAGACTGAGTGGTGACCGTTGACCTAAAGTTTTAGTATTTAATATTTTGATATTACCTCGGACATTGTGATGGCAAACTTTACACTTTTTACAGGGAAAATAACCTATGATGTTAGGTGCTACCTTATTCTGTAAGCTAGATACTCCTCTATATATCACTTTTGCACGTTCGGGTAGTACAGGGCCCAGAACAAGGTCATTCTTCAATATGCCCCAATGTTTGTCTATTATGTGTGCCCCAATGTTTGTCTATCATTAGGCTCTGCAGGAGGCTTGTCAGTCAACAATAGGCCTCTATCCATTTCCAGGACACTATTAAACTCTGAGTCGACGTCTGATTGTTTATAGCCCTTCTCCAGAAACCTTTCTCGCAAGACCATAGCCTGCGATTTAAAGGTTTCTAGACTGGTACAATTTCGACATAGCCTCAAGAACTGGCTAAGTGGAATTGATCTTAGCCATTAATACTGATGGCAACTGTCCGTGGGTATAAACCCATTACGTCTGTGGATTTGAAATAGGTCTTGAACTGAAAATGACGGTCAAGAATCTCTATCTCCAAATCCAAGAAATGGACCTTCTGACTGCTAAATTCCTAGGTCAAGGATATGCTTCAATCCTTCTGGTTCAGTGATGAAAGAAAGTGTGCCAGAGAATCTACACAGCCATCCCACAGGAGGAGGATGTCGTCGATGTATCTAACCCAAAGGACTAATTTAGATCCACCTTGGGCATAGACAACATCCTCCTCCTATTTGGCCATAAAAAGGTTTGCGAAACTGGGGGCAAATTTAGCCCCCATTGCCATGCCCGTTTGTTGTAAATAATCGTGACTGTTGAACCAGAAATAGTTGTGCTGTGAAGCAAACTCTAATAATTCAATAATGTAGTTCCCCTGGGACCGAGATATGGTCTCATCTTGATTTAGAAAATGTCGAACCGACTCAATACCATGTTCGTGTGGAAAACATGTATATGACGAGGCAACATTTGCCGTAGCAATGATGTAATCACCATGCATACTAACACCATCTAGCACTTTTATGGTATCTCTGGTGTTTTTGAGATATGAGGGCGTTTTTTTCACAAGAGGCTGTAAATAAAAGTCCACATACCGTCCAATACGTGAAGTGACCGAGTCTATGCCACTCACGATAGGACGTCCTGGAGGGCACATAGGATTCTTGTGAACTTTGGACAAATAATAGATGGTTGGGATTCTGGGTGTATGGGGTATCAAGCATTCCATATCCTTTCTGTTAAGAATAAATTGATCAAAACCTTTATTGATTAGTGCCACTAATTGGCTTTTATACATAGACGTACCATTGGTGGTTAGTTCTTTGTATGTATCTGTATCACTTAAGATGTTGTACATTTCCTTTTCAAAATCAACTTTATCTAACACCACTATACCGCCCCCCCTTATTGGCGGGGCAGATGACGAGATCTTGTCTCTCACACAGAGATTTAAGACCCGCTTTAGAAAATGTATGGTTGGACAACTTCTTAGAAGGAAGTGTGGCAAGATCCTTAAGTACTAAATCTCTAAACATGTTAATGGCCTAGGCCATTTGAGCCGGAGGGTTAAAGAGGGAAGGGTTTCAAAGTCTTGAATGAACAGTGCCTGAAGTGGCAGCTCTTGATGGATTGCGATAGGGTTTAGAGATTAGATATCTTTGAATATTGATTTTTCTAATGTATTTGTGGACATCTATAAAGTTGTGGAATTTACTGGGTTTCTTGGGGGGGGGGGATGACGAGTTCTTGTCTCTCACACAGAGATTTAAGACCCGCTTTAGAAAATGTATGCTTGGACAACTTCTTAGAAGGAAGTGTGGCAAGATCCTTAAGTACTAAATCTCTAAACATGTTAATGGCCGGGGCCATTTGAGTCGGAGGGTTAAAGAGGGAAGGGTTTGAAAGTCCTGAATGAACAGTGCCTGAAGTGGCGGCTCTTGATGGATTGCGATAGGGGTTAGAGATTAGATATCTTTGAATATTAATTTTTCTAATGTATTTGTGGACATCTATAAAGGTGTGGAATTTACTGAGTTTCTTGGGGGGGCGAATTTTAAACCCTTGTCCAAAACCTTCAGTTCTTCTGAACTCAGTATTTTTTTGCTAAGCTTAAAAACTCCATGAGCTGTTATGTTCTTTTCCTTTTTCCCTTTATTTCTTCTCCCTCCATGGGAGCCTCTCTTGGGTCTAGGACCCTCTTTCGTGTGCAGTGGTCCTCGTAAAAAAACTGGTTATTCTGAGGGTTAGGGTTAGACTGATTATATCCATATGGAGATTAGTTGTAACTTCTCTCTCCATATGTATATTGACCGTCTGAATGCTGAGGAGGGTAATCTTCATATCTTACAGGTGACCCCCTTTGATAGTATCCCCTCTGACTCTGAGAGTTTTGGTGATTATACGGTCCAGAATTGTATTGGTTACCCGCAGGGTGACCCCTAGAGCCCCTTCTGTTGGGGTTATTTCCTCTACCCCTGTGTGGTCCTGTAGGTGTGTGGATGCTAGAACGTCTTTCCCTATGATAGGGAGATTGTTCTCTATGGTCAGTACCTTTCACAAAGGGCTTGTAAACTGAGCCGGCTACCTGTCCTAAATTGGTCGGCCCATTACTGGGACTAGGTTGAACTACAGTTACAATGTCCAAAATTATAGGTTTCTGCCAAGAAAAAACAACACCAGATATGTAGTCTCCTACATCTTGTGTTTCTTATTACGTTGGTCTCTATCCTCTTTTTCCAAATGGTTTTGAGATTGGGGGAGAGTGAGTTATATTCAATAGAGTTCTTAAAAGACAGAAGTTTGTCCTTAAGATCTTTAATCTCCCTGTCAAGGGCAGAGAGTCTGTTGTTCTTCCGTGTAATAAGAAAACTGAGAAATTTGATCCCTGCTTCATTAAAATAGTTGAACCAGGGTTCAAAATCTGTGTCTCCTTATTGGGGATGCACCTTCCAACGTAAACTTCTGGGAACCATTTTTTCTGATACATATTGTTCAAGAAACAATAGGTCCCACTGAAGATGTAATTTTGACACCATGATATTTATAAGTCTCATAAACAGACCTCCCATTTCAGTTTCAGTGATGATGAAAACTCCCTCAGTGTTAACTGTGCGAGATGCTCTATAGTCAAAAACATCCATAGTATATGACTTAACAGTCTGTAGCAGTAAAAAGTCAAAAGATATACAAAGTGAAGAAAAATAATAATAATTCATGCAGCCACTGTTTACTACTGTGATCACTGTGAAGTGAAATTGACCCTGTAGCTTGTGATTCCTGTAGCAATCACAGTAGCAAATCAATGTACCAATCACAGTAGTAAACAATGGTTGCATGAATGCAGAGGAACAGTGTTAGGAAACTGAGCACAGTGAAAAAAAACAAAAAACATAAACAAAAAATAACCCTGAACACCCCCCTAGAGCAGTACTGTGCCACTATGGTGATACTGCACTGCTCTGGTGACAGCATGTACAAGATATGTAAAAGACAATTGTAAAAACAATTTAAATCCAAAAATGTCATTTTGTTGGTGTTTCCACTGTTCTAGTACTCCATGGCCTCATACAATGTTATAGTTAGTCAGGAAATTATACGTGTAGTTTATGCCCCTGGTATTCAAAAGATACAAAATAAATATAGTGGCAATTGTTGAAAAATCCCTTAGTATATAAAATATACAATCGGGTAACCGCGCTATTGGATCTTAATACAAATAAATAAGTGCATGCAACAATTCATCAATAAGTGCAAAAATTAAGGAATAAATTAAAAGAAATAAATGATCTAATGCATCAATAAGTGTAACTAAAAAAATACCAAATTATAAAGTTACATAGTTGCATAGTTACATAGTAGGTGAGGTTGAAAAAAGACACAAGTCCAACCTATGTGTGTGATTATATGTCAGTATTACATTGTATATCCCTGTATGTTGTGGTCGTCCAGGTGCTTATCTAATAGTTTTTTGAAACTATCGATGCTCCCCGCTGAAACCACCACCTGTGTAAGGGAATTCCACATCCTTGCCGCTTTTACAGTAAAGAACCCTCTATGCAGTTTAAGGTTGAACCTCTTTTCTTCTAATTTTAATGAGTGGTCACATGTCTTATTAAACTCCCTTCCGCGGAAAAGTTTTATCCCTATTGTGGGATCGCCACCAATATGGTATTTGTAACTTGAAATCATATCCCCTCTCAGGCGTCTCTTCTCCAGAGAGAATAAGTTTAGTGCTCATAACCTTTCTTCATAACTAATATCCTCCAGTCCCTTTATTAACTTTTTTGCCCTTCTCTGTACTCGCTCGATTTCCAGTACATCCTTCCTGAGGACTGGTTCTCAGAACTTGACAGCATACTCCAGGTGAGGCAGGACCAGAGTCTTGTAGAGTGGGAGAATTGTCGCTTTATCTTTTGAGTTAATCCCCTTTTTATTACATGCCAATATTCTGTTTGCTTTGTTAGCAGCAGCTTGACATTGCATGCCATTGCCGAGCCTATCATCATCTAGGACCCCCCAGGTCCTTTTCCATCCTTGATTCCCCCAGAGGTTCTCCCCCCAGTGAGTAGATTGCAATCATATTTTTGCCACCCAAACACAATTTTTCCACATTAAACCTCATTTGCCATGTAGTTGCCCACCCCCAACTTGTTCAGATCATCTTGCAAGGTTTCCACATCCTGTGGAGAAGTTATTGCTCTTCTTAGCTTAGTATTGTCCACAAATACAGAGATTGAACTGTTTACCCCATCCTCCAGGTCGTTTATGAACAAATTAAATAGGATTGTTCCCAGCACAGTACCCTGGGGGACCCCACTTTCCACCCCTGACCATTCCGAGTACTCGCCTTTTATTACCACCCTCTGAACTCGTCCTTGTAGCCAGTTTTCAATCCATGTACTCACCCTATGGTCCATGCCAACGGACCTTACTTTGTACAGTAAATGTTTAATGGGAACTGTGTCAAATACTTTTGCAAAATCCAGATACACCACGTCTACGGACCTTCCTTTATCTAGAGGGCAGCTCACCTCCTCATAGAAGGTTAATAGATTGGTTTGGCAAGAATGATTCTTCACGAGTCCATGCTGATTACTGATAATGATACCGTTTTCATTACTAAAATCTTGTATATAGTGCCTTATCATTCCCTCCAAGAGCTTGCATACTATTGATGTTAGGCTAACTGGTCTGTAATTCCCAGGGATGTATTTTGGCCCTTTTTTAAATATTGGTGCTACATTGGTTTTTCTCCAATCAGCTGGTACTATTCCAGTCAGTAGACTGTCAGTAAAAATTAGGAACAATGGTCTTGCAATTAATTGACTGAGTTCCCTAAGGACCCTCGGGTGCAAGCCATCTGGTCCCGGTGACTTATTAATGTTACGTTTTCCAAGTCTATTTCTAATTCTGTCCTCTGTTAGCCATGAGGGTGCTTCCTGAGATGTGTCATGAGTATAAACACTGCAGTTTTGGTTACTGAAGCCCCCCAATTCCCTTATGAAGACTGAGGAGAAGAATAAATTCAATACCTTCGCCATCTCTCCATCCTTAGTAACCAAAATCCCTTCAAAATTCTTTATGGGGCCAATATGGTCTGTCCTCCCTCTTTTGCTGTTTATATACTTAAATAATTTATTGGGATTTTTTTTGCCCTCCTCCGCTTTGTGTCTTTCTTGTTCTATCTTAGCCGCCCTAATTGCACCCTTCCATTTCTTGCTGCATTCTTTGTAAAGTCTGAATGCTGATGATGATCCCTCAGCCTTGTATTTCTTGAAGGCCTTCTCCTTTGCTTTTATATGCATTTTTACATTGAAGTTAAGCTATCCAGGACTTTTGTTCACTCTTTTAAATTTATTTCCCAATGGAATGCACTGGCTAATGCCCTTATTTAATATGCTCTTAAAGCAAACCCATCTCTCCTCTGTTTTCTTTGTTCCTAAGATTTTATCCCAATTTATATCTTCTAGCAAGGTTTGTAGTTTAGGGAAGTTGGTTCTTTTGAAATTCAGTGTCTTTGTCCTTATGTTTCCTTTTTGTGTGATTTATAATGAAGCTAATTGACCTGTGATCGCTGTTTCCTAAATTGCCCTTTATTTCCACATCCGTGATCAGGTCTGTATTGTTGGTAATCAGTAGGTCTAGTAACGCTTTGTTTCTAGTTGGTGTGTCTACCATCTGACCCATGAAAAATTGTCCAAAAAAGACATTTAGGAACTGGCGAGTCCACCTGCACTTGCAGCCCATGTGCACTCGTAGTCCACGTGCACTCGCAGTCCACATGTTTTTGCAGCCCACGCGCACTTGCAGCCCATGTGCACTCGCAGCCCACATGCATTCGCAGTCCACGTGCGCTCGAAACTCACCTGCTCTTGCAGTCCACGTGCACTCGTAGCCGACGTGTATTCGCAGTCCACGTGCATTTGCAGCCCACGTGTACTGACAGTCCCTCTCCTCAAGCACCTTATGTTTTGAACTTTTGTGTTGATTTGCATTGAGTGCACAAACAAGGTGCATAAAGACGAAGATGAGCGAGTTTGGGGTGGAGGAACTTGACTGGCCCACACAGAGTCCTGACCTGTACCTGATAGAACACCTTTGGGATGAATTAGAGCGAAGAATGCGACCCATGCCTTCTCGTCCACATGCCTGACCTCACAAATGCACTTCTTGAATAAATTGTCAAACACTCCCATAGACACACTCCTAAACCTTGTGAACAACCTTCCCAGAAGAGTTGAAGCTGTTATAGCTGCAAAGGGTGGGCCAACTCAATATTGAACCCTACGGACTAAGACTTGGATGTCATTAAAATTCATGTGTGTGTAATAGTAGACGTCTCAATACGTTTGGTAATTTAGTGTATGTGATAGCGCCATACTTGGGAGGAATAGCAGAGTTTGTTTTGAGGTATAATTCTAAGTATTGAAAAAGAAGCTGAATTGATTTAAAATGCATTCCTGTTACCAGGGGAGCAATGCAGTGTACTACAGGTGGTTTTCTAGATGGTTCCTGGACCCCAGCTGATCCCGTCATCCTTTCCTGCAGTGTCGGTATCTCCAGCAGCAGCCATTGCTTCTCCCCAGCCTGTGGCCAAGGCAGGGAGTCAGACATCTCTTGCACACCAGCTGCAGAATTCTGCTTCCCAACGCACCCCCTCTCTCATTGTTTGTGAGTGTAAGATTTTATTGTTTTTCATTTTAAAATCTTTCTTATGGTACTGCGCTATGAGATGTGTGCTCTCTTTTTTTCTTTTGTCTTGTTCTATATATAATTCTAAGTTTGCCTACGATGTGTGTTAGACATATCATATTAATTGACATTTTCTTTCCTGCATTTTTCAAAAACTTGTGGCAAAAACGACATCTGCAAAAGACTCATTATGCATTTCAGAAAATATCTTAGGGTGTTTGCTTTCCAAAAGGTCATTATGTGGGTGTTTCACCTGTCCTGACACTTCGGGAACTCAACAAATATGATAGCTAGTTAAACGCGTAATTTATACTCTTTGAAAGCCCAAAGGTTTGAGTAAAGGTTGAGCAGAATGTGTTTTGGGTTGTAATTGCATGTTTACATATGTTGTGTGTGATAAATAACTTGTTAAAATTACAACTTTGTGAAAAACAAAACAAACTTTATTTAATTTCTTAATTTTCCCAAAAATTTGACAAAAAATACCAACTTCAAAAAAACTCACAATGCCTTTTACTTCATACCTCGGGCTGCCTACGTTCCAAAAAGGGGTCATTTTGGGCGTATTTGTACTGTCCTGGCATTTTAGGGTCTCAAAATATGAGAAAGTCAGTGGGTTATTTTTACCAAAGAAATGTGGTAGAACTTAGGCCTAAATTTATGAAGAAAGATTATTTGCAAAATTTTAAAACAAATACTAAGAAACACTTTTTTTTTCAAAATTCTTGGTCTTTTTCCTTTATATAGCAAACAATTTTTAAAAAACCCTGTTTAAATACCACCAAAAGAAAGCTCTACCTGTCTAAAATATATATATATATATATATATATATATATATATATATATATATATATATAATATTCATTTTTTTATAGTGTTGAATGACTAAGTAATTGTCATTCAAATTGTGACAGAACTGAAAAATGGCCTGTGAAGGAAGGGGGTGAAACAATACGACATAGCTCCCAATTGTCCCTGATGTCAAGGGACTGTCCCTGATTTAGAACAAAGTCCCGCAGTCCCTCTTTCCTCCTCATTTGCCCCTCATTTTGGTCTTATCTATATATTTGTATATAAAATTCACTACTTATCTTTCAAAAAGTGTTTCCCAGTGCTAAACCTTTCATCCAGTTTCTAAATGTCTGCATTGGTAAATTTCTAAATTCAGTATAAAGGAATAGTAGTGGTTAAAAAAGCCCTTGTGGGTTTAACCAATCATTTTTTGTATAATTCTCTTTGAAGGGTGCATGGCAGGGGTGGTGTCCTATGCCCACATACTTTTGCTAACAAGTGTCCTTGGTTCTTAATGTAAAAAGTTGGGAGGTATGATATGATCTTGAATAGGTTAAAGAGATGACGAAGAAAAGACACATTAAAGTCCAGCCTGGATGGCAACCATGGCACCTTCCAAAGACTCATAGGAGTAAATGTAGCAATCTTAGGAAGAGAACACACAAAGTGTGTTATTTGCAGGATCATCGGGTAAAAATAAAAATAAATAAATAAACAAATACATTTAAAAAAATAAAGCCTAAAATGCAGGCACCTCATTTAAGGGATTTTAAGTTGCATTTAATTTTTGTTTTTAGGTTTAGCTATGCTTTCAAAAATTGCTGTGATACCCTACATCTTCTACACTTTCACAACTCCTCTATGACACCTCAACAACACCAAAAATTAATCTTTGATAACATTTTATGACATTACTTTTTATCTTCTGTATATGGTTTATCTAGTGCTGTTTCTTGATATATTAGTGTGGAGATGAAACTCGATATTGAAGAGATGAAACTCTCTACAGCAATTCCTTAAGATGATTTTTCTGCTTTTTTCTTTTTTAATCATCACACTTCTTTTCATTCAATGAGTCTTTCAAGAAAAACAAAGCTCTGTGAAGGTAATGTTCTAAGGATATTATGTTTCATTATTCTCAGTATATAGATGGAACACTTTGACTTCAGTCATCTAGAATTCCTGCCCCCTGATCATTCTGCCCACGGCAGCACAGTTGGTGGTTGTTGCTGTAAACATTTTGAGATAATAATCTTAAGCAATTTAGTAAAGGAGTTTTAGTAAATTAGCTTTGCAGACAGTCCCTGCAGCCCATGTCACTAAATAATCACTTTAAGAATGCCTTCACAAGCCTTTAGGTTTTTTCCATTTGAATATCTAGTGTTTATAATCACACAAGGGACATAGTCTATTGGCTGTATGGCTCTACTTTTCATCTTGGCATTCTTGTGCACCTGGAAGTTCTACTGCAAATATACTGTGTTTATTGGCAACCTTTTTTTTTCCTATTGGCCTTAAATCTTAAGTGCCCATAAACATAGGTGTGCACAGCCTATTGCATTATGGTGTGTTCCACAAAACTCAAACAGACACAGAGACGAGGGGGGGGGGAGGGAGGGGGAGGGGATGAGAGAGGGGGTTTGATAAATAGGGGTGGTGAGAGAGAGATATAAAGAGGGGCGGTGAGAGAGAGATAGAAAGAGAGGGGTGAGAGAGAGAAGGGTCACAATCAGGGCCCCAGACTGGTCTCACCTAGGCTCAGACATCACCCCTCCACATGCCTATTCCCATAAATATGAGATGAGTGCCTATGATCTAGATGAAAGAAAATCTCACGTCTATGGAAACTGAGCTGTAATTGCCAGCTGAATAAGAAATCTTGTCTGATTGCTATTGTTTCCTTTGGCACTGGTGGTGTCAAGCCCTTTTTTCTCCTATTCACCCCCCTCCCCTCCATAACGTAAGCATAAATGCACAAGCCACATGAGTATTGTAACAACACCCCGAGTATGAAAGGGGTTAAAGCCGTTTAGGACATTCCATTTCTGAACACAAAGGCAGCTACCGAACACTCCAATCAGCCGAACAAGAAGCCCATAGGAATAATTCTTCCCCCCAAGTACGAGACGAGGCTCTGTACGGAGGGTCAAACAGGAATCAGACTCTTTATTATTAGAACCAGAATACAGTCTTTTTTACAATAGAAGAGGCGGTCCCCACTCCTGCTTTTACTACTCTAACAATACAACTGTAACCAGAAACAGAATTAACATGAACTAATTGACTAACCCCTTAAAGCAGCCGATGTGACTCTGTGCCCTCCTGGGCATTGTATGACTAATCAGGATTTCACTACAGGTCAGACTTGTTGTTAACGAGCTTCACACATTAGTATAAACACAGAACACCTTCTCACAATAGCAGGAGCTAATTACAATTAACAATATAAACAGTGATCTCCCCCCCTCCTCAGCCTAGAAGGCAACAAATAATAGTAGGAGTAGACTGTCCGGCTCCTACCCAGTTCTAGAGGCCAATGTGATCAGCGCTAGGGATGAGCTTCGAGTTTGAGTCGAACTTATGTTCGACTCGAACATTGGCTGTTCGCAAGTTCGCCGAACACCGAACAATTTGGGGTGTTCGCGGCAAATTCGAATGCCGCGGAACACCCTTTAAAAGTCTATGGGAGAAATCAAAATGGCTAATTTTAAAGGCTTATATGCAAGTTATTGTCATAAAAAGTGTTTGGGGACCTGGGTCCTGCCCCAGGGGACATGGATCAATGCAAAAAAAAGTTTTAAAAACGGACGTTTTTTCAGGAGCAGTGATTTTAATAATGCTTAAAGTCAAACAATAAAAGTGTAATATCCCTTTAAATTTCGTACCTGGGGGTGTCTATAGTATGCCTGTAAAGGGGCGCATGTTTCCCGTGTTTAGAACAGCCTGACAGCAAAATGACATTTCGAAGGAAAAAACTCATTTAAAACTACCTATTGCATTGCCGACAATACACATAGAAGTTCATTGATAAAAACGGCATGGGAATTCCCCACAGGGCAACCCCGAACCAAAATTAAAAAAAAAAAAAATGAAGTGGGAGTCCCCCTAAATTCCATACCAGGCCCTTCAGGTCTGGTATGGATTTTAAGGGGAACCCCGCGCCAAAAAAAAAAAAACGCACGGTGACTTGACGGGACTTCCCTGTGACGTCACGGGGAATGCCACAGGGAAGTCCCGTCATGTCCCGTGCGTCAGAGGGGGTGGGGTCACCGGGTGGCCCCGCCCCCCGTTATTTAAGAACCGTCAGATGAGGAGACGCCGTCACACAGCGGGAGCCTCCCTCCATGCATGGATGCAGAGCGGCTCGGAGAAGAAAATTAAGAAGAGAAGAAGAGAAGAAGGAAGAAGAGAAGACGATGAAGAAGAAGATGAAGAGAAGAGCGGGAGCCTCCCCTCAATGCCATGGGTGCGGAGCGGCCCGAGGAGAAGAGGATAGAAGATGCCGCGGAGAAGATGCTGGACGAGAACGCCGGAGGAAGAACCAGAAGAGCCAGAAGAACCAGAAAAAGAAGAAGATGAAGGAAGATAGAAGAAGCATTTAAATAAAGGAATTGTCAAAAACTGTCTCTTGTCATTTTTAACTATTTTGACACTTTTTTAGTGAAATGGTAGGGGTAAGTACCCCCTTACCATTTCACACAGGGGGGGGGCCGGGATCTGGGAGTCCCCTTGTTAAAGGGGGCTTCCAGATTCCGATAAGCCCCCCGCCCGCAGACCCCCACAACCACCGGCCACGGTTGTGGGGATGAGGCCCTTGTCCTCATCAACATGGGGACAAGGTGTTTTGGGGGGCTACCCCAAAGCACCCTCCCAATGTTGAGGGCATGTGGCCTGGTACGGTTCAGGAGGGGGGGGCCGCACTCTCGTCCCCCCCTCTTTTCCTGCGGCCTGCCAGGTTGCGTGCTCGGATAAGGGTCTGGTATGGATTTTTGGGGGAACCCCACGCCGTTTTTTTTTTTTTTGGCGCGGGGTTCCCCTTAAAATCCATACCAGACCTGAAGGGTCTGGTATGGAATTTAGGGGGAACCCCACGTCATTTTTTTTTTAAATTTTGGCCAGGGTTCCCCTTAATATCCATACCAGACCTGAAGGGCCTGGTATGGAATTTAGGGGGACTCCCACTTCATTTTTTTTTTTTAATTTTGGTTCGGGTTTCCCTGTGGGGAATTCTCATGCCGTTTTTATCAATGAACTTCTATGTGTATTGTCGGCAATGCAATAGGGGGGTGTTCGGCTCATCCCTAATCAGCGCTCTCAACTAACATGTTGAGTTCAGACTCAAACAAACCAAGAATAGTCTTTACATATATCCTGGGAGATATTGTGGATAAATATTACTGTCCCATTTTAGGTAATCCAAGATATATTTTCTCAGTCACCCTGTGCCCAAAAGTGACTCTCGTCACAAGTATACTGTCAGAAACCATGAATCAGACTGGGACAGAAGTGCAGTAAAAATTACACTATTTAATAAAATGGTAAAATGACATAAACAGAGCAAACGTAATCAAAACATAGCCAGAGTTCGGTAACCAGGACGGGTAGTCAGAACAAGCCATAGAAACAAGAGTCCAGAGATCAGCGAAGTCGGGTGCAGCAAACAGGATCAGGAATCAGAAGGGAAGTCAGCCAGGCAAAAGTCTTTCACAGGAAAACACAGCAGAGGGGGGGCATGGCATGAACAGACACGCTGACTGAGCATGCTGCTCCGTGATCCCCGGGCTCCAGGAAGACAGGCAGCGGTGGTTCGCCGGCTCCTGACCAGCTACGGCATGTCTACACGCCGCCGCACAGCTGCACTCCCGCTCAGCGGTTGGGTAAAGAGCCAGGTGAACGGGCTCAGACCCTACCTTATGGCGCAGAGTGTGGACTCAGGGAGTGCAAGTAAGAGAACCCCAGCCTAGAAGGGAAGGAAATTCAGTTCCCCTGATCTGAAGGGAGGAATGGGGAGGGCCAGACATGATCCCCCTGCACAGGGCCGAGGAGCGACGGGCTTAGGAAGGGCAATTACAGTACCCGGTGGCGGCCGTGCATCCCTAAGCCTAATTCAGAGCTACATAAACATGGAAAGGGACCTCCCAGGAGAAGGGAGAGACCCCATGGCTCATGCTGATGAAATTGTGGGCCCAGAGGGTGAATATACTGGAGGTGAACGGAATCTTCAGGAGGTGGAGGGAATCCCAAGAGGGATGGCTGAATCCTTGGAAAATAAAAATCTTGGTACTGCAAAGCCCAGCAGTGAATCTGCAAAAATCAGCAAAGGACTTGGGAGAAATCCAGAGACAGCCTCTGTAGGGCAGGTGCAGTATGCTAACCCTTTGAATTGTGACGTTAATAATGAACTAAGTGCATCTCAATCAGAGTTAATAGTGGATTGGGGCATAAGAGAACATTTGAGAGCACTTCCTACAAAGAACGACATTCAATTACCTATAACTGCTGTTGAATCATCCTGCAAGCAAGGCTGTGGAGGGGCTAAGGGAGGATATAGGGGCACTGGGAACAGAGTAAAGGGAATGGAGATGGGCCAAGATTATATTAGACAAGGAGTGGCTGATATCCAAGATATGACAAAATACCATGAAGAAGTGCTGAAAACACTGCTGGATCAGATGGCTAATCAAGAAAATAGAGATTATAGGCAAAATATACGTATAAGGGGCCTGCCTGAAATAAAACAACATTTTGAATTGCTTCCAAAGGTGATCAGTTTGTTTCAGCTAATTCTGGGGCCATCCGCACCGGATAAGATTGAAATAGACAGTCCATCATGCCCTTACCTACCCCCCAAAATGCAGAAAGACCAAGAGATGTTATTTGTAAAATACATAGAAATTCAGTGAAAGAAGCTATTATGAAAGCGGTCCGCAATAAATCCATGGTTGAATAGCTCTATTTCCAGATTTATCACATAGAACTCTTATGCAACGAAGAATGATTAAACCTTTGTTGGAAGCCCTACAAGCAGCTGATGTTAAATATTGCTGGGGATATCCCTTCAGGGTTATAGCAACACGGAATGGGAAAACAGCAATACTTAAAACTAAAGATGATTTGCAACACTTCACAGAGGTGCTGGAGCTCCCCATGGTGGATTTTCTGATTTGGAGACTGAATAATTGTAAACCATCACTACAATGACCAGAACAATGGCAACAAGTGCAAGTTAAAGGTCGATGGAAGATTGATATGAACAGACAGGATTATAATTTGGTCTTAGGTGGACATGCCTAAATAGGGGTGTAAAGTTAAAAGGGTTAATAGGAAAGGAGCTGACTGCCTAGAGTAGAATTGGGGGGGGGGGGTGTTTGGGTGGCGGGAAGGGGGGAGGGGGAAGGATTCTGGTTTGCTATCTTTCCCTCTGTCCTCTTCCTTTCTTTTCTTCCCTTCTCTCTCCCAAAATACTTTTTTTCCTTTTTTGTTACCCCCCTTTGTTGAGGATATTGGAGGCAATGTGCTGAAGTACCGCTAAATAAGAATGGTATAGGAATATAAATGGAAGCCCGGGATTCACAAGGTATCTGTCATGGTTATGCAATAGAGTTTTCTGTCAGCTTACCTGTCTCCATGTGTTCATCTCTAGAGACCAGCTGACCCTCACCTCACTCCTTTTGTAAACTCTCCTCTAGCATGGCTCCACCCCAGGGAACCCTATTATAACCTGTGCACTGCAAGCCTGCAGTGCTGATCAACCATTGTGTGTTAGCCTCCGTGTGTACTTGCTGTGTTTCCTACGTCTGATTCCTGTTACCGACTTTGGCCTGTTCTCGACTCTCCCTGTCTGCTTGTTACCCTGACCTTTGGCTTACCCCTTACTTCCCTGTCATTCTAGCCTTCTGCCTCCTTCCTCTTCTCCTGTAAGTCTACGGTGAGCATGAGCTGTGAGACCCTGGGGGCCGCGACCTGGAGCCAGACTGCAGCGCAGTCCATCCTCACCACTAGAGGCTCTGGTGAACACCCGCTGGCTCTTAGACTCCGCGCCCTGGGGAATCTATGCTCTAGCTCCCACTGGGATCCATGTTAGTTATCCTGTAGACCTGCTTCCTGAACCTTCCAGGGTTCAATCCGCAGCAGTCAGTCCTAGGGTCCACTACCTTAGCGGTGCACTTCCGACTCCTACAGAGTGCATCTGTCACCTGGTCTCAGGTGACCTGACAGTATCCTGTTCATGTTTTTAACTATATTTCCCCCAATAGATCAGTCCCGAGACAAGGGACTTTGTTTTCTGCCAAGAGGTGGAAGGGGGGGGGGACTCCGGGCACAGGTGGTGAACCTCTGCCCACATTCATCCTCCCTTTAGGGGGATGTGCCACAGGCAGTGGCATAGTAGGTTATGGGTTTTAGATGGTTTTGTGTGTCCTTTTTTTTTTTTTCTCCTTCCCTCTTCTCATCAGATGCATCCAGCGAGAGAGAGCTCAGAAGGTTGGGAACAGACACCGATCAGGCGCAGCAGTATAGTAAGAGATTCATGGAAGTAATGAGAGAATGATAGGTAGAATGAACATTGTATCGTATAATGTGAGAGGGCTTTGCTCAACTAGTAAGAGGGGCCATCTCTGGCATGAACTGCGTCACATGAAATCAGACATTGTCTTTCTGCAGACGACGCACTTAATGGCAGGGTCGACCCTTCGTATGCCTCTTTTTCCATATAATCAATGGTACCATGCACCTTCACCCATCCCCAGGGCCAGATGAGTTACAATAGCTATCCACAAACAATGCCCCTTAGTACCTATAGAAATACGAGTAGACCCTGAAGGCCGTTTTCTTTTTGTTAAGGGCAAGATCCAGGGTCAGTGTTATACTTTCGCTACTATATATGCCCCCAACAACCATACCGTTAAATTTCTATCTAAAACTTTGGATATTCTGGGGAAGTTTCAGAAAGGTTTATTGGTTATGGGAGGGGATTTTAACATTACCTTGGACCCCAGTCTAGACACTTCTTTGGCGAAAACCTTTGTGTTGCATAAGGCTTTAAGGCATATTAAACAGCGCCTTCGCTCTCTGCATTTGGTAGACAGTTGGAGGGTGCTGCATGAGCGGGACAGGGATTTCAGCTATTATTCCAAAACACATAATGACTATTCAAGGATCGATATGTTGTTGGTCGATCAATAATATCTGAATTATGTAAATTCATTAACTATTCAGTCAGTCACCATGTCAGACCATGCTCCAATAAGCTTAACGATAAGTCCAGAATCGTGTTAATGAAAGGATCTATATAGATACTTTGTGCAATGTGTACCAAAAAAAATTATAAAAAAAAAAAACACAGCAGAGAGAGTCCAGATTTGTTGACCAAGGCGAAGGCACAGAAGATCTTATCCATGCAGTTTAAATAGATAGCAGAGATAGCTGACAAGCAGGAAACGAAGACCAAGTGAGTCACTGTGGAATGAAGAGTGCTGGCAATGAATCAACAGCTGAGCACAGAGCTCTGAGAAGGAAGGGCTGAGCCCAGCCCTTACATATTCATGTAGTAGTAGGCAAACAAGAAAGCAGTGTGCTGGCACCTGGAGGTGCCTAGTTCTCAGAGAACAGGGTGCTTTAAAATAAAACAAGTAAAGTACAAATTTTTACTGAAATTTACTTCTCTCCTTTAACTGCTGAATAAACACTTTTGGTTACCATTTCAACCATTGTTCTTGCATACATTTTATTTAAAGTTGAAACTTCTAAAAAAATCTTCAAAATCTGTAATGTCCTGCTCTGCTAAGCCTTCCATACCTGCAGAGTCTGTAATTTTTTCCCATGATGTGTTTTCCATATACGCAGAAACTATAAGTTTGTGGCTTTCTGTAAGTTCAGAATGTGTTGCTACCACTTCAGAAATGCTTTATACATCTACTGAATCTTTTCCAACATGTTCTGACACGTCTTCTACATCTAAGTCTTTTAAAGTGTATTTCTACTTTTGCAGTCAAATTTGAGATCATGTCATTGTATGTTTGTTTTGTGTTCCCATTCAAACAACATACCTAAAAAATTTTAAAGAAATCAACTTCTTACCTTTTAGATGTTTATTATGTGAAGGTGTCATGGAAGACTGTAAGCATTTCTGAACACATTTAGAAAGGCTTAGGACATGCTAAGATTCCACTCATTAAAGTGATATTAAAGGCAGATTTTTTTTAAAAAATACCAAACATGTCATGCTTACTTGCTACGTGCAGTGATTTTGCACAGAGCAGCCCCGATCCTCCCGTTTTCAGATCCTCTGCTGGTGCTCCTGACCCCTCCCTACTGCTGAGTGCCCCTATAGCAAGCAGCTACCTATCGGGGCACTCGAACAGGCTCGCTCCCGAGCCACTGCTCTGTGTGTCCATTTACACATGAAGCGTGTCCCAGCCTTGCCCCTGCTCTCTCCTCCTTGGTGCACTGGCTGTGATTGACAGTAGTAGGATCCAAAGGATCCAAAGGCTTCCGCTGCTGCCTCAGCCAATGAGGAGGAAGAGACCTGGAGGAGCCGCTGCTCTTGTGCACATCGCTGGATCAAGATGGGGCTCAGGTAAGTATTAGGGGGGCTGCTGCACACAGAATGTTTTTTTACCTTCATGAATAGAATGCATGAAGGTAAAAAACCTAGAACCCTTTCAACCACTTTAACTTTTAATACAGAAATTAAGCTTCTAAAGCGATTACCCTTTGTTAGGACAGACAGTGTTCAAATCTTATTTACAAGTGATAATGAGATCTGCCAACACATTATGGAGAGGGTTAGTTATAGTAAACACAGCTTCCCACCCCCCTCATAAACAAAGTGAAGAAGGTAGCATCTATAATAAGCATATAAAAATAAATAAATAATCTATTAATAGCATCTAAATAGTTAAGCAACTATTTACATTTTTTTTAAAGTTTTGCTATGTGCATGAAAACATGTAACACATTGTCAGGACCTGGATCACCTGCTGGTGGCACTGTGCTTACCAGAACAGAAGGTTGTAGTTTCAGTGTCCACCAGTGGGTATCTTCAAGGGGGACCTAAATACCCTCCCAGCAGCCAGCATCAGGAGGAAACTGATTACTGGGATCTGCTGGTTGCTGGGAGGTATTTAGGTCCTTCATTACTAGAAACTCTTGCACCAGTGTTTTGCTGCTGCCAGATTCTGTTTGGCATTGATCCTGAACTTGCTCCAGCCCTGTACCCTGTAGCCTTGCACCTGCTCCCCCTTGTTCCTGATCCCAGTTTTGGTTCCCCCTTCCCATTTCCCCACTTCCAGTTTTCCCCTTCTTTTCTATGATCCCTATTTTGTATATATTGTATATACTGTATATACTGTAGTTAGTTGTTAGTTAGGCTTTCTGTTTGTTAGGTGATTAGTTAGTTATTTTTTCACTGGGTTTTTGGTTCACTTATATTTTTATGTTTGCTGGTTGCTGCTGTTTGGATTGATTTTGTTTCACTGTAAATAAATCTCACTTAAAGCATACACAGACTTGTCCCATTCTCCTGAGTTTAGCCACACAGATTTAGCTATCCCTGCTGCTGATTCCTGACACACATAAAGATATACAGTAGGTGTTATTGCAAACACAAAGTTCATTCATTACTGAATGATGAAAATTTGAAAACTGGAAGAGTACATATATTATGCATATGTCAAGGAACATGAGGAATGTGCACAACAGGCAGGCAGTGACAAATGTATATATGCCTGCAGAAAACAGTGTAGATATTGAAACCCTGCCTATTATTATTATTATTATTATTATTATTATTATTAATAATAATAATAATAATAATTATTATTATTAATGCTAATAAAAATAGAAGTGAAATATCTGTGCTCAGTTGAATCTTCTGCAGCAATGCTGGCAGCACTCATATGTCTATTTCCCAAAGACAACCTCTGGATATGACGCTGAGCACGTGCACTCAACTTCTTTGATCGACCATGGCGAGGCCTTTTCTGAGTGGAACCTGTCCTGTTAAACCGCTGTATGGTCTTGGCCACTGTGCTGCAGCTCAATTTCAGGGTCTTAGCAATCTTCTTATAGCCTAGGCCAGCTTTATGTAGAGCAACAATTCTTTTTTCCAGATCCTCTGAGAGTCTGTTGCCATGAGGTGCCATGTTGAACTTCCAGTGACGAGTATGAGAGAGTGAGAGTGATAACACCAAATTTTACACACCTGCTCCCCATTTACACCTGAGACCTTGAAACACTAATGAGTCACATGACACTGGGAAGGAAAAATGGCTAATTGGGCCCAATTTGGACATTTTCATTTAGGGGTGTACTCCCTTTTGTTGCCAGCGGTTTAGACATTAATAGCTGTGTGTTGAGTTATTTTTAGGGGACCGCAAATTTACACTGTTATACAAGTTGTACACTCACTACTTTACATTGTAGCAAAGTGTCATTTCTTCATTGTTGTCACATGAAAAGATATAAAAAAATATTTACAAAAATGGGAGGGGTGTACTCATGTTTGTGAGATACTGTACAGTGAAAAATACACTAGGACAGAATAAAAAGAGTCACACAAACAGTGATGAGAAAATAGGATGAACACCTCAGGCCGTCACCATCAAGGTCTCCTAGGTGTCATTGGTCACACACAAGGCTTATCAAATAATGCAACATTCCATGTAAAAGTGGTCACATGTGCATAGTGATAGCCCCCCTGGGAAAGGGCACCTTCTCCAGCCTCCCATCATCCACAAAGACACCAGGAATTTTCGCTGTCAGTTGTCACCATATACATCCACAACTTGCAGGGAACCACTTGCACCACTGGGAATGAGCTCAGCAGGACCAATACACAACTGAATAAAAGAGACTCTCCACATAGCGTAAAACTACCTATAAAAAGGCATTTATTAAGTCTAAGCACTTACAAACGTCCAGAAGTAACACAGCATATCACATGGTACAGCAACATGGAATTCCAGCATCAAAGATGCCCACCGTTCCTTTGCACATACTCAGTAGCATGTATCCGGGTCCGCTCAGTATTTGGATGGGAGACATTGGGTGTAAGATCTTGGTAATTTATAGGATTATTTTTTATTACTATTTATTTTTAACATTTTAGTTTTGGGTTTATGAGTGCTGCACTTGTTTTATACTTATAGCTAATTATTGTTAACCTTCAAAATAAACAAAAGGTGAAAGTACTAGGCCTTGATTACACAGGGAAGGTTGAAGCTGCTCATACTTTATGTAAATCATGGTAATTTTCTTGAGCTTCTGTGGATTCATAGCAAATATAATATCAATCTCCTCAAGCATTTAGAACAGGTTGGGGCCCTGAGTAGAAAAAAAAAAAGGCACATCACCCCAAAAGCAAAGGAAGGGGTGATTCGTCAACATTTTTATTAAAAAATTCAATCAATTACTTGATCTCCATCATAGGCAATACAGTGAACAACAAATAAGCCAGGCTGCTAAAGAAGCTGTAAAATTCAGCGTGGAGATGGACAGTACACAGGATATTGAAGTGAAAAAAAAATCATAATTCTGTGATATGTCAAAGAGGGAATAGTTCATGAGAGGCTTTTCTCTTTAACCAATGTTAGTAACATGATTAGAGACAGCATGTTTGGTATTCTAAAAGAGACGTGGTCAGGGCATCCTAAGGTCATGTTATTTAATATAGTTTTGCATTTCTAATGTTTCACTTTAAACATTACTAAAATCACTGTTCTGAGCCAAATGAAAATTTGTATTTTTTTTTTTTTGCTTGAATACATGTTCCCCAGGGTAGCGGACAGCCCCATTGCCGTTTTGTACTTGCGAACACAAGGAAAAGGCTCATAAGAAAAAAAGGAATGCCTGGGAATTGCAAGAGGATAAACTCCTTTCTTGCCCTTTGGGGTAATGTTTTCAATATTATGGTTCCTATGCAGTCATTGATCAGGTGACTATCAGCCCAAAACTCAAATAGATCAAAGTGACATTCCAACAACTGTAACACAGTTGGCTAAAATGTATATTGTTCAACTTATGGTTGAGTTTCTTAGTTTCAAAGAAAGTTATCCAGTTTTAAAGAAACCATGCTATATATATGAGCATATTTAGTTTATGCTGACATAATTGATACATTTACTCATTCTTCTTCTGTTCTCCAAAAAAAAGTCTTAAAGTTTATTACAAAAATTACTGTCAACACACTGTAACTGTAGAATATTGTGATCAAACATAGATTGGTGCCTTAATCTGTAGACTGCAAACTGGAGGCAAAGCATTTATTTTTTGAACCTTTATTTTAATCAATTAGCTATTAATAATTTTTTAAAGGATCATCCCAGTCCCTTCACACATTCCCCTTAGAGAGCATGGATTGGCCTGTGAAATGTCATAAAGCAGTAAAATGAAGGGTAGCATGGTCAGTAATAACTACATCGAAAGCTAAAGGGGTTCACAGTTGCCTATTTAGCTAAAAACATTGTGGGAACAGGTAAAGTGGATGTAAACCCTCACATATGTAATGGGAAAAGATATCTAGGTGAGAGATAAAAGAAAGGGGCTGTACACCCCAAACTGTAGTTTAAATGGGAATGTTCCCCCACGGGATTTGTTAGCAGCAAAATATCACAAATTAATTTAATGTAAAAAAGTCTTTATTTAAATTAATTGAATTCACATATTAATCATTAAAATATGAGCTCCGGTCATAGGGCATAGTATATAAAACAAATGCATTAAATTTTAAATTTTAAAAAAACATTTTTCAACCTGCATTGATTTACATGTACATAGACATTGCTATATTTACAGCTGGAAGCTGGGCTAGATAGCCTCAGAGCCAGTAAAATCAGTTGGATAATCCGGCGGACTTCACGGTCATCAATACCTCCCCCAAAGAGGGAAAGAGCCCCACCCAGAGGGCTTGCAAGGAGCCACATCCTATGCCTCCCTAGAGGGGAGGGAAAAGGCACCAGCAATAGTTCTCCCAGCTGTTGATAAGTGATCACGGGATGTCCAGAAGTGTTCAGAAGTGATCAAGGGATGCCGCCAGCAAGATGGTGCTCACCCCAGTGGTCAAGAGTATGGCCGCTGTATGGAGCATTATAATGGGAATGCGGTGAATCCGCACTCCCCCTTCTTGTCGGGAACCCAAATGGGAATTGGAGCTCAATCCCAGGGAGGCCAACTGATGTACCGGGGGTCTGCCAGATTCTAAAACCAAACACAAATCATGATTAGTAACATTTTACATAATTAAATAATAAACATTATACACTGTTAATTTGATTATTTGTTAATTTATTTTACATTCAAGCTGTGCATTGAATGAAACCCTCACAAATACCCAGTGAAGTAAACAGCAGATGTTACACAGGGATGAAACAAATCTTCTTACATAAGTTTTACTTGTATATCTGCTGTCTTCACCTTTATATACTGTTTAGAAAATGCACGTCCTGTTAGAATTTTCTCTTCCTGTTCCAGCAGGGGGAGGGGAGTCTTGCCATACACTGTGAGACAGCTGATTGGAGGAAAGGCACACACCCCCTTTCCTCATAGACAGAGACTTGCAGAGCTGTGCTGTGAATGGACCAGCTCTTTGCTAATCTATTTATAGCACCCGTCCTGACACAAATTTCTGGCTGGTTTTATCACAGTTGACAGAGAACTTGTCAGAAGTTATCACGCTGAAAGCAGAGAAGAACGGAGCAGGAAAAAGTAACAGGACTTAGTGCTTTAAAGAGAGATAATAAAACACTGCAGATATATGTGCCCAGCTCAAATTTAATGAATCGGGTTTACATCCACTTTAACCACTTGCTGACCGCCTAACGCAGATATACTGCGGCAGAATGGCACGGGCAGGCTAAATCACGTACCTGGTACGTAATCTTCCTCTGCTACTGTAATGTAAATATCGGCAGAGGAAGTGATGTCATCTCTCCTCGAGCCGGGCTTTTCGTTCCGGTGCCGAGGAGAGAAGACATCGATGTGAGTTGCACAACACTACACTAACAGTAGAACACACTAGGCACACTTTTCACCCCCCGATCACCCCCTGATCACCCCCCTGTACCCCCTGTCACAGTGACACCAATAGCATTTTTTTTTGTGCATTGGTGTCAGTTTGTGACAGTTATAAGTGGTAGGGCAGTTAGTGGTAGCCCCTTTAGGTCTAGGATACCCCCCTAGCCCCCCTAATAAAGTTTTAACCCCTTGATCACCCCCCCGTCGCCAGTGTCACTAAGCAATCGTTTTTCTGATCGCTGTATTAGTGTCACAGGTGACGCTAGTTAGAGAGAAAAGTATATAGGTTCGCCGTCAGTGTTTTATAGCGACAGGGACCCCCATATACTACCTAATAAAGGTTTTAACCCCCTGATTGCCCCCTAGTTAACCCTTTCACCAGTGATCACCGTATAACTGTTACGGGTGACGCTGGTTAGTTAGTTTGTTTTTTATAGTTTCAGGGCACCCGCCGTTTATTACCTAATAAAGATTTAACCCCCTAATCGCCTGGCGGTGATATAAGTTAAGTTTTAGGGTCAGATAAAGTCTGCGTCGCCCCAGGCAGTGTCAGGTTAGCGCCAGTACCGCTAACACCCACGCACGCACCATACACCTCCCTTAGTGGCATAGTATCTGAACGGATCAATATCTGATCTGATCAGATCTATACTAGCGTCGCCAGCAGTTTAGGGTTCCCAAAAACGCAGTGTTAGCGGGATCAGCCCAGATACCTGCTAGCACCTGCGTTTTGCCCCTCGGCCCAGCCCTGCCCAGCCCACCCAAGTGCAGTATTGATCGATCACTGTCACTTACAAAACACTAAACACACATAACTGCAGCGTTCGCAGAGTCAGGCCTGATCCCTGCGATCACTAACAGTTTTTGTTGGTAGCGTTTTGATACAGTCGCTAACAGTCAGGAGCTTTTTTGCCTGTGAGTCTCACTAGTGTACCACTAAATTTAGAGCTCAAAATGGCAAATCGAAGGTACACTAGTGAAGAGGCCTACACGTTTCTGAGCATGACAGATAGTGAAGAGGAAGTCACTCATTTGTCAGATTCAGGCTCAGAATATGATCCTGTAGACGACAGCGGCTCCATGACAGATAGCTCTGACAACGGAGTTGTGGTCCCTGCCAAGGTCAGGCGTACCAGACCCCAAACTTCTTCTTCTGTCCTTAATGTGCAAGGTCCCTCGTATGGAGCAGAGAAGTACTAGCGCCGATATTCCTTCTGGTGAACTGGCAAGCACCAGCGGCCTAGTACACCCTGGTCGTACATCCAGCACTGCAGTAACACTTGGTGACGTGGCGAGTCCCATAAGTGCAGTTCAAGCTGGCAAGGTGGCAAGCACAAGTAGTGTCCCGCTGCCACCAAGAAGACAAACACAGGCCCATCAGGCCCATAGTGCCCTTCCTGCTGCATTCACCATTCCTAATTGGGAACCCACCACTTCTGCAGCACCCGTACTTCCCCCATTCACTGGCCAACCCGGCATTCAGGTGGAAACAGTTGATTTTACGTCACTGGATTTTTATTCGCTGTTTTTCACCGAAGATCTCTATAGATCTATTGTGGACCAAAGCAATTTATACGCTGGTCAACACATCGCCACTATTCCCCAGTCCTCCTTTGCCAGAGATTGGAAACCAATTATGGTTTCAGAATTTAAGACCTTTTGGTCCTTTCCCTCCTCATGGGCATAACCAAAAAGAGTGAGTTGCGGTCATATTGGTCCACTGACTCAATTCACCATATGCCCATGTTCTCTGCTTCCATGGCCAGGGCACGATACGAGCAGATTTTGCGGTTCATGCACTTCAACAAAAATGAACTCTGTCGTCCTCGTGGAGACCCTGAATACGATCGGCTCTACAAAATTCGGCCCCTCGTAAACCACTTCAACCAGCGTTTTGCAGACTTGTTTACTCCCCATCAAGTTGTCTGCGTTGATGAGTCCCTGATTAAGTTTTCTGGCCGCTTGTCATTCAAACAGTACCTTCCCAGCAAGCGTGCCAGATACGGGGTCAAGATGTATAAGCTCTGTCACAGGGCCACAGGCTATACATGTAGTTTTATGGTTTACGAGGGAAAAGATAGTCACGTAGAGCCGACAAACTGCCCTGACTACATAGGAAGCGCTGGCAAGATTGTGTGGGACTTGGTGTCACCCTTATTCGGAAAGGGGTACCACTTGTACGTGGACAATTATTACACGAGCGTGCCACTTTTTAGTCACCTTTTTGATCATCAGATTGGAGCATGTGGTACCGTGCGACCTAATCCCCGGGGCTTTCCCCAGCGGCTTGTAGATTCCCGTCTTAGGCTGGGGGAGAGAGCCTGCTTGCAGTGTAATAATTCACTTGTCAACAGCTGGGAGAACTATTGCTGGTGGCTCTTCCCTCCCCTCTAGGGAGGCATAGGATGTGGCTCCTTGCAAGCCCTCTGGGTGGGGCTCTTTCCCTCTTTGGGGGAGGTATTGATGACCGCTATGAAGTGGAGGGATCAAAAGAATGTTTTCGTTCCTACCTCCCTTCATGCAGACACGACAGTCCAAATTACTACAGCGACTGGTGTTGTGGAGAAACCCCTCTGTGTCCACGAATATAACCTTAACATGGGAGGGGTGGACCTCAAGGACCAGTTGTTGGCGCCATACCTAGTTGCCCATAAGGCCAGACGCTGGTACAAAAAAGTGTCTGTTTATTTATTTCAATTGGCTTTGCTGAACGCTTATGTGCTATACAGAGCTTCAGGACGGACTGGATCCTTCCTTAAATTCTAGGAAGAGATCGTCAGAGCCCTTCTGTTTCCAGACGGTGCTCCACCTCACCTTCCCCAACCAAATGCAGTAAGCCGGCTGCATGAGAGGCATTTTCTTTCCTCCCGAGTACCCCTACCCAACGAGCCCCCCAAAAAAGATCTTGTGTCTGCAGCAAGATATTGGCGTGACACCCGCTATTATTGTCCCTCCTGTCCTGACAATCCTGCTCTTTGCATTGGTGAATGTTTTGAACACTACCATACACTAGTTGAGTATTAGCGTAGGGTACAGCACTGCACAGACTAGGACACACTTTCACAGGGTCTCCCAAGATGCCATCGCATTTTGAGAGACTCGAACCTGGAAACGGTTACAGTTAAAGAAGTTACAGTTACAAAAAAAAAGTGTAAAAAAAAAAAAGTAAGAAAAAAAAAAAACACAAAAAAATATATAGAATAAAAAAAACAAAAATAGTTGTCGTTTTATTGTTCTCTCTCTATTCTCTCTCTATTGTTCTGCTCTTTTTTACTGTATTCTATTCTGCAATGTTTTATTGTTATTATACTTTTATCATGTTTGCTTTATAGGTATGCAATTTTTTATACTTTACTGTTTACTGTGTTTTATTGTTAACCATTTTTTTGTTTTCAGGTACGCCATTCAGCTGCAGAGCGGATTTATTTATCTTGACAGCAACAGCGTTTGCTCCCACTATACATAAAGCCGTGACTCCAGCGCTGTCGGAGGTGATTTCACCACCACAGTTACATACTTCAGCATATATGCCGAAGCATGGGGGGCAGCAGAGGGCGGAGGAGCGATTTACTCCTAACTTTTGCGGGAGGATGCCCCCATGCTTCGGCATATATATACAGTGCATGTATGCCCATCATTAGAAGTGGGTGGATGAAGGCAGGTATTCTAATGGTGGGCATACCCACCGATCAATAATTTTTTTTTTTGTTCAGCCCACAGGGTGCATGAAAAAAAATTTACAATATATGCCAACAAGGACCAGCAACGTACAGAATAATGTCTGCAGGTTTAGGTATCATCTTGGTATCATTCTTTTCAGCCAGCGGTCAGCTTTCATGTAAAAGCAATCCTAGCGGCTAATTAGCCTCTAGGCTGCTTTTACAAGCAGTGGGAGGGAATGCCCCCACCCACCGTCTTCCATGTTTTTCTCTGGCTCTCCTGTCCCAACAGAGAGCCTGAGAATGCAGCCGGTGATTCAGCCAGCTGACCATAGAGCTGATCAGAGACCAGAATGGCTCCAAACTTCTCTATGGCCTAAGAAACCGGAAGCTACGAGCATTTCATGACTTAGATTTCGCCGGATGTAAACAGCGCCATTGGGAAATTGGGAAAGAATTTTATCACACCAATCTTGGTGAGGTCAGATAAATCAAAAATTTACACCCTTAGTAATCCTGAAGGCAGTGATTGGTTTTCGGGACCCCGTATGCAGCTAGGCTCCCAAAAAGTCCCACGCATGTGGTATCCCCGTACTCAGGAGAAGCAGCAGAATGTATTTTGGGGTGTAATTCCACATATGCCCATGGCATGTTTGAGTAATATATCATTTAATGACAACTTTGTGCAAAAAAAAAAAATTGTCACTTTCCCGCAACTTGTGTTAAGATATAAAATATTCTATGGACTGAACATGCCTCTCAGCAAATAGCTTTGGGTGTCTACTTTCCAAAATGGGGTCATTTGGGGGGGGGGGGTTGTGCCATCTTAGCATTTTATGGCCTTCAAAACTGTGATAGGTAGTGAGGAGTGAAATCAAAAATTTACGCCCTTAGAAATCCTGAAGGTGGTGCTTGGTTTCGGGGCCCAGTACGTGGCTAGGCTCCCAAAAAGTCCCACACATGTGGTAGCCCCGTACTCAGGAGAAGCAGCAGAATGTATTTTGGGGTGTAATTCCACATATGCCCATGGCATGTTTGAGCAATATATCATTTAGTGACAACTTTGGGCAAAAAAAAAAAAAGAGTTTGTAATTTTCCCGCAACTTGTGTCAAATTCTAAAATATTCCATGGACTCAACATGCCTGTCAGCAAATAGCTTGGGGTGTCTACTTTCCAAAATGGGGTCATTTGGGGGGGGTTTGTGCCATCTTGGCATTTTATAGCCTTCAAAACTGTGATAGGTAGTGAGGAGTGAAATCAAAAATTTACACCCTTGGGAATCCTAAAGGCGGTGCTTGGTTTTCGGTGCCCCGTACGCGGCTAGGCTCCCAAAAAGTCCCACACATGTGGTATCCCCATACTCAGGAGAAGCAGCTAAATATATTTTGGGGTGCAATTCCACATATGTCCATGGCCTGTGTGAGCAATATATCATTTAGTGACAACTTTTTGTAATTTTTTTTTTTGTCATTATTCAATCACTTAGGACAAAAAAAAAATAATATTCAATGGGCTCAACATGCCTCTCAGCAATTTCCTTGGGGTGTCTACTTTCCAAAATGGTGTCATTCGGGGGGTTTTGTACTGCCTTGCCATTTTAGCACCTCAAGAAATGACATAGGCAGTCATAAACTAAAAGCTGTGTAAATTCCAGAAAATGTACCCTAGTTTGTAGACGCTATAACTTTTGCGCAAACCAATAATTATACGCTTATTGACATTTTTTTTACCAAAGACATGTGACCGAATACATTTTGGGTTAAATGTATGACTAAAATTGAGTTTATTGGATTTTTTTTATAACAAAAATTAGAAAATATTTTTTTTCAAAATTTTCGGTCTTTTTCCGTTTATAGCGCAAAAAATAAAAACCGCAGAGGTGATCAAATACCATCAAAAGAAAGCTCTATTTGTGGGAAGAAAAGAACACAAATTTTGTTTGGGTACAGCATTGCATGACTGCGCAAATAGCAGTTAAAGCGACACAGTGCCAAATTGTAAAAAGTGCTCTGGTCAGAAAGGGGGTAAATCCCTCCGGGGCTGAAGTGGTTAAATCAAGGGTCTCCACATTTTTCAGTAGGAAGACCACATTGTAAATTAAGAAACAGTTTTGGGCCAAAAAAAAATCAGTTATATAAATGAATAAATAAAATTTAAAGGGATGAATACAATTTACTTGGAGCTCTTTTGTATTCAGCACAACATGATTCAGAACAACAGAGAAAACCTCAGTAAAACAAAGCAAAGAAATTCCAAATAAACTTGACTCACTAATAGGGATGAGCTTTGAGTTCGAGTCGAACTCATTTGGCTGTTCGCAAGTTCGCCGAACAGCGAACAATTTGGGGTGCATTTAAATAAAGGAACATTTTTGACAATTTTTTAGTGAAATGGTACCCCCTTACCATTTCACACAGGGGGGGCCGGGATCTGGGGGTCCCCTTGTTAAAGGGGGCTTCCAGATTCCGATAAGCCCCCCGCCCGCAGACCCCCACAACCACCGGCCACGGTTGTGGGGATGAGGCCCTTGTCCTCATCAACATGGGGACAAGGTGTTTTGGGGGGCTACCCCAAAGCACCCTCCCAATGTTGAGGGCATGTGGCCTGGTACGGTTCAGGAGGGGGGGCCGCACTCTCGTCCCCCCCTCTTTTTCTGTGGCCTGCCAGGTTGCGTGCTCGGATAAGGGTCTGGTATGGATTTTTGGGGGGACCCCAAGCCTTTTTTTTTTTTTGGCGCGGGGCTCCCCTTAAAATCCATACCAGACCTGAAGGGTCTGGTATGGAATTTAGGGGGAACCCCACGTCATTTTTTTAAAAAAATTTTGGCCGGGGTTCCCCTTAATATCCATACCAGACCTGAAGGGCCTGGTATGGAATTTAGGGGGACTCCCACGTCATTTTTTTTTTTAGATTTTGGTTCTGGGTTCCCCTTTGGGGAATTTTCATGCCGTTTTTATCAATGAACTTCTATGTGTATTGTCGGCAATGCAATAGCCGCAGGTAGTTTTAAATGGGTTTTTTCCTTCAAAATGTCATTTTGCTGTCAGACTGTTCTAAACACGGGAAACATGCGCCCCTTTACAGGCATACTATAGACACCCCCCAGCTACAAAATTTAAAGGGATATTACACTTTTATTGTTTGACTTTAAGCATTATTAAAATCACTGCTCCTGAAAAAACGGCTGTTTTTAAAACTTTTTTTGCATTGATCCATGTCCCCTGGGGCAGGACCCAGGTCCCCAAACACTTTTTATGACAATAACTTGCATATTAGCCTTTAAAATTAGCACTTTTGATTATTCATGTTCGTGTCCCTTAGACTTTAACGGTGTTCGCGTGTTCGAACGAACTTTTTTCCTGTTCGCATGTTCTGGTGCGAACCGAACAGGGGGGTGTTCGGCTCATCCCTACTCACTAATAAAGGTGGAACAAAAATACATTTATTTATTTACCATCATCCTTATCATACTTAGCGAAAAAATGCTGCTAAAACAACGGTAAAGCGCCGCTAAAACTAGCGGCACTTTACCACCAACGCCCGACGCTTTCAATGTGAAAGTTGCCTTACAATGTAATTTTCCTGTTTCTTCACTGTTATATACAATTTGTAACTTGTTCATTGAGCACAACAATGTGGAAATCGATAGATCATTAGGCTGGCCATAAATTTTACAATTTTCTTGTAAAAATTTCCTTTAGATTTACCAAAACCATATACAGTAATATGAGGTCATACCTAAACACTTTCAATTTGTATGCAGTCAGACATGCCCTTGCACTACATAGCTGAAGGTACAGTAAAGTATTCACCCCCTTGGCATTTTTCGTGTTTTGTTGCCGCACAAACTGGAATTAACATGGCTAGTTTGAGGATTTGCATCATTTAATTTACAGAACATGCCCACAACTTTGAAGATTTTTTTATTGTGCAGCAAACAACAAATAGGACAAAATAACAGAAAAAGTCAACGTGCATAACTATTCACCCCCTTAAAGTCAATACTTTGTAGAGCCCCATTTTGCGGCTATCACAGCACCAAGTCGCTTTGGATAAGTCTTCATGAGCTTGCCACATCTTACCACTGGGATTTTTGCCCATTCCTCTTTGCAAATCTGCTCCAGCTCCTTCAAGTTGGATGGTTTGCGCTTGTGAACAGCTATCTTTAAGTCTGACCGCAGATTTTCTATTGGATTGAGGTCTGGGCTTTGACTAGGCCATTCCAACACATTTACATGTTTCACCTTAAGCCACTCAAGTGTTGCTTTAGCAGTGTGTTTGGGGTCATTGTCCTGCTGGAAGGTGAACCTCTGTCCTAGCTTCAAATCACACACAGAGTGGTACAGGTTTTGCTCTAGAATATCCCTGTATTTAGCACCATCCATCTTTGCTTCAACTCTGACCAGTTTCCCAGTCCTGACTGCTGAAAAACATCCCCACAGCATGATGCTGCCACCACCATGTTTCACTGTGGGGATGGTGTTCTTTGGTTGATGTGATGTGTTGGGTTTGCGCCAGACATAGCATTTTCTTTGATGGCCAAAAAGTAAAATTTTAGTCTCATCAGACCAGAGCACCTTCCTCCATACATTTTGGGAGCCTCCCACATGCCTTTTCACAAACTCAAAACGTGCCATTTTGTTTTTTGCTGAAAGTAATGGCTTTCTTCTGGCCACTCTGCCATAAAGCCCAACTCTATGGAGCGTATTGTCCTATGTACAGATACTCCAATCTCTGCTGTGATTTTTTGTTTTTTGTTTGTTAAAGTTGTTGTTAACCGCAGACAAGAAATAGGAAAAAAGCATATCCCTCTATAGTGTGTACTTGTCTCAATCCAGAGAACTAAGCCTCATTTCTGTCTGCCTCGTTGTGCATGAATCACTTCTGACAAGTTTTTTCTTCCAATCTTTCAATCAGCTCTCAGAGCTCTCCTCAGTTAGCTCTGCAGTGAGATTCCACTCTCTGCCTCCTGTTTTTTGGTCGCTCAAACAAGCTATATAAATCCTGGACTTTGAACAGATGTAGAAAGAGAAGAATGCAGAAAAACATATACAACTTATGTACAGTATCTAACAAAAGTGAGTACACTCCTCACATTTTTGTAAACATTTTATTATATCTTTTCATGTGACAACACTGAAGAAATTACACTTTGCTACAATGTAAAGTAGTAAGTGTACAGCTTGTATAATAGTGTTTGCTGTCCCCTCAAAATAACGCAACACACAGTCATTAATGTCTAAACCATTGGCAACAAAAGTGAGTACACCCCTAAGAGAAAATGTCCAAATTGGGCCAATTAGCCATTTTCCCTCCCCCGGTGTCATGTGACTCTTTAGTGTTACAAGGTCTCAGGTGTGAATGGGGAGCAGGTGTGTTAAATTTGGTGTTATTGCTCTCACTCTCGCATACTGGTCACTGGAAGTTCAACATGGCATCTCATGGCAAAGAACTCTCTGAGGATCTGAAAAAAAGAATTGTTGCTCTACATAAAGATGCCTAGGCTATAAAAAGATTGCCAAGAACCTGAAACTGAGCTGCAGCATGGTGGCCAAGACCATACAGCAGTTTAACAGGACAGGTTCCACTCAGAACAGGCCTTGCCATGGTCGACAAAAGAAGTTGAGTGCATGTGCCCAGCATCAAATCCAGAGGTTGTCTTTGGGAAACAGATGTATAAGTGCTGCCAGTATTGCTGCAGAGGTTGAAGGGGTGGGGGGTCAGCCTGTCAGTGCTCAGACCATACGCCGCACATTGCATCAAATTGGTCTGCATGGCTTTTGTCCTAGTAGAAAGCCTCTTCTAAAGATGATGCACAAGAAAGCCTGCAAACAGTTTGCTGAAGACAAACAGACTAAGGACATGGAATACTGGAACCATGTCCTGTGGTCTGATGAGACCAAGATAAAATTATTTGGTTCAGATGGTGTCAAGCGTGTGTGGTGGAAACCAGGTGAGGAGTACTGATAAATAAAGCCTCATTCAAAATCATAAAGGGATAGGGGTGGGTACCATCATCCTAAATAATAGATATTGGAAAATAGAAAAGTACTTAGAGCTGACCAAACATACTCTAGAGCACTGAAGCGTCAAGGACTATCTTGGTACCCAAGGATTAAACCAAAAGAAAAATTTAAACAATTTATTAGAAGATAAACAAGGCAAAAAACAGTGGATACATAAATACATACACTGTGCACAGCCTTGTCCATGACCGAATGAGTCACTACCTCACGGACAACAACCTTCTCGACCCCCTACAGTCTGGCTTTCGCCCACAACATTCTACTGAAACTGCCCTACTAAAACTCACCAATGACCTACTAACTGCTAAAACCAATGGGCACTACTCCATACTCATACTTTTAGACCTCTCTGCTGCCTTTGACACAGTTGACCACCTGCTCCTCCTCAGTAAATTACACTCTCTTGGCCTCTGTGATTCTACTTTATCCTGGTTCTCCTCCTACCTATCTTAGCGCACTTTCATTGTCACTTGCAACTCCATCTCCTCTACTCCTCTTCCTCTTTCTGTTGGGTACCCCAAGGCTCCGTCCTTGGGCCTCTCCTATTCTCATTCTATACCTCTTCCCTGGGCAAGTTGATAACCTCCCATGGCTTCCAATGCCACCTCTATGCCGACGACAACCAGATCTATCTCTCCACTCCTCAACTCACCCCCTCGATCTCCTCACGGATCTCAAACTTACTGAATGACATATTGAAATGGATGTCACACCACTTCCTCAAACTCAATCTTTCTAAAACTGAGCTTGTTATATTTCCTCCTTCACGGTCTCCCCCTGTAACTTCACCATTAATATTAACAACACAACCATTGGTCCCTCCACACATGCCAGTGTCCTGGGTGTAATCCTTGACTCTGACCTCAACTTCAGCCCCCATATCCAATCACTGGCTAAATCCTGCCGCCTTAACCTCCGCAACATCTCCAGAATTCACACCTTCCTGACTAATGACACCACAAAGCAACTTATTCACTTGATTATTTCCCGCCTTGACTACTGCAACTCTCTCCTTAATGGCCTACCCTTAAGCAAGCTATCCCCCCTTCGGTCTATTATGAATTCTGCTGCTAGACTAATACACCTCACTAACCGATCTATGACTGCTGCTCCTCTCTGCCAATCCCTTCACTGGTTTCCCCTACCCCACCGTGTAAAATTCAAAATGCTAATCATAACATACAAGGCCATTCACAACATCGCCCCCATCTACATTACCAAACTCATCTGCAGATATCGCCCAAATCATCCCCTCCACTCCTCCCAGGACCTCCTGCTCTCTAGCTCCCATGCTCGCCTTCAGGACTTCTCCAGAGCCTCTCCCATCCTCTGGAACTTCCTGCCCCAGTATGTCCGATCAGCCCCTACCCTGTCCACCTTTAGGAGATCATTAAAAAATAATTTATTCAGGGAAGCCTATCCCACACCCACCTAACAACTGTCCCCGAGCTACCCCCATCAAATCATTCTCTGCAGCTATTACCTTTTGTACCACCAACCCCTCCCTTTAGAATGTAAGCTCTACGAGCAGGGCCCTCCTGTACCTTTTGTATTGAACTGTACTGTAATTGTGTTGTCCCCAGGGGCGTAACTAGAAATCACAGGGCCCCATAGCAAAATGTTGTATGGCCCCCCCCCTGCAAACCGCCCCCCCACAAAAAAAGAACTAATGCTATTGAACAACAGATTACCGCACCCATGCACAGTACCCAGGCAACAGCTTATATGAATTTTGAACAACAAAGTATACAGTATACTGTATGCAGCCCCTAAAGGACACACATTGCTGACCTCCATGCCTTCTAACCCATTTATGTTCTGTTATATAAAATGAAATAGTTCAACTCACCATAATGCAGAATCAGTGGGAGCCCTAAGAGTGTCACTTGCCACCGTCGCCTGCCACCAGATGCAACTTGTCATGGAATGTCACTTGTCACATCACCCTTCACATGTTGCGGATTGTCTACTTGCCACGTCGCCTGCCACCAGATGCAGATTGTCACTTGTCACACATTGCAGAATGTCACCTGCCACATGTTGCCGATTGTCTACTTGCCACGCCCCGGATTGTCACTTGCCACGTCACCTGCCACACATTACTGATTGTCACTTGCCACGTCCCAGATTGTCATTTGCCACACATTACGGATTGTCACTTGCCACGTCCCAGATTGTCACTTGCCACGTCACCTGCCACACATTACGGATTGTCACTTGCCACGTCACCTGCCACACATTACGGATTGTCACTTGCCACGTCCTGGATTGTCACTTGCCACACATTACGGATTGTCACTTGCCACGTCGCCTGCCACATGTTACGGATTGTCACTTGCCACATCACCTGCCACACATTACGGATTGTCACTTGCCACGTCACCTGCCACGCATTACGGATTGTCACTTGCCACGTCACCTGCCACACATTAGGGATTGTCACTTGCCAGGCCCCAGATTGTCACTTGCCACGTCACCTGCCACACATTACGGATTGTCACTTGCCACGTCCCGGATTGTCACTTGCCACACATTATGGATTGTCACTTGCCACTTCACCTGTCACACATTACGGATTGTCACTTGCCACGTCACCTGCCACATGTTACGGATTGTCGCTTGCCACGTCACCTGCCACACATTACGGATTGTAATTTGCCTTGTCACCTGCCACACATTACGGATTGTCACTTGCCACGTCCTGGATTGTCACTTGCCACACATTACGGATTGTCACTTGCCACGTCGCCTGCCCCATGTTACGAACTGTCACTTGCCACGTCACCTGCCACACATTATGGATTGTCACTTGCCACGTCACCTGCCACACATTACAAATTATCACTTGCCACGTCCCGGATTGTCACTTGCCACACACTACGGATTGTCACTTGCCACGTTACCTGCCACACATTACGGATTGTCACTTGCCACTCCCCAGATTGTCACTTGCCACGTCACCAGCCACACATTACGGATTGTCACTTGCCACGTCCCGTATTGTCACTTGCCACACATTACGGATTGTCACTTGCCACTTCACCTGTCACACATTACGGATTGTCACTTGCCACGTCGCCTGCCACATGTTACGGATTGTCACTTGCCACGTCACCTGCCACACATTATGGATTGTCACTTGCCATGTCACCTGCCACACATTTCGGATTGTCACATGCCACGTCCTGGATTGTCACTTGCCACACATTACGGATTGTCACTTGTCATGTCACCTGCCACACATTACGGATTGTCACTTGCCACTAGGGATGAGCCGAACACCCCCCGGTTCGGTTCGCACCAGAACCTGCGAACGGACCAAAAATTTGCACGAATGTTAGAACCCCATTGACGTCTATGGGACTCGAACGTTCGAAATTAAAAGTGCTCATTTTAAAGGCTAATTTGCATGGTATTGTCCTAAAAAGGGTTTGGGGACCCGGGTCCTACCCCAGGGGACATGTATCAATGCCAAAAAAACTTTTAAAAACGGCCGTTTTTTCGGGAGCAGTGATTTTAATGATGCTTAAAGTAAAAAAAAAAAAGTGAAATATTCCTTTAAATATCGTACCTGGGGGGGGTGTCTATAGTATGCCTGTAAAGTGACCCGTGTTTCCCGTGTTTAGAACAGTCCCTGCACCAAATGTCATTTTTAAAGGAAAAAATCTCATTTAAAACTGCTTGCGGGTTTAATGTAATGTCGGGTCCTGGCAATATGGATGAAAATCAGTGAGACAAACGGCATGGGTACCCCCCAGTCCATTACCAGGCCCTTTGGGTCTTGTATGGATATTAAGGGGAACCCCGCACCCAAATTAAAATAAGGAAAGGTGTGGGGCCACCAGGCCCTATATACTCTGAACAGCAGTATACAGGCGGTGCAAACAAGACAGGGACTGTAGGTTTGTTGTTAAGTAGAATCTGTTTGTAATTTTGAACGAGTACATTTTTAACGTGTTTAGCTCCAGCCAAAAAATCTTTTTTAAGCTTTTTGGAAAACATAGGGAAGGGTTATCACCCCTGTGACATTTGTTTTGCTGTCTTTCCTCCTCTTCAGAAGATTTCACCTCACTTTTTGTCCCAATGACAAATGTTTTTTGAAAATTTGGGGTTTTTTGTGGAACAAGGATTGGAAAGCATCAGTGGAAAGGAGAAATGTTTTTCCCATATTAACTCTTACAGGAGAGAATTTCCCTTCCTAGGGGTAGATTTCATCTCACTTCCTGTTGTCTCCTTCCGTTTGCAAGAAGGAGTCGTTTGGAAGTTAGATGTTTGAAAGTAGGGGCCTGCCCTATATACTCAGCAGAAATTTGGGCCTTAGGTGTTGTTGTGGCCACAACACTGTAAGCCCTCACAGGGCCCTGCTGTGAAATATTAGATCAAGAATTGTAATTACATGCCCCTGTTGAACAGGAGCTGAAAAATTAGGCCTTAGGCACTGGTGCTGGTGCCACAACACTGCAACCCCTCACAGACACTCTAGTTGGAACGCAGGAACGAGCCCTGCTGCAAAGTATTGCATCAAAAATTGTAATTACACGCCCCTGTTAAACAAGGGCTGAAAAATTGGGCCTTAGGCACTGGTGCTGGTGCCACAACACTGCAACCCCTCACAGACACTCTAGTTGGAACGCAGGAACAAGCCCTGCTGCAAAGTATTGCATCAAAAATTGTAATTACACGCCCCTGTTAAACAGGGGCAGAAAAATTGGGCCTTAGGCACTGGTGCTGGTGCCACAACACTGCAACCCCTCACAGACACTCTAGTTGGAACGCAGGAATGAGCCCTGCTGCAAAGTATTGCATCAAAAATTGTAATTACACGCCCCTGTTAAACAGGGGCAGAAAAATTGGGCCTTAGGCACTGGTGCTGGTGCCACAACACTGCAACCCCTCACAGACACTCTAGTTGGAACGCAGGAGCGAGCCCTGCTGCAAAGTATTGCATCAAAAATTGTAATCACACGCCCCTGTTAAACAGGGGCAGAAAAATTGGGCCTTAGGCACTGGTGGTGGCGCCCAGAACCAAAAATGTTCTTACAAGCTATCAGCGTGATCATTGAGGAGGAAGAGGATAATTACTCAGGGATAGTCACTCAGCATCAGCATAGGCAGTCTTTGAAGGGATCTGAGATTTCAAAAAAAATTATTCGGTTACATCAGCATCAGGTGCTTGGTAGCTGGTGGTGATCCAAGACTGATTCATTTTTATGAAGGTCAGTCGATCGACCGAGTCGGTGGACAGACGCACCCTGTGATCGGTTACCACGCCTCCAGCAGTACTGAATGTGCGTTCCGAAAGAACGCTGGATACAGGACAGGCCAGTAGCTCAATTGCATACTGTGCAAGCTCTGGCCAGTGATCCATCCTCAAGACCCAGTAACCCAGAGGATTTTCGGTGGGAAAGGTGTCCAAATCTGATCTTGCCCCTAGGTATTCCTGCACCATGTAAAACAGACGCTGGCGATGGTTGCTGGAACCGATCATACCTTGGGGCTGCGGACCAAAAAATTGTCTGAACGCATCGGTCAGATGGCCACCTTCTCCACCGCTCCTTCTTTGACTGACCGAAGCCTCAGCAACACGTTGTCCAGAAACAGGAGTTTGTAACCTCCCAGTCTCTGGGAACGCGTTGCACAGACCTTTCTGCAAGGCCTCCCGAAGATGTTTCATCCTCTGCTCCCTCTGCGATGGCAAGATAAGGTCCGTAACCTTACCCTTGTCACGTGGATCAAGGAGGGTTGCCAGCCAGTATTGGTCCTTCTCCTTGATACCACGAATACGAGGATCCTTACGCAGGCTTTGCAGGATCAGGGAGGCCATGCAGCGTAGGTTTGCTGAGGCATTCGGTCCGGAGTCCTCTGGGTCACTAAGGACGACATGGTCCGCAGCCACCTCCTCCCAGCCACGTACAAGTCCATGTGTTTCTTGGGACTGCTGCTGATGCTGAGTGCCAGGCTCCACCTCCATACTGACACAATCTTCCTCCTCCTCCTCCTCCTCCTCGTCCTCTTCCTGTGTGATCGGCGGGCACGCAGGAACACTGTCTGGATAAAGGGGGCCTTGAGAGCTAAGGAAGTCCTCCTCTTCCTGCCTCTGTTCTGCCTCAAGTGCCCTGTCCATTATTCCACGCAGCGTGTGCTCCAACAGGTGGACAAGGGGGACAGTGTCACTGATGCATGCACTGTCACTGCTCACCATCCTCGTGGCCTCCTCAAATGGTGACAGGACAGTGCATGCATCCCTGATCATGGCCCACTGGCGTGGGGAAAAAAAACAAGCTTCCCTGACCCTGTCCTGGTGCCATAGTCTCACAGGTACTCATTGATGGCCATCTGATGCGTGTGCAGCCGCTGCAGCATGGCCAACGTTGAGTTCCACCTGGTGGGCATGTCACAGATTAGGCGGTTATTGGGCAGGTTAAACTCCTTTTGGAGGTCCGTCAGCCGAGCACTGGCATTATATGACCGGTGGAAATGCACACAGACTTTCCTGGCCTGCCTCAGGACATCCTGTAAGCCTGGGTACCTGCCCAAGAACCGCTGCACCACCAAGTTAAGGACGTGAGCCAAACAGGGCACATGGGTCATTTGTCCCTGTCGGAGGGCAGAGAGGAGGTTGGTGCCATTGTCGCAAACCACCATTCCTGCCTTAAGTTGGCGTGGCGTCAACCACCTCTGAACCTGCCCCTGCAGAGCTGACAGAACCTCTGCCCCAGTGTGCCTCCTGTCCCCCAAGCACACCAGCTCAAGCACCGCATGGCATCTTTTGGCCTGCGTACTTGCGTAGCCCCTTGAACGGCTACGGAGCACCGCTGGTTCCGAGGACAAATCACAGGAAGAGGCCATGGAGGAAGAAGAAGAGGAGGGGGTGGAGGAGAGAGGTGTGTCACAATCATTAGCATTTTGGAGGCGTGGTGGCGGAACAACCTCCAACACTACTGCACCTTGTCCTGCATCCTTCCCAGCTGCCAGCAGAGTCACCCAATGCGCCGTGAAACTTAGGTAACGCCCCTGTCCATGCCTGCTGGACCATGAGTCTGCGGTAATATGCACATTACCGCTGACCGCCCTGTCCAGCGAGGCATGGACATTGCCTTCCACATGCCGGTAGAGAGCCGGAATCGCCTTCCGTGAGAAAAAGTGGCGTTTGGGTACCTGCCACTGAGGAACCGCACATTCCACAAACTCACGGAAGGGGGCAGAGTCTACCAACTGAAAAGGCAGCAGTTGAAGTGCTAGCAATTTTGCCAAGCTAGCATTCAACCGCTGAGCATGTGGATGGCTGGGAGCAAACTTCTTTCGGCGGTGCAGCAGCTGGGGCAAGGAAATTTGCCTGGTACAATCTGATGTCGGTGTACCAAAAGCAGATTGCCCACAAGTACTTGGCTGTGACACACCTAATTCTACACCTTCATTCCTCTCAGTGCAGGTCTCAGAGAGGACTGAAGGTATAGTGGGGTTGGAAATCTCAGCTGATGAGGAGCAAGGAGAGGTCCTCTTTGTTCTTTGGTGTGGGTCTTTTAGATACGCTTGCCAACGAACTGCATGGCAGGTCAACATATGTCTGGTCAAGCATGTGGTACCCAAGCGGGAGATGTTTTGGCCACGCGAGATACGCTTGAGACATATGTTGCAAATAGCAGCGGTGCGATCTGATGCACTCGTCTCAAAAAAGGCCCACACCAAAGAACTTTTTGAATAACGCGCAGAGACTGCAGCGCCCTGTACATGTGGAGCTTTGGGGTGTGATGCAGTCAATGTGCTGCCCTTAGGCTGGCCCCTGGAGGGCATCCTGCCTCGTTGGTGATGTGCCACCTCCTCCTCCTCCTCCCTCCTATCAGGCACCCACGTTGAGTCAGTGAACTCATCATCCCCTCCCTCCTCATCACTGGAGCAAACCTGGCAGTATGCTGCAGCAGGGGGAGCATGACTGCCAGATTGCTGTCCTTCTTGGGCACCCCCTCTGTCCGTGCTCATGTTACTGCCTTCATCGAGCTCAGTATCATCATCAGAGCCTTCCAAACGCTGGGCATCCTCCTGTAGCATGTACCCAACACTGTGGTCAAACATTTCGAGGGACTCCTCAGGAGGACATGGTGGGGCTAGGGAAGGAGTCACTGATGACATTGAGCCGAGGGAAGAGGCCGCTGCTTTGCCAGACAAAGTACCCTGGGCATGGGTGAGAGAGGATGAGGAGGATGAGGACAGCTTGGTCATCCACTCGACCAAGTCTTCCGCATGTTGGGGCTCAACACGGCCAGCTGCCGAAAAAAAGGCCAAGCGTGTCCCACGGCCACGTGCTGATGAGGATGCACAGTCTCCACGACCAGCACTAGACACAGAGCCTGCTTGCCCTCTCTTATTGGCTTTTGACTGTCTGCCTCTCCTTCTTGGCCTTCCAGACATACTAATGGCCTGTAGCTGCACTAAGCTGGGATATATATATATATCCTAACTTGTAGGTTTAGCTGAACACTGTGAGCAGGACGCACTGCACTAACTGTAAATAGTCTAGCTGCCTGACTGTGGTACTAATAGGATCAAAAGAACACCAGCAATTTTCTTCAGGTAGCTGTATATACTGTAACAAGACAAGCCTGCCTGTCAGTAAGAAGATAACAGGAACGGATCTAGCTGAACACTGTGAGCAGGACGCACCCCACTAACTTGTAGGTTTAGCTGAACACTGTGAGGTGGACGCACCACACTAACTTGTAGGTTTAGCTGAACACTGTGAGCAGGACGCACCCCACCAACTTGTAGGTTTAGCTGAACACTGTGAGCAGGACGCACCCCACTAACTTGTAGGTTTAGCTGAACACTGTGAGCAGGACTGTAAGAGAACTGTCAGGATGCGCCCGGCACGCACACGTGCGCATGCACGCATTCACGGGCATCAGCAGATTTCCTTGCGCAGGAACACACATCTGACCACAATTGGCACCTGACAGCCTATTTAAGGGTTGCTCTGATTTCTGTCAGGTGCTGCTTGATCTTCAGCTGTGTCCTGAGATTCTGAAACCCTGTTTGTCTTGACTTCCTGTTGCTGAAACCCTGGCCTTCCTGACCCTGTTTCTGGACTCTGATTACTGGTTCATGATCCTGGCTTCCTGTTTGACCTTGCTCCTGTTTATACCTTGGTACCTCGCTGCCCGCCCGTTACTGAACCCGGCTTACCTGTTGACCTCGCTTCTGTCTCCTGTTTGGCTCCACGCTGTTTCCGAGTACCTGTGCTGGCCGTCCATCCTCTCAGCTGTGCTGGTTCCAGCTCTTCACCAGAAACCCTGCCTGCACTTCCCAGTCTGCAACACTTCTGGCAAGTCCTGCACACAGCATTCACAGGCACTCGTGTTCCTCCTGATCCTTGCCACCATCTGTTCCATCTCCAGTGGGGCTTGGATTGGAGATACAAGAGAGGCTGACCTCGTCATTTCAGACTCCTACCAGGTACGTGACAGTATCAAGCAGCCACAAATGGAGTCTGAAAGGGAGGCCTCTCCACCAGAGAACATTTACAGATCTATTTCTGTGCTATCCAATATTGTGCAGAAGTTACAAGAAAATCTGAGTCGCATGGAAGAGCGATTTCCCCACAATGAGAATGTCGCATTGGCCTGTGCTCCGCTTTTGGTCTCTGATTCATATACCCAAACAGAGCCCGGCTTGTTCCATGAGGTTGCTTCTGCTCCTGAACCCAGGGTGCCTATGCCTGAGCGATTCTCCGGAAATCGCAAGAAGTTTCGCACATTCCGGAATTCCTGTGAACTATATTTCTCCCTGTTACCCCGGACCTTCACGTCTGAAAACATCAAGGTGGGGTTTATTATTACATTACTATTGGATGAACCACTTTCCTGGGCTCATCATCTCCGGGAACAACATGACCCTGTCCTGACAACCACGGATTCTTTCTTCTCAGCCATGGCTCAGCTTTATGCAGACCCCTTCTACCAGCAGACTGCCGAATTCATGCTTGGCAAATTACAGCAAGGTCCAAGGCCTGCTGAGGAATATGTAACTGATTTCCGTGTATGGAGTGCAGATACCCAATGGAATCATTCCGCACTTCGCCACCAGTTTCGACTAGGACTGTCTGACACCTTAAAGGATGAGCTTGCCAGAGTGGGAGTTCCAGCATCCCTGGAAGACCTGATCGATCTAACCATTCAGATCGATCGGCGATTACGTGAAAGGCAATTCGAAAGGTCCAAAGGAACCCTTTCTGTGGCTTCAAGGTCTGACATTCCTGCATCCTCATGCGTTGCATCCCCCAGAAGGAGGGAACTGCATAAGACTCCTCATAGAAGTTTTCGAAGACCACCCCTTTCTCCTGATGAACGCCTTCATCGATTACAGGACAATCTGTGTCTCTATTGCGGGGAGGCAGGTCACTTTATACAGACTTGCCCCGCAAAGACCCGCAGGTCTTTCTCCCGTCAGCCTCTCATGATGCATCTCTCAGGGAGGTACCAGTCTCATGTCTCTCTTTCCATTGTGCTCCAGTTTTCTGAAAAGACTGTTCCTGTACTTGCAATCATAGACTCTGGGGCCTGTAGTTGTTTTATGGACTCTGCATTTGCTTCTCTCCACCAGCTGCCTGTATGTGCCAAGAAGCAGGAATTCCATGTTCATCTGGCTGACGGTTCCGGCATTAAATCAGGCCCAGTTACCCAAGAGACTTTACCTATTTCCTGCCGTACTTCTTCCGGCCACCATGAATTCCTCCGTTTGGATATCATAGCTTCGCCCATGTTCCCGGTCATCCTTGGCATTCCATGGTTGAAGGCACATAATCCTCACATTAACTGGCTTACCGGAGACATCTCCTTTTCCTCTGACTACTGCCAAATTCACTGCCTACCTGAAAAGATTTTCAATACCACACCCCTCCTGGGTATCCTCCCTGACCATGAAACCTCTAATCTGGTCCCTGCTGCCTACCACGAGTATCTGGATGTATTTAACAAGAAAGGAGCAGACACTCTTCCTCCCCATAGAACATATGATTGTCCTATTGAACTTTTACCAGGGGCCGAGATCCCATTTGGGCGAATTTATCCTCTCTCTGAGCCTGAACTAGAAGCCCTGCGGATTTATATAGATGAAAGCCTTGAAAAACAGTTCATCCGGCCCTCCACTTCACCAGCAGGAGCCGGTATTTTCTTTGTGGAAAAGAAAGACCATACCCTTAGGCCCTGTGTGGACTATCGTGACCTTAACAGGGTCACTGTTAAAAACCGGTACCCTCTGCCTCTGATCCCTGAACTTTTTCAAAGGCTGCGTGGGGCACGAGTGTTCTCCAAATTGGATCTGAGAGGTGCTTATAATCTTGTCAGAATCAGGGAGGGAGATGAATGGAAGACGGCCTTCCGAACACGCTTCGGGCATTTTGAATATCAAGTCATGCCATTCGGACTCTGCAACGCCCCTGCCACATTCCAACATCTGGTTAATGACGTTTTTCGGGACTTCCTTGATTTATTCGTCATCGTGTATCTGGATGACATCCTTATATTCTCTGAAACTTTAGAATCCCATAGGACTCATGTAAAAAAAGTACTGGGTCGGCTGAGGGAACACCGCCTTTACGCAAAGGCTGAGAAATGTGACTTTGAAAGACCAACCATACATTTCCTGGGACTTGTCATCTCTGCTGACGGTATCTCCATGGACCCACAGAAAGTCACTTCCGTCCTGGAATGGCCTGCCCCTGTTGACAGGAAAGCTGTTCAGAGATTTGTGGGATTCGCCAACTTTTACAGAAAATTTATCAAGAACTTTTCTGGTATCATCACTCCCATCACTCAGTTAACAAAGCAGCATGTTCCTTTCCGATGGACCCCTGAAGCTCAAACAGCTTTTGAACAGTTAAAAACTTTATTCACGTCAGCTCCTATCTTGAAACATCCTGATCCATCCTTAGCCTACGTTTTGGAGGTGGATGCCTCTGAGAGTGCACTAGGCGCTATTTTGTCTCAACGCCAAGGTCCCAAATCTTTGCTCCATCCTGTGGCCTTTTTCTCTAAGAAATTAAATCCTTCTGAAAGGAACTATGATGTTGGAGACCGAGAATTGCTGGCTATCAAGGCTGCGCTTGAAGAATGGCGCTACCTCCTGGAAGGAGCAGCTCACCCCATCCTCATATTCACGGACCATAAAAATCTCGAATACTTGAGGACGGCTAGACGACTAAGACCCCGGCAGGCAAGGTGGGCACTTTTCTTCTCTCGTTTTATGTTCCATATAACTTATCGTCCTGGCTCAAAGAATGGTAAACCGGATGCCTTGTCCCGCATGTTCAGCGACCCAGTGGTATCCTCAGAACCTGATACTATTCTACCAGCCAAAAATTTTTTGCTTCTTCAGGCGGATTTGATGTCTCAGATAAAAGCAGATGTGATAAACCAACCACCTTCCAAAGATCTGGCTCTTCAATTGAGGGATGGTCTGTACTTTCATAAGAAGCAAATCTTTATCCCTGAGCAATTCAGAGTTTCTGTCCTGAGGCGATGTCATGACCACCCATTAGCGGGCCACTTTGGAATTCGCAAAACGGCCGATCTGATCTCTCGTACATTCTGGTGGCCAGACTTGATGCAAGACTGCAAAAGATATGTTAATTCGTGTGTGACATGCCTTCGGAATAAGACGGACAGAGCCAAAACTTGGGGCCTACTTGAGCCACTCCCTGTACCTGAGAAACCATGGAGCATGATCTCCATGGATTTCATTGTGGAACTCCCCCCATCTGAAAACTTCACCACCGTGTTTGTTGTGGTGGATCGCCTGACCAAGATGGCCCATTTTGTACCCTTACAAGGAACTCCTTCGGCCACAGAGACCGCCTCAGCTTTCATCAAGGAGATTGTAAGATTACATGGTGTCCCTGATAGCATCATCTCTGATCGTGGGGTGCAGTTTACGTCTAGATTTTGGAGGGCATTATGCCAAGCACTGAACATTGAACTCCGCCTCTCCACAGCCTACCATCCACAAACTAATGGACAAACTGAAAGAACCAATCAAACCCTTGAGCAGTACTTACGGTGTTTTTCCTCTTTTGCACAAGATGACTGGCTATCACTTCTCCCACTGGCAGAATTTTCATACAATAATTCCATCCACTCTGCAACCAAGCAATCTCCCTTTTTTGCCAATTATGGGTACCACCCCTCTTTCTTACCTGAGCTGGCCATTGAATCATCTGTACCTGCTGTACAAAACAGATTAAACTTCCTCAGTACTAATAACCAATTACTGCAAGATACAATCTCCAAGACTCAAGCAAGCAATAAAAAGTTCTTCGACAAGAAGAAGAGAGGTAATCTGAACCTTAAACCTGGAGACAAGGTCTGGCTTTCCACAACAAACTTGAAACTGAGCTGTCCTTCAAGAAAACTTGGCCCAAAATTTTTGGGACCCTTCCCAGTCAAGAGGAAAATTAATGCAGTGGCATTCGAGTTGGTGTTACCCAAGAATCTAAAGATCCACCCTGTATTCCATGTCTCTTTGTTGAAACCAGCTGTACCAAATCCATTTCCAGATCGGGTTTCTGAAATTCCTCCTCCACTGCTCATCGAAGGGAATGAGGAATTTGAGGTGGAAGCCGTGTTGGACTGTAGAAGAAGGCATAACCAAACACAGTTCCTCATTAAATGGAAAGGCTATGGGTCGGAAGAAAATTCCTGGGAACCAGCTTCAGATGTGCATGCTCCCAAACTAGTGCAAGCCTTTTTTCAACGCCACCCAGAGAAAAGACACTTGAAGGGCATCCGGAGGCTGCCCTTAAGGGGGGGGCAATGTAAGAGAACTGTCAGGATGCGCCCGGCACGCACACGTGCGCATGCACGCATTCACGGGCATCAGCAGATTTCCTTGCGCAGGAACACACATCTGACCACAATTGGCACCTGACAGCCTATTTAAGGGTTGCTCTGATTTCTGTCAGGTGCTGCTTGATCTTCAGCTGTGTCCTGAGATTCTGAAACCCTGTTTGTCTTGACTTCCTGTTGCTGAAACCCTGGCCTTCCTGACCCTGTTTCTGGACTCTGATTACTGGTTCATGATCCTGGCTTCCTGTTTGACCTTGCTCCTGTTTATACCTTGGTACCTCGCTGCCCGCCCGTTACTGAACCCGGCTTACCTGTTGACCTCGCTTCTGTCTCCTGTTTGGCTCCACGCTGTTTCCGAGTACCTGTGCTGGCCGTCCATCCTCTCAGCTGTGCTGGTTCCAGCTCTTCACCAGAAACCCTGCCTGCACTTCCCAGTCTGCAACACTTCTGGCAAGTCCTGCACACAGCATTCACAGGCACTCGTGTTCCTCCTGATCCTTGCCACCATCTGTTCCATCTCCAGTGGGGCTTGGATTGGAGATACAAGAGAGGCTGACCTCGTCATTTCAGACTCCTACCAGGTACGTGACAAGGACGCACCCCACTAACTTGTAGGTTTAGCTGAACACTGTGAGCAGGACGCACTGCACTAACTGTAAATAGTCTAGCTGCCTGACTGTGGTACTAATAGGATCAAAAGAACACCAGTAATTTTCTTCAGGTAGCTGTATATACTGTAACAAGACAAGCCTGCCTGTCAGTAAGAAGATAACAGGAACGGATCTAGCTGAACACTGTGAGCAGGACGCACTGCACTAACCGTAAATAGTCTAGCTGCCTGACTGTGGTACTAATAGAATCAAAAGAACACCAGTAATTTTCTTCAGGTAGCTGTATATACTGTAACAAGACAAGCCTGCCTGTCAGTAAGAAGATAACAGGAACGGATCTAGCTGAACACTGTGAGCAGGACGCACTGCACTAACTGTAAATAGTCTAGCTGCCTGACTGTGGTACTAATAGGATCAAAAGAACACCAGCAATTTTCTTCAGGTAGCTGTATATACTGTAACAAGACAAGCCTGCCTGTCAGTAAGAAGATAACAGGAACGGATCTGGCTGAACACTGTGAGCAGGACGCACTGCACTAACTGTAAATAGTCTAGCTGCCTGACTGTGGTACTAATAGGATCAAAAGAACACCAGTAATTTTCTTCAGGTAGCTGTATATACTGTAACAAGACAAGCCTGCCTGTCAGTAAGAAGATAACAGGAACGGATCTAGCTGAACACTGTGAGCAGGACGCACTGCACTAACTGTAAATAGTCTAGCTGCCTGACTGTGGTACTAATAGAATCAAAAGAACACCAGTAATTTTCTTCAGGTAGCTGTATATACTGTAACAAGACAAGCCTGCCTGTCAGTAAGAAGATAACAGGAACGGATCTAGCTGAACACTGTGAGCAGGACGCACTGCACTAACTGTAAATAGTCTAGCTGCCTGACTGTGGTACTAATAGGATCAAAAGAACACCAGCAATTTTCTTCAGGTAGCTGTATATACTGTAACAAGACAAGCCTGCCTGTCAGTAAGAAGATAACAGGAACGGATCTGGCTGAACACTGAGAGCAGGACACACTGCACTAACTGTAAATAGTCTAGCTGCCTGACTGTGGTACTAATAGGATCAAAAGAACACCAGTAATTTTCTTCAGGTAGCTGTATATACTGTAACAAGACAAGCCTGCCTGTCAGTAAGAAGATAACAGGAACGGATCTAGCTGAACACTGTGAGCAGGACGCACTGCACTAACTGTAAATAGTCTAGCTGCCTGACTGTGGTACTAATAGGATCAAAAGAACACCAGCAATTTTCTTCAGGTAGCTGTATATACTGTAACAAGACAAGCCTGCCTGTCAGTAAGAAGATAACAGGAACGGATCTAGCTGAACACTGTGAGCAGGACGCACTGCACTAACTGTAAATAGTCTAGCTGCCTGACTGTGGTACTAATAGGATCAAAAGAACACCAGTATTTTTCTTCAGGTAGCTGTATATACTGTAACAAGACAAGCCTGCCTGTCAGTAAGAAGATAACAGGAACGGATCTAGCTGAACACTGTGAGCAGGACGCACTGCACTAACTGTAAATAGTATAGCTGCCTGACTGTGGTACTAATAGGATCAAAAGAACACCAGTAATTTTCTTCAGGTAGCTGTATGCATTGTAACAAGACAAGTCTGCCTGTCAGTAAGAAGATAACAGGAACGGATCTAGCTGAACACTGTGAGCAGCACGCACTGCACTAACTGTAAATGGTCTAGCTGCCTGACTGTGGTACTAATAGGATCAAAAGAACACCAGCAATTTTCTTCAGGTAGCTGTATATACTGTAACAAGACAAGCCTGCCTGTCAGTAAGAAGATAACAGGAACGGATCTAGCTAAACACTGTGAGCAGGACGCACTGCACTAACTGTAAATAGTCTAGCTGCCTGACTGTGGTACTAATAGGATCAATAGAACACCAGCAATTTTCTTCAGGTAGCTGTAAATACTGTAACCAGACAAGCCTGCCTGTCAGTAGGAAGATAACAGGAACGGATCTAGCTGAACACTGTGAGCAGGACGCACTGCACTAACTGTAAATAGTCTAGCTGCCTGACTGTGGTACTAAAAGGATCAAAAGAACACCAGTAATTTTCTTCAGGTAGCTGTAAATACTGTAACAAGAAAAGCCTGCCTGTCAGTAGGAAGATAACAGGAACGGATCTAGCTAAACTGAATACAGTGTATATATATATATATATATATATGCAACACCTGGGATGCATATATATACACAATACACTGTAAGTGCAGCTAACTGACTGACTGTTCTGCGTAATCTATCTAACTCAAATCAAATGTCACTGTCTGTCTCTCTCTCTCTCTCTCAATGAACGCCGGAACACACACTACACAGGGCCGCCGTGCAGGCGGCCTTTTATAGTGTGGGGCGTGTACTAAATCCGCTGAGCCATAATTGGCCAAAGCCTCCTTGGCTTTGGCCAATTACGGCTCTCTGTTCAGGCGGCGCTGTGATTGGCCAAGCATGCGGGTCATAGTGCATGCTTGGCCAATCATCAGCCAGCAATGCACTGCGATGCCGCAGTGAATTATGGGCCGTAACGCGCCACACGAATTTGGCGCGAACGGCCCATATTGTTCGCAATTCGGCGAACGACCGAACAGCCGATGTTCGAGTCGAACATGGGTTTGACTCGAACACGAAGCTCATCCCTACTTGCCACACATCCCAGATTGTCACTTGCTACTTCACCTGTCACACATTATGGATTGTCACTTTCCTGCTGTGTCCCAGAGTCAGGCAGCAGATTATCAGTCAGGCAGCAGAGAGATAATGTCATCTCTCTGCTTCCCGAGGCTGCCTGCACAGTGAATGGGGAACTGCACTGCAGGGATGCAGGGAGGGCGCCGGGCAGTGAGAGATGATGTCATCTCTATGCACCCCCGCCTGCCAGCTCCCTGATTGGCCAGCCCGCTCACACACGCCCAGCTGTCTCACCACCTGACAGCCCTCGGAGCTGCCCACGCTCTCACCGCGGACCCGTAGAGCTGCCCGCTCTCACCGGCAGGCCTGCAAAGCCGCCCGCTCTCACCCACGGGCCCGCAAAGCCGCCCGCTCTCACCCGCGGAGCCGCCTGCCTCACGGGGCCCCACTCAGCTGCGGGCCCCATAGCCCCCGCGTGTGTCGCTATGCCAGTAGTTCTGCCACTGGTTGTCCCCCTCTATATTGTAAAGCGCTGCGTAAACTGTTGGCGCTATATAAATCGTGTATAATAATATAATAATAGTAGATTAAACTTGGAGAATCTACAGAGTTAAACATAGCTTACCAAAGAAGGCCCTGGAAGCGCCATGCAGTACCACCCCAGGGGGAACTACCCTTTACCGGGTGCGTCTCTTGGTACTGCGTGGCGCTTCCAGGGCCTTCTTTGGTAAGCTATGTTTTACTCTGTAAATTCTACAAGTTTAATCTACTATGTATTGTTACTATATATGGTGATACTTGAGGCCAAAGGCGTGAGACTAGCCTTTGGGGACTTCCTTGCAAGATAGTGAGACCTGTTTTTCTCTTTCAACAAACCTGAGTGTCTTGATGAAGCTAGACAGTGAAACGCGTTGACCCACAGGAGCTCACTACCACGTATACTATAGACGTTCATCTTTGCTATGTACTGTGTATCATATGCTTTTAATTCTTTATCTTTTTTGCTTTTTCTGTATCATGTATTGTTATGAATAAAATATACCTTTTTATAACCATTACTGTCCATTGTGCGTCTAAAATCCGACCTTGGGCTATTTATATGCCCAATCTCTCTTTGTTTAACTTTCTCCGGAGGAATCCAGTGTCCCTCTCCACCCCAGCTCAATAAATTAATTAATGACAGCACGAAGGTATCATGAGAAAATAGATATGCTCTAATTACATGTTACATTCAGAATCTGGGAGCATCAATAATCATATCGCTAATCAAATATATTTTCATTTTAATGCTTCACAGCTCACACCTAGAGGAGAAGAGCAAGTGATAAATATGTTTCTCTTATTTTAGATTCAAAGCAGATTTCTTTAGCAGAATCCTTGTGAGGCTCCTCACATTGACTGTGTGATCAATTATCGCCATGGAATTCCATTTGTAGTTCACCTTCATTCTCAGCAACATAAAGTGCTACTGTGAGAGAAGCACTGGGAGAAACAGTTTGGCTGTAAAAGGGTGTATTTGCATTATTGGGTTTTCTGAAAACTGGCCTAATTAGGGGTGAGTGCACTTTCACATAGATTGCACTGATTCCTACTACCTACCATTCAAATCTAAATGATTCCATTCTCCCCCACCCCAACTTTGTATGTTCTTTAATTTCACAGTGATAGTCAGCCAAAATCTTCCTTCTACTGGCCACGCCTATGCGGATGATCCCTATATATTCCTATGGGACTGTCTCCTGGCTATATACTGTGTCTGAGCAGTAGGTAGTGGAATAGTGAAAGATAGAAGATTCACAGTGTGAGGACAAGAAATAGGAGCAGATCTATAGGAGGTGAGTTCAGACAGCAAAGGAGTGTAAACACGGAAGTTGATGGCGATAGTGAAGAACAGCAAAGATAAAGGAACTGAGCTGCTACTTTTCCAACCATATCTCTTTCCTTGTACTTTTCTAAAATATAATTGCATATATTAGATTTATTTTATAAAGCATAGCATTATATACCTACACTTACCTTAATGAACTGATGAGCGATTGTCACTGTCAGCTTAAATATGTTTTTGTTCATTTTGGTTAATAATGTACCAATTTTTATTGACCCTTTAACCACTTGCCGACAGCTGCACGCACATAAACGTCGGCAGAATGGCACAGGCAGGCAAATGGGTTAACCTGTACGTCCCTTTAAATTTGCCGCCTTTTGGGATCGTGCCCGCGGGTCCTTCGAACTCGATGTTCACCGGCAGTCTGCGATTGCGGCGAGCAGAGGCAGAACAGGGAGATGCCTATGTAAACAGGGAATTCCCCTGTTCTGGCTATAAACGTGACAGGGATCTACTGCTCCCTGTCATCGGGAGCAGTGATCTTTGTCATGTTGTAGTGAGCCCATCCCCCCACAGTTAGAATCACTCCCTAGGACACACTTAACCACTTGATCGCCCCCTAGTGTTTAACCCCTTCCCTGCCAGTGTCATTTATACAGTAATCAGTGGCTATTTGTAGCTCTGATCGCTGTATAAATGACAATGGTCCCAAAATAGTGTCAAAAGTGTCCGATGTGTCCGCCATAATGTCAAAGTCCCGATAAAAATCACAGATCGCCGCCATTACTAGTAAAAAAAGAAATAATAAAAATGCCATAAATCTATCCCCTATTTTGTAGATGCTATAACTTTTGCACAAACCAATCAATATACACTTATTGCAATTTTTTTTACCAAAAATATGTAGAAGAATACATATCGGCCTAAACTGTGGAAGAAATTTGTTTTTTTTTTATATATTTTTGGGGATATTTATTATAGCAAAATTAAATAATATTGTTTTTTTTTCAAAATTGTCGCTCTTTTTTTGTTTATAGCGCAAAAAATGAAACCGCAGGGGTGATCAAATACCACCAAAAGAAAGCTCTATTTGTGGAAAATAAAGGACATCAATTTTGTTTGGATACAACGTCGCAGGACCGCGCAATTGTCAGCTAAAGCGACGCAGTACAAAATCACAAAAAATGCTCTGTCAGGAAGGGGGTAAATCCTTCAGGGGCTGAAGTGGTTAAGATACTAGGACAATTCAATGAGTGGTTTTGTACAGTTTCGATCCCCTTTGGTTGCAATGATTTTTGGCAACACAGGAAGACCGATTTAGTTTTGTCATACACACATAGAAGTTTTTTTAAATGTACATTTTATAGAAAACATTGTCATCACTATATACAGTACTTGAGTTCAGTGTATGCCCGGGTCTTTTCTAGGGGCAAGTGGCCACACAGATGCTCAGGGTGTCTGTTCCCCTAAGGTGCACAACCAATTGCCTTTGGGGGGAGAGCGCCCTTCAAGTTTGTACGGCTGACATGCGACGGCTGCCATGACTATTTCAACCCATCTGATGGGAGTTTTTTCCTGCCCTTTGATTCGCGGGCAGCTGGCTAATCGGCCACCTTTATGCGGACTGTGGGCAGGGATCTTCCAAATGGCGATGTTGCCATTGCGTTATTACGCATGATGTCACATCTGCTGCAAAGGGCTGGCGCATGCATGCCAGCATCAAATAGGCGTCCACGCCCCTTTGGTGATGTCAGATGCCATCAGGACAGGAGGGAGATAAAAAGTGGGGCTCAGCCACCATTCACTGACAGAGACTGTGGGAAGGAGGGTTTGCATCTCTTTATCTCACAATACACACTTTGGACATCATACATGAGAATTGAAAACCTTTAGACATATAGATATATATTTTTTAAACTCATGCTTAGAGGTAGACAAGGTATGGGACTGGGGCCCGGCGTTCGCCCCTGTGAGGTATATCCAGCTGAGACAGGTCTTGGTTCATCTGCCCCACATCAGTGGGGGATGTGTACCTGGTCTCCCCCATTGGGGTGATCTTTGGGCTGTGTCTCGGTCTCTCTGCCACACTCATAGGATTTGGAATGTCAGTGTAATATCTGCATATGCCTATTAATTTCCTTAGGATTCTCTGGTTGGATTTGGGTCGGAGGGTTTTTGTAAGCATCCACGTTGGAAGGGATTCCTGCTGATTTTGAATCATTTGGGGTGCCTTATCCCGCATATATAATCAATGCTCCCCCTTCATTTCCTTCTCCAATAGCTAAATACCCTTTTCAGTTAAAAGGGTGAACCAATTGGTTACAGCTCAACACAATCAAGGTAAATGTTGTATACATAGACAATTCATTCACTGTCTAGACAGTTTGAGTTACTCAATCACTCTTTATATATTTTAGGTGTTTCTCACTTATCTTCCCTCTATGGTCACAAGCCTCAGCATTTATTGGAACTCTTGTACCTAATTGATTCGGCAAGTCCTGGTTTTTAAGCATCTGGTAGGCCTGTCCCCCTGATTTATTACATTAATTCATATAAGTTATTTGAAATGATAAAATGATTAAATGATAAATATTATGCAGTTTACATATTGATATGAAACATTTGTAAATGTTCATAATTGTTTGTTCTCTTTATCTATAGCATGGGGGCTCAACCTGTGGCCCTCCAGCTGCTGCAGAACTACAAGCCCCATGAGGCATTGCAAAATTGATAGTTGCAAGCTTGACTCCCAAAAGCTGAGACATGATGGGAATTGTAGTTCGGAAACATCTGGAGGGCCACAGGTTGAGCACCCATGATCTATAGTATCAACTATATGCAACACTCTTAAGACTCCTGAGGAAGCTCTTTAGGGCGAAATATGTAGAGCAGAAGTGGCTGCATCGTTGTATGAAATGCATGTCTGTGTGATAAATTTTCTTATCTTTGTTATGAAATAAAATTATGGATATATTTTATCTTTTGTTATAAGTTGTTATTTCTTGGCACCTTAAAAGTCCCGCCTTTTTTGTCTCTACAATTGTACCTTAATAAACTGTTCAACTCTTTGTGAACCCCTGCCTACCCTGTCCTTATCTGGGAGATGGGTAACCTTGTGTCCCCTTGACCCTTCCCACCCACTTGCTCTCCTTTCCCTCCCCTCTCTCTTCCTTGCCTACTTTGCCACACACTCACACCCTGTCTACTCAAAGCACTTCCATCGTTACTCCCTATCCCTCCCCACCCCCTGTCCGCCCTTTCGAGTAACAACCGGTTGCGTACTTGCTAATCTACTATGCCCTTCCATGCTTTTCGCCCCATGCTCACCAACCCTATTCATTCCCAGTATTGGTAGCATTGCTCCACTTTGCATTATGTTCTGAACGTATGTTGTTTTTTTTTTTTTTTCATACCGCAGTGTATATTACCTCATAGTTTAAACATTAATACTGTTTTCATTATCTGCAAGATAAGTCTACGTGACTGTCCTTGGTTATGTTTTGGTATTGGACTGATGCGTTGGTCTTTTTTTGTTATATGTTTTCTCTGATTACTGTTCTGGCAGTCATTGTACTACCCCTTTACCCACGTCTCCTCTCCACATACCTCTTCTACTACCTCTATACCCACCTCTCTGCTCCACGTGCCCCTTCTATTACCCCTATACCCACCTCTCCTCTCCACATACCCTTTCTACTACCCCTAAACCCACCTCTCCTCTCCACATACCCCTTTTACTATTCCATATACCTACCCCCTCCTCTCCACATACCTCTTCTACTACCCCTATACCCACCTCTCCTCTCCATTTACCCCTTCTACTACACCTATACCCACCTCCCTATTATTTCTCTTGCTCTCTCTCCTGCTGTCTCCATCACTGTGCAGTACACAGCACTTCAGTCTGGCCACTGTCCTCACTTCTGTACCCCTCCCCACTGAATTGGATGGGAAGCCTTTCAGCGGGTGGGCTGGCTACAACAACGCTCCCTTCAAGAAGCCCTTTTTGTAAACATTTGCATTTCAAGAATCACGTTGGTCGGAAAATGATGTGGACTGACACCAGAGAGGTGACACCATCGCAGTCAGATTTCACTTCCTACTTGATGGTGTCACCCCTCTGGGGGGTGTCACCGGGTGCGGTCTGTACCCCCATAGCGACCCCACTATGTCTCTGTAATAAATGAAAAGAGAAAGCGCTTTACCCAAATGTGTGTCAAGGGAATCTATCCTAAAAAAAAGTGTATATATAATATGATATATATATATATATATATATATATATATATATATATATATATATATATATATATATATATATATATATATATATATATATATATATATAATGAAATAATAATATTACTATAATCTCTATCAGATTTGGTGATAATAATGTTAAATTATAGTATTATTATCACTAGTTTTGATAGAGATTACAGTATTGTGTAACTTTATATATTTATATATTTCATATATTATATATACACTTTTTTAGGATACTTTGACACACATTTGGGTAAAGCGCTGTCTGTTTTCATTTATTTCTTTCATGTTGAGATTTCTCAATTAGACATCATTAATTAGGTATTATCACCTCAGTGTGGTCTAATTCTATTTTTTATTACTGTGTCTCTGTGTCTCTCTCATTTCCTGTCTGGTAATACCATTACCAATAGAACACAAAGTCAGGGGTAATCTCTTTATTTTTGCCCTGCACAGAACAAAAAACAGGCATGGGTTCTAACCTTTTTACACTCTACCCTCTTTGTGACGGTCTGTGACCTTGGTGCATGGAGTTTTAAATACACTGTATAAATTTTGTCTGGCTCCTGGGGAACCGAATGAAATTTGCCCAGCGGGTGGCCCTGTTGGCTGGCTTCTCCCCAACATCCCTTGATTGAAAAATAAAACAAGCTAAACAGACAATTGTCATTTGAAAAGTGGCTACATCCAAATAGATGCATCTGCTGTTCAGGTATTTTGACAGCTGTTGGGGCCAGTTATTAAAATACAATAGGCACAGTGGGAGATTCCTCCTTTCGTGCAGTATAGCATAGATGGAGGAATCTGTTCAAGAACCAGATCAGTGTATGAACAGCATTAGTGCCGGTTCACACTGGGACGACTTGTCAGGCGACTTAGCAGCCTGACAAGTAGCATCCCGTTCTGTACAATGGAACCGTTCTAATCGGAGCGACGCAAGTCGCTCCGACTTAAAAAAAGGTTCCTGTACGACTTTGTTGGCGATTTGCATTGACTCCTATACAGAAGTCGTTTTGCAAGTCGCCGCTCCCGTCGTGTCCAGGTCGCCTGAGGCAGTCGCGCTGCAAGTCGTGCTGCCTCAGTGTGAACCCACACTTAGTTATCTTCAGTGTTTCAGCTTGGACTCCTGTATCTTCTTGCTTACCTTCAGGGCCCATTCTCAATGCAAGTGCATATAATGAACAAATGTTCTCTGTGTGTCCTGTTTACATCATGCATGTGCATTGGCATGCGTTGTGTAAAAATAAAGTCTATTTGCCTATCATTGCCAAGCATTTCACCCCATCTAAACGTGCTGAAATGCATGAGGATCAATTAGGTGTTTATTTGTAATTTTAAATAAGTTAAAAAATAAAAATACATAAACTGCACCTCTACACAGCAACAGCAGCAGGTATAACACAGACTAGTGTAAATGAGTCTTTACAATTTTGCAGTGCGTTTACATTCATTGCAGTAAGGCAGCCTCTTGACATGAATAGGCTGCCAGTGCACCAAAACAAAGCATTGCATGTTCATTGTCTTAGTGCAAAGGCCTCCAAACTATGATCCGTGGGCCAAATCCAACCAGCTGCAAGATTTTTTTCTGGCCCTGTGAAGTAAAAGGGGATGCTGAGAAGGACCATGACGTAAGGGGTACTCTGATGTAAAGGGGACTCCAATATTAGGGGGTTTTGATGGTAACTCTGATGTTGAAGGGGACTCTGATGTAAGGGGGTCTGTCATGTAAGGCTCCTTTGATGGGCACTCTGATGGGGGCCCTGATGTGCGGGGGGGGGGGGGGCTGTGTTGGACTCAAGTTAATTTGAAACTGCTTTGTTTTACTGAAGTTTTTTTGAGATCATGAGAATTACAAAAAAACTCCAAGTAAAACATATTCATTCATTTAAATTAGATTTATAGAAAATTGATGTTTTTTTTGGCCGACAATTATTTGCAAAATATCTGCCTTACCCCTGCCTTAGTGTATCTGTGTGCTATTCGAAATGAATGGTACTGCAATGCAGCAACACATGTAGTGTGAATTGCTGCATATTGTGGTAATACACAGGTCTGAATGGACCTTCAGAGTCCCCAGTGTAAAGCAGTACCTGGCATCCTGCAGTGGTAATGGCTTTGGTTTGTTTGCTGATTACATCTGTTATAGTCTGTGCAGGTTCACACTAACCTATAAGAGCCGTGATGGGACTGATAGGAGAATAGCCCGGCTGCTACACTTTATAGTAACTCATAAGGCTGCCATAAACAGACTCATCTTACAATGGTTATGACAGGAGATGAGTGATCTGCCCATCCTTATTGAAATGCTGCTGAACCCATCACACTTTTTCTCTGCTTAACATCAGCTTACGCACCATAAAATGATCATTACATTTTTTTATTGCAAATATTTCCTTCCATGTTGTAAATTCTATGTGAGCACTAATGAGCACTACCATTGCTTGCGCATACTTTTTATTGCTCACTTGCTAACACCTAAACAGCCAGATTTTTGCAAGTGATGGTCATGGAAATTCAGTCCATGGAAACCAATGACCTCATCACTTCATCACCCACTCCAAACACCTATTGAGTGGTCCCTGATTCTGAATGCATGTATTGAGTCAAATACTGTACATTTGTGTGCTTGTCTGTGAGTTCTTTACCCTGTACATTAACCACTTCAGCCCCGGAAGGATTTACCCCCTTCCTGACCAGAGCACTTTTTACAATTCGGCACTGCGTCGCTTTAACTGCTAATTGCGCGGTCATGCAATGGTGTACCCAAACGGAATTTGCGTCCTTTTCTTCCCACAAATAGAGCTTTCTTTTGATGGTATTTGATCACCTCTGCCGTTTTTATTTTTTGCGCTATACACGGAAAAAGACCGAAAATTTTGAAAAAAAATGATATTTTCTACTTTTTGTTCTAAAAAAAATCCAATAAACTCAATTTTAGTCATACATTTAGGCCAAAATGTATTCGGCCACATGTCTTTGGTAAAAAAAATGTCAATAAGCGTATATTTATTGGTTTGCGCAAAAGTTATAGCGTCTACAAACTAGGGTACATTTTCTGGAATTTACACAGCCTTTAATTTATGACTGCCTATGTCGTTTCTTGAGGTGCTAAAATGGCAGGGCAGTACAAAACCCCCACAAATGACCCCATTTTGGAAAGTAGACACCCCAAGGAATTTGCTGAGAGGCATGTTGAGCCCATTGAATATTCATTTTTTTTGTCCCAAGTGATTGAATAATGACAAAAAAAAAAAAAAAAAAAAAAATTACAAAAAGTTGTCACTAAATGATATATTTCTCACACAGGCCATGGGCATATGTGGAATTGCACCCCAAAATACATTTAGCTGCTTCTCCTGAGTACGGGGATACCACATGTGTGGGACTTTTTGGGAGCCTAGCCGCGTACGGGGCCCCGAAAACCAATCACTGCCTTCAGGATTTCTAAGGGCGTACATTTTTGATTTTACTCCTCACTACCTATCACAGTTTTGAAGGCCATAAAATGCCCAGATGACATAAAACCCCCCCAAATTACCCCATTTTGGAAAGTAGACACCCCAAGCTATTTGCTTTGAGGCATGTTGAGTCCATGGAATGTTTTATATTTTGACACAAGTTGCGGGAAAGTGAGAATTTTTTTTTTTTTTTTTTTTTTTTGCACAAAGTTGTCACTAAATGATATATTGCTCACACAGGCCATGGGCATATGTGGAATTGCACCCCAAAATACATTTAGCTGCTTCTCCTGAGTATGGGGATACCACATGTGTGGGACTTTTTGGGAGCCTAGCCGCGTACGGGACCCCGAAAACCAATCACTGCCTTCAGGAATTCTAAGGGCGTACATTTTTGATTTTACTCCTCACTGCCTATCACAGTTTCGGAGGCCATGGAATGCCCAGGTGGCACAAACCCCCCCCCAAATGACCCCATTTTGGAAAGTAGACACCCCAAGCTATTTGCTGAGAGGCATGGTGAGTATTTTGCAGCTCTCATTTGTTTTTGAAAATAAAGAAAGACGAGAAAAAAAAATTTTTTTTTTCTTTTTTCAATTTTCAAAACTTTGTGACAAAAAGTGAGGTCTGCAAAATACTCACTATACCTCTCATCAAATAGCTTGGGGTGTCTACTTTCCAAAATGGGGTCATTTGGGGGTTTTTTTTGCCACCTGGGCATTCCATGGCCTCCGAAACTGTGATAGGCAGTGAAGAGTGAAATCAAAAATTTACGGCCTTAGAAAGCCTGAAGGCGGTGCTTGGTTTTCGGGGTCCCGTACGCGGCTAGGCTCCCAAAAAGTCTCACACATGTGGTATCCCCGTACTCAGGAGAAGCAACAGAATGTATTTTGGGGTGTAATTTCACATATTCCCATGGCATGTTTGAGCAATATATCATTTAGTGACAACTTTGCGCAAAAAAAAATAAAAAAAATAAAAAATTGTCTCTTTCCCGCAACTTGTGTCACAATATAAATTATTCCATGGACTCAACATGACTCTCAGCAAATAGCTTGGGGTGTCTACTTTCCAAAATGGGGTCATTTGGGGGGGTTTTGAACTGTCCTGGCATTTTATGCACAACATCTAGAAGCTTATGTCACACATCACCCACTCTTCTAACCACTTGAAGACAAAGCCCTTTCTGACACTTATTGTTTACATAAAAAAATAATTTTTTTTTGCAAGAAAATTACTTTGAACCCCCAAACATTATATATTTTTTTTAAAGCAAATGCCCTACAGATTAAAATGGTGGGTGTTTCATTTTTTTTTTTCACACAGTATTTGCGCCGCAATTTTTCAAACGCATTTTTTGGGGAAAAAACACACTTTTTTACATTTTAATGCACTAAAACACACTATATTGCCCAAATGTTTGATGAAATAAAAAAGATGATCTTAGGCCGAGTACATGGATACCAAACATGACATGCTTTAAAATTGCGCACAAACGTGCAGTGGCGACAAACTAAATACATTTTTAAAAGCCTTTAAAAGCCTTTACAGGTTACCACTTTAGATTTACAGAGGAGGTCTACTGCTAAACTTACTGCCCTCGATCTGACCTTCGCGGCGATACCTCACATGCATGGTGCAATTGCTGTTTACATTTGACGCCAGACCGACACTTGCGTTCGCCTTAGCGCGAGAGCAGGGGGGACAGGGGTGCTTTTTTTTTTTTTTTTTTTTTTTTTTTTTCTTTATTATTATTATTTTTTTATCTTATTTTTAAACTGTTCCTTTCATTTTTTTTTTAAATCATTTTTATTGTTATCTCAGGGAATGTAAATATCCCCTATCATAGCAATAGGTAGTGACAGGTACTCTTTTTTGCAAAAATTGGGGTCTATTAGACCCTAGATTTCTCCTCTGCCCTCAAAGCATCTGACCACACCAAGATCGGTGTGATAAAATGCTTTCCCAATTTCCCAATGGCGCTATTTACATCCGGCGAAATCTAAGTCATAAAATGCTCGTAGCTTCCGGTTTCTTAGGCCATAGAGATGTTTGGAGCCACTCTGGTCTCTGATCAGCTCTATGGTCAGCTGGCTGAATCACCGGCTGCATTTTCAGGTTCCCTGTTGAGACAGGAGAGCCAGAGAAAAACACAGAAGACGGTGGGGGGGGGGGCATTCCCTCCCACTGCTTGTAAAAGCAGTCTAGAGGCTAATTAGCCGCTAGGATTGCTTTTACATGAAAGCCGACCGCTGGCTGAAAAGAATGATACCAAGATGATACCTAAACCTGCAGGCATCATTCTGGTATAACCATTCAAAGTCGTGAATGGCGTACCTGAAGACAAAAAAATGGTTAACAATAAAGCACAGTAAACGGTAAAGTATAAAAAATTGCATACCTGAAAAACAAACATGATAAAACATAATAACAATAAAACATTGCAGAATAGAATACAGTAAAAAAGAGCAGAACAATAGAGAGAGAGAATAGAGAGAGAAAGAACAATAAAACGACAACTATTTTTTTTTTATTTTATATTTTTGTATGTGTTTTTTTTTTTTCTTTTTTTGTAACTAACTTTTATAACTGTACCCGGTTCCAGGTTCGGGTCTCTCAAAATGCGATGGCATCTTGGGAGACCCTGTGAAAGTGTGCCTAGTCTGTGGAATGCTGTACCCTACGCTAATAGTCAACTAGTGAATGGTAGCGTTCAAAACATTCACCAATGCAAAGACCAGGATTGTCAGGACAGGAGGGACAATAATAGCGGGTGTCACGCCTATATCCGCGCTTGCTGCAGACACAACATCTTTTTTGGGGGGGTTCGTTGGGTAGGGGTACTCGGGAGGACATAAAGAAAATGCCTCTCATGCAGCCGACTGCATTTGGTTGGGGATGTGAATGGGGGAAGTACGGGCGCTGCAGAAGCGGTGGGTTCCCAATTAGGATTGGCGAATGCAGCAGGAAGGGCACTATGGGCACGACGGGCCTGTGTTTGTCTTTTTGGTGGCAGCGGGACACTACTTGTGCTTGCCACCTCACCAGCTTGAACTGCACTTATGGGACTCGCCACGTCACCAAGTGTTACTGCAGTGCTGGTTTGACTACGACCGGGGTGTACTAGGCCGCTGGCGCTTGCCAGTTCACCAAAACGCTACCAAAAAATCTGTTAGCGATCGCAGGGATCAGGCCTGACTCTGCGAACGCTGCAGTTATGCGTTTAGTGTTCTGTAAGTGACAGTGATCGATCGATACTGCACTTGGGTGGGCTGGGCTGGGCTGGGCCGGGCGGAGGGGCAAAACGCAGGTGCTAGCAGGTATCTGGGCTGATCCCGCTAACACTGCGTTTGTGGGAACCCTAAACTGCTGGGGACGCTAGTATAGATCTGATCGGATCAGATATTGATCCGTTCAGATACTATACCACTAAGGGAGGCGTATGCTGCGTGCGTGGGTGTTAGCGGTACTGGCGCTAATCTGACGCTGCCTGGGGCTGGTGCTTGCCAGTTCACCAAAACGCTACCAAAAAAACTGTTAGTGATCGCAGGGATCAGGCGTGACTCTGCGAACGCTGCAGTTATGCGTTTAGTGTTTTGTAAGTGACAGTGATCGATTGATACTGCACTTGGGTGGGCTGGGCCGGGCGGACGGGAAAAACGCAGGTGCTAGCAGGTATCTGGGCTGATCCCGCTAACACTGCGTGTTTGGGAACCCTAAACTGCTGGGGACACTAGTATAGATCTGATCGGATCAGATATTGATCCGTTCAGATACTATACCACTAAGGGAGGTGTACGGTGCGTGCGTAGGTGTTAGCGCTACTGGCGCTAACCTGACGCTGCCTGGGGCTGGTGCTTGCCAGTTCACCAAAACGCTACCAAAAAAACTGTTAGCGATCGCAGGGATCAGGCCTGACTCTGCGTACGCTGCAGTTATGCGCTTAGTGTTTTGTAAGTGACAGTGATCGATCGATACTGCACTTGGGTGGGCTGGGCTGGGCTGGGCCGGGCGGAGGGGCAAAACGCAGGTGCTAGCAGGTATCTGGGCTGATCCCGCTAACACTGCGTTTTCGGGAACCCTAAACTGCTGGGGACGCTAGTATAGATCTGATTGGATCAGATATTGATGCGTTCAGATACTATACCACTAAGGGAGGTGTATGCTGCGTGCGTGGGTGTTAGCGGTACTGGCGCTAATCTGACGCTGCCTGGGGCGACGCATATCACCGCCGGGCGATCAGGGGGCTAAACCTTTATTCGGTAATAAACGGCGGGTGCCCTGACACTATAAAAAATAATAGAAATAACCAGCGTCACCCGTAACAGTTATACGGTGATCAGTGGTGAAAGGGTTAACTAGGGGGCAATCAAGGGGTTAAAACATTTATTAGATAGTATATGGGGGTCCCTGTCGCTATAAAACGCTGACGGCGAACCTAAATATTTATGTCCCTAACTAGCGTCACCAGCGACACTAATACAGCGATCAGAAAAATGATCGCTTAGTGACACTGGTGACGGAGGGTGATCAAGGGGTTAAAACTTTATTAGGGGGGGTTAGGAGGGTACCCTAGACCTAAAGGGGGCCTAACATTCACTGCCCTAACACACTAACTGTCACAAACTGACACCAATACAGTAATCAGAAAAAAAAAAAAAAAAAAAAAAAAACCTGCTTTGTGTCAGTTTGTGACAGGGGGGGGGGTGATTGGGGGGGGATCGGGGGGCGATCGGGGGGGGGATCGGGGTGTTTTGTGTGCCTGGCATGTTCTACTGTGTGTGTGTGTGTTGTGCACTCACATTCCAGTCTTCTCTCCTCGGCCCGGAACGGAAAATACCGAGCCGAGGAGAGATGACATCATTTCCTCTGCCTCTGTGTACAATACAGAGGCAGGGAAATGATCCCATTGGCTGGGAGCGATCGCGAGGGGGGGGCCACGAATGGATGGCCTCCCCCTCACCACCGATCGCCGGGGGACATTTGCCGACCGTCGCAGGCACCGGGGGGGGGTCCGATCGGACCCCCCACCCGCGGGCAGGCAGGGACGTACAGGTAAGCCCTTTTGCCTGCCCGTGCCGCCCTGTCGACGTACATCTGTGTGCGGCGGTCGGCAAGTGGTTAATGAACGCAGGCTTCAGTTTATGTCTGTATTCATGTTCTTGTTTTACCTACTCTACCTTTCAAGCTGGATTTTACCATTCGGGAGAGCAGTAAAACCAGACCAGAACTATAAGCTTAACCACTTCAGCCCCAGACCATTTGGCTGGCCAAAGACCAGAGCACTTTTTGCGATTCGGCACTGCGTCGCTTTAACTGACAATTGCACGGTTGTGCGACGTGGCTCCCAAACAAAATTGACATCCTTTTTTTCCCACAAATAGAGTTTTCTTTTGGTGGTATTTGATCACCTCTGCAGTTTTTATTTTTTGTGCTATAAACAAGAAAAGAGCGACAATTTAGGAAAAAAATATTTTTTACTTTTTGCTATAATAAATATCCCCAAAAAATATATAAAATTTTTTTTTTTTCCTCAGTTTAGGCCGATACATATTCTTCTACACATTTTTGGTAAAAAAAATGGCAATAAGCGTTCATTTTTGGGTTTCCGCAAAAGTTATAGCGTCTACAAAATAGGGGATAGTTTTATGGCATTTTTATTAATATTTGTTTTTTTTACTAGTAATGGCGGCAATCAGCAATTTTTATCATGACTGCGACATTATGGCGGACAGATCAGACACTTTTGGCGCTATTTTGGGACCATTCACATTTATACAGCGATCAGTGCGATTAAAAATGCATTGATTACTGTATAAACGTGACTGGCAATGAAGGGGTTAACCAGGAGGGGGCGCTGAAGGAGTTAAGTGTGTCCTAGGGATGTGTTCTAACTGTGGGGGGGCGGTGGGCTACGTGTGTCACGACTAGGGATGAGCTTCGTGTTCGAGTTGAAACCCATGTTCGAGTCGAACATCGTCTGTTCGACCGTTCGTCGAATTGCGAACGATATGGGCCGTTCGTGCCAAATTCGTGTGGCGCGTCACGGCCCATAATTCACTGCGGCATCGCAGTGCATTGCTGGCTGATGATTGGCCAAGCATGCACTATGATCATGCTTGGCCAATCACAGCGCCGTCAGTAGAGAGAGCTGTAATTGGCCAAAGCCAGGGTGGCTTTGGCCAATTATGGCTCAGGGGGTTTAGAACACGCCCCACACTATATAAGGCCGCCTGCACGGCGGCCCTGTGTAGTGTGTGCCGGCGTGCTGAGAGATAGAGAGAGAGAAAGACAGTGTCATTTCATTTGAGTTAGATAGATTAGGCAGGACAGTCAGTCAGTTAGCTGCACTTACAGTGTATTGTGTATATATATATGCATCCCAGGTGTTGTATATATATATTCAGTTTAGCTAGATCCGTTCCTGTTATCTTCCTACTGACAGGCAGGCTTGTCTTGTTACAGTATTTACAGCTACCTAAAGAAAATTGCTGGTGTTCTTTTGATCCTATTAGTACCACAGTCAGGCAGCTAGACTATTTACAGTTAGTGTAGTGCGTCCTCCTCACAGTGTTCAGCTAAAGCTACAAGTTAGTTTAGTGTGACCTCTGCACAGTGTTCAGCTAAAGCTACAAGTTAGTGTAATGCATCCTCCTCACAGTGTTCAGCTAAAGCTACAGGTTAGTTTAGTGTGACCTCTGCACAGTGTTCAGCTAAAGCTACAAGTTAGTGTAGTGCGTGCTCTGAACAGTGTTCATCTAAAGCTACAAGTTAGTGTAGTGCTTCCTTCTCACAGTGTTCATCTAAAGCTACAATTTAGTGTAGTGCGTCCTCCTCACAGTGTTCAGCTAAAGCTACAGGTTAGTTTAGTGTGACTTTTGCACAGTGTTCAGCTAAAGCTACAAGTTAGTGTAGTGCGTCCTCTGAACAGTGTTCAGCTAAAGCTACAAGTTTGTGTAGTGCGACCTCTGCACAGTGTTCAGCTAAAGCTACCTGTAGAAGGTTGGTGGTGTTTTCCTGATCCTATGACTACCGCAGGCAGCTAAAGTATTTACACGTTAGTGTAGTGCGACCTCTGCACAGTGTTCAGCTAAAGCTACCTGTAGAAGGTTTGTTTTGTTTTCCTGATCCTATGACTACCGCAGGCAGCTACAGTATTTACACGTTAGTGTAGTGCGACCTCTGCACAGTGTTCAGCTAAAGCTACCTGTAGAAGGTTGGTGGTGTTCTCATACTGTAGGCAGGCAGTTGATTTTGCTAGCTGCAGTATCAGTATATATATATATATATATATATATATATATATATATATATATCCCAGCTTAGTGCAGCTACAGGCCATTAGTATGTCTGGAAGGCCAACAAGGAGAGGCAGACAGTCACAAGCCAATAAAAGAGGGCAAGCAGGCTCTGTGTCTAGAGGCAACGGTGCTGGTCGTGGAGACGGTGCATCCTCATCAGCACGTGGCCGTGGGACACGCTTGCCCTTTTTTTCGGCAGCTGGCCGTGTTGAGCCGCAACATGTGGAAGACTTGGTCAAGTAGATGACCAAGCCGTCCTCATCCTCCTCATCCTCCCTCACACATGCTCAGGGTACTTTGTCTGGCAAAGCAGCTGCCAACGCGGCCTCTTCCCTCGGCTCAATGGCATTAGTGACTCCTTCCCTAGCCCCACCATGTCCTTCTGAAGAGTCCCTCGAACTGTTTGACCACAGTGTTGGGTACATGCTCCAGGAGGATGCCCAGCGTTTAGAAGGCTCTGATGATGATACTGAGCTAGGTGAAGGCAGTAACGTGAGCACGGACAGAGGGGGTGCCCAAGAAGGACAGCAATCTGGCAGTCATGCTCCCCCTGCTGCAGCATACTGCCAAGTTTGCTCCAGTGATGAGGAGGGAGGGGATGATGAGGTCACTGACTCAACATGGGTGCCTGATAGGAGAGAGGAGGAGGAGGAGGCACATCACCAACGAGGCAGGATGCCCTCCAGGGGCCAGCCTAAGGGCAGCACACTGACTGCATCACACCCCAAAGCTCCGCATGTGCAGGGCGCTGCTGTCTCTGCGCATTATTCCAAAAGTTCTTTGGTGTGGTCCTTTTTTGAGACGAGTGGATCAGATCGCACCGCTGCTATTTGCAACATATGTCTCAAGCGTATCTCGCGTGGCCAAAACATCTCCCGCTTGGGCACCACATGCTTGACCAGACATATGTTGACCTGTCATGCAGTTCGTTGGCAAGCGTATCTAAAAGACCCACACCAAAGAACAAAGAGGACCTCTCCTTGCTCCTCATCAGCCGAGATCTCCAACCCCACTATACCCTCAGTCCTCTCTGAGACCTGCACTGAGAGGAATGAAGGTGTAGAATTAGGTGTGTCACAGCCAAGTACTTGTGGGCAATCTGCTCTCGGTACACCAATGTCAGATTGTACCAGGCAAATTTCCCTGCCCCAGCTGCTGCACCGCCGAATGAAGTTTGCTCCCAGCCATCCACATGCCCAGCGGTTGAATGCTAGCTTGGCAAAATTGCTAGCACTTCAACTGCTGCCTTTTCAGTTGGTAGACTCTGCCCCCTTCCTTGAGTTTGTGGAATGTGCGGTTCCTCAGTGGCAGGTACCCAAACGCCACTTTTTCTCATGGAAGGCGATTCCGGCTCTCTACCGGCATGTGGAAGGCAATGTCCATGCCTCGCTGGACAGGGCGGTCAGCGGTAAGGTGCATATTACCGCTGACTCATGGTCCAGCAGGCATGGACAGAGACGTTACCTAAGTTTCACGGCGCATTGGGTGACTCTGCTGGCAGCTGGGAAGGATGCAGGACAAGGTGCAGTAGTGTTGGAGGTTGTTCCGCCACCACGCCTCCAAAATGCCACTACTAATGATTGTGACACACCTCTCTCCTCCACCCCCTCCTCTTCCTCTTCCTCCATGGCCTCTTCCTGGGCTTTGTCCTCCAAACCAGCAGTGCTCCGTAGGCGTTCAAGGGGCTACGCAAGTACTCCGGCCAAAAGATGCCATGCGGTGCTTGAGCTGGTGTGCTTGGGGGACAGGAGCCACACTGGGGCAGAGGTTCTGTCAGCTCTGCAGGGGCAGGTTCAGAGGTGGTTGACGTCACGCCAACTTAAGGCAGGAATGGTGGTTTGCGACAATGGCACCAACCTCCTCTCTGCCCTCTGACAGGGACAAATGACCCATGTGCCCTGTTTGGCTCACGTCCTTAACTTGGTGGTGCAGCAGTTCTTGGGCAGGTACCCGGGCTTACAGGATGTCCTGAGGCAGGCCAAGAAAGTCTGTGTGCATTTCCGTCGGTACCTGTGCATCTCTGGCACCAGGACAGGGTCAGGGGAGCTTGTTTTTTCCCCCCCAAACCAGTGGGCCATGATCAGGGATGCATGCACTGACCTATCACCATTTGAGGAGGCCACAAGGATGGTGAGCAGTGACAGTGCATGCATCAGTGACACTGTCCCCCTTGTCAACCTGTTGGAGCACACGCTGCGTGGAATAATGGACAGGGCACTTAAGGCAGAACAGAGGCAGGAAGAGGAGGACTTCCTTAGCTCTCAAGGCCCCCTTTATCCAGACAGTGTTCCTGCGTGCCCGCTGATCACACAGGAAGAGGACGAGGAGGAGGAGGAGGATTGTGTCAGTATGGAGGTGGAGCCTGGCACTCAGCATCAGCAGCAGTCTATAAGGGATCATTTAGAGTCCCAAGAAACACATGGACTTGTACGTGGCTGGGAGGAGGTGGCTGCGGATCATGTCGTCCTTAGCGACCCAGAGGACTCCGGACCGAAATGCCTCAGCAAACCTACGCTGCATGGCCTCCCAGATCCTGCAAAGCCTGCGGAAGGATCCTCGTATTCGTGGTATCAAGGAGAAGGACCAATACTGGTTGGCAACCCTCCTTGATCCACGTTACAAGGATAAGGTTGCGGACCTTATCTTGCCATCGCAGAAGGAGGGGAGGATGAAACATCTTCGGGAGGCCTTGCAGAAAGGTCTGTGCAACGCGTTCCCAGAGACTGGGAGGTTACAAACTCCTGTTTCTGGACAACGTGTTGCTGAGGCTTCGGTCAGTCACAGAAGGAGCGGTGGAGAAGGTGTGCGTCTGAACGATGTGTTCAGACAATTTTTTAGTCCGCAGCCCCAAGGTATGATCGGTTCCAGCAACCATCGCCAGTGTCTGTTTTACATGGTGCAGGAATACCTAGGGGCAAGATCTGACTTGGACACCTTTCCCACAGAAAATCCTCTGGGTTACTGGGTCTTGAGGATGGATCACTGGCCAGAGCTTCCACAGTATGCAATTGAGCTACTGGCCTGTCCTGCATCCAGCGTTCTTTCGGAACGCACATTCAGTGCTGCTGGAGGCTTTGTAACCGATCACAGGGTGCGTCTTTCCACCGACTCGGTCGATCGACTGACCTTCATAAAAATGAATCAGTCTTGGATCACCACCAGATACCAAGCACCTGATGCTGATGTAACCGAATTTTTTTTGGAAATGTCAGATCCCTTCAAAGACTGCCTATGCTGATGCTGAGTGACTATCCTGTTATGCTGAGTAATTATCCTCTTCCTCCTCAATGATCATGCTGATAGCTTGTAAGGACAATTTTGGTTCTGGGCGCCGCCACCAGTGCCTAGGGCCCAATTTTTAAGCCCCTGTTTAACAGGGGCATGTAATTACAATTTTTGATGCAATTCTTTGCAGCAGGGCTAGTTCCTGCACTCCAACTAGAGTATCTGTGAGGGGTTGCAGTGTTGTGGCACCAGCACCAGTGCCTAATGCCCAATTTTTCAGCCCCTGTTTAACAGGGGCGTGTAATTACAATTTTTGATGCAATACTTTGCAGCAGGGCTTGTTCCTGCATTCCAAATAGAGTATCTGTGAGGGGTTACAGTGTTGTGGCACCAGCACCAGTGCCTAAGGCCCAGTTTTGCAGACCCTGTTTAACAGGGGCGTGTAATTACAATTTTTGATGCAATACTTTGCAGCAGGGCTCGTTCCTGCGTTCCAACTAGAGTATCTGTGAGTAGGGATGAGCCGAACACCCCCCCGTTCGGTTCGCACCAGAACCTGCGAACGGACCGAAAATTCGCACAAACGTTAGAACCCCATTGACGTCTATGGGAATCGAACGTTCGAAATCAAAAGTGCTCATTTTAAAGGCTAATTTGCATGGTATTGTCCTAAAAAGGGTTTGGGGACCCAGGTCCTGCCCCAGGGGACATGTATCAATGCAAAAAAAACTTTTAAAAATGGACGTTTTTTCGGGAGCAGTGATTTTAATGATGCTTAAAGTAAAAAAAAAAAAAAGTGAAATATTCCTTTAAATATCGTACCTGGGGGGTGTCTATAGTATGCCTGTAAAGTGGCGCGTGTTTCCCATGCTTAGAACAGTCCCTGCACAAAATGTCATTTTTAAAGGAAAAAATGTCATTTAAAATTTCTTGCGGGTTTAATGTAATGTCGGGTCCTGGCAATATGGATGAAAATCAGTGAGACAAACGGCATGGGTACCCCCCACATCCATTACCAGGCCCTTTGGGTCTTGTATGGATATTAAGGGGAACCCCGCACCCAAATTAAAAAAAGGAAAGGTGTGGGGCCACCAGGCCCTATATACTCTGAACAGCAGTATACAGGCGGTGCAAACAAGACAGGGACTGTAGGTTTGTTGTTAAGTAGAATCTGTTTGTAATTTTGAAAGGGTACATTTTTAACGTGTTCAGCTCCAGCCAAAAAATATTTTTTAAGCTTTTTGGAAAACATAGGGAAGGGTTATCACCCCTGTGACATTTGTTTTGCTGTCTGTGTTCCTCTTCTGAAGATTTCACCTCACTTTTTGTCCCAATGACAAAATTTGGGGTTTTTTGTGAAACAAGGATTGGTGATAAAGCATCAGTGGAAAGGAGAAATGTTTTTCCCATATTAACTCTTATGCCCCGTACACTCGGTCGGATTTTCCGATGGAAAATGTCCGATCGGAGCGTGTTGTCGGAAATTCCGACCGTGTGTGGGCTCCATCGGACATTTTCCATCGGATTTTCCGACACACAAAGTTGGAGAGCAGGAGATAAAATTTTCCGACAACAAAATCCGTTGTCGGAAATTCCAATTGTGTGTACACAAATCCGCCGGACAAAGTGCCACGCATGCTCAGAATAAATAAAGAGATGAAAGCTATTGGCCATTGCCCCGTTTATAGTCCCGACGTACATGTTTTACGGCACCGCGTTCAGAACGATCGGATTTTCCGACAACTTTGTGTGACTGTGTGTATGCAGGACAAGTTTGAGCCAACATCCGTCGGAAAAAATCCTAGGATTTTGTTGTCGGAATGTCCGAACAAAGTCCGACCGTGTGTACGCCCTATTACAGGAGAGAATTTCCCTTCCTAGATGTAGATTTCATCTCACTTCCTGTTGTCTCCTTCCGTTTGAAAGTAGGAGTCGTTTGTAAGTTAGATGTTTGAAAGTAGGGACCTGCCCTATATACTCAGCAGAAATTTGGGCCTTAGGTGTTCTTGTGGCCACAACACTGTAAGCCCTCACGGGGCCCTGCTGTGAAATATTAGATCAAGAATTGTAATTACATGCCCCTGTTGAACAGGGCCAGAAAAATTGGGCCTTTGGTGGTGGTGCTGGTGCCACAACACTGTAATTCCTCACTCGCTCTTGGTGGGCGCAGAAACGAGCCCTGCTGTGAAATATTAGATCAAGAATTGTAATTACATGCCCCTGTTGAACAAGGGCAGAAAAATTGGGCCTTTGGTGGTGGTGGTGGTGCTGGTGCCACAACACTGTAAGTCCTCACTCGCTCTTGGTGGGTGCAGAAACGGGTGACGAGAACACGTTGCCTCCCATTGCTGCTGTTGTTTCCAGTAGGACGGGCTGTCTGTGAGCTTCCAGCCGGCGCTCCAGACTACACTACATGCCTACTATTGTCTACTAACATGTGAGTTTAACCTTTTACTTATCCAATAAAGTCAATGATTTTACACTATATGGAGCCATTTTTTCCTTCTATGACCGTATCTGCAATGCTGTGGGCTGATGTCTGAGTACCTGTCAGTGTGAACATCTTTAGCCTGACCCTGCAGTCTTTGATGTCCCATCTCAGTATAAGGTCTCTGATCCATTGGTCGTGGTTTGAAGCTGAAAAATTGGGCCTTAGGCACTGGTGCTGGTGCCACAACACTGCAACCCCTCACAGATACTCTAGTTGGAACGCAGGAACGAGCCCTGCTGCAAAGTATTGCATCAAAAATTGTATTTACACGCCCCTGTTAAATAGGGGCTGAAAAATTGGGCCTTAGGCACTGGTGGCGGCGCCCAGAACCAAAAATGTTCTTACAAGCTATCAGCGTGATCATTGAGGAGGAAGAGGATAATTACTCAGGATAGTCACTCAGCATCAGCATAGGCAGTCTTTGAAGGGATCTGAGATTTTAAAAAAAATATATTCGGTTACATCAGCATCAGGTGCTTAGTAGCTGGTGGTGATCCAAGACTGATTCATTTTTATGAAGGTCAGTCGATCGACCGAGTCGGTGGACAGACGCACCCTGTGATCGGTTACAAAGCCTCCAGCAGCACTGAATGTGCGTTCCGAAAGAACGCTGGATGCAGGACAGGCCAGTAACTCAATTGCATACTGTGCAAGCTCTGGCCAGTGATCCATCCTCAAGACCCAGTAACCCAGAGGATTTTCGGTGGGAAAGGTGTCCAAGTCAGATCTTGCCCCTAGGTATTCCTGCACCATGTAAAACAGACGCTGGCGATGGTTGCTGGAACCGATCATACCTTGGGGCTGCGGACTAAAAAATTGTCTGAACGCATCGGTCAGACGGCCACCTTCTCCACCGCTCCTTCTTTGACTGACCGAAGCCTCAGCAACACGTTGTCCAAAAACAGGAGTTTGTAACCACCCAGTCTCTGGGAACGCATTGCACAAACCATTCTGCAAGGCCTCCCGAAGATGTTTCATCCTCTGCTCCCTCTGCGACGGCAAGATGAGGTCCGCAACCTTACCCTTGTAACGTGGATCAAGGAGGGTAGCCAGCCAGTACTGGTCCTTCTCCTTGATACCACGAATACGAGGATCCTTACGCAGGCTTTGCAGGATCAGGGAGGCCATGCAGCGTAGGTTTGCTGAGGCATTCGGTCCGGAGTCCTCTGGGTCACTAAGAACGACATGGTCCCAGCCACGTACAAGTCCATATGTTTCTTGGGACTGATCCCTTTAAAGACTGCTGCTGATGCTGAGTGCCAGGCTCCACCTCCATACTGACACAATCCTCCTCCTCCTCCTCCTCGTCCTCTTCCTGTGTGATCGGTGGGCACGCAGGAACACTGTCTGGATAAAGGGGGCCTTGAGAGCTAAGGAAGTCCTCCTCTTCCTGCCTCTGTTCTGCCTCAAGTGCCCTGTCCATTATTCCATGCAGTGTGTGCTCCAACAGGTGGACAAGGGGGACAGTGTCACTGATGCATGCACTGTCACTGCTCACAATCCTCGTGGCCTCCTCAAATGGTGACAGGACAGTGCATGCATCCCTGATCATGGCCCACTGGCGTGGGGGAAAAAAAACAAGCTCCCCTGACCCTGTCCTGGTGTCGTAGTCGCACAGGTACTCATTGATGGCCCTCTGCTGCGTGTGCAGCCGCTGCAGCATGGCCAACGTTGAGTTCCACCTGGTGGGCATGTCACAGATTAGGCGGTTCTTGGGCAGGTTGAACTCCTTTTGCAGGTCCGCCAGCCGAGCACTGGCATTATATGACCGGCGGAAATGCACACAGACTTTCCTGGCCTGCTTCAGGACATCCTGTAAGCCCGGGTACCTGCCCAAGAACCTCTGCACCACCAAGTTACGGACGTGAGCCAAACAGGGCACATGGGTCATTTGTCCCTGTCGGAGGGCAGAGAGGAGGTTGGTGCCATTGTCGCAAACCACCATTCCTGCCTTAAGTTAGCGTGGCGTCAACCACCTCTGAACCTGCCCCTGCAGAGCTGACAGAACCTCTGCCCCAGTGTGGCTCCTGTCCCCCAAGCACACCAGCTCAAGCACCTCATGGCATCTTTTGGCCTGCGTACATGCGTAGCCCCTTGAACGCCTACGGAGCACCGCTGGTTCCGAGGACAAAGCACAGGAAGAGGCCATGGAGGAAGAAGAAGAGGAGGGGGTGGAGGAGAGAGGTGTGTCACAATCATTAGTAGTGGCATTTTGGAGGCGTGGTGGCGGAACAACCTCCAACACTACTGCACCTTGTCCTGCATCCTTCCCAGCTGCCAGCAGAGTCACCCAGTGCGCCATGAAACTTAGGTAACGTCCCTGTCCATGCCTGCTGGACCATGAGTCAGCGGTAATATGCACCTTACCGCTGACCGCCCTGTCCAGCGAGGCATGGACATTGCCTTCCACATGCGGTAGAGACCCGGAATCGCCTTCCGTGAGAAAAAGTGGCGTTTGGGTACCTGCCACTGAGGAACCGCACATTCCACAAACTCACGGAAGGGGTCAGAGTCTACCAACTGAAAAGGCAGCAGTTGAAGTGCTAGCAATTTTGCCAAGCTAGCATTCAACCGCTGGGCATGTGGATGGCTGGGAGCAAACTTCTTTCGGCGGTGCAGCAGCTGGGGCAGGGAAATTTTCCTGGTACAATCTGACGTCGGTGTACCGAAAGCAGATTGCCCACAAGTACTTGGCTGTGACACACCTAATTCTACACCTTTATTCCTCTCAGTGCAGGTCTCAGAGAGGACTGAAGGTATAGTGGGGTTGGAGATCTCAGCTGATGAGGAGCAAGGAGAGGTCCTCTTTGTTCTTTGGTGTGGGTCTTTTAGATACGCTTGCCAAAGAACTGCATGGCAGGTCAACATATGTCTGGTCAAGCATGTGGTACCAAAGCGGGAGATGTTTTGGCCACACGAGATACGCTTGAGACATATGTTGCAAATAGCAGCGGTGCGATCTGATGCACTCGTCTCAAAAAAGGCCCACACCAAAGAACTTTTTGAATAACGCGCAGAGACTGCAGCGCCCTGCACATGCGGAGCTTTGGGGTGTGATGCAGTCAGTGTGCTGCCCTTAGGCTGGCCCCTGGAGGGCATCCTGCCTCGTTGGTGATGTGCTGCCTCCTCCTCCTCCTCCTCTCTCCTATTAGGCACCCACGTTGAGTCAGTGACCTCATCATCCCCTCCTTCCTCATCACTGAAGCAAACCTGGCAGTATGCTGGAGCAGGGGGAGCATGACTGCCAGATTGCTGTCCTTCTTGGGCACCCCCTCTGTCCCTGCTCACGTTACTGCCTTCATCTAGCTCAGTATCATCATCAGAGCCTTCCAAACGCTGGGCATCCTCCTGGAGCATGTACCCAACACTGAGGTCAAACAGTTCGAGGGACTCCTCAGGAGGACATGGTGGGGCTAGGGAAGGAGTCACTGATGACATTGAGCCGAGGGAAGAGGCCGCTGCTTTGCCAGACAAAGTACCCTGAGCATGGGTGAAAGAGGATAAGGAGGGTGAGGACGGCTTGGTCATCCACTCGACCAAGTCTTCCGCATGTTGCGGCTCAACATGGCCAGCTGCCGAAAAAAAGGGCAAGCGTGTCCCACAGCCACGTGCTGATGAGGATGCACCGTCACCACGACCAGCACTAGACACAGAGCCTGCTTGCCCTCTTTTATTGGCTTGTGACTGTCTGTCTCTCCTTGTTGGCCTTCCAGACATACTAATGGCCTGTAGCTGCACTAAGCTGGGATATATATATATATATATATACTGATACTGCAGCTAGCAAAATCAACTGCCTGCCTGTAGTATGAGAAAACCACCAACCTTCTACAGGTAGCTTTAGTTGAATACTGTGCAGAGCTCGCAAAAAACTACCTTGTAGCTTATTTTGCTGCCTGCGGTAGTGATAGGATCAGGAAAACACCACCAACCTTCTACAGGTAGCTTTAGGTGAACACTGTGCAGAGCTCGCAAAAAAATAACTTGCAGGATGCACTACACTAACTTGTAGCTTTAGCTTGACACTGTGCAGAGGTCTCACTACACTAACTTGTAGTTTTAGCTGAACACTGTGAGCAGGGCGCACTACACTAACTTGTAGCTTTAGATGAACACTGTGCAGAGGTCTCACTACAATAACTTGTAGTTTTAGCTGAACACTGTGAGCAGGACGCACTACACTAACTTGTAGCTTTAGCTGAACACTGTGCAGAGGTCTCACTACACTAACTTGTAGTTTTAGCTGAACACTGTGAGCAGGACGCACTACACTAACTTGTAGCTTTAGCTGAACACTGTGCAGAGGTCTCACTACACTAACTTGTAGTTTTAGCTGAACACTGTGAGCAGGACGCACTACACTAACTGTAAATAGTCTAGCTGCATGACTGTGGTACTTATAGGATCAAAAGAACACCAGCAATTTTCTTCAGGTAGCTGTAAATACTGTAACAAGACAAGCCTGCCTGTCAGTAGGAAGATAACAGGAACGGATCTAGCTAAACTGAATACAGTTTATATATATATATATATATATATATATATATATATATATATATATATATATATATATATGCAGAACCTGGGATGCATATATATACACAATACACTGTAAGTGCAGCTAACTCACTGACTGTCCTGCCTAATCTAGCTAACTCAAATCAAATGACACTGTCTCTCTGTCTATCTCTCAGCACGCGGAACACACTACACAGGGCCGCCGTGCCTTATATAGTGTGGGGCGTGTTCTAAACCCCCTGAGCCATAATTGGCCAAAGCCACCCTGGCTTTGGCCAATTACAGCTCTCTCTACCGACCGCGCTGTGATTGGCCAAGCATGCAGGTCATAGTGCATGCTTGGCCAATCATCAGCCAGCAATGCACTGCAATGCCGCAGTGAATTATGGGCCGTGACGCGCCACACAAATTTGGCGCGAACGGCCCATATCGTTCGCAATTCGGCGAACGATCAAACAGCCGATGTTCGAGTCGAAGCTCATCCCTATCTGTGAGGGGTTGCAGTGTTGTGGCAACAGCACCAGTGCCTAAGGCCCAATTTTTCAACCCCTGTTTAACAGGGGCGTGTAATTACAATTTTTGATGCAATACTTTGCAGCAGGGCTCGTTCCTGCGTTCCAACTAGAGTATCTGTGAGGGGTTGCAATGTTGTGGCAACAGCACCAGTGCCTAAGGCCCAATTTTTCAGCCTCTGTTCAACAGGGACATGTAATTAGAATTCTTGATCTAATATTTCACAGCAAGGCCCGTTTCTGCGCTCACCAAGGGTAACTGTGAGGACTTACAGTGTTGTGCCACCAGCACCACCACCACCACCAAAGGCCCAATTTTTCTGGCCCTGTTCAACAGGGGCATGTAATTACAATTCTTGATCTAATATTTCACAGCAGGGCCCGTTTTTGTGCCCACCAAGTGTAACTGTGAGGACTTACAGTGTTGTGGCACCAGCACCATCACCACCATCTCCAAAGGCCCAATTTTTCTGCCCCTGTTCAACAGGGGCATGTAATTACAATTCTTGATCTAATATTTTCACAGCAGGGCCCTGTGAGGGCTTACAGTGTTGTGGCCACAACAACACCTAAGGCCCAAATTTCTGCTGAGTATATAGGGCAGGCCCCTACTTTCAAACATCCAACTTACAAACGACTGATACTTGCAAACGGAAGGAGACAACAGGAAGTGAGATGAAATCTACCCCATAGGAAGGGAAATTCTCTCCTGTAAGAGTTAATATGGGAAAAACTTGGGGGGGGGGCCACACCTTTCCTTTTTTAATTTGGGTGCCTGGTTCCCCTTAATATCCATACAAGACCCAAAGGGCCTGGTAATGGACTTGGGGGTACCCATGCCGTTTGTCTCACTGATTTTCATCCATATTGCCTCTGATACAAAGTTTGTTAAAATACCTGTAATGTACATTGATCACCCAGAGGGGGTAGGTTTTTTTCGTAGCAAAAGTGGAGTTACACTTTAAAGCCCAACTTTAGGCTAAACGTTTTTTGGGCAATAAAGGGTTAAAACTATGTTCACGATTTCCCTTTACTTCCTGCGTGGTTACCAAAACATGAAGTAAAAGAAATCTCTTCTATGAAGTCAAAGACAACAATGAAAGCTCATTTGTTTAGTAGAACAACTGTAGGTTAGATACTAGGGGTTGATTTTATGAAAACTGGAGAAGGCAAAATATGGTGCAGCTGTGCATGGCAGCCAATCAGCTACTAACTTCAGCTTGTTTTATCAAGCTTTGCCAAATAAAATCTGGAAGCTGATTGGTTTCTATGCAGAGCTGCACCAGGTTTTGCATGCTGCAATTTTAGTAAATGAACCCCTATGTCAGTTTTTATTTGCTGTTTGTGATCTCACCCTACTCCTTACAAGTTCACTAAAACCGGAAGCATACTTACCAACATATCCATCTCAGTCTCTGGGACCCCTGCCCACAGCCCTCGCTAGACATACCCACCTCCCGGATGGTCTCGCCCAGATCATACCCCTTTCCAGGCAGTTCCACCCCTAAATATGTGGGAGCTGCCCACTCACAGCCACAATCCCCTCACTTAAAGAGTATGTAATCTCAACATTTCGTATTCCTGATATGTGCTTGCTGTAAAATGTACTTGTATGAAAAAAATATCCTGTTCTCTTTGTATTGCTTCCTTTGTGTGAAATCCCTGGCGTTCCTGCCATTCTGCTTTCCTAATAAAAACTGATCACACTAAGCATGATAGGTTCACTAGCTATGCTGGGAGCTCAGAATGAACAAAGTCTGACAAAGCTCAGACTTGTCCTGACAAGCCCCCGATGCCTGCACAAGCCTGGAAACAATTACTGGAAAGCTCAGTGTGCTGCTGCTTCTCCTCCCCCAGCTCTTATGCCCCTGAAAAACAGAGGGCATGTGATCACTTCTAAAAAAGTCCAAGACTAATATTCCCCACGCACATGTTCCTGAAAATGGCTGTAGTAATGCTGGGTACTGTAATGAACACCTGCTGGAAATCGTAGATAATGAGAGTGTAAAAATGTCATCAACACACCAAGGATTCCTCTAAAGGGTCCAAAGCTTTATTCATATGGTTACACGGTACACATACAGCGATGTTTTGGAGCCACGCAGGGCCCCTTCATCAGGCAAGTGACATCACAGGTGAACTAAAGCAGGCACCAGAATGGGTTGGGAGGCTTGTGGCGTAGGTTAGGGGGCTAAAGAGAACCTGTCCTTCAATAACTGGTATAAGCACACCTCAGCATGCACTTGGGTTGTTCTTTCAAGGAAGAACAGTAAATCTTTTTTTTTTTTTTTTTTTTTTTTAATACTATTGCTATTGAATGGGTGAATATTGTACAGTGATATCAACAACATTATTGTAAGATGAATACCAATAGACTGGTTGATGTCCAATAAGTTTATGTTGCAGTTGGCCTTTGTAAACTTCCAATGTTTCATACACAATAGAGCTGAGGCAGTTTTATAAGCTTGCATGAATTGTTGGGTTTAACATTTATAGAGCTATTTTGTACAGATGGGCTGAGGACAATGAATTGCAGTACAGAAAAACAAGGAAAACACCATAACTCACATTAGCCCACAAAATGTTTATGGCCGTGTAATAGATGGCTTAGTCAGCTGCCTTGTATCACTCTGACAGGCTTTAAACCAACGGTGTTAATGTAATAAAGGACACAGACGCTGGGAAGGAAAGACCACAATGCTATTAGCTATAAAATGGGAGACATTTAAAATGAAACACAAACTATCTATATCCAGGTTCATTCAAATGCTTTACAACTACAGCTACTGTGATTTTAAAGAAGCTCTAAAGATGAGTCATTTTGTTTCTGACTGAAGGGTGAAAGCTTAATGGGGCCACTCACCATACACTTCCTTTTAAGTAATTTATATTTAAAGTATATCACTCAGGGGTAAATATTTAATATGTAAATGTATCTGGATATTAAGTAGTATATTGAAGAGCAACACTTCATCCAATGTAACTTTCAGGACCCACTGAGGGCCTATTTAGATCTATATGTGTGTGTGTGTGTGTGTGTGTGTGTAGAAGTGTGGTATTTTGTAGCAATAGGTAGGTGCAATGATACACGACAGTATGCATTTTCTTTGTGTGTTCAAGCGGTAGTAAACCGCATCCAAAAAAAAAAATCTGGCCCTGAGCAGTTTAAGTCTCGCATACTAGCACATTATGACAGACTTACCTTAAAAAAAAGCCCTCCAGCAGCGTGCTGCCACCGCTGAAGGCGCTTCCATCTTCAGCCAGTCTTTAGTCCAGGTTTACGGGCTTTAGCTATCTAATTGGCCGAGCTGGCGATGACGTGGGAGTCACTGTTTGCGGCACGCCTCTGAAGGAACAGCACGGGTATGCCATTCTTCAGAGCGCATACACCGGTAGGGTCACCGGCTGCATCTAAAGTCACACAACTGAGTGAGCTCTGGGCACAGTACTCTGTGCCACGTGCCCCCCTTTTTTTAAGCCAATTAGAGCCTCAAGCTCTAATCACGTGCTTCCAAAAAGAGCCCCCCATTAAAATCCAGGTCTCCAGTGCCCTGCATGGAGATTAAGGGCCTGATGCATGGATTATGGATGGGCCACCACTGGGTATTACACTCATGTGCTTCCAAAAAACAAACAAACTTTTAAATCCATGCCTCCGGCACCCTGCATTGAGATTAGGGGCCTGGTGCATGGATTAGGGGGGAGGCGCTCCTTATGGATGGGCCTCCACTGGGTATTACACTATTTTTTTTATATATTTCATCCTTTTGAGGTTATAAGTGTCTTTTTTGGATGTAAGAGTGAGGAATTCTCATCAGGGAGGATCAATTGAGGAAGCATTATTAATCTTAATATTTGGTAAGGTATATCGAGTGATTAATGCTCATATATTTGCACAGCAGAGCTGACACTGAGTTTTAAAGGGATACGCACATATATAAAAGCACTTTTGTGAGTAATATGGTTTTTGATTTGTGGTGATCAAGTTATGTTAAGTATTACACTGTGTGATTTCACTTCAGTTTTCAGAGCTTTCAAACACCGATTCGAGGAGAGGGGATGAGGAATCCCACTGGAGGAGTGATAGAGGTACAGAGTGACAGCCACATTGGAACAATATTGAAGGCTCTATTTGAGCTATATGAAGGTAAGGGTACATATATAAGAACACATTTGTGGATTCAGTGGAGATATTTTATGATTTTGATGTAAGCACAATATAAACGCATTATCTTTCACAATAACTAGTCTAGATTAGATATACTACACTATATGGCATTTTTTGTTTCTTTCAAGATTTTTTTCTCTGTCATGAGGGAAACACTAAAAAGGAGTTACAACCATAGAGGATATTACTGATGTTGCCTTGTCTACATTGGACTTAGAAAAGTTTGAGAGAAGGATTCTTTGGAAGGACACTTTTTTGGATTAGGACGCTTATTTTTATGACTTATATATAAGTCATGGGCAAATTACTTTAAACCAGGCAGATTGGCTAATTGCAAATTTTTGAATTCTCCTGAATATATGCACACAGGTTTGTCCAAAGGATCACACAAACTATAAATTATGGTTGATCAGATTCCTACATTGTTTGATTCTTAGTAGATCAATGTTAGATCAATCTCTTTCTAATCCTATCACTGGCAGCAACCCGATAGTGACAGAAATGCTAGAAGAAGGCCTACTCATATGATGTCGCTCCTTCTCCCATGTTGCTCTTCTTCCACTGGGAAGTGACATTCTGCAGTTTGTCAGTTTCTGAGGGAACAACACTGCAGGAAAAGGTGAGCGCTGTCTTTAGCAATCCTTTTGCTGCCAGCAGCAGGATCGCTAATGTGACATGGCCCTTAGTCTGAATCTCCAACTAACACCGGCTGTAGGGCATAATTAAGGGGATGCTATTATTAACAAAAAAGGAAAATATATGGCAGATATCATTTTAAAATGTACGGTACATGTAAATGGTTTAAAGATAGTAAACATTGCTTTACTATATTGTACATTTGTTTTAATAATACAAAAAAATCACTGACTAGTTTATGTGTGATATAAATTAAAACTTTTACTCAAAACATTGTCTGTTGCTGTTCCTATGACGAGCCACCATGAAATCATATAACCACCCTGCTGTTAATATAATTGGATTAGATTCAATGCATCAGTCACATCCAAAAAGAACTAAACTTGTCTTTTTCATTTTTTAACTTTTATTTTTAAAAAAAGATGAATGTGTTTAAAAACAGTTAAAAAAAATCCACAGTGGGGCTGATTTGTTATAATACTAAGAATAGGAAATTGGAACAAAAGTGAAATCGTTGCAAATACTCAAAATTCAGGCCTTTTCATTATATGGAAACTCGAATTCCAGGCCTAATTGTTCTCTATTGGAAACAACTAAATTTTTGGTCCCCCGTATTTGCATGTGCCTTTTTCGGACATCCTCCATTTTCTCCCCACATGGTCACTGAATGATATATATAGACAGGAATACATAAAGAATAAATAATGCATAATTATTGTCAGGTATCTTATACAGTCAGGTCCATACATATTGGGACATCAACACAATTCTAATTTTTTTGGCTCTTTACATCACCACAATGGATTTGAAATGAAACAAACAAGATGTGCTTTAACTGCAGACTTTCAGCTTTAATTTGAGGGTATTTACATCCAGATCAGGTGAACGGTGTAGGAATTACAACAGTTTGTATATGTGCCTCCCACTTTTTAAGGGACCAAAAGTAATGGGACAGATTAACAATCATCCATTAAACTTTCACTTTTTAATACTTGGTTGCAAATCCTTTGCAGTCAATTACAGCCTGAAGCCTGGAACGCATAGACATCACCAGACGCTGGGTTTCATCCCTGGTGATGTTCTGCCAGGCCTCTACTGCAACTGTCTTCAGTTCCTGCTTGTTCTTGGGGCATTTTCCCTTCAGTTTTGTCTTCAGCAAGTGAAATGCATGCTCAATCGGATTCAGGTCAGGTGATTGACTTGGCCATTGTATAACATTCTACTTCTTTCCCTTAAAAAAGTCTTTGGTTGCTTTCGCAGTATGCTTCAGGTCATTGTCCATCTGCACTGTGAAGCACCGTCCAATGAGTTCTGAAGCATTTTGCGGAATATGAGCAGATAATTTTGCCCAAAACACTTCAGAATTCATTCTTCTGCTTTTGTCAGCAATCACATCATCAATAAATACAAGAGAACCAGTTCCATTGGCAGCCATACATGCCCACGCCATGACACTACCACCACCATTCTTCACTGATGAGGTGGTATGCTTTGGATCATGAGCAGTTCCTTTCCTTCTCCATACTCTTCTCTTCCATCACTCTCGTACAAGTTGATCTTGGACTCATCTGTCCATAGGATATTGTTCCAGAACTGTGAAGGCTTTTTTAGATGTTGTTTGGCAAACTCTAATCTGGCCTTCCTGTTTTTGAGGCTCACCAATGGTTTACATCTTGTGGTGAACCCTCTGTATTCACTCTGGTGAAGTCTTCTCTTGATTATTGACTTTGACACACATACACCTACCTCCTGCAGAGTGTTCTTGATCTGGCCAACTTTTGTGAAGGGTGTTTTCTTCACCAGTGAAAGAATTCTTCGGTCATCCACCACAGTTGTTTTCCGTGGTCTTCCGGGTCTTTTGGTGTTGCTGAGCTCACCGGTGCGTTCTTTCTTTTTAAGGATGTTCCAAACAGTTGATTTGGCCACACCTAATGTTTTTGCTATCTCTCTGATGGGTTTGTTTTGTTTTTTCAGCCTAATGATGGCTTGCTTCACTGATAGTGACAGCTCTTTGGATCTTATATTGAGAGTTGACAGCAACAGATTCCAAATTCAAATAGCACACTTTAAATGAGCTCTGAACCTTTTATCTGCTCCTTGTAAATGGGATAATGAGGGAATAACACACACCTGGCCATGGAACAGCTGAGCAGCCAATTGTCCCATTAGTTTTGGTCCCTTAAAAAGTGGGAGGCACATATACAAGCTGTTGTAATTCCTACACCGTTCACCTGATTTGGATGTAAATACCCTCAAATTAAAGATAAAAATCTGCAGTTAATGCACATCTCCTTTGTTTCATTTCAAATCCATTGTGGTGGTATATAGAGCCAAAAAGATTAGAATTGTGTCAATGTCCCAATATTTATGGCCCTGACTGTATAATGTATGTATGTATATATATATATATATATATATATATATATATATATATATATATATATATATATATAATAATTTCGCTGACATGCATGTAATTGGTTAGGCTGGCAATAAATGGACAGATTTTGCCCGTATTTGACCAGGACTAGTTTTGCATTTTTTTCTCTTCCCTAGACTGGCTACCTTGTGCTTCCACCTCACTTTACTGCTTTGGATGCACCCCAACACACACCCACACATTGCAAGAACTGTGCCACATAAACATATGAAAATATTCACTTACACACAGTGATTGAAACATAAGTTAACTGTATTGAAAAATAGAATTGGGTGACGTAAAAACACAATTAGCTTCAAACTCACACAACCATAAATGTCCTTAGAGATGCAATTAGGATTGCACTAATATAAACAGAAACATATCAGCAGAGACATAATCAGTATGGCAATGACACAACCATAAACTTGTCTGCAGAGAAACAATCAGTATGGTAATGACACATCCAGAGACATGTCTGTAGAGACACAGTCAGTACTGTATTAACACAGCCAGAAACATCCTCAGAGACACAATCAGTACTACCCCAATCAAAAAAAAAGAACACTTCTGTTTTTGCATTTTTAAACCCTTGGCGCCGGCTGCCGCCATCCCTTTAAGAGGTTTGCTATGCCGGGAGGCTTGGCGGGGCTTATGGCCACATGATCACCGTAATTGGCTGTCATAGCGGTTACATGATTGGAAAAGTCCCGATCGCAAACGGCGATTCGGAACTTTGCGTAAGCTGCCGGTCCCTGTGACACAGCACTGTCGGCGCTAATGCACGCAAATATGCGGCCCCACAGCACCATAACCCTGCCGCAGAGAAGCTGCATATTTGCGTGCGAGCGGCGCAAAGTGGTTAAAGCATAACATAAGGCAACATTTTTTATACGTTTTGGATAGAGTGGAGAGGGATTAGAACACCTATACCTTTTTATTGCAGTCTATGCCTCCGTTAGGGAGATTTACTCTCTCTATTTGCCGTGTTTACCATTAACATTGAAAGTGAAAGTAAAAGAATATCCCAAATTTTAGGTTGTCCCTGGAAAAGCAATAGAGGGGAAATCTTACAATGGGCACACTAGTTCTGGTGACCTGGGGGTCCCCAAGAAATTCCCTTAATTTGCAGAGATTTCCTCTCACTTCCTGTTTAGCTACGGGACAGGAAGTGAATGGAAATCTCCGCAAAGGGAAAAAAATATGATAGGGGTTATAACCTTCCCTTGCTCCAAAATTAAAAAAACACGTTTTGCCTATAGTTCTATTTTAAAACAGTATTGCCATCAGAAGTCTTTCATCATTCTGAAAACTGTTTTTTCATATGCGAATTAGATTAGAGATTAGAGAGTGAGCACAGAGGGGACACATCTTACTATCCTTATTACACTGTCCTTTTCCTAGACACACTCCTTTTCACAGACACATGTCTTGAATTTGACACTGCTCAAAAGTGTCAGCTTTTAGAAATTACATTTATTAATACTTGCATTTAATAATAGGTGTGCCCTGCAAATCAGAATACAGCAAAATACACATCACCCCACATTTTAAGTTTGCACTCATGGAAGGATTATGAAATCTGCTTGTACAGCTGTTTACTCTAATTTTAGCATTGATGAGCAGCTGGTAATTATCATACCGTGGTTATTAATATCAAAGTCCATACACTCTCAGGCAGTGGTCTTTCCCAGGTCTTCATACTCCTCCTATGTGGGCCGCCAGGTGAGATCACACTTGACAAGACTGCACTCACCTGTTAGATGCAGCAGACTCCTGCTTGGGACCAGCAATACAGCAGTGGCAACCAGTTCTGTCCTTCAGTCCTGCAGTCACATTGTGGTGCATGCATAGCATGTCTACCCTACGCACCACACCAATGTCACAGTTAGCAATTAAAAATTTAGCAAACCGGGGATGGAGATGGAACTTGGGAAGGAGCAGCGGCTTCAGGCAAAGCAAAAAGATCAGGAGCAAGGGAAGGACGGTGGTGCTGCAAGTGTTAGGATTCAAAAGGTATACTAGATGCTGTGGTGTCCTAGGCCATAGTCTATGTATGTGAAAGCCTAGTGTCAACCTCTATCAAAAACTGGGCTGTTTAGGGGAACCCCAAGAAGACTACAAGAGGACTACAGGACACAGTAGTGATGTAGGGAATAGTTAAGTAATTAAAGCATGCAGGAGGGGAGGTTGGCATTCTGACACCCAAAAGTATCACATGTGAAAATTTTCCTGGGAACCCTAGTGCATGGCCAGAGCAAAGATCGGAGGAGCAGATGGCAGGATAGGTAAATATAAAAAAGTCTTCTTTTGCAGATTTTTTACAAATTTTAAAAAGGGAACAGGCTGTTTGAGACATACTGAAATTACATACCATAACAATGGTTGAGAGGCACCATTAGCACTTTATAAAGTATATGTAAAGCCAGAATGTGGAAGGATTAGAACCTCTGTCATGTGTCCCCACTGTGGAGATTCACCATCTCTATAAGTCCTGGAGACCATTGTCCCTGGTACAAAAATTCAAGGGGAAACCTACAATTTTTAGGTTGTCACAAAAACATGAAGTAAGGGGAAATGTTCCAGTGGATGGTCTAGGATTTAAAATGTATATGTAGCCAGGTGCCAGCACAGGAGTCTTTTAAGGAGATAAGGCCACGAGGAACGCCACAGAACTCTTATGGTGGGACAACAAGTACATGCACCCATACACCCATTATGTTTTCACTGCTTCACTGCTTCATTATGTCAAAATCTGATGGGTCAACTTCAGACTGGGGATAGAAGATGTTATTTAGAAAAGGACTGTGGGAGGTTTGGCTTTATTATTTACAGGGGGCACTGCATTACAGTGGCAAGGAGACTACAATTCCCAGGGGGCTATGCAGTCTGGGAGGAGAAGCGGCGGTGGACTGTGAGAGCGGCTCAGGAAGGTTCAGAGCACTTTGTGTTATACCGGGAAAGAAATAAGACATCCAGGCTAGAGTGCTGAGCCTTCAGGCACTCACTTCTCAGCATGGCCTGAGCATCAGCATCTCAAGCAGTATTGAGAGAGGGTTCGCAGGCCTTCTTCTGCATCTCCAGCTGTACAGAGCGGGTTCCCTGGCCTTCTGCACTCCAGCAGTACAGAAAGGGTTCGCCAGAGCTCAAGCCATTGATTCATACGAAGGAAACTAGTTCAGAGTGCCCGTTAAACTAGCAGCTCCTGCGCTAATTATATTTTGAGGTATGGCTAAATTAATAATAAATAAATTCCACTGCGCTCTTAGGAATACTTCAATACAATACTATTATTCTCTTTCATGCTGCTACTTAGTATTAACAATATATAAAAGGTGAAATAATCATCAGTGATAAACGTATCATACGTCACAGTACCGCAAATCATTCAACAAGCCAATAAAAAAGGAAAAATCTGTGTAATAAAGTCCTTAAAATAAACATCCATATAGGTGTCTCACACACACAAGTGTTGAATGATCATGCTGAAAACTGTTGCACCTTGAATCCACCAGCAAAGTGACACAAAACATGTGTCCCGCTCCCTTTAGAGTAAAACTCACAAGACCTAATTTCCATTCATTCTCATGAGTGATAATTGCGCTTTTAAAAGTTGTTAAACTCCAACCTTTGTCATATACGACTTCATCACAGGGTGTCAACCCCATCGAAACAAGTCGGGATGTGTGACATCAGGAGGACAAGCAACGATAACCTAGCAGCCATCAGTACCAGCGTGAAGGTAGTGAGATCGCTGCAGAATCATTACCTGACACCATTTTATGATTGATGCTTGTTATTTTGATTATAATGTGAGTGGAAATTTAAAAAATAAAGTAAGCTTGTGGTTGGAAGTAATACACTATTGGGAGTAATTATTATTCTTTCTTCTGCATATGCTTTGGAATGAAGAATATGGCGATTTGGTTCCTGAGTTTGCGGAATGGGGTTTAACAACTTTTAAAAGCACAATTGACACTCCTGAGAAAGAATGGCAATTAGGTCTGGTAAGTGTTACTCTAAGGGAGCAGGACATGTGTTTTGTGTCACTTTGGTTCTAAATTCAAGGTATAATAGCTTTCAGCAAGATTCAAGGTGTAATAGCGTATGAATGTCCATTTTAAGGACTTTTTACACCGATTTTTAGTTTTTATTGGTTTGTTTTGCGCTACTGTGTGAAGTATGACTATTTAATCACTGATGATTATTTCATCTTTTATATATTTTTAAATTAAAATCTCTTTCCTCTTAGGGGTATACCAACATCCCATATACAGCTAATATACAGTATCAGATACAGTTTGACTTTTTAGATCATACATTTTCTCACAGCATCAACAAGCTGTTAAAATGTGTTCTTTAGTTATATTTTTCTTAAAAAACATGAAAATTACCAATGCTGTTCAGTAACATGTGGTCCATAATTTTGTACTTCACCAGTCCCTCCATATACATGTTCTATCACAAAACCTCCCTTCCTAACCATCAGACCTACTCAACCTAAAGCATAATGTGTTCAAAATACAGCTGAGCTTGATCTCATATCCATATCTGAGTGGCTGATGGAGGATCTTCTCTAATCATTTCCCAGACCAACGGTCCTCTTCTTCAGGAGAACTGCAGAGGTAGGTATCTGCAATGTAAATCATAGATGAGAAACAATTCTTTACACGTATTAATTTCAATGTTTGCATCTTCAGCTTAATCTTCAATCTGGATTTCGCCCTCAACACTCCACAAAAACGGCTCTTTTAAAACTCACAAATGACCTACTAACTGCAAAAACGAACGCACATTATTCTGTACTCCTACTTCTGGACCTTTCAGCTGCCTTTGACACGGTTAACCACCCCCTCCTCCTCAAAAAACTTTACTCCCTCGGTCTCCGTGACTGTGTTCTTCAGTGGCTCTCATACTACCTATCCCAATGCACCTTCAGTGTCACTTACAATTCTACTTCCTCCACTCCTCTTCCCTTCTCCGTCGGGGTCCCCCAAGCTTTTGATCTTGGACCTTTTTTATTTTCAATCTACACCTCTTCCCTGGGTCAGCTGATAGCCTCTCAATGGCTTTCAATATAATTTCTACGCTGATGACACTCAAATATATCTCTCCACCCCTCAACACACTCTATCAGTCTCCTCATGCATCATGAACTTACTAACAGACATATCTATATGGATGTCACACCACTTCCTCAAACTCAACTTGTCCAAAACCAAGCTTTATAATATTTCCTCCCCCACGTGCTACTTCCCCTGACTTCTCTGTCAAGAGCAATGGCACAACCATCCACCCATCCCCACATATCAGCATGCTAGGTGTTATCCTGGACTCTGAACTCTCCTTTTGGCCACACATCCAATCACTTTCCAAAGCTTGCCACCTCAACCTCCGCAACATCTCTAAACTACGTCCCTTTCTAACCAATGAAACCACAAAGCTCCTGATTCACTCCCTGGTTATCTCTAGCCTTGACTACTGCAACTCCCTCCTCATTGGCTTACCTTTAAATAGACTATCCCCCCTTCAGTCCATTATGAATGCTACTGCCAGACTTATCCACCTTACAAATCATTCAGTGTCTGCTACTCCTCTCTGCCAATCCCTCCATTGGCTGCCACTCGCCCAACAAATTAAATTCAAAATACTAACAATAAGTTACAAAGCCATCCACTCTGCCCCCAGCTACATCACTAGCCTACTCTCAAAATACCAACCTAATCGCTCTCTTCGTTCCTCCCAAGACCTCCTGCTCTCTAGCTCCCCTCATCACCTCCTCCCATATCTGCTTCCAGGACTTCTCCCGAGCCTCGCCCATCCTCTGGAATTCCCTACCCCAGCCTGTTAGACTATCTCCAAATGTATCCACTTTTAGGCGATCCCTGAAAACTTTCCTCTTCAGAGAAGCCTATCCTGCCTCCCCGTAACAACTGCACTATTTTCTCCATTAGCTCATCCCCCACAGCTATTACCCTTTTGTATGACTTGACCCTCCCTCCTAGATTGTAAGCTCTAACGAGCAGGGCTCTCTGATTCCTACTGTATTGAATTGTATTGTAATTGTACTGTCTGCCCTAATGTTGTAAAGAGCTGCGCAAACTGTCGGCGCAATATAAATCCTGTAAAATAATAATAATCTTTAAAACATTTAGAACAGCAATAGAGATGATATAACAATGGTTAAAAACTCAGTTGGCATTCAGATTGGCTACAGGGCCAGCATCCCTTAACTTCGCACCAAAGGAAGAATAATGCTGCGCACACAAATGTTCGATGTGAGCTTGTTGTCGGAAATTCTGACCGTGTGTAGGCCCCATCGGACTTTTGTTGTCGGACTTTCTGACAACAAAAATTTGAGAGCTGGTTCTCAAATTTTCCAACAACAAAATCCGTTGACGGAAATTCCGATCGTGCGTACACAATTCCAACGCACAAAATTCCACGCATGCTCAGAATCAAGCAGAAGAGCTGCACTGGCTATTGAACTTCCTTTTTCTTGGCTCGTCGTACGTGTTGTACGTCACCGCGTTCTTGACGTTCGGAATTTCCAACAACATTTGTGCGACCGTGTGTATGCAATACAAGTTTGAGCCAACATACGTCGGAAATAAATCCAGGATTTTGTTGTCGGAATGTCCGATCATTTGTACGCGGCATTACACTTAAATAGTCACTCATCTACATTAATATTACATAGAATAAATATCTAGACCCTATGAGCTCAAAACCTTGTTTCATGTATCCTCCTTGAAATAATATATATATGCACCTACCCCTGAGTAATGTTATTGCACATATCCTTTGTGAAGCTATACAGAAGGACATCTATATGTACTTGCAAGATATTAGATTGGGTCAATAAGCAATATGGCATTTGCCTCCCAGTTATTTGGTACTGCAGTAAATTCAGAGTCAGTATTGTTGTTGATACTCACTTTGCCTATATATAGTGCTTTAATACAATTATATGATTATGTGACTCACCACATAGGGGCTCATCCCTTTACGGTTTTCTTGATGGTCTCATTTACTGTATCTACAAGAGATGTCACAAAAATAACGATTTCTAAAGGTTAGTCTGTTCCCAGATCCAATCCATATACCTATCCTATATTTTATGTCTACCCTGGTGCTCAGGGGCGGACTGACAACTCATGGGGCCCCCGGGCAATAGGAGATTTTGGGGCCCCCCAGCGAACTGCATGCTGTGGGGGGCACTCCATAGGTGGGAGGGGCGAGGAGCAGTGAAGAGGGACCCGAGAAGAGGAGGATTTGGGCTGCTCTGTGCAAATCCAACTGCACAGAGGAGGTAAGTATGAAATTCTTGTTATTTAAAAATAAATAAAAAAACAATCCCTTTAATTAAAACCAGCAACTGTTGAGACAACACCTGGGTCAGGTCTATGTACAGTATAGTGTACAGAGTGCGGGGGTCAGGAGTAAGTAACAAACAAAACAACATATAGAGTACAGCAGTCGGGATGAGCGCCACGCTCAAATCAGAGTCCTCCCTTACACCAAAGTCCCAACATTCTCCCTATACATGACAGTCTGCAGAGTCAGTCCTCCCTTACATCAGAATCTCCCCTTACGACAGAGCCCCCACAGTGGCACCCTACAGCAGAGCCCCCAGAGTGTCGCCTTTTATCGGTGTCCCTTTACACACACCTTTGCACCTTAGTGCTTGGTGAGGTAGGCAGCTGGCTGGAAAAGGCTTTAAAAAAAAATCCACTTGTTGCAGCCTCTGAACTGCGCAAGTTGTCACTGCACAGGTGTGCGCCCAGACCTGCTGCCGGTTCCGAGGCCGAGCCCAGCAGTTCACCAATCAGAAGGCTCCAAATGGCATCAAGTGCATTTTTCATGGGTACGGGATTGTTAGAGCGATTTCTGTTGAGCGGCAGTGGGCACACATGGATCATACGGTATACACACACAGTATACACACAGACACACACACAGTATACATACAGACACACACACAGTATACACACAGACACACACACAGTATACATACAGACACACACACAGTATACACACAGTATACATACAGACACACACACAGTATACACACAGACACACATAGTATACATACAGACACACACACACAGTATACATACAGACACACACACAGTATACAGACACAGTATACACACAGACACACACAGTATACATACAGACACACACACAGTATACATACAGACACACACACAGTATACAGACACAGTATACACACAGACACATACACAGTATACACACAGACACACACACACACAGTATACACACAGACACACACACAGTATACAGACACAGTATACACACAGACACACACACAGACACACACACAGTATACACACAGACACAGACAGTATACACACACACAGTATACAGACACAGTATACACACAGACACACACACACAGTATACACACAGACACACACACACAGTATACACACAGACACACACACACAGTATACAGACACAGTATACACACAGTATACACAGTATACACAGACACACACAGACACACACACAGTATACACACAGACACGCACACAGTATGCAGATGCAGTATACAGACACACACACAGTATACACATAGACATGGGGACACACACACACGGTATACAGACACAGTATACACACAGACACACACACAATATACAGACACAGTATACACAGAGACACACGCACAGTATACACACAGACACATGCACAGTATACAAACACACACACAGTATACAGACACAGTATACACACACACACACAGTATACACACACACACACACAGTATACACACACAGTATACACACACACACACAGTGTATACACACACAGTATACATACAGACACACACACAGTATACAGACACAGTATACACACAGACACATACACAGTATACACACAGACACACACACACACACACAGTATACAGACACAGTATACACACACACAGACACACACAGTATACACACAGACACACACACGTATACAGACACAGTATAGACACAGACACACACACAGTATACACACAGACACGCACACAGTATACAGACACAGTATACACACAGACACACACACACAGTATACACACAGACACGCACACAGTATACAGACACAGTATACACACAGACACACACACAGTATACACACACAGTATACACAGAGACACACGCACAGTATACACACAGACACATAGTATACAGACACAGTATACAGACACACACACACACGGTATACACACACAGTATACACAAAGACACACACACACAGTATACACACAGACACGCACACAGTATACAGATGCAGTATACAGACACACACACAGTTTACACACAGACACAGTATACAGACATGGACACACACACGGTATACAGACACAGTATAGACACACACAGCATACAGACACAGTATACACACACAGTATACAGACACACGCACAGTATAGACACATGCACAGTATACAAACACACACACAGTATACAGACACAGTACACACACACACAGTATACACACACAGAGTATACACACAGTATACAGACACAGTATACAGACACAGTACACACAGTATAGACACAGACACACGCACAGTATACAGACACAGTATACACACAGACAGTATACACACAGACTACATACACATACACATTAGGCATATACATACACACACAGTATATACACACCAGCACTTTTCATTTAGAAATCAGTCTAACACACTGCTGCTGCCCCCATCTCCTGACATGCTGGGACTTGTAGTGCCCCAGCAGCTCACAGACACATTCAGTGGTAATACAGGAGAGGAGGATGATGTGTCTGTGTATTGGTGGGCAGGTAATCAGTTGGGAGGTGTAGCAGAAATTGGGGGAGAAGTTCAGAACATCCTTCCTCCAGTAGAAGTGCACTTCTCACACACAGAACAACGATCTAACAGGCTCAGTGACAGGAGCTCTGCTAGAGGAAACACAGCCTCCCCCTTCTGCTCACCAGAGAAAGCACTAATAAAACGACATTTAACTTAGCCAAGTGTCATCTTACCTTGCATCAGCCTGAAGTCCATCCCACACTGCAGGCTGTGTCCCCGCCTCCCTCTCCTCTCCTCCAGATGTCGGCATATCCTGCTCTGTATTCAAAGAAGCCGCGTGGGGGAAGGGGGCGTGTACACTGTGTTCCCATTGGCTGAGGAGGTAGTGGAGGGGCGGAGCAGCTATAGCCTCCTAAATTTTACATCAAAATGATGTCGGTGTCAGACATTTCAGGGACAGATGTAAAAATACACAGATTTTTACAATCTGTCCCTGGTTTTACTGAGGCTGGCAACCCTGATGGGGCCCCCTAGTGGCATGGGGCCCTCAGCCAGTGCCCGAGTGCCAGAATGGTCAGTCCACCCCTGCTGGTGCTCCAGGTCTGGGTGTAGGTGATGCAGGACAGAGAACCCAAATACAGGTAACCAAAAGTACTGTAAATCATACATGTCTAATAGGGGTGTGTCATTTTATGCTTGAGCTTCTAATTCTAAGGTGAAAAAACACTGATTTATTTAACAGAAAGAGATTCTTGCAGTATTTTAGTACTTGAAAGAAGGACGTGTAAGGATTTCTGTTACCATAGCATTGCCAAGCTTGGCATATAAACATGTAAATACAGGAATATGTGATGTGATAAACTTTACCCTTTACTGTGAGTTTCTGTGAATTATATACTATGTGATGAACAAAGTGTGTCATTATCTAATCACACCTGAGTCTTCTCTGAATACAATATTACACACTAGATGACACTGCAACTGCAGAGATTGCTAAAGTAAACTGACAAATAAAATGTGAAAAATGTAAAACTGATAACGTAGCCCTCTTTTGGAGAAGGTTATGACAAATGGCCCTCCCCAAACAGGATATTGCACTAAACCTGTAGATAAATAAGAGAAACAGAACCTTTGCTAAGTGAGAGATTGGGTTTTGATAATAAAGTTGGCAGTGCCCCCACCCAGGATATTGCCCTCTATGAACAGAGGGGGATTCCCTACATGGAAAAAAAACAGCAATCTAATCCGAGTAATTGAAAGCAGAAGAACTTCTGTAACCAGCATATAGCATTGACCAAGATTATACAGATGCACACCAGTATGCATTTAATTCAAGCTTTATATAATAAAAGAATAATAATGGTACATACATCCAATGTACTGTAGCGCTACCCCGGAAAGAGATGCTGGCCTTTCCTCCACACACAGCACCTTCAGCCAGGCAACAGGAATTTTTCACACTCTCCAAATGGCTCCAGAAAACAGTCTAGGGGTTTTGGTTTAGGTTGTTTATTTTTAAATATGAACTTGGATAGGGGTTTGGGTACATGGGATACCCAGAACTTAAAGAACTGTACATTCCAAACAGCAAATAAGGACCTGCTAATGTTTCTGGCTACTCTAAGCCGAACTGTAGAACTGAGCTGCAATAGCAAAGCAACAAAGTTCCAAAAACAAAAGTAAATTGAAGAGACAGCACCTGGCTGTTTTGCACGGCACCTGGCTGCTCTAAGCCTAAACCACAGATATAGTTGGGTGCTCCTGGCTGACTTGCTCTGCGCTTTAGCTGTACCTTAGGCTCCAGACATGTGAGGTATTGTACTTTACTGTCCTCTCTTGTCTTTGGGTGTAAGAATGGATTGTTCTCACTCAGTCCCTCTTGTAGGCCTCCCAAGATCTAGAATAGCTGCTGTCTTGGACCCTCTGCTAAACAGGCTGCGCTGGCTTTACTTGGGGGTCCACAGCTAAGCCTAGCTGTGGCTATGACTGTGTGATGTCCTGAGGCTTCTTCTCCCTCTCTTGTTCCTCTTCCTTCTGCCCCAGAAGCAGAGCCCCCAACCCAGGGGCCTCCTCCAGATGAATGGACCCCAGACTCTGCTCCCAGACTGCCAGGCTCCTGAGAATTTATGGATTGTTTCCCCACTTTCTGGGTCCTGCCTCCCTAGGGATTGGTGGAAACTTCAGAAATATACAGGCTGCAGCCTCTGTCCCTCCACCTACTAATTTCTAGCACTCTTCAGGAAATTCCCGAAGACAGGGGGGAGGTAACAGAGTCACAGCATTTGACACACTGCACAGCCCCTAAACAAAATTAATCCATACCCCTCTGCTTACAGGGGAGCCAAACTGAATTTACCTACTCTAGCAATAGTAAGGATGCTACAGTACAAACAGGTATTATCGGGGCCAAAGGGCCAAAGAGAGTTTTGGTGGAATTGTGCACATATTGGTGTATATGCAGGTGTGAAAAAATGCTGTAAATTAAGAATTCTTTCAGAAAAAGAAGTGTTAATAGTTTATTTTTTATCAATTAGCAAAATGGAAAGTAAATGAACAGAAGAGAAATCCAAATGAAATCAATATTGTGTGTGACCACACTTTGCCTTCAAAACCAGAATCAATTCTTCAATGTACTGTACACTTATACACAGTTTTTGAAGGAACTCAGCAGGAGGATCTTAGAGAACTAATTACAGATCTTCTGTGCATGTAGGCTGCCTCAAATCCTTCTGTCTCTTCATGTAATCCCAGAAAGACCCAATGATGTTGAGATCAAGGCTCAGTGGGGGCCATCCCATCACTTTCAGGACCCCTTGTCTTTCTTTACACTGAAGATAGTTCTTAATGACATTGGCTGTATGTTTGAGGTCATTGTCCTGCTGCAGAATACATTTGGGTCCAATCAAACACCTCTCTGATGGTATGGCATGATGGATATCTCCAACTCCATTTGCAGAAATGTAGCCCCAAACTTGCAAGGAGCCTCCACCATGCTTCACTGTTGCCTGCAGACACAAATTATTGTTCCGTTCTCCTGCCCTTTACCAACAAACTGCCTCCTGTTACAGTCAAATATTTACAATTTTGATCCATCAGTTCAGAGCACCTGCTCCCATTTTTCTGCACACCAGTTCCTATGTTTCATGTATAGTTGAGTCGCTTAGCCTTGTTTCCACAAAAGAGTCATGGCTTTTTGACTGCAAGTCTTCCATGAAGACCACTTCTAGCCAGACTTCTCTGGACAGTAGATGGTGTACCTAGGCCCCACTGGTTTCTGCCAGTTCTGTGCTAATGGCACTACTGGACATCTTCCAATGTTGAAGGGAAGTAAGCACGATATGTGTTTCATCTGCTGCATCAAGCTTCCATGGCCAACTACTGCATCTACGGTCCTGACTGTTGCCCGTTTCTTTGTGCTTCTTCAAAAGAGCTTGAACAGCACAGAACAGTGAAAGTCTGCTTTGAAATTTTCGCCTAGGAAAGACCTTGCTAATAACTACCTTGAATGCTTAATCTTGCTATGGTGTTTGACCTGTGACGTGATAATGTCTTCCACAATCTCACTTTAGTAACAGAGTTTGGCTGTTCTTCATCCAGATTTAAGCTTCCTTCACAGATGTTTCTGTTTCAGTTAATGATAGTGTTTCAACCTACATATGAAATTGATGATCCTTAGTTCCTGCTTGGTATAATCAGTTAATCATACACCTGACTCTAATGCTACAACATTCCTGACTTTGTGCAAGTGTACAAAGTGTGCAAGTATAAGAATTGATGCTGGGTTGAAGCCAAAAGGTAGTCACACCAAATATTAATTTGTTTTAGATTTTCCTTCTGTTCCTTCACTTCGCATTTTGTAAATGGATAAAAACAAACAATTAAAATATATATTTTTGAAAGCATTTTTTTCACTTTACATGATTTCTTCACACTTGCCTAAACCTTTTGTACAGGACTGTATGGGTATTAATAGAGATGCCTCCAGGTGAATGTTGCAGCAAAGTTCAGTTGCACGGGCCCCTGAGGATGATCACAATGTTTTGTTTGTCTTGGTGTCAGTGACCTAAAGACAGACCAGCAGTGATGAGGAGACCCTCCAGTCATTCTCCAATCAGCCCAGAACGCAGCTTTTTGCCAGCAGAAACCAATGTGTGACACTAGAATTCAGAGTCAGCCTATCTACTCTGCACTTAGTTCCTAGCAGTGTCTAACCTGTCATGCAACCAGACCTCTAATGCCGCGTACACACGGTCGTACTTTTCGTCTACAAAAGTCGGACAGCCTGTCGGACAGACTTCCGGCAGACTTTCGGTGGACTTGCCGCGGACTTGCGGCCTACTTTCTAACGACCGGACTTGCCTACACACGACCACACAAAAGTCGGTCGGATTCGTACGTGATGACGTACACCGGACTAAAATAAGGAAGTTCATAGCCAGTAGCCAATAGGTGCCCTAGCGTGGCTTTTTGTCCGTCGGACTAGCACACAGACGAGCGGATTTCGGGGTCCGTCGTAGGTACGAAGTAAAAGTTTTGAAGCATGTTTCAAATCTAAAGTACGTCGTATTTGAGGCTAAAAAAGTCGGTTGAAAGTCCGGAGAAGCCCACACACGATCGGATTACCAGCCAGCTTTAGTCCATCAGCGTCTGTTGGACTTTTGTAGACGAAAAGTACGACCGTGTGTACGCGGCATTACTACTAGAAGTGGCTGTCAGATGCCAAACCTGGCTCTGGCCTATGCTGGCTATTGATCTCTGAGTTAAAACTAGCTATAAAATCCCAGACCAGAATGGACAGGGTTAACTAGACTAACTGGAGCTGCATGTAAATTATACTTCAATAAACAGGTTCACCTACTAATATTCATCTATTTGACCACTACACAAGCACGCTGTATCACAGACAAAACTATCTGCTATAGTGCATGCAAGGTAACAATAAGGGAACAGATAATATTCTGTCACCAGTCATTAAAGTGGCTTTACACCCTGTACAACCACTTTTACCTACAGGTAATCCTATATTAAGGCTTACCTGTAGGTGTTGGAAATATCTCCTAAACCTCCACGGTTTAGGAGATACTTACAATAAAGCCGTGTGCCGATGTCTACAGCACATGTGCACATTAGAAAGGGCAGATTGTGTCGTTTCTAAAGGGGTAATGCCGTGACTGGCGGCTCCCGCGCGCATGCGCGGGAGTGACGTCACGCGACTCCGGCCAGTCACAGAGCCAGAGTTCGCGGCCCGGAAGGAAGAGGGGTGAAGATGGACGCTCCCTGCTAGTGGGGACAGCGGTGACATTGCAGGCTTCGGTTTCAGGTAAGTGACACATAATGGACTACTATGCGATGCATAGTAGCCCATTATGCTTTACCTTTGCAGGGAAATAAAGAGGAAGTAAAATCCATCAGGGTTTACTTCCTCTTTAAATATAAACATGTATGTATACAGAAGCTTTGAGCAATAATATCATATATTTTTATCTATAACGTGTCTAATGTGTAAGAATCACACGTAAAGAATAAAAAAGTGGCACTTCCTCAAAAATAAATATCACCCTTTATAGTGACTAAAAAATTATACGAGAACCCCCTAACGGGGCTTTAAAGCAGCCAATGAAGTGCAGTATCGATAGTTGAAAAAATTCAGTTTTATTAGTACAAAAAGTATAAATAGCATATTATAAAAATCACTGAAAATAGATACTGACTGTTAGAGTCAGGACACGAACTGAATATGGCGTACAATTACAGTGAACAAAGCATACAATTAGAACCAATGCCAGGCACAATGTATTAAAGGGCAACCAAGGTTATCTCAAATGTTGGATTCTTGAAATAGGTAACAACAGACAATGCCTATAAATAGGGGCAATACAATACGGTATATGTGGAACAACGGAAGTTGTATGCGTAAATACTGACACGTTTCGACCCTTCCCGGGTCTTCTTCAGAGGTGGTTGTCCACTGTGAAGAGGTCAACATGTGTCAAACATAGCATCAAATCCAACAGTACCAAACTTACATATGTGTACCATCTACTATAGTTGCCTGAATCGTATAATTACCTATTACAGGAATTCCGACGTTTCTGCGTTTAGTTTAAACATTGTAGATTGTTTAAGGTGGTACGATTTCTCCTCTGCTCCCCTGTCTCCCCCGTGTCGGACCAACTCCCAAGGGAGCGGGCGGTGGGCCGAATGTATCTTGCAAGGGATCACGCCTACCAGCCCCTCATATAGGAGGGGGAAGGAAAGGAGGGGGCAACGGGCAACCCGAGCTGTACCCGAATGGGTACACGTTAGTGCTAGAAATAGAAAAATATTAAGTATTAAATATTAAAGAGCGAGTGGTCAATTGATTCATCCACATAGATTGGGAAATTCCCCAACTATGGAGATCTATAAAATTACTGAATTGTGGGTCCATGGGTGTGCAGAGGGCATTGCTAAAGAAAAAGAAAAAAGAAGAAGGAAAGGTCAGAGGGAAAGGGAAAGGAAGGGGGAAGGAAGGGAAGGGGGAGGAGAAGAAAGGAAGGGAATAAGAAAACATGTGAGGGAAAAAGGCGGAAGGAAAGGAAAAGAGTGAACCAAAAGTGTGTATGTGAAACAAGTATAACTTAGAGAATAACAAATGCCCTGCTGCCAATCAATCCCCATGCCACATAAGAATATGTGTAAAAAAGCAATCGGGTAAAGGTGCCGACAAACCACCAGTGAATTAACAGAGTGAAATGGGAGGGGGGGGGAGGGAAAAACCAGACAATCTGGATTGAAAGTGGTGAAAAAGAAGGGGGGGGGAGAGAGCGGGGGGAAAGGGGGAAGGGAAAAGGAAAAAGGGGGAGAATGGAAAAATCGGAAGAAAGGAGTGCTAGGGGAGGAGGGGGAGGGGAAAGGGGGAGGGGGGGTGGTAGTGGGGGGAGTGATAGGGATAGGGGAGAGTGAGATGTGGGGGTGTGTGGGGTGGGAAAAGGGTGTGTGGCAGAGAAGGGGGAATGTGGGGGCTGGAAGTGAGGAAAAAAACACATTGAGCAAACGTGCACAATACAACCATCAAACAGTGACAAACAGTGTGAAAGTGCAAGGGTGGTGTCCGAACTAGTTACCTAATTAAGCAGGACTGAGTAAAAGAACTGATATGTTCTGGATACTGAAAGGTTGAAGTATAAATAAAATAAAAAGTCAAGGTCAACAATGATTTAGGAGAACCAAGTTGCTAAAAAAATGTCACAATCATTCCGTGTGTGCTTACCAGTATTTTCTGTCAGTGGGTGCATTGCCTGGCACTGGTAACTCCTAAATCATTGTTGACCTTGACTTTTTATTTTATTTATACTTCAACCTTTCAGTATCCAGAACATATCAGTTCTTTTACTCAGTCCTGCTTAATTAGGTAACTAGTTCTGACACCACCCTTGCACTTTCACACTGTTTGTCACTGTTTGATGGTTGTATTGTGCACGTTTGCTCAATGTGGTTTTTTCCTCACTTCCAGCCCCCACATTCCCCCTTCTCTGCCACACACCCTTTTCCGACCCCACACCCCCCCACATCTCACTCTCCCCTATCCCTATCACTCCCCCCACTACCACCCCCCCTCCCCCTCCCCTCCCCCCCTAGCACTCCTTTCTTCCGATTTTTCCATTCTCCCCCTTTTTCCTTTTCCCTTCCCCCTCCCCCCCCTCTCCCCCCCCTTCTTTTTCACCACTTTCAATCCAGCTTGTCTGGTTTTTCCCTCCCCCCCCTCCCATTTCACCCTGTTAATACACTGGTGGTTTGTCGGCACCTTTACCCGATTGCTTTTTTACACATATTCTTATGTGGCATGGGGATTGATTGGCAGCAGGGCATTTGTTATTCTCTAAGTTATACTTGTTTCACATACACACTTTTGGTTCACTCTTTTCCTTTCCTTCCGCCTTTTTCCCTCACATGTTTTCTTATTCCCTTCCTTTCTTCCCCTCCCCCTTCCCTTCCTTCCCCCTTCCTTTCCCTTTCCCTCTGACCTTTCCTTCTTCTTTTTTCTTTTTCTTTAGCAATGCCCTCTGCACACCCATGGACCCACAATTCAGTAATTTTATAGATCTCCATAGTTGGGGAATTTCCCAATCTATGTGGATGAATAAATTGACCACTCGCTCTTTAATATTTAATACTTAATATTTTTCTATTTCTAGCACTAACGTGTACCCATTCGGGTACAGCTCGGGTTGCCCGTTGCCCCCTCCTTTCCTTCCCCCTCCTATATGGGGGGCTGGTAGGCGTGATCCCTTGCAAGATACATTCGGCCCACCGCCCGCTCCCTTGGGAGTTGGTCCGACACGGGGGAGACAGGGGAGCAGAGGAGAAATCGTACCACCTTAAACAATCTACAATGTTTAAACTAAACGCAGAAACGTCGGAATTCCTGTAATAGGTAATTATACGATTCAGGCAACTATAGTAGATGGTACACATATGTAAGTTTGGTACTGTTGGATTTGATGCTATGTTTGACACATGTTGACCTCTTCACAGTGGACAACCACCTCTGAAGAAGACCCGGGAAGGGTCGAAACGTGTCAGTATTTACGCATACAACTTCCGTTGTTCCACATATACCGTATTGTATTGCCCCTATTTATAGGCATTGTCTGTTGTTACCTATTTCAAGAATCCAACATTTGAGATAACCTTGGTTGCCCTTTAATACATTGTGCCTGGCATTGGTTCTAATTGTATGCTTTGTTCACTGTAATTGTACGCCATATTCAGTTCATGTCCTGACTCTAACAGTCAGTATCTATTTTCAGTGATTTTTATAATATGCTATTTATACTTTTTGTACTAATAAAACTGAATTTTTTCAACTATCGATACTGCACTTCATTGGCTGCTTTAAAGCCCCGTTAGGGGGTTCTCGTATAATTTTTTGCACTTTATGGGGTGTGCGGCCCACCTGTCTACACTCATGTGAGTGCTTTATGCCCTTTATAGTGACTATCTACTCTACTAATAAACACCTATTTACAAGTGCATCATAAACAATTACATATTACATATATATATGTGTGGAGAACACCAAGTGAACAAACTCACAAGTTATAGCACAATATCAATACTCCTCCAACAAAAATGATTATACAAATTTATAGGAAAAATTAAGAAGAAAAATTATATAAAAAGCAATTGTGAAGTGATTATATATCCTTAAGCCTGTATGGAGATGTGATCCAGTGACAGAAAACAAAAGTTCATTCAAATTAGTGCATAAGAAGTCCTCAAAACACAGTGTAAAAATTCTTCTTTCAAAAACTTCCACCACACCCGGGTATTTCGGTGAGCCCACTCCCAATGAAAATTCACTCACCAGCTCCAATTGCCTCCACTTGCGTGTAAGGCTGTAAAGCTTAATGATATCAAATCACCAGGATTCAGCTACCAATATCTCCATCCAAGAACACGTTCCATATGTGAAGTGAAAAAAATGCTCCAAATAGTGTGATAACGTAAAACAAGTTTATTAACACACACTTCAAACAAATCTCCAATGGTTAAACTCACAATGTAAAATATATAAACTAGCACAGCAACCTCCACAGCACACTGTATAAGCAGTATACAACACAGCAACTTGTCAAACTTCCTGGGGGTATGCGGTCAGAGCAGACCCAAGATAAGCAGGCGTGTGGTGTGATTATCTCACCCTCTCCTCACTTGCCCAACTGTTAGACCCGATCTCTTCCCAGGTGGGTTAACCGCAACGCTCGTTCCTCTATGTGTCACTCGTATGCGATGTCCACCATTGCTTGGCCACTAATGACAAAGGAACAATTACCTACTAACCTCTGCTTCTGCTCTGCAATAGCAACTGTTCTTCCATGGAGACATGTCTTAGTTCCCCTCTCTCCACCACCTACTTCTGGGGTTTCCAAGACAGCTTCCCAGAGACAGAAACTACTGATACATAATTATACATAACTCTGTGATAGCTAGGTTATTCATAAATACATACAGCAGAGGGCAGTGGATCCCTACAGTAACATGGTCATGTGAAGAATGTGAAGAAATAATAGGTATTTATAGATGTGAAAGCACCAAAGGTATCCTTATGCCAAGTACACACGGTTGGACTTTTCGTCTACAAAAGTCCGACGGACGCCGACGGACCAAAGCCGGCTGACAATCCGATCGTGTGTGGGCTTCCCCGGACTTTCGACAGACTTTTCCAGCCACAAATCTGACGGACTTTAGATTTGGAACATGCTTCAAATCTTTACGTTGTAACTCCGCCGGACCCAGAAATCCGCTCGTTTGTATGCTAGTCCGACGGACAAAAACCCCACACTAGGGCAGCTATTGGCTACTGGCTATCAACTTCCTTATTTTAGTCCGGTGTACATCATCCCATACGAATCCGTCAGACTTTTGTGTGATCGTATGTAGGCAAGTCCGTTCGTTAGAAAGTCCGCCACAAGTCCGCCGCAAGTCCGCTAAAAGTCCGTCGAAAGTCTGTCGGACGGGCTGTTGGACTTTTGTAGCTGAAAAGTCCGACCGTGTGTACGCGGCATTAGACATGACATCTGGCCTAGTTTTTAAGATTGAGTAAGGATCACAATCTCTATGGGTAGCGGCAGCCTACAACAGACACACATCTCCAGATGACCAATCTCTTGGTAACTATCTATTATTGATGCTTTTGGCTAGTCACAACTCTTTAATCTGAGATGAGTCAGTGCCAGAGGTGTCTGGTCCAACCATGCAGACAATATGTTGGTTTTCAATGAAAGCCATTTCACCTTGGTGGCCTAACGTATTTTTAAAGTCAGCAATGCCTTTGCTTTCTATCAACCTGTTTCCAAAGCATGCTGCTATGACACTTGAAAGCTCAGTAAATTTTATTTTCTGCTAAATCTATTGCAATGTGTGATGCATTAAGCTCATCACTTAATTAACATATTATAATAGAACACTGGGGAAATATAAAAAAAAAATCCTTTAATATGTTTTTTTATTTTTGAAGAACAAATTAAATTTATGTTAAACAGCTGGTATAAATAGCAACACCTGTCTTTACATTAGCTTCCTTTCATCTTCTGTGCAAAGACACTCAGTGGAATAGGTAGGGGCAACAGCGTGAGCCACTCAGGATTCTACAGAATTGTACAGCACTGATAAACATTGTGAATATGTCTACAGTAAGGGGAATGAAAGAATTATGTTATAAATGTGCTGCTGCTCCTTTATTGCTGGGGTAGAAAAAAGTTACTAAAGAAGCAGCGCTTTGGAAGCCATTTTTCTCATAGTCTCTCATCAGATAGGTGAGTATCATTACCATATGGAAGGGGTAGAAAGCTAGGTGAAGACCATTTCCATGATGTCAGAGGTGAAGAGATAGGCGAGTACCATTACCATGATGTTGGGGTAAAGAGATAGTTGAGTACCATTACCATAATGCCAGGGGTAGAGAGATGGGTAAGTATAACTGCCATGATGTCAGGGTTGGAAAGGTAGTTGAGTATGATTACCATGATGTCAGGAGTAGAGAGATAGGCAAGTACCATTACTTTGATGTCAGTGGTAATAAGATATGTGAGTACCATTTCCATGATGTCAGGAGTAGAGGGGTAGAGAGATAGGTGAGTACCATTACCATGATGCTAGGATTAGAAAGATATGTGACTACCATTACCATGATGCTAGGGGTAGAGGGATAGGTGACTATTGCTACTATGATGCGAGGTGTATAGGGATAGGTGTCAATCACTCCCATAATATCAATGGTAGAAGGGTATTGATATGTCCACAAAGAGATTCCTTGCTACAATGACATCAAGGTAAAACATATAGGTGGGTCATGGCATTGAGATCCTGAGATTATGATTTTTGCCTGGAGTTCCACTTTACATTAACTGAGGCTCCTATTCTTTTTTGATGTGTTTCTGTTTTTTGGCATGTTGTCAAGAGTAGAATGGTGTTGATATGTGCATAAAGAGAATCCTTGCAACAATGGCATCAAGGTAGGACATAAAGGTGAGTCACGTCATTGAAATCATGAGATTATGAAATTTGTTAGGAGTTCCACTTTACTCTAGTAGCAGCACCCATCCTATTTTCATGTATTTCTATTCTTTGGCACAATAGCCACGGCTGTGAAATTGTAATGCAATCTGAAAGGCGTTAACATTTTTGGCAGCCAGCATTCCAACTGCTCATTTATACCAAATGCATTATGTGTAGGAACAATTTTGAAGCATTTAGCATCTTTTCCAATGAATTTTGCCATCTTGGTATTTTAGAAAGCAGAGTATATAGATGGTATAAAACAAATATTTATTTAGCAGTTGCAGGCTGGATCAAAAAAATGTATATATATTCAGCACACACTGTATAAGATCACAGTTAAGGAGCTGGACTGCCAAGATTCAGCTGTTGAAATGCCAATGGCTGGCACAGTCATGAAAACCCAGATGTGAAAATATAACAAGCCACAAACAGATGGATCAGGGACTCAGCAGTGATAGACAGAAGGTAAAATGATTTTCCAAACAGGCATATTTAGTAAAGCAAAGTAAAGCAAAGCAGGGAGCAACAACAATGTGCAAATAGTAAGAACTTACAGTGGGGAAAATAATTATTTGATCCCCTGCAGATTTTGTAAGTTTGCCCACTTATGCCGCGTACACACGATCGGAAATTCGCCCAGCAAAAGACTGGTGAGAACTTTTGGTTGGAAAATGCCACTGTGTGTATGCTCCACCAGAAAAAGATTGAGAGCAGGTTCTCAATTGTTCGGTCGGAAAAAGTTCCTATCCGAAAATGTGTTCGTGTGTATGCAATTCTGACGTGCAAAAACTTACACACGCTCAGATTCAAGTACGAGACGGAAGCGCTCGGTCTGGTAAAACTACCGTTCGTAATGGAGATGGCACATTCGTCATGCTGAAATTTTTTCAATAGTTTAATGCAGCGCACTCTCTTCTTTATAATGCTAGATGAATGAAGTTGTTTTGCTGCTCATATTCACACAGAGTTCTCACAAACTTCTTTCTTTATAAATTCTTGTGATCTCATGAATAATAATTTTTGTTTTTAAAGCCAGATCTCCATAATAATGTTTGGAATTATTTTTTATTGTCATTTTTTTTTTAAATCAAGAATTCCGTTGTGTGCGCTTCGTCATCTGACGTTCTCAGCAACGGTCAGATGACGATGCGCGCACGACGGAACCACGCACATTACGTCACTTCTGTGCACTCGAGTGGATGGAATGCAGGTGCAGCACTTAGCTGTCACATCCCCCATCTCGATACACGCTTTGGATACAGTGACTTCTAATCTGTTTTCCTGTCGGGAATTGATGTTATCCTAGCCCTAGTGCATAACTGGGTGGGAAGACACACTTCTTTGGGATATTTTGTTTTTACTTTCGTTTTTGTTTTTACTATATGCTTTTTAACAAATAAAAGACTTTTACGGTATCACACTATGGAAGCCCTTTTTTATATTTCCTGATGCATGAGGGCAGTGCAGCATCTTCACCAACCAGGATACATCCGAGGCAGCCACCACAAGCTACAGGGAGCAGTGAATCCCACTTAAAGCACTACAGGCCTATTACCCCTGCAGGGGTACCAGGAGTCAGTGAGTAGGAAATCAGAAGGGGGAGCACAAAAGTCACCTGGCAACAATTTATGCACAAAAGTCACCCCTGGGAGTTCCTGACCTGATACGTTATTAAACCTATGGGACTATTGCACTTTATTGTTATTCAACCTGCTGCAGCAGATGTTGGATCCAGATCTCAATATATGAACTGCAGTGCACCTATATGGTTCACACTCCAAGTTTGATGCATGTATATTTGGGGCTGATGCAGAGATACATATCCTGGGGATCAATATATAACACTGTGATGCATATACTGTAGTATATATTTCAGATGTACTGGAAGACGTGAGGTGCATCCAAGTGGTTGGTATAGCTTAAAGGCTTGAAGTGTACCCAACTGGCTGAGTGCTTATTATTGCTACATATAGTTAACACAGTGCAAATTGATTATTTTGGGATTTTTGCACTCATTCAGACAATTTACCTATATACAGTATTTTGGTTATAATGTATATATTATATTGTATTTATATATATATATATATATATATATATATATATATATATACACTACCGTTCAAAAGTTTGGGGTCACCCAAACAATTTTGTGTTTTCCATGAAAAGTCGCACTTATTCACCACCATACGTTGTGAAATGAATAGAAAATAGAGTCAAGACATTGACAAGGTTAGAAATAATGATTTGTATTTGAAATAACATTGTTTTTACATCAAACTTTGCTTTCATCAAAGAATCCTCCTTTTGCAGCAATTACAGCATTGCACACCTTTGGCATTCTAGCTGTTAATTTATTGAGGTAAGCTGGAGAAATTGCACCCCACGCTTCTAGAAGCAGCTCCCACAAGTTGGATTGGTTGGATGGGCACTTCTGGCGTACCATACGGTCAAGCTGCTCCCACAACAGCTCAATGGGGTTCAGATCTGGTGACTGTGCTGGCCACTCCATTACCGATAGAATACCAGCTGCCTGCTTCTGCTGTAAATAGTTCTTGCACAATTTGGAGGTGTGTTTAGGGTCATTGTCCTGTTGTAGGATGAAATTGGCTCCAATCAAGCGCTGTCCACTGGGTATGGCATGGCGTTGCAAAATGGAGTGATAGCCTTCCTTATTCAGAATCCCTTTTACCCTGTACAAAGCTCCCACCTTACCAGCACCAAAGCAACCCCAGACCATCACATTACCTCCACCATGCTTAACAGATGGCGTCAGGCATTCTTCCAGCATCTTTTCATTTGTTCTGCGTCTCACAAACGTTCTTCTTTGTGATTCAAACACCTCAAACTTGGATTCATCCGTCCACAACACTTTTTTCCAGTCTTCCTCTGTCCAATGTCTGTGTTCTTTTGCCCATCTTAATCTTTTTCTTTTATTGGCCAGTCTCAGATATGGCTTTTTCTTTGCCACTCTGCCCTGAAGCCCAAAATCCCGCAGCCGCCTCTTCACTGTAGATGTTGACACTGGTGTTTTGCGGGTACTATTTAATGAAGATGCCAGTTGGGGACCTGTGAGGCGTCTGTTTCTCAAACTAGAGACTCTAATGTGCTTATCTTCTTGCTTAGTTGTGCAACGCGGCCTCCCACTTCTTTTTCTACTCTGGTTAGAGCCTGTTTGTGCTGTCCTCTGAAGGGAGTAGTACACACCGTTGTAGGAAATCTTCAATTTCTTTGCAATTTCTCGCATGGAATAGCCTTCATTTCTAAGAACAAGAATAGACTGTCGAGTTTCAGATGAAAGTTCTCTTTTTCTGGCCATTTTGAGCGTTTAATTGACCCCACAAATGTGATGCTCCAGAAACTCAATCTGCTCACAGGAAGGTCAGTTTTGTAGCTTCTGGAAGGAGCTAGACTGTTTTTAGATGTGTGAACATGATTGCACAAGGGTTTGCTAATCATCAATTAGCCTTCTGAGCCAATGAGCAAACACATTGTACCATTAGAACACTGGAGTGATAGTTGCTGGAAATGGGCCTCTATACACCTATGTAGATATTGCACCAAAAACTAGACATTTGCAGTTAGAATAGTCATTTACCACATTAGCAATGTATAGAGTATATTTGTTTAAAGTTAGGACTAGTTTAAAGTTAGCTTCATTTAAAAGTACAGTGCTTTTCCTTCAAAAATAAGGACATTTCAATGTGACCCCAAACTTTTGAACGGTAGTGTATATATATATATATATATACACAACAATAATATCTACTGCGTAGGGGATTCAGAAACGCCTCCTACCCATTCCCACTAGCTACCAACTATTGGGACATTCCCTCTTTATATATTGATTGAGGTGATATGTATATTGGTGTGTAAGACTATAATAATAAAAAAACATCTCTAAGGTTTTTTCCTGTATATGCTGAGCAAATCAGGTTTTCCAGGTAGCGCCAATCAACCCATTGTCTTTGAGAGTTTACGTATGAATAGCAGGGACCTCTTGTGAGTGCTCTGCGGAAGGGAGGCAGCAACCTGTTCTCTTGCCACATTAGCCTATCCTAAAGCGCAGTTTTTTACGTGTTATTGACAATCTGGTCCTGGACTCCCCGAGATCATAAACAGCAGCAGATGACATATATGTCCCCAGGCTGTGGTACTACAACAGCCTGTGTCTTCTGTCAGACCAGACTGAACCCAGGCCATCACTTTCTTGTCTTCCCTGCAGCCTTCCCTCCGCGCTTCGATTCAGCAGCCATCCCTGCAGCCTTCCTTGGAGGCTATGGCTCTGAAGGTGGACTTGTGGCAGGAGGAGGAGGAGGATGGGCGAGCACACATAAGTGCATGTTATCACTTATTTGGCCACTCAACCCCTTCTGAATGGCCCCAAAAATAAATTTCTCACACCTGAAGCGTTGGCCCTCCTCCATTTGCTGCAATTTAGCAGCTACATAGCAGCCATAGGCCTCTTCAGCGTCGGGGGGGCTTTTCAGGGCCGCATTAGCGTCCTTAATGAGGCCCAGTGCTGCCTCCTCCACGTTACTCCCCTTCCTGGCCCTTTTTGTTTTAAGGCAGAGGGGAGGCACCTGGGTTTGGGTGAGGCTACTGGGCGTGGCCACCTCCTGGCTGACACCTACCCCCGTCTCCTCCTGGCTGACACATTCCAGAGCCTTGTCCTGGCTGAGGTCTTCCTGTGTATGAAAAAGGGACATAGTATTAGTTTTTGGTTCATCAATCACACATAATTTTCAGCTCATGACTGTTGCAAATTGAATGTTAATAATAGAAAAGACTATCATTCTGACCCCAGCATTTTTCATTCTTGTCACACTCATTTTTGGCCCCTACTGTTTATTGATATGTCAAACACTTTTTGTTAAATCATTAATTTGTTAGCAATAATAACATCTAGTTAACAACAATCATTTTTGGAGAGTAAATATTTTAAGAAATACTATACCTGGCTCCAGCTGGGCTCCTCAACTTCTTCCAGGATGGAAAGCCCAGGTTGGTCCTTGGAAGCCTCAGCTGGGGTTGAGGGAAGGGTTGAGGGAAGGCTGGATGGAAGTGTAGAAAGTGATTCCCTGGCTTCCATCTGGTCTTCCAGAAACCGCATCCTGTTGTAGTACCACAGACTGGGAACATACACATCCTCTGCTGCAGCTCCTGATCTCATGGAAGCATGGACCTTTTTAAACTCCTTTCTATACGTGTTTCTCAAGCTATCAATTTTCTTCTCTACAAACTCGATGTCTGCGTCGGGGACCTGCGTCTTCACAAATTGCAGCAGTTTCTCCAGCGATGCCTTCCTAGCTGGTTTATTGCGATATAAGGGGTTTTTAACCTCCCACAAATTTCTCATATCCCTGTATCTGTCTATGAACTGGCCCATGAATTCAGAGTCTTAGAATTGTTTCATATTTGCTGAAAGACAAAACACAAGACCAAAACACTAATATCAGGCTAAACTCTCTTAATCTTATCTCAATATAGGCCTCTATCTAGAATGAGTATAGGCCACTGATGTCCTAAGTTAAAATGTTACCTTCGTTATAACGTTCGACGCTTCCTCCACTCACAGATCGTATGTACGACACACGCGTGCTATCTTTATATACATTGCGCATGCATGAAACTCCACCCATGTCGCCCGCCCCTGACGTTCTTTCTAGAATATTCCCGCCCCTTCTCTTTCGGCGCAGTGAGAGATGACATGGCAGAGACACAGCAGGTGCATAATAGCAGTAACGAGGAGGAGGAAAGCCTGGAGCAAGAAACCTCCCAAACCCGGAGGAGAAGATTTAGGCCTCCAATATGTCCTTTGGTGAGATGGTGGACATATTGAAGAGGGCTATGATGTTAAGTATGGACCGTACCTAAACCCAAATGTGAGAAAGGCCAAGATCATGACTAAAGTTGTGAAGAGTCTGCACCGGAATTTTGGGGTACGACGATCCAAGGAGCAATTGAGCTGGTCAGACCTGAAATTGAGGGAGCAGGATCAGTACAGAAGGATCAAGAAAGTGCTTTTAAAAAGTAAGTAGTTGTCGTGTGTTCCGATTATTATTATTACTTGCATGCTGCTCCATGTGCTTTTCTTTACTGTTGTAAAGTTTAAAATGGCTACTTTCAAGTTCATGGGTACAGTAATTGGTCGTAAGAAACATTGTTTGTTTGCCAACTAAATACGATGTTTTGGGCAGATACTGGGTTAACTACATTTGTTCATGCTAATTTGTTTTAAAAGAAGTTTAGGACATTGTTGTCTAGATGTGTTTGTAACTAGAAGGAATTGCAAACTTGATTCAGTGTAATGTAAGGAGAGGACACTCAGCAGCTGTTTACACATCTGGACTTAAGAACAAACTTTTTAAGGTGTCCCACATAGGTACTCCAGTGGATACTTGGGGTGTCTACATGTGGGAAACTTGTCCAAAAAAGGAAAATATTCAAGCTTGGTTAAGGGAATTAATCATGTCTTCAACTTGGAACTCTGCCCAAACAGACAATTGTACCCCACTTCCAAGCAATGTTTCACATTCATATTTCTGGCCACAAATATCTGTGTGCTAAGTATACCTTTTGTTTCATTCTCATAGGGGAGAAAAGACTCGGGATGTCTGAGGACAACAGGAACCCCCCACCTCTGAAAGAAGGGGAACAGAGGACGCCACAATCTGAGGATGTGGAGGAAGGAGAGGTGGAAGAAGTGATTGAAATTGTCACCACAACAGGTCAGTGTCCGACACCACAGATTCAGGTAATAGATGTATGCCTGCATATTTATAATACATGGTGTGCATTTTTATTTTAGGTGATGTGCAGGTTGTGAAAGAACAATCTACTCATTTCACCAGTGACAGTGCACAATGGCTTATCCAGGACATAATGTGGTGTAGTCACGATTTAGACCTTATCAATGAAAAAAAACAAGGAGATCAAACAAAGACTGAAGAACATGATTGATGTACTAGGGAGAATCTGAATCCAAACAAGATTACACCTTTTTTTTTTAATTTCTAGTTTTAATACAGTTTAAAAGCCAAATTTTGAAGATGCACACAGTGTGTCAAGATGTGCTATCTGCCATCAGGGGATTTCAATGTACGCGTTTTGTGGGTGCAACCCTTTCCTCCCAACTCTAGTAGGTGAGAGGAAGTGGTTGCACCCCCATGATGGGAGATAGCACATGTTGACATTAGGTATGGGATCAGAAAGGAAGTCCCCATTTTGACTCCCAATTTGTGTGCATCTTCTAAATTTGGCTTTTACAGGGGTGACTTCACCTCATCTGATGAAGGCAAAATCAAGACATTTTTCACACTATAATATCTGATATTGCCTTCATTTTTGCAATGTTGAACTTTGTAAGTCCCAGAGTTGTGTATGTTATGTTTGGAAACATGCCTGTTTCTGTACTTTTTCAAAAATTTCAAGGTAAAACTTTAAAAAAAAGATGTTTTTTTTTTACCACAAAATGTTTTGAGTAAAAGGCTTTCTACTCAACAATGTGTGGCTTCTTCTTTCAATGCTCAATAACACTTTTTGTATTAAGTTGGTGTTTACAGTGATAATGGGTGTTATTTAAATAATGTTAAAACCACTTGGCACTACAAGTGCACTAGGAGAACCTAGGAGTCAGATAAAAGAAACACAAGCAGTAAATCCAAATCACGATTTCATTATATCAATTTTTTTTTATTTTGAAAATATTTAAAAATTAGCTGGCATAGCAATGGCCCCCCTACCCGTAAAATATTCCACATATTTTTCACGCACTTCACGGGCGCTTTGGGGGGGCAAGCCAGGACGGCCAGCTTCCAGGGCCATCATTGGATTCTCATGAAGTCCGGCCTCAGTCCCAACTGTGGCAACATAACCAGATGCATTTTGCTTAAAAAAGTTGTACAGTATGCAGCAGGATAAAACAATGTGGTTAATTTTGTACTCCGCCATGTTAATTGATGTTAGAAATAAGCAAAACCGGCTGGTCATTATCCCGAAGGCATTCTCCACGACTCTTCTGGCTCTGGCCAGCTGGTAATTAAAAACCCTCTTCTCCGGGGTGAGGGTCCTCTGGGGGAATGGCCTCATCATGTGATCACCCAGACCAAATGCTTCATCAGCTATAAAAACAAATTGGAGTCCTTCCACGTTCTCTTCAGCAGGTAGCAATCCCAAGCCACCACTCTGGAGACGTCCGTAGAACTCGCTCTGGGCAAAGACTCCACCATCCGACATCCGGCCATTCTTCCCCATGTCCACAAAGAAAAACTCATATGTCGCTGACACCACAGCCATCAACACGATACTATGAAACCCCTTATAGTTAAAATAGTATGATGCCGAATGGGGTGGTGGGACGATGTGGACGTGTTTCCCATAGATTGCCCCTCCGCAGTTGGGAAAGTCCCAACGATGAGCAAAATGGGAGGCCACAGTCTGCCATTCCTGTGGCGTTGAAGGAAACTGTGGAGTCAAACCAAAAAAAAAAAAGTAATTTTGCACATAAACATTGCAAGCAGATTAGACACAAATATTCTTGGCCAACATCAGTATAACATTTATTTTAAGGAGTATTTAACCACCTCAATATAGGGCATTTCGCCCCCTTCCTGCCCAAGCCATTTTTCAGCTTTCAGCACTGTCGTACTTTGAATGACAATTGCGCGGTCATACAACACTGTACCCAAATGAAATTGTTATCATTTTTTTCCCACAAATAGAGCTTTCTTTTAGTGGTATTTGATCACCTCTGCGGTTTTTATTTTTTGCGCTATAAACAAAAAAGGAGTGACAAGTTTTAAAAAAAACACAATAATTTTTACCTTTTGCGATAATAAATATCCAATTTTTTTTTCTTTAAAACAAATTTTTTCTCAGTTTAGGCCGATATGTATACATATTTTTGGTAAAAAAAAAATCGCAATAAGCATATTTAGATTTGGGTTAGGTTTGCGCAAAAGTTATAGCGTCTACAAAATAGGGGATAGATTTATAACATTTTTATTTATTTATTATTTTTTTACTAGTAATGGTGGCGATCTGCGATTTTTATCGTGACTGTGATATTGTGGCGGACACATCGGACACTTTTGACACATATTTGGGACCATTCACATTTATACAGCGATCCGTGCTATAAAAATGTATTGATTACTGTATAAATGTGACTGGCAGGGAAGGGGTTAACACTAGGTGGTGATCGAGGGGTTAACTGTGTTGCTAGGGAGTGATTCTAACTGTAGGGGGCGGGGACTCACTAGGGGAGGAGACCGATCAGTGTTCCTCTGTACTGGGAACACACCATCGGTCTCCTCTCCTCTGACAGGACCATGGATCTGTGTGTTTACACACACAGATCCACGGTCCTGCTGTGTTACCAGTAATCGCGGGTGCCCGGCGGACAAAATACATTGTTACGTGACTAGGCTAGGTGTATATGGGCCCAGGATAGCATGCTGGGGAGGTTAATGAAGGCAAATATGCATGAAGGACAAAAGGAGCATTAAAGATTACAACATGCATGAGGATAAAGAGGACATTCACAGCATATTACAATCAAGGTAATTATGGAATGATGAAAGAAATACAATACATTAGCAAACATTAAATACATATAATGTGATGTTAAAGGAGAAAACTTACCCTAATATAGTCCTTCTGCAGGACCTGAATGATGGCAGAACAGGTCTCTGGAATAATGATCCCCAGAGCCTGGGGGGAGATGCCTGTAGAGAACTTGAGGTCCTGTAGTCTTCTCCCTGTCGCCAAGTACCGCAACGTGGCGACTAGCCTCTGCTCAGGAGTGATGACTTGCTGCATGCAGGTGTCCTGCTTCGTAATATAAGGGGTGAGCAAAGCCAACAAATGGTGAAAAACGGGGTCCGTCATCCGGAGAAAATTCCTGAAATCGTCAGGGTTATTCTCCTGGATCTCCCACAGCAAAGGCATATGAGAGAATTGGTCACGCTGGAGTAACCAATTCTTGGTCCATGAACTCCTCCCCACCCTGTTCATGGACTGGGCTTAGGTCAAAGCAAGAACCCCAACACCAAGCCCCTGCACAGCATGAACTCTACGACGAGTATGTAACCGCAACATGGCTTCAAATCGGTCGACTGGTCAGAACAAACTAAACAGAATGCACTGAAGAACAGCAAGGCCTGCGAAGAGCGAGCTGAAAATCAGTAACGAGCGGACAAGAACGCACTGAAAAACAGATACAAACTGACTACACGCACTGAAAAAACAGATACAAACCCACAAGCACAAACTGAACAGCAGTACAACGATCTGAAAAAGCACGAGTCTGGAAAGCACGAATCGTCTCTCACCAAACTTCTACTAACACGAGATAAACACGAGATCAGCAGAAGGAGCCCAAAGGGTGGCGCACTGGGTATTGAACTTTCTTTTTCTAGTCCCGTCGTACGTGTTGTACGTCACTGCGTTCTTGACGGTCAGAATTTGGTGTGACCGTATGTATGCAAGACAAGCTTGAACGGAATCCCATCGGAAAAACCATCATAGCTTTTTCCGACCAAAATTCCGATCGTGTATACGTGGCATTACAAAAAAATTAAGGGTCTATAATTGGTATCATAGGTATATTTTAAATAATAGAGACAGAACATCAACCAAAAATCCAGAAAAAACACATGATACAAAAATATTATAAATTGAGTTGCAGTTCGGTGAGTAAAATAAGTATTTGTTTCCCAGGCAAAACATGACAAGGGAGAAACCCTTGTTGGCAAGCACAGAGGTAAGACGTTTCTTGTAATTAGTGACCAGGTTTGCACACATCTCAGGAGGGATTTTGGTCCACTCTTCTTTTCAGATCTTCTCTAAATCCTTAACCACTTAAGGACTCGCCTCGTTTTGGATTTTAGGTGTTTACTTGTTTAAAACAGTTTTTTTTGCTAGAAAATTACTTAGAACCCCCAAACATTATATATGTTTTTTTTCTAACATCCTAGAGAATAAAATGGCCATCGTTGCAATACTTTTTTTTGTACCGTATTTGCGCAGCGGTCTTATAAGCACACTTTTTTTGGAAAAAATTCACTTTTTTGAATAAAAAAATAAGACAACGGTAAAGTTAGCCCAATTTTTTTTTTATATTGTGAAATATAATGTTATGCCAAGTAAATTGATACCCAACATGTCACGCTTCAAAATTGCGCCCACTCGTGGAATGGCGTCAAACTTTTACCCTCAAAAATCTCCATAGGCAACATTTAAAAAATTCTACAGGTTGCATGTTTTGCGTTACGGAGGAGGTCTAGGGCTAGAATTTTTGCTCTCACTCTACCGGTCGCGGTGATACCTCACATGTGTGGTTTGACCACCGTTTTCATATGCGGGTGCTACTCGCGTATGCGTTTCTTTTCTGCGCGCGAGCTCGTCGGGACAGGGGGTTTTTAAAAAAAAAATTTATTATTATTTATTTTACAATATTTTATTTATTTTTACACTGTTTTAAAAAAAAAATTGTGTCACTTTTATTCCTATTACAAGAAATGTAAACATCCCTTGTAATAGAAAAAAGCATGACAGGACCTCTTAAATATGAAATCTGGGGTCAAAAAGACCTCAGATCTCATATTTACACTAAAATGCAATAAAAAAAAAAAGCCATTTAAAAAAAATGACATTGAAAAAAATATGCCTTTAAGAGGCGTGGGCGGAAGTGACGTTTTGACGTCGCTTCTGCCCAGCAGTGTCATGGAGACGAGTGGGAGCCATCTTAGCCTCACTCGTCTCCAGGCACAGAAGGGAGACGGACGCGATCGCCTCCGTCGCTACCAACGGCTCCGGTAAGTGGTGGAGGGCACCGGATCGCGGCGCAGGGACCACTTTTATCAGAAAGCCGACCGCCGCACGAAAACGAGGATACCGGGGTTATGGTAGCTAGCTGCTGCCATAACAACGATATCCCCCTTCAAAGTTTGGACGTACATCGGCGTGCGGCGGTCCAGAAGTGGTTAAGGTTTGGCTGTCGCTTGGCAACTCGAAGTTTCAGCTCCCTCCATAAATTTCCTATAAAATTAGGGCTGGAGACTGGCTAGGCCACTCCATGACCTTAAAGTGGAGTTACACCCACTTTTACAACTCTTCAGCATCCCTCACTAAACTGTGCACTGTAAACGAATTGGATATTTTTTAATTTTTTTTCTCAGCACCTACTGTATATCTGCTGTATTCATATTTCACTTCCTCCTCCCTGGCCGTGGCCCATCGCATCATTTCCTGTTTGCAATGCCTTCTGGGAAGGGGCGGCAACTTCCTCTGACACTGCCGTTGCTATGGAAACCTGACCTGAAACCTATTACGCTGCTTGTGCTGCACTGAGCATGTGCGAGATCTGCAAGGATGAGATCCAGGAAGAAATACAGTCTGGCTTCAGATGCCCACACTTAAGATGGTCACGGCCTGCTGTAAGTTTATAAAATAACAAAATACTGCTATAAACTAACAAAACAGACCTTAGTTTACAGACTAACTTTACTAGAATACATTAAGCTTGTGTATTATAGGGGTATTTTTATTTAAAAAGTATAATTTCGGCCGGAACACCACTTTAACGTGCTTCTTCTTGAGTCACTTCTTTGTTGCCCTGGAGGTATGTTTTGCTTGACTGTAGGGAGTAGTTTTGTTGTAGTAGTTTTGCTTGGGGATCAAATACTTATTTTACTCACTGAACTGCAACTTATTTTTTTGCATTTATTTTATGTTTTTTCTGGATTTTTGGTTGATATTCTGTCCCTATCATTTAAAATACACCTATGATAACAATTATAGACCCTTCATTTCTTTGTAAGTGGGCAAATTTACAAAATTTGCAGGGGATCAAATACGTATTCTCCCCACTGTATATTAACCAATCAGATTGTTTTGTAGTGAGGTCCGATCAATATAAAGGGACATTTTTATTGGTAGCCATGGCGTGCTGTAATTACATAAGCCTGCATACATTTGCATTTGTTATTCAGCATTGTGGAGACCTACGCTGTATACTGCTGTGTCTTTCAGGAAATTCCAGTCATCAGAAAATGAGTTCCACAGATAAATGTAAAATGCGGTGGAGAAGTAAGCATATGAAAATCATGGTTCTTTGTATCTTAGTATACACTTCTTTTTCTGGTGAAACCCTTGTCACCATAGCAATTAGTAAGGGGAAATCCAACGGAGCCCTGGATAGCAGGCAGAAAAGAAAATTATTTGCTGCAGTCAGTGCTGCAGCAACTTCACTTGTTTATTAAGCAGGGGTATGGATCACTTGGATAGGCATAAGAACCCGCTGTATCTAAAACAAAAAAGATTTAAATGGATGAACTTACACTTTTACACTAAACACTCAGTGTTTTTGTAGCTTAACACATTGAGCACAATAATATGAACATTGTTTGTTAGCTTGGAAAAGCAAGAAGGAGGGGGAGGAAGGAGCAGGGGGTGCCTTGCCATCCTAGGCTACAGGGCTGTATGATTCTATTGATACACACAGTGTAGGGAGGCAGAACTCTAGTCCCTGCATGTATGGGAAGGAAGGTTGTACAGAGGTTGATTTACCGATCAACTTCCATACAACCGCCCTGTCGGATTTTCCCATCTTAATCTGCACCGCTGGCTCTAGCCAGGAGCTCTGATTAGTGTATTCTACAAGTGAGGAAGTCTCCCTGCTGTGGGAATACAAAGACTCAGCGGGGAAGATTCCCCTATCCACCTTGAAGGTGTGAATGGAGGAACTGAGTCATTGTTTTCTGTTCAAACTGCTAGTTGAAAGAAAAAACGTGACTCATCTATGGTCTGCTTCTGCCCTAAAGGTACATTGGTCCAAAAAAAAGTGAACCTTCCATTATGTTTTTAGATTCTGGGAAGAGCTTCATGCAAAAATAGAGTAACTTTAACCACTTGCCGACCAGAGGCAGAATGGCTCGTTCTCGTGAATCGCCGCAGCTGTACGTCAGCTCTTTTAAGAGCTATATCAGGCGCACGCGCGATGTCCGCCGCCGCCCCCCCCCCCCAATCGCTCCACAGAGAGCCAGAACGAGGATCTATCAATGTAAACAAACAGATCCCCGTTGCGACAGGGAAGTAGAGAGTGATCATCTGTTCCTAGTGATCAAGAACAGCGATCTCTCTCCTCCTCCAGTCAGTCCCATCCCCCCACAGTTATAAACACCTCCCAGGGAACACATTTAACCCCTTGATCAAAACTAGTGTTAACCCCTTCCCTACCAGTGTCATTTATACAGTAATCAGCGCAATTTTATAGCACTGATCGCTGTATAAATGTCAGTGGTCCCAAAAAAGTGTCAAAAGTGTCCGATCTGTCCGCCGCAATGTCGCAGTCCCGCTAAAAAAAATGGCTGATCACCACCATTACTAGTAAAAAAAAAAATAATAATAAAACGGCCATAAATCTATCCCCTATTTTGTAGACGCTTTATCGTTTGCGCAAACCAATCAATATATCCTTTTTGTGATTTTTTTTACCAAAAATATGTAGAAGAATACATATTGGTCTAAACTAATGAAGAAATTAGTTTTTTTTTTGTTTTTTTTTTTAAATTTGGGATATTTATTATAGCAAAAAGTAAAAAATATAGTTTTTTTTCAAATTGTTGGTCTTTTTTGTTTATATCGCAAAAAGTAAAAACCGCAAAGGTGATCAAATATCACCAAAAGAGAGCTCTATTTGTGGGAAAAAAGGATGTCAATTTTGTTTGGGTACAGCATCACTGTGTCGCTTTAACTGACAACATTGTCAGTTAAAGCGACACAGTGCCGTATCGCAAAAAATGGCCTGGTCACTAAGGGGAAAAATCTTCCAGTCCTTAAGTGGTTAAAGACACGGTTTGGTTTATGTGCCCCATGTCTGTTATCACTCCGCTACACCCTGTTACCATCCTCAATTAAAATATTGGAAAATGCAACACATGCGGTATTGGTTAAAAATACCATCTATTAGAAACAATCTATTGGAGATGATCATTGAATTGATCCATGTTACAAAAGAATGCCTATTGCGCCATTTCCGACCTTGCAGACAGAAGGGAGGAGGGGCGCCATTTCCGACCTTGCAGACAGAAGGGAGGAGGGGCGCCATTTCCGACCTTGCAGACAGAAGGGAGGAGGGGCGCCATTTCCGACCTTGCAGTCAGAAGGGAGGAGGGGCAACATTTCCGACTTTGCGGACAGAAGGGAGGAGGGGCGCCATTTCTGACCTTGGGGACAGAAGGGAGGAGGGGAGCATTTCCGACTTTGCGGACAGAAGGGAGGAGGGGAGCATTTCCGACCTTGCAGTCAGAAGGGAGGAGGCGCACCATTTCCGACCTTGCGGACAGAAGGGAGGAGGGGAGCCATTTCCGACCTTGCAGTCAGAAGGGGAGGGGCACCATTTCCAACCCTGCAGACAGAAGGGAGGAGGGGCGCTATTTCCGACCTTGCAGTCAGAAGGGAGGAGGGGCACCATTTCCGACCTTGCGGACAGAAGGGAGGAGGGGCACCATTTCCGACCTTGCAGACAAAAGGGAGTAGGGGTGCCATTTCCGACCTTGTGGACAGAAGGGAGGAGGGGAGCATTTCCGACCTTGCAGTCAGAAGGGAGGAGGGGCACCATTTCTAACCCTGCAGACAGAAGGGAGGATAAGGGGACAAAGTACTACATTTGCTTTGTCCCCTGGGGAGCAGAACACATTCATTATTCTACGACTAGTGCGTATGTAACCTGTGTGTATCTGGCTCTGATACTAGCCAGTGCCTCAACAGCCACTGACCTCACTGCACGTCTCTGCTGTACAGCAAGGCTGGCGTGAGAGAGAAAACAGCAGCACGAGGTGACATAGTGACAGAGTGACAGAGAGATGAGGCCACCATTGTACTGCCTCTCCTTTCACTGTCCAGTCACAGGCTGGGGAAGGGGAGGGTCGAGGAAGACCTGAGCTGAGGAGAAGTGGGTCGAATGATGCTGATCATCAGACTGAGGACATCTAGTGGCAGAAAAATTCTGTAAGTGATCTCTGAATTAAAGGTAAACATTGTAGAAAATCTGGTTTTGTGATTTTATCGTTTAATGAGCTAGTCTTTTTTTTTTTTTGTACAACAGTTCTGCATTAAATGCAACATAATGTGGAGCATATGCATATGTGTAGGACTACACATTTACCACATCCTAGGTTAGTCTATGATATAAGCAAGGCATTTATATTGACTTCAGTATGAATGGGGCTATATAACTGAAATATGCTGATATTGTCTCACTCTAATTTTGCAGGAGATCTCCCATATCTTCTGTTTTATAAATATATGTACAGATATCATATTGTGTATTCCTGTCACATCTATGCTGTTCCAAAGCTAAAAAAAAAAAAAAACCTCATGAAAAATCCATATATCACAGCTGCTTTCAACCTCTACTGTTCCGCTGTTCAAAAGATCCCCCTGGAATGTGTTCTTAATACAGCCTAGCTTTAACTCTCACTGGGCAGGAGAGGAGAACGCTCACCGCCATACATTGTTTTACCTGCACGCCAATATTGTTTACTGCCTACATCCTCCAATCATTCACCTTTAGAAACCATTAGCCTGCTGAAAAACACATGGGAGCAGGGAGGGCGTGCGCAGATTTGCAGCATCAAAACCGATAGCATTATCACTGCTAGAAGGTTAATAGCAAAACCAGTCACAGAAACAGAACAATTGAACAAAAGGATCACAGTGCAGGTCTGTGGTAACATCTAATTGATTTTTTCATCTAATTGATCGCTACCACCACCTCATTTCCTAGGAGAAACACAAGAGAGTTACAATATGCTACTGTCATTATCACTTAATTTCTTCTGTATGTATATATATATATATATATATATATATATATATATATATATATATATATATAATATTTATATACAGTATGTATACAGTATGTCTATATACAGTATATATATACATATATATATTAAAACGCTGCACAAACGGTTGGCGCTATATGAATCCTGCATAATAATAATAATAATAATATTATATATATATATATATATAGTGTATATTCATTTAGTTTAGATATGTGTATTACTAGTGTATATCTATTTAAAACTTAAACCCCAGGAATATTAAAAAATTCACCCCGCACTTCGAGGGTTAAAGTGACACTAAACTCTGGTTTACCAAATAAAATGTATTCCAGTATGTATTCTTAACTCAAAAAGTCCCTTTTATTGCTCTCAGTCTCCTCCATATCTTCAAACCTCCTTTTTGCTGCTGTGATCCGACTTCTTATTAGAGGGTGGCAGCATTTGTACTCCATGGGCCCACTGTATGTAGGAGCATAACCACCCTTTCTGGCTTGCTTTTGACATGGACTAGGGACTATGGGATTTATATTGTACACATGGCCACAACGAATGTGCCCTGCTCATTCCAAACAATGACTAAGGCCTGACGCCTGAAACGCGTTGGCTGTTTTGTAGCTGTTATACATCTTTTCAATAAAGGAAGACTGTTGTTTGATGCCATCCCAAGTGCCGACTCCTGTGATTCATAGCTGGAATGTCGGAAGGTAAAAGCGCTAGCACACCTGTTTCCAAACATTTGATATGTATAGATTGTTTTTAGAGAATACGGATAATATTTAGTGCCACTTAAAGAAAAAAATAAATCCTTAAAGTGTGTGTATAACCATTTTTTCAATAGGGAAGGGTTACAACCCCTGACAGTTTTGTTTTCTGGGGAGGTGTTCACTACCTGAAAATTCGACATTAGACGGATGCCACCTTAACAGATGTCCCCATGGGGAGATTTCCCTTCATCTCCTTCTCTGGAGGCAGCTGTAATTTTGGATTTCTCATCACTTTCTGCCTTATGCCCCGTACACACGGTCGGACTTTGTTCGGACATTCCGACAACAAAATCCTAGGATTTTTTCAGACGGATGTTGGCTCAAACTTGTCTTGCATACACACGGTCACACAAAGTTGTCGGAAAATCCGATCGTTCTGAACGCGGTGATGTAAAACACGTACGTCGGGACTATAAACGGGGCAGTGGCCAATAGCTTTCATCTCTTTATTTATTCTGAGCATGCGTGGCACTTTGTCCGTCGGATTTGTGTACACACGATTGGAATTTCCGACAACGGATTTTGTTGTCGGAAAATTTTATATCCTGCTCTCAAACTTTGTGTGTCGGAAAATCCGATGGAAAATGTCCGATGGAGCCCACACACGGTCGGAATTTCCGACAACACGCTCCGATCGGACATTTTCCATCGGAAAATCCGACCGTGTGTACGGGGCATTAGTGGGAATGTTTACAATGACAGTGTCATGTGCCTGGTTGGAGGCTGAAGTGCTGAGAGGGCTTCCCTTGCGGCTAAGTGCAGAGCTCCCCTGAAGGTGATAACAGGGAGTGCTTTGCTCATAGAAGCAGGGGTTGCCAGCTGCGACAGGCTGAGGTGATGAAGAGATGCCTGCTGGATGGCAGCTGATGAGCAGGATACACTGCTGGGCACGAGTCCCTCAGGAGTACTGGGTGACACCTGGCAGCAGGGAGAGCCAGTAGCAGAGTCAGGGGCCAGGCCAGCAGTCATGGACGGAAGGTCAGCCAGGAGTAAGCAGCAAGCAGGGTCAGGAGTCAGTCGGGGTCATTCACTGGTAATCAGGCAGTAGCAGAGTCAGAGGACCAAGCCAGGGGTCAAGCATTGATCAGCAGGCAGAAGCAGGGTCACTGGAACAAGCCAAAGGTTTAAAGCCGGGGATAAGGACAAGACGGGTCAAAGGCAAGCCGGGTTGGTAACAGGAAACCCAATAGAAACAAGAACAGGAACAGAGGAGCCAACAGGGGGAGCTGAAGATCATCCAGCAACTAGTGGCTCATACTGCTGGCTTTAAATAGTCCACTGGGCAGCAGAATCTGTCACGCATTGCGTGCGTTTTGGCGTACACACCTGCACACTGGCACATGGATCCCCGCGGGCGTTTGTGCCAGTGCACGCATGCAGGTTCGCATTGGCGATTTTCTATCTGTCATTGGCAAATGTGCCAATCTTCGATTCTGCTGGGTATTTGCAGGTGTATCAATTCTTCTAAGAACTGTTCTCTGACAGACAGAGTGGGGTAATCTACCCATCTACCCGAATTGTGATTCCAACACATCCCCACTATATCCAGAACAAGAAGTTTTGGCTGTACATACATTTTAATAGCATACATGTTTACTGTTTTACATTTGCTCTGTAACTCTGCACAGATGGCTTTGCGATTTACACTCATCTACCACACTGTACAGCCAGGCAGGAGACATCCTTTGTTTCCTGGTTGCAGTAATGCTGAGTCAATTCTTTGTCTCCATCTTTTTGATTGGGTAACATATTAGCATCTCCACTGTAAAAGTAGTAGTGAGGTGATTCATAAAGCAGAAAGATCAATGTCATACTTCTGTCCCCTGTGACAGCTCCCCAGTGACAGAATTGTTAATATTTGACTTGACCTCTCTTGTGGGCTCTCTCGCTTAGCTGGCTGGACAAGTAAAAGAATCATGTAATGCATTTTTAAATGCAATTAGTGTGAGTACAGCAGAGCCCAGACTAGGGGAGGGAAAGGCAGAACTAGGAGCCAATCAGATATACTGGACACATATGTGATGAAAAGGAACATAGAGACAGCAGAGGAATAAGCTTGTAAGGGGGCTTGTCATTGGTCGATGTTGATGCCAACTGGTACAAGTCCCTGCCCTGCTTCTTCTTGCTAGAATAACCCACCTGCTTGGGGCCCTGAAACTCCGCTATATTGTGCCCACCAGGGTTGCCAACTTTCAGTAAATTTTAGGAACAGTTTATAAATTTTGCATCTGTCTGTGAATGTCCGTTACAGACATGCAGACTATTCGTAAATTTACTGAAAGCTGGCAACCCTGGTGCCCACTCCTTGCCATAAGACTTCCCATGTCATCCCCAGCCACTAGCCTTTACATTTTTGAAGAAAGGAATGTCCACACAAAAGAAATATAATTGCTGCACTTTACTAGCGTTACTTCAGAAGATGACAATTTACAGTCACATCACATAAATATACTATACGGGGTCACTTGACAGTACTTTTGGCAATCAGCAATCACATATAGTGGGTGATCCACAGCAGTCACATGTGAAAGCAGCATACAACACTCCACCTTCAAGCCATCTTCCCTTTTACAGTCTCTTTCCTTCCCAGGGTCATTAGTACTCATTTAGAGGGTTCTTGCTTGCCTTGGGTTATCTGTGTCCAGCTCACGACTCCCTGCTTATCGCTCCAGAGACAGGATCACTGCAGATGCATCTCTAGCTCCAGTACATTTTTCCCAGACTCACTTCAGAGAATGCTTAGCCTGGCCTGAAAGGCCTTTAGTAACTCGCTCTAGCCTCCACCACCATTAGGGACTGGATGACTAAACCTAGTTATCTGGGTGCAGAATTATCTCATTCTGCCTTCAGCCCTGTCCAGAGCCCTTGCACTAGGTGACTACATCTGTACCACATGGGGGGAGCTTTCTCCCATGCCCTAACTGCACTCAGGCTCCTCTCACCCTGGCTTATATATGGGCACTGACTCACTCATGACATCAGTACAGGATGTCTCTAGCTAAAAGGCACCTAACACCTGATTACTCTATTCCTTGTTACCACACACTACTTTGGGACAGAACCACCTAGTGCCAGACTAGATAACTGCATCTGCCTCATCTCCTTCACTGACCAATCCAGAGAATGGGTGATGACCAAACTGTGTTGTTTGACTGCAGCACAGAAACATCTTGCAAGGCTATAAATCTCAGGAATGGAGAGGTAGAGTTACAAATCTTTTGGCAGATAAAACAGCTTCCACGTATGACTTTCAACTGTGCGTTTTAAGTTAGTCTGGGGTTCAGCTTTAATAAAACAAAGAGCCAGCATCCTTCATTGTTCTGACTGCCAGGAATTAATGGAAGGTGAAATCTCTTGCCTCTTATGGGTTATTGCAGAGCATCCTTGTCCATTTCAGTGCTTTATTATAGTCAGGGAAAACCACGCACAAACAGCTCCAAGGACGAGTCTGAATTGCCTTTAATGTCTGTTACATTGGGTCTGCTTATTTCACATGTAGTCGTTTTCCTGTCCATTTTTTGTTACCAAAATCTTGCAAATTAACCTCAAATAAGGTCAGACAAGATTCAGCCCTCATGGACTTCAGTGGGCTTCAGGCTCTATGTTTGGGATTTGTAAAAAAAAAATTTTAATTCTGTGGGCGAAAACTACTTGCCCTGTAGATGGGGACTACGCCAGGTTGTGAGGCTAAGGCCAAACCACCCCTCTGATGGGGAACCACAGATGTAGTCATTACTGCCAGGGACCAGGTGGGGCCATGGTCATGCGTAGATCAGCATTAAGGTGGGACGCTATACCTAAAAGTGAGCCATCCACCTTGCACAATAACATATAAACTTGAGGCTCTTCACTTTGAGACACTCTTCCCCCACTCTTCTTATCTTCCAAATGCAGCATTTTGAGGGGGGCACCATGGAGTCTGTATCCTGCTCCACCAGTCCAGCTACTCTGCTACCTCACTCCTATTGGCAGACCAGAGATCCCACCATGTACTGAGTGCAGATCTCTACTTGTGTACAATTTAACTCTTGTGCCTGCAGCTAAGTCCATGGAGTCTTTGTGCCATGGATTTGGTCCTCAATGCTATGGGGCACCATCACTCATGCCAGGTACCTCCTTCCTACTGGCTGGCTGCTATAGCATTCCCGTCGGTCCTGGTTACCCATAGCACCTGCATGCTAAACATGACTTCCTGACGAATCATCTATATGGTTAATTCATTCGTTGGTGGCTCTCTAGCTTCTCCTCATTATCCCTATTGATGTTACAGGCCATGTTCTTTTGATACGCCATGTACCCTAATGCACCCCTTTCAATGACATGAAAGGCATGTTTCAGGCATGAAACAGTTGATAAACTTTACTGAACAATTCAGCAGTACAGTCCATCACACAGCACACCAAAACACAATTCATCCCTAACTACCTAATGCAGGCTGCCCAGTTCATACCTTGCCGAAGGTAGTAATTCCTTGGTGTAAGTCCATTGCTGGTGGTTACCTGGCTCCAGGTGGGATCCCATGTGGGTGACCAAGTGGTGGGGGACTCCACGCTCTGACAGTACCACATGTGGAAATCTCTCCCTCCCGAGTCCAACCCTCATAAATATTTTGACCCACTCCACGAGGGCAAGACCCAAGAAAAACCCGGGAAAGAGTCCAGATAGAATTAACCCTTTCCCATCCTGGGCAGCCCAGACAAGCTACATAGCTACAAAGTGCAACTAATACAACAACACAACTACATTCAGGGTTCCCCATAAGCACCTGCTTACAAGTGTTTGGTGAACTTCCGGTGAACTGAAATTTGCTCAGTTCGCTCATATTGACACAGCCAGGTAGATTATATGTACTGAAAAGTTTTGCACTGCTGTCTACTAATAAAAAAATTACTCTACTAACTGTGCAAATTATACATATTATACATGGAACTAAGGCCACCACAGTGCTCACAGAACTCTCACCTTTATTTAATGACCCACATAAAATGCAAGGTCTAAAATGATTGTATAAATAGCCACCTTATGGTGGGAGTACCATGACCTCCTGTCCACTGGGTCCCTGTTGGTACACTCACATACACATCCAGGAAACACAGGGGCAAGGGTCCCTTTAAGGCTGCTTACCTATTCATGTGACCAAATACTGTGACTTATGTTAAATGTAAAAAAAAGGGCCAATTTTATTAACCCCCCTCGAGAGTACGAGAGTACGCACATATGTGATCTCACTGGACTGGGCTTTTGGGGCGCATATATGCATATCTGTCTTTGAGCTGGGAGGGGGTCAAGACTCTGTGCAGGCCAGTCAAGTTCCTCTACCACAAACTCGCTCATCCATTTCTTTATGGACCTTGCTTTGTGCACTGATGCGCAGTCATATTGGAATGGGAAGGGGCCATCCCCAAACTGTTCTCACAAAGTTGGGAGCATGAAATTGTCCAAAATGTCTTGGTATGCTGACCTCTTAAGAGTTTCCTTCACTGTAACTAAGGGGCCAAACCCAACCCCTGACAAACATCCCCACACCATAATCCCCCCTCCACCAAATGATGTGGAGGGGTGGCCCAATACTTTTGGCAATATTGTGTGGATGAGCGAGTTTGAGGTTGAGGAACTTGACTGACCTCAACCTGATAGAACATGCTTTGGGATGAGTTAGAGCTGAGACTGCGAGCCAGAACTTCTCATCCAACATCAGTGCTTGACCTTACAAATGCGCTCCGGGAAGAATGCTCCAACATTCCCATAGACACACTCCTAAACCTTGTGGACAACCTTCCCAGAAGAGTTGAAGCTGTTATAGCTGCAAAGGGTGGGCCAACTCAATATTGACCCCTACGGACTAAGACTGGGATGCTATTAAAGTTCATGTGGGTGTAAAGGCAGGTGTCCCAATACTGTTGGTAATATAGTGTATATCCGGGTTATAGAGCAGCATATGTTCCCATCCCAATGACATGTTGTCAGGGAAGGTCCAGCGGACAAGACTAAACCTCCATCTATGAGAACACCATGGCTTATTAGTAGTAGGACCCCCTTACCTCCTACTCCCCCTAAATACCACACAGCTATGCTGTGGGGGGGATTGCAGTGACTCCATTTGTTGGAATGGGTCATGTTGGGCGGGTGGTTCTGCCCGCTGAATGTGACAAGGGCGGGAAGGAAAGATGTGTAAATCCCATTCGGTTTCCTTTTCAGCTCTACATCGTGTTTTTACCGCCTCCCAACCACAAGTGTGAATGAGCCCCAATGCAGCATGTTTAGCCCTCGCAGTTTGTGTGTAGTGTGATCCCTGGAGGTGTCCTCGTCCTCTGTGTGTAGTGTGATCTCTGGAGGTGTCCTCGTCCTCCTCTGTGTGTAGTGTGATCCCTGGAGGTGTCCTCGTCCTCCGTGTGTAGTGTGATCCCTGGAGGTGTCCTCGTCCTCCTCTGTGTGTAGTGTGATCCCTGGAGGTGTCCTCGTCCTCCTCTGTGTGTAGTGTGATCCCTGGAGGTGTCCTCGTCCTCCTCTGTGTGTAGTGTGATCCCTGGAGGTGTCCTCGTCCTCCTCTGTGTGTAGTGTGATCCCTGGAAGTGTCCTCTTCCTCCTCTGTGTGTAGTGTGATCCCTGGAAGTGTCCTCGTCCTCCTCTGTGTGTAGTGTGATCCCTGGAGGTGTCCTCTTCCTCCTCTGTGTAGTGTGATCCCTGGAGGTGTCCTCGTCCTCCTCTGTGTGTAGTGTGATCCCTGGAGGTGTCCTCTTCCTCCTATGTGTGTAGTGTGATCCCTGGAGGTGTCCTCTTCCTCCTATGTGTGTAGTGTGATCCCTGGAGGGGTCCCCGTCCTACTCTGTGTGTAGTGTGATCCCTGGAGGGGTCCTCGTCCTACTCTGTGTGTAGTGTGATCCCTGGAGGTGTCCTCGTCCTACTCTGTGTGTAGTGTGATCCCTGGAGGGGTCCTCGTCCTCCTCTGTGTGTAGTGTGATCTCTGGAGGGGTCCTCGTCCTCCTATGTGTGTAGTGTGATCCCTGGAAGTGTCCTCATCCTCCTATGTGTGTAGTGTGATCCCTGGAGGTGTCCTCTTCCTCCTCTGTGTGTAGTGTGATCCCTGGAGGTGTCCTCTTCCTCCTATGTGTGTAGTGTGATCCCTGAAGGTGTCCTCTTCCTCCTCTGTGTGTAGTGTGATCCCTGGAGGTGTCCTCGTCCTCCTCTGTGTGTAGTGTGATCCCTGGAGGTGTCCTCGTCCTCTTATGTGTGTAGTGTGATCCCTGGAGGTGTCCTCTTCCTCCTATGTGTGTAGTGTGATCCCTGGAGGTGTCCTCGTCCTCCTCTGTGTGTAGTGTGATCCCTGGAGGTGTCCTCGTCCTTCTATGTGTGTAGTGTGATCCCTGGAGGTGTCCTCTTCCTCCTCTGTGTGTAGTGTGATCCCTGGAGGTGTCCTCGTCCTCCTCTGTGTGTAGTGTGATCCCTGGAGGTGTTCTCTTCCGCCTCTGTGTGTAGTGTAAACCCTGGATGTGTCCTCTTCCTCCTCTGTGTGTAGTGTGATCCCTGGAGGTGTCCTCGTCCTCTTATGTGTGTAGTGTGATCCCTAGAGGTGTCTTCTTCCTCCTATGTGTGTAGTGTGATCCCTGGAGGTGTCCTCGTCCTCCTCTGTGTGTAGTGTGATCCCTGGAGGTGTCCTCGTCCTTCTATGTGTGTAGTGTGATCCCTGGAGGTGTCCTCTTCCTCCTCTGTGTGTAGTGTGATCCCTGGAGGTGTCCTCGTCCTCCTATGTGTGTAGTGTGATCCCTTGAGGTGTCCTTGTCCTACTCTGTGTGTAGTGTGATCCCTGGAGGTGTCCTCTTCCTCCTCTGTGTGTAGTGTGATCCCTGGAGGTGTCCTCGTCCTCCTCTGTGTGTAGTGTGATCCCTGGAGGTGTCCTCGTCCTCCTCTGTGTGTAGTGTGATCCCTGGAGGTGTCCTCGTCCTCTTCTGTGTGTAGTGTGATCCTTGGAGGTGTCCTCATCCTCCTCTGTGTGTAGTGTGATCCCTGGAGATGTCCTCTTCCTCCTCTGTGTGTAGTGTGATCCCTGGAGGTGTCCTCGTCCTCCTCTGTGTGTAGTGTGATCCCTGGAGGTGTCCTCGTCCTACTCTGTGTGTAGTGTGATCCCTGGAGGTGTCCTCGTCCTCCTCTGTGTGTAGTGTGATCCCTGGAGGTGTCCTTGTCCTCCTCTGTGTGTAGTGTGATCCCTGGAGGTGTCCTCTTCCTCCTCTGTGTGTAGTGTGATCCCTGGAGGTGTCCTCTTCCTCTTATGTGTGTAGTGTGATCCCTGGAGGGGTCCTCTTCCTCCTATGTGTGTAGTGTGATCCCTGGAGGGGTCCTCGTCCTACTCTGTGTGTAGTGTGATCCCTGGAGGTGTCCTCTTCCTCCTCTGTGTGTAGTGTGATCCCTGGAGGTGTCCTCCTCCTCCTATGTGTGTAGTGTGATCCCTGGCGGTGTGCTCGTCCTACTCTGTGTGTAGTGTGATCCCTGGAGGGGTCCTCGTCCTACTCTGTGTGTAGTGTGATCCCTGGAGGTGTCCTCTTCCTCCTATGTGTGTAGTGTGATCCCTGGAGGTGTCCTCTTCCTCCTATGTGTGTAGTGTGATCCCTGGAGGTGTCCTCTTCCTCCTATGTGTGTAGTGTGATCCTTGGAGGTGTCCTCCTCCTCCTATGTGTGTAGTGTGATCCCTGGCGGTGTGCTCGTCCTACTCTGTGTGTAGTGTGATCCCTGGAGGGGTCCTCGTCCTACTCTGTGTGTAGTGTGATCCCTGGAGGTGTCCTCTTCCTCCTATGTGTGTAGTGTGATCCCTGGAGGTGTCCTCTTCCTCCTATGTGTGTAGTGTGATCCCTGGAGGTGTCCTCTTCCTCCTATGTGTGTAGTGTGATCCTTGGAGGTGTCCTCGTCCTACTCTGTGTGTAGTGTGATCCCTGGAGGTGTCCTCGTCCTCCTCTGTGTGTAGTGTGATCCCTGGAGGTGTCCTCTTCCTCCTATGTGTGTAGTGTGATCCCTGGAGGGGTCCCCGTCCTACTTTGTGTGTAGTGTGATCCCTGGAGGGGTCCTCGTCCTACTCTGTGTGTAGTGTTATCACTCGAGGTGTCCTCTTCCTCCTCTGTGTGTAGTGTGATCCCTGGAGGTGTCCTCCTCCTCCTATGTGTGTAGTGTGATCCCTGGAGGTGTGCTCGTCCTACTCTGTGTGTAGTGTGATCCCTGGAGGGGTCCTCGTCCTACTCTGTGTGTAGTGTGATCCCTGGAGGTGTCCTCTTCCTCCTATGTGTGTAGTGTGATCCCTGGTGGTGTCCTCTTCATCCTATGTGTGTAGTGTGATCCCTGGAGGTGTCCTCTTCCTCCTATGTGTGTAGTGTGATCCCTGGAGGTGTCCTCATCCTACTCTGTCTGTAGAGTGATCCCTGGAGGTGTCCTTGTCCTCCTCTGTGTGTAGTGTGATCCCTGGAGGTGTCCTCTTCCTCCTATGTGTGTAGTGTGATCCCTTGAGGTGTCCTCGTCCTCCTATGTGTGCAGTGTGATCCCTGGAGGTGTCCTCGTCCTACTCTGTGTGTAGTGTGATCCCTGGAGGTGTCCTCGTCCTCCTCTGTGTGTAGTGTGATCCCTGGAGGTGTCCTCTTCCTCCTATGTGTGTAGTGTGATCCCTGGAGGTGTGCTCGTCCTACTCTGTGTGTAGTGTGATCCCTGGAGGGGTCCTCGTCCTACTCTGTGTGTAGTGTGATCCCTGGAGGGGTCCTCGTCCTCCTCTGTGTGTAGTGTGATCCTTGGAGGTGTCCTCGTCCTCCTCTGTGTGTAGTGTGATCCCTGGAGGTGTCCTCTTCCTCCTCTGTGTGTAGTTTGATCCCTGGAGGTGTCCTCTTCCTCCTATGTGTGTAGTGTGATCCCTGGAGGTGTCCTCTTCCTCCTATGTGTGTAGTGTGATCCCTGGAGGTGTCCTCTTCCTCCTATGTGTGTAGTGTGATCCCTGGAGGTGTCCTCTTCCTCCTCTGTGTGTAGTGTGATCCCTGGAGGTGTCCTCGTCCTCCTCTGTGTGTAGTGTGATCCCTGGAGGGGTCCCCGTCCTCCTCTGTGTGTAGTGTGATCCCTGGAGGTGTCCTCGTCCTACTCTGTGTGTAGTGTGATCCCTGGAGGTGTCCTCGTCCTCCTCTGTGTGTAGTGTGATTCCTGGAGGTGTCCTCTTCCTCCTATGTGTGTAGTGTGATCCCTGGTGGTGTCCTCTTCATCCTATGTGTGTAGTGTGATCCCTGGAGGTGTCCTCTTCCTCCTATGTGTGTAGTGTGATCCCTGGAGGTGTCCTCGTCCTCCTCTGTGTGTAGTGTGATCCCTGGAGGTGTCCTCTTCCTCCTATGTGTGTAGTGTGATCCCTGGAGGTGTGCTCGTCCTACTCTGTGTGTAGTGTGATCCCTGGAGGGGTCCTCGTCCTACTCTGTGTGTAGTGTGATCCCTGGAGGGGTCCTCGTCCTCCTCTGTGTGTAGTGTGATCCTTGGAGGTGTCCTCGTCCTCCTCTGTGTGTAGTGTGATCCCTGGAGGTGTCCTCTTCCTCCTCTGTGTGTAGTTTGATCCCTGGAGGTGTCCTCTTCCTCCTATGTGTGTAGTGTGATCCCTGGAGGTGTCCTCTTCCTCCTATGTGTGTAGTGTGATCCCTGGAGGTGTCCTCTTCCTCCTATGTGTGTAGTGTGATCCCTGGAGGTGTCCTCTTCCTCCTCTGTGTGTAGTGTGATCCCTGGAGGTGTCCTCGTCCTCCTCTGTGTGTAGTGTGATCCCTGGAGGGGTCCCCGTCCTCCTCTGTGTGTAGTGTGATCCCTGGAGGTGTCCTCGTCCTACTCTGTGTGTAGTGTGATCCCTGGAGGTGTCCTCGTCCTCCTCTGTGTGTAGTGTGATTCCTGGAGGTGTCCTCTTCCTCCTATGTGTGTAGTGTGATCCCTGGTGGTGTCCTCTTCATCCTATGTGTGTAGTGTGATCCCTGGAGGTGTCCTCTTCCTCCTATGTGTGTAGTGTGATCCCTGGAGGTGTCCTCATCCTACTCTGTGTGTAGAGTGATCCCTGGAGGTGTCCTTGTCCTCCTCTGTGTGTAGTGTGATCCCTGGAGGTGACCTCTTCCTCCTATGTGTGTAGTGTGATCCCTTGAGGTGTCCTCATCCTCCTATGTGTGTAGTGTGATCCCTGGAGGTGTCCTCGTCCTACTCTGTGTGTAGTGTGATCCCTGGAGGTGTCCTCGTCCTCCTCTGTGTGTAGTGTGATCCCTGGAGGTGTCCTCTTCCTCCTATGTGTGTAGTGTGATCCCTGGAGGTGTGCTCGTCCTACTCTGTGTGTAGTGTGATCCCTGGAGGGGTCCTCGCCCTACTCTGTGTGTAGTGTGATCCCTGGAGGGGTCCTCGTCCTCCTCTGTGTGTAGTGTGATCCTTGGAGGTGTCCTCGTCCTCCTCTGTGTGTAGTGTGATCCCTGGAGGTGTCCTCTTCCTCCTCTGTGTGTAGTTTGATCCCTGGAGGTGTCCTCTTCCTCCTATGTGTGTAGTGTGATCCCTGGAGGTGTCCTCTTCCTCCTATGTGTGTAGTGTGATCCCTGGAGGTGTCCTCTTCCTCCTATGTGTGTAGTGTGATCCCTGGAGGTGTCCTCTTCCTCCTCTGTGTGTAATGTGATCCCTGGAGGTGTCCTCGTCCTCCTCTGTGTGTAGTGTGATCCCTGGAGGGGTCCCCGTCCTCCTCTGTGTGTAGTGTGATCCCTGGAGGTGTCCTCGTCCTACTCTGTGTGTAGTGTGATCCCTGGAGGTGTCCTCGTCCTCCTCTGTGTGTAGTGTGATTCCTGGAGGTGTCCTCTTCCTCCTATGTGTGTAGTGTGATCCCTGGAGGTGTCCTCTTCATCCTATGTGTGTAGTGTGATCCCTGGAGGTGTCCTCTTCCTCCTATGTGTGTAGTGTGATTCCTTGAGGTGTCCTCGTCCTTCTCTGTGTGTGGCAGTCCCCGGAGGATCTCCCCTCCTAACAGAAGACAGACATGAAGGAATTCTCCAAGGTGCTGAATCAGGACTCCTCAGTACTAATGAGCCGCCTTACAGAGGAGGGGAGCCGCGCTCAGCCTGCCTCCCTGTGATTGGCTGAGAGTCCCCCGCACGTGACCCGCCTTGGTCCAGGCTCGGAGGATGAGATGAATAGTAGATGTGAGGAGGAGCCCGGATGCAGATTTGGCATCAGAAGTAATCTCACATACATAGAGCGGAGCGGAGACATGTACTGAGGAGCCCCACCGACAACTACACAGCATCTCCTCTCCACTCCTCTCCCTTCACCTTCCCACACAAAGTGAGAGATGAGAGCAAGCTCCCCGCTCCGGGCTGTGCTGGCGGCATTGCTGCTCATACAGTACATCGCTTCGACCCACTCCGCTCTCCTCACCCAACAATACTTGGTGGACTTACAACCAGGAGGAGAGCCGACAGACGCCGCACAACTCGCCCAACAGTATGGATTCACTGGGGCCAGGAAGGTAAAGTCCTCCCTCCATCCATCCATCCATGTACATTCCATATTACCTGATAGTCATGTCTGTGATCCCTACTGATCCCCACACATCTCTACTGATCCCCACACATCTCTACACATCCCTACTGATCCCCACACATCTCTACTGATCCCCACACATCTCTACTGATCCCCACACATCTCTACACATCCCTACTGATCCCCACACATCTCTACTGATCCCCACACATCTCTACACATCCCTACTGATCCCCACACATCTCTACTGATCCCCACACATCTCTACACATCCCTACTGATCCCCACACATCTCTACTGATCCCCACACATCTCTACACATCTCTACTGATCCCCACACATCTCTACACATCTCCACCGATCTCTACACATCCCTACTGATCCCCACACATCTCTACACAACCTACTGATCCCTATACATCCCTACTGATCTTTACACATCCCTACTGATCCCCACACATCTCTACACAACCTACTGATCCCTATACATCCCTACTGATCTCTACACATCCCTACTGATCCCCACACATCTCTACACAACCTACTGATCCCTATACATCCCTACTGATCTCTACACATCCCTACTGATCCCCACACATCTCTACACATCCCTACTGATCCCCACACATCTCTACACATCCCTACTGATCCCCACACATCTCTACACATCTCTACTGATCCCCACACATCTCTACACATCTCTACTGATCCCCACACATCTCTACACATCTCTACCGATCCCCACACATCTCTACACATCCCTACTGATCCCCACACATCTCTACACAACCTACTGATCCCTATACATCCCTACTGATCTCTACACATCCCTACTGATCCCCACACATCTCTACACAACCTACTGATCCCTATACATCCCTACTGATCTCTACACATCCCTACTGATCCCCACACATCTCTACACATCTCTACCGATCCCCACACATCTCTACACATCCCTACTGATCCCCACACATCTCTACACAACCTACTGATCCCTATACATCCCTACTGATCTCTACACATCCCTACTGATCCCCACACATCTCTACTGATCCCTACACATCTCTACACATCTCTACACAACCTACTGATCCCTACACATCCCTACTGATCCCTACACATCTCTACTGATCTCTACACATCTCTACTGATCCCTACAGATCTCTACACAACCTACTGATCCCTATACATCCCTACTGATCCCTACACATCTCTACACATCTCTACACAACCTACTCATCCCTACACATCTCTACTGATCTCTACACATCTCTACTGATCTCTACAGATCCTACTGATCCCTACAGATCTCTACACATCTCTACTGATCCCTACACATCTCTACTGATCCCTACAGATCCTACTGATCCCTACAGATCTCTACACATCTCTACACATCCTACTGATCCCTATACATCCCTACTGATCCCTACACATATCTACTGATCCCTACAGATCTCTACACATCCCTATTGATCCCTAAACATCTCTACACATCCTACTGATCCTTACACATCCCTACTGATCCCTATACATCCCTACTGATCTCTACACATCTCTACTGATCTCTACACATCCTACTCATCTCTACACATCCCTACAGATCTCTACACATCCTACTCATCTCTACACATCCCACTGATCCCTACACATCCCTACTGATCCCTACACATCTCTACACATATCTACTGATCCCTACACATCTGTACACATCCTACTGATCTTTACTCATCCCTACACATCCCTACTGATCCCTACACATCCCTACTGATCTCTACACATCTCTACTGATCTCTACACATCCTACTGATCCCTACACATCTCTACTGATCCCTACACATCCCTACTGATCCCTACACATTTCTACTCATCCCTACACATCCCTACTGATCCCTACACATCCATACACATCCTACACATCTCTACACATCCTACTGATCTCTACACATCTCTACACATTTCTACTCATCCCTACACATCCCTACTGATCCCTACACATCCCTACTGATCTCTACACATCTCTACTGATCCCTACATATCCCTACTGATCCCTACACATCTCTACTGATCCCTACACATCTTTACTGATCCCTACAGATCCTTCTGATCCCTACACATCCCTACACATCTCTACTGATCCCTACACATCTCTGACACATCTCTACTGATCCCGACACATCCAAAAGATCCTCACCTACCTGAGTGTGGATCTGGGGGAAGTAGGCTTTGTGTATTATCTACTACCATCCACACTGTGCAATGTACAGAGATCACAAACTTACTTCATATCATCTCTATAGAGAGAGAGCCGTCTCCTGATTATTATTATTATTATTATTATTAGGGGGTATAGAGACCAGGCACAGCTCTCCCATCATCCTCTACAAGAGCCAGAAATCTGATCCATGATCTCTCCATACAATCTATTCTATCTGTTATAGATCTATCTGTCTAATTGTAATACATGGCTTTATAAATCGAATCTTTAATTATCTATCTATCTATCTATCTATCTATCTATCTAATCTATCTATCTATCTATCTATCTATCTATCTATCTAATTAATATAAGTAGAAGTGATCCCATTTATATAATAATTGCCAGTAGAAATAAGTAATGAGTAAAACCAATTAGATGGTTCTGGTTCCAAGTTTTCAGACCACTGGATCAGCATACACTGATATCGGTGTCTAGATTTCTCTTTCTTTCTTTCTTTCTTTTTCTTTCCTTCTTCTTTCTTTCTTTCTTTCTTTCTTTCTTTCTTTCTTTCTTTCTTTCTTTCTTTCTTTCTTTCTTTCTTTCTTTCTTTCTTTCTTTCCAATAATCATAATTGTATATTAATGGCCAGTATGACTTAGTGTAAAGCAAACCTAATTAGATGGTTCTGGTTTCAGGTTTCAAGTCCTCAGAACACACTGGATCAGCATATACTGATATTGGCATTTATATTTCTAATCTATCTAGTTATCTATTATAAATCTATGTATGTATGTGCCTGTTATTGATCTTTGTAGGTATGTATCTTTGTGTCTGTTTATCTATGTGGTTCTGGTTTCAAGTTCTCAGACCATTGGACTAGCATGCATGAAATTTGGCATATCTATCTATCTATCTATCTATCTATCTATCTATCTATCTATCTATCTATCTATCTATCTATCTATCTATCTATCTATCTATCTATCTAGTATCAGTAAACTAATCATATTTGTATAATAACTGCCAGCTTCATTTAGTAATGAGCAAAAACAATTGGAAGGTTCTGGTTCCAAGTCCTCAGCCCATTGGACCAGCATACACTGATACTGGTATTTGGAAAGTTCTCTCCGCCTGTTAATAATCGGTAATCACTCTCAATCATTATAATGTTATAGGGATGCGGCTATCACTCATAATTTTAATTGCACTGTTTATCAGCTGATGGAGCATCTAGATAACTAACCATATTCGTATATTAAAATAGATCAAGCAATTTGTGTCGGAGTGCTGGAATCTGCATAGTGTACAGCAATAAAGGGCACTTTGCTGGGAATGGGAGTGTGATGGGCCTGGTTACAGCTCTAATTTCTTCATTAGAAAACAGCCACGTGTAATGAGGGCATCACATGTAAGCAATCGCACTGATAGAGCAGCTGCATGGTGCTGTAATGGGGATAACCACTCTTGTGTAGTAAACAGAACAGAGCATTATGTTTGGAATATTTCTTGTCGGATATAAACACGAGCTGCAGGACTTTGATGGCTGACTTACAACCTTTATCTTCTCCTGTATAAACTCCATTCCAGGGACATGCTGCTGTAAACAAGTGTGCTTAAAGCTAATATATCATAGATCACAGAGCTGTAGATCAGACTTAAGCAATGTAAAAATCACCATTGCTTTTTAAATTCATGTTTACTATGTCAAGTAACCAGCAGTGGAAAAGAAATAATTTTGCAACCTTTGACTTTAATCCTCAAATCTAAAGCTGTGTACAGTTTAAAACTCTAAAAAAAAATCTCTTTATTTGAATTAACAGTGCAGATAATTATCCAAAATGGCTGCTACCGGCGAGCCATGCGTATTCCATTCTAATAATATTCAAGATGGACATATGGGTGACACAATACTTTATCTAATAACTAAATCACTGCATGTCTGTGGTGTCATAGTCCCTTTGTTTGTTTTGTTGTTTTGTTTTTTGTTTTTGTTTTTTTAATACCATCTCAGAGGACCAGGTGTATGATATTGTTTTTAATGCCACAATTTCTAAAATGATCAGTGTTATTATTTATATAATAAATATTAAAGAATAATAAATAGTAATATCAATAATAGTCTTTTACATTACATTGAATATTTATTTAAAATGATAGTAATAATTATTGTAATAAGAAGAAGAAGAAGAAGAAGAAGAGTAAAAACAGTAATAATAATAATAATAATAAGAAGAAGAGTAATAAAACAATAATAATAATAATAATAACACTATAAATATAAATAACAGTACTACTAATAATAACAATAAAAAATAATATTACTAATAATAGTGGTAGCAGTATTTATACATATATTTATACATATTTTTATATATATAGTCATTTTAAGAGACAAAATTACCAGGGACTTTTTTTTTGAAAACTGGCACTATTCCTGGAAAACAAGATCGGTGGGCAGCTTAGGTTTTGTAGGCAATTGATGCTGAATTACCACTATCACCCCCATGTTTGGCCAGTATCATCTAAAATGAGACTTCTCATGATGATCTGTGGACTGGTCATGATCGGGGAAGTCGTAGGTCACTCTGACTGATCCAAGGTCTGCTCTGCTTAAGTACTTAGACAATCCACCGTCTTTCTATGTACTGGCATTGCAGTCTATTAGGTCTACTGACATGACCTTCAGTAAGCCTCACTCAATTATAACCTGAATGGGATTAGAAGGTGTGTGAATTGTTGCTGGACGGACACATATTTTTCTGTAATAGCTGGCCCCCACACCAGTTTTAATGAAAAATCGAGGTCTCAAAGGGCCAGGATAATTCACAGATGGAAATCAAAATGTCAAAATTTGAGGAGCATTGGTGGAGGATCATGGATGACATTTATTTTATTAGCATGCATTTAATAGAATACATATATAGGGTTGTGGTTTGTATGATGACTGTTTTTATTATGAATAAAATATATACCAGTATATAAATAAG